>LR989869.1:5000000-6250000 GCA_905146925.1 Autographa gamma | reverse complement strand
AAAGCTATTTTCTACACAAAATAAATAATAGACCAGGCAGCCAGAAGTACCTACTTAAAAGATATTTTTTGCTGTTTCATTCCTATACTCGTATACAGAAATGCATATTCTTTCGAAAAATTTAACTTAAATTTTTTGCTTTCGGGCATTTAGTCTACGTTTACTATGTGTAATTATAGTAAATGAATTTGGGTGATAGTAAGTTTTTGCATACAGCGTGAGAGCCTACGAGGCAAACATAATTTATGTTATCGAATGAAACAGCCTCAATACCGTTAAGTTAGGAGCAGTGACCGAAAATGATCGAATGGCCGCAAATTGATTGCGAAAAGCAAAAACTACTTGTCATAACATTGGATGGAAATGAAATAGTAATTTTTTCGAGAAGTTAAAGAAACGTCCTATTACCGAAAAATATTATTCCTCTGTAACTTTGTAATTATCTACGGGAATCGCTATTTATATAGTACTGAATATAAATTCTAATCAAAGGATCGCAAGTGACCTTTGTTATCGCAGTAATTCTTTTAAAGAGCAATTAGTGAGTCACAAATTAAACGTTCCGGTGAATACTCCTGTAATATCTACTAGATTCTTTTTCTGTGCTCTAGTCATTACGTTAATTATTTTATCGTTGACATATTTCAATTCTTTTGAGTTTATTGAAATTCTAGACAACGCGTCTGCTACGGCGTTTTCTTTACCTTTAATGTACACAACGTTAAAATCGTATTCTTCTAATGTTAACCTAAATTTTAACAATCTACTTGATGGATCTTTAATCCCGAATAAATACAACAATGGTTTATGGTCTGTCATGATTGTGAACTTTTTACCTAAGAGATATGGCCTAAAATATTTCACTCCCCATACTATCGCAAGTAATTCTTTTTGTATAGTTGGATAATTTTTTTCAGCTTTGTTTAAGGGCCGACTTGCATAAGCGACTGGTCTCATATCTTTATTACATAGTACTGCTCCTACTGCAATGCCAGAAGCATCAGTTTGTAAGATGAACTCGTTTTCGTCTGAAAAGTCTGGGTATTGTAAAATGGGGGGTGATACTAACGCTTTTTTCATGATTTTAAATGAGTTTTCACATTGTTCAGACCATATGAAAGGGACATCTTTACGACACAGGTTATTTAAAGGGATAGTTATTTCTGCGAAATTCTTTACAAATTTTCGGTAATAGTTACAAAATGCAACAAAACGTTTTACTTCTTCTGTACTTTTTGGTGTTGGGTAATTTTCAACAACTTTTATTTTAGTTTTATCTGGACTAATTCCATCGGCTGACACTGTGTGTCCTAAATATAATAATTCCTTTTTCAAAAAATTACATTTGATGGGATTTAGTTTTAAGTTAACTTTTCTAAGTCTCTCAAAAACATCTATTAAATTTTTATTGTGACCTTCCAAATTACGTCCAAAAATTACAAGGTCATCAAGATAAACAAAACATTTCTCATACGTTAGACCTGACATGGCTATAGTCATTAACCTTGAAAAAGAACTTGGACTGGTTTTAAGACCCATTGGCATTCGTTTCATCTGGTATTGTCCCGTATTTGTTGTAAAGGCAGTAATCTTACGTGACTCGGGGTTCAAGGTCGCTTGGTAATAAGATTGACTAAGGTCTAAATGGGTGAAATACACGGCACCAGCAAGAGACTCTAAAATATCAGTGATATTCGGTAGCGGAAATTTATCATCCTGTATAACTTCATTTAATTTACGGTAATCTATCACTAATCTCCACTTTTTGTTATCGTCATTTGACTTTTTAGGCACAAGCAAAATGGGGCTAGACCACTCACTTTGAGTTTCTTCTATGATATCATCCTGTAACATTTTCTTAATTTGCTTATTTATTTCAGGTTTTTGACTATGTGGTAACCTGTATGGTTTTGTAAAGACGGGGCTAGCATCCGGTTTTAAATAAATATTATGTTCATATGAATTAGTAGTTGTAAGTTTGTCACCCGGTAGGTGAAAGATGTCATTGTACTTAGTACAAATTGCTTGTATAGTTCCACGCTCGGTAGGATGTAAGTGATCCAATTTTAATAATCCTAACAAGGTATTAGCTCTCTCTGCGTTCGATTTACATTTATTAAATTGACATATTTGGTAATCGTTTAATGAGTGTAAGTCTGGTTGAAAAGTCGGTATAGTAATTGATTCTTCTTCAGTATTTAATATTTTAATGGGAATAACGTTATTTACTGGCTTCACTATTAGAGCTGCTAAAAATAAACCCTCTTGTAACTGTTGTGGTAAAACAACACAGTCATTATTTAATTTATTATTCGTTATCGGTATGTAATGAATGGACTCACTTCTCGCAGGAATAGTTAAGTAGCTATGTGAAATAGTAGGTGACGCATATAGTGGTATAATATTTTTGCATTGGTTATGTAGAATTAATGTATCATTTTCTAGATTAATATGTGAATTAAATTTTGATAAAAAATCTAAACCGAGTATTCCATCCGATTTACACGGTAAATGATCAAACAAGTAAAATTTGTGATTAAAACTACTATTTTGGTTAAGCAAGGTAAGATAAACATATCCCTTTGAGCATATTTTTCCACCGATACCATTTATTATAATGTTTTCTTCGTACAACGGAGTATGTTCTGATAAAGCGTTCTTAGAAACAGCGGAAATGGACGCGCCGGTATCAAGTAACCATGAACACTTGGAATTGTTAATGTCGAAATGGACGTATCTAACATTTGTATTACAGGTTAAAATGTCATAGCATTTAGGACCGAAAAAACTGGTTTTCCGTCTCTATTTCTTCGTTATTTGCTTGGCGGGTCTCGCTCCCTTCGGCTAATAAAATTCTTTGTTGATTATTTTTACCTCGATTACCTCTACTTCGATTACCTCTACCACGATAATATCCTGAAGGATTATGATTATTTACAGATTTTGAAAAATTATTACCTCTTCCGCGTGTATATCTACCACGGGGATTACCATTATAATTCTGCTGATAATTATTATTATATCCTTGACCTCTAGAATTGCCACGAAAATGGAGACCTTGATTATAATAATTATTCTGTCCTCTTCTAGTGAAATTATAATTATATCTGTTGTTCGACTTACCCCTCGCGCTGAAAATACCACCGGAAGTCGAGGGCTGCCCCAGCTCCTCGTCCTCCGCTGCACGCACCGCATCTTTTAACTCGGAAAAGTTCCGTGCTGAAATAATAGTGCTTAAGCGTTTATTTCTTAGTCCATCGGAAAATCTTTTAATAGCGATTTTTTCGTTTATAGGTCTCAGGATCTCGCAGGTCTTTTCGTTACCGTTAGCTTGCGCAATAGTGAGGTCTATAAATAATTCTGATAGCTTATTTCCATAATCACAAATAGACATATTATTTTGACTCATATTATTCAATTGATATAGTATTGCATTGGCGGACTTTTTTGTAAGTAAATAAGTTTTTATATCCTGTAAAAGGCTTGCTACATCATCATATTCGCACTTTAGTTTTAATTTGGCAGTTTTAGTTAATCTTGTTTTCAAAACAAAAGAAATTAACATTTTTTTTTGGTCTGTGTCCTTTAGGCAATCGCTATATAATTCTACCGCATCTATGATTTTTTCTGTCGTACTTTCTGAACCATCCATAACAGGTATCAAGGATGTTGCAGTTTTGATTTCAAACTTCTCCATCTTTGAAGTAGTTGATTCTACGTTACCTTGAAAATCATATGATAAAATCTTATCGTAAATAACGTTTATTCTCTCCTTCAAAACTTCATAAACGTATTCAGCTAATTCTAGCGAGGTTTTTTGCTCAGAAAATATACTAATAATAGTTTTATAAAATGAATATAATTCCTTAGCTTTTAATATTTTCTCCTTAACCTTGTTTTTATATTGTAACCTTCTAGATGGGCCTAACTTCCTCAAAGTAATTTGAATATCAGACAATTCATTAAAAATTCTTTCTAAATCTTCTTCCATATAATACGAAATTAAAACATACTTACATAAAAAAAAATGTTGTACCTAGTAGTTTGGTCCTTACCCGAATGGATTACGGCCAATATCTATTCCATGTGACATTCCGAAATACTTAGACTGTAAGATACAAGAAACATAAAATTATTAAAAGAAAAAGTAACAAATACATTGGCGCTGTAATATACTGGTTGATTATTTTTAATCGAGCACTTATAGTTCCTATCAAGTCGGTGTTAGACGACGCAACACAGTTCTTTGTTTTTTTTTTTTTTTTTTTTTTTTTTTTTTTTTTTTTTAGTTTTACTCACTAAATTATTTGAAAGCACATAATATACGTATACGAAATATGACGATTTGTCACTCGGGCTCACTGACACAGAATTCACATATTTTATTCACACGGCTTCGTTTCCTTCTTCACGTTCTCGCTTTCCCGACAACCGCAAACGCATTCTTCTTATAAACTGCGATTCAACATGTTTCTCGATCCATTTCTTTTGTCTGTCCTTCAGCTTTTTCCAGATGAATATGAGGATTATAACGGCGAAAATTGACAAGGCCGACGCCAGTAATATATTATTTATCTGCATATGAGATTCGACGGCAGAATTACTTCCTCCAGATGCATTTTGTGCGATTATCACCTCCTTGTCTCCAGTTTTTGAATAACTCTTGCCCATTTTCGAAGCGACGTACGTGACTGGTTACGGAGAATGTCCCTTGCGTTATATCCATTTTCATAACGTTAATATTATAAAAACTCTAACTCACTGCACTGAGGCACACAGGAATCCGCTGAGTTGCAGAATTCGCCCGATACGCGACACCCGGCAACAGCAGGTAGGTAACTTACGCCGCGGCGCTCGCGCATGGCAGGGTCGCCATGTAGTGTGAGGGTTACGGGGAGTCGATCAAAGAAAGACGTGTATTTGCCACGAGTGATTTATTACGACTAACTTAAACTAATACATGAATAAAGATGCTTAAGCTACCAACACATACACAAGACATACACAGTACACTCCTCTGAATCATAATTATTCTGGTTATACAGTTTGTCACATTTATAGAACAAAGCTTGCTTATCTTGCTTGCCTTTTTAAACAATTGACTTCTGTATTCCGTTTTTGAAATGGAAAGATGGTTTATTCGTTCTTGTCGTTCAATGCTGTCAATACTTTTAGAGTGCTATTAAATAAATACATAAATGCAGACAACATCACATACATTATTCTGAACCCAAAGTAAGTTGCTAAAGCACTTGTGTTATGGAATTCAGATATAACGAAGGTCCCACAAACACCCAGACCCGAGACAAAGTAGAACTGAAATTTTACATTGACCCGTCCGGGGATCGAACCCGGGACCTCAGAGCTAGCGACACCTTGAAACCGGTGCGTACGCCACTCGACCACGGAGGTCGACAAAATTATATTGGTCGTCTTTAAATCTCAATATTGATGTTGTGTAAAAAAAGCTTTTGTATTATGAATTATTACAAGACCATACTAATTCTTTCTCCTAATTAGTACAGATAATATCGTTTTGTTATAAAATGCAAATTTTTATGGATGTGCTATGTGTATACAAAAGGTAAAAATATTGTAAAAAAGACGGATGTTGACACAATGGGTATGAAACATAAAGGGGTCAATGTTATTCAATAGTTGTACTTATGTAGTTTTTATTAGTCATCAAATGTTTGTCGTAAAGTGTTTTTACAGGGTCATTCGGTTAACAATATACTACTTGAATTTATTATGCGCTTATCAAGAAAAACACTAGTATTAATTCTATTTATACATACATAAATTGGACTCGCACCCTTACCCTATGCCAAAATATCCACAATATTCAATTTTCGGAACAAAATTGGATACTACGAATTTTATTACACCATTTTGAGTTTATGTTTCTTAACTTAAGGTTAATTTTCCATTGTAGATGACGTCGCCGGCATGGTGGTTCTGGTCCTCAACACGTTATACTTCAAGGGCAGCTGGCGCCACCAGTTCGCGCCGAACGCCACCAAGAATGGTCTGTTCTACGTGTCTCCTAAGCTCCAGAAGACCATACCCTTCATGACTGTCAACGACAAATTCTACTACGCCGAGTCCGCGAAATATGATGCTAAGATCTTAAGGCTACCGTACATTGTAAGTTCTAGATTTCTTAATATTCTTAATTCATCTGTTGGGTACTTATAATAAGTGATCGTGAGATCATTACCACGGTTGACATCGACAATTATGTAGTTTTAAGAAGGATCTATCTATATGCTAGCTTTTACGAAGATATATGGATCTTAATTCTAAAGTTGCGATTGCTATTCAGTGGCTAGGATTATTACATGGAACCTTCTACATCTCAATATGAACTTACTAAGAAAATGTTCTTCTTTTAAGCTAATTGACGTACACAGCACACAGGTAGGCAACCTTAATAAAAAACTCTAAATTTTATCTTTCTTTTCAGGGCAACAAATACGCCATGTATATCATAGTCCCCAACTCCCTGACGGGTCTCCCCCGCGTGCTGAACGACCTCAGTGACCTTCGTCTGGAGCTGACCAACCTCAGAGAGTACCAGGTGGATGTCACACTGCCCAAGTTCAAGTTCGATTACACTTCGCAGTTGGACGGCGTTTTGAGAGAGGTAAGAAAACTGAATAAAAATTAACTTTCTTTGGTTATTTTACCGCATGTAGGGAAGCCATTCCCCACGCATGTGGAAAAACGACGAATGAAATTGTGCCTTCGACTTTTTAAATTTTCGAAGTTCTTAATATCGAATGCAGGAGCTAACGTACAATGAAATGTTCTTCTTCTTCTGAAAGAATCTCCTTCACCCCAAAAGCTAGCGACCAAACTAATATTAGCTAGTCAGTTTTTTAATAATATTGAAAAAAGACAGATTTTATGTCGTTTCAAATTGGTTACTTTTGGAACAGGTTTGGTTTTATCGAATTAAAAATATTCTTTATTTTTATTGCAAAATGTCGTGGTATTTTCCAATTACCTAAACTTCATCTATTAATAACGTGCATTTCATATTTTTCTAAAGAGTTAGCAGGCCCATTTAGTCATTAGAGTCTACCTATAAATTTGATGGTAATAATAGTTTTCAACGAAATTTAAATCCGAAATCATCTAATGAACAATCAGATGTGGCTAATTTAGTAATATACTGGCCCCGTAATTAAGAGTCGATTCATCATTAATAAATTATAACCACAAGAATTAAGTACATTAACCATTTAATTAGTCTTTATAGTTACATTTCTAATACCCTTCTGTTACGTAGGTAATAAAACTTTTCAAAAATATGGAATGATGATATCCCTTTATTTCGTTCAAACCTATTTGTTTATAAACTCATGAATGCCCGCACTTTACGTTATCATTATTTTATGTCGGGGTATTCCCAATTCGTTATTTCCAATAAAAAATACAGTCAAGTAGTGTTATCTATGGTACAAAGGTTCCTACCTAAACTAATTGATTAAATAGCAGGAAATACCCCTAACCTAGATTTTACGAAAAATACAAACAAATCAAAATCAAATGCTGTTTATCAAGAAATTGTATTCCAAGTTTTAAACGTGGCTAGTTAAGCAGTTACATATTTGCATGCCATTATTATTTTATTAGATGTATCTTACTTCCTTAAAAGCCGTTTACTGAAACTTTAATCAGTTAATCGTTAAATCTCATATAGGCACAGTAAGGTAAAATAATGACGACCTCCGTGGTCGAGTGGCGTAATCACCGGTTTCAAGGTCCCGGGTTCGATCCTCGGTCACTTTTCTACATTGTCGCGGGTCTAGGTGTTTATTTCCATAACACAAGTGCTTTAGCTACTTACTTTGGGTTCAGATCAATATATGTGATGTTGACCGCATTTATTTATTATTATTATTTATTTATAAACATTTCAGAACATATTCAAGTTGAGTTGTGTTTTAGTATCAAAAGACTTGGGTATTAAATAAAGTTTTTCCTGGAATGTTTTAGTATGTTATGGTCTTCTAATAACCCCTCCCTATCTTTAGTTGGGCATCAGACAAGCTTTCGAGGAGTCAGCGTCGTTCCCGGGCATCGCTCGCGGTCAGCTGCTGCACCAGCGCCTGAGGGTCTCCAAGGTGCTGCAGCGCTCTGGTATCGAGGTCAACGAGCTCGGCAGCATTGCTTACTCCGCTACTGGTATGTATGAGAATCTGGAGCTAGTCTTAATAATTATTTAAAAGAACATACTTCTATGAAAGTTATACGGCATCACCTTTGTGGTATGCTATATTAATAACATGAGTTTTTGAAATCTATCAACAGTTGCCGGAGATTTAGAGTAAAAAAATGTTAAAAAATATACACGCGTACTGAAATCCTTCTCATTTTATTGATGGATAAAGATTTCGTTGATTTTTGTAAATCCGCAAACCAAAAGTCATCGGTTTATGAAGAAGAACATAAAGGTTCTAGTTTGGAAATATAATAACTTGCGTAAATACTTTAACCACCGGCAAAAGTGTTTATTTTGTCTCTTAAATAACACATTTCAAATGAAGCTATCACAGTTCACATAACTGATTCTCAAAAATATAAAATGAAGGATTGGAAATTAAAAAACACTTCTCTTTCCAGAAATATCGCTGGTGAACAAATTCGGCGAGGACACGGAAGCCATGGCGGAGGTGGTCGCCAACAAGCCGTTCCTCTTCTTCATCCAGGACGAGGCCACGAGACAGCTCCTCTTCACAGGCCGCGTGGCCGACCCGTCCTTACCCGATGGTGCCTTCAAACTCGTATAAATACTCCTTCGTATAAACAACAGAACATCTACATGAGAGTACTGAATGACGTCAGATTCACAATTCTTTGAAGAAAGAGATGTCATTATATACACGTAGTGCTATCTCTTTTGTTCAGCGGTAGTATTCAAAATAACCAGAAAAGACCCAAAATATAGCTCTCAACTTTTTATACGTCATCATACGATTCAAGACTGGGTAAAATGACAATCGACTCTCCGCATAGTAACTAAGTATTTACTTAAGACATTATTAAATAAGCTTTCTGTGTTAAATAATTTGTTACCTACTGATAAATCAATGCTCTGAGACGAAATGCTTAAATAGTGCCATTGTACGTCGTTTGATGAATTTGAATAAAAGAAATACGATGATTGTGATAAATATGTGTTTTATTTTGTAATAGCTTGTTTTCAAGGATCCGTCTTTGTGACTGCAAAATATTGTTTGGTACTTGTTTAGGTTTAAGCTTCGGTATTCCCAACCAACTTTTGTCAAAATTATCAACCATTATTGCGGAAACAACTGGGAGATTGATAAACTATCTCATCTACCTATAACGTGACATATACTTATGACGACTACTTTAGTCAGTAGGTATTGCTATTTTTTGTTATGTAACCTACCTCAAGTTCATGTCTTTGTTAAATAGAATTGCCTTACCTATAACGTTTTCGTTAGAATAATTAACTATAATAACCGTAAACACTTCCGCATCGCATGATTCAATCAAATATTGTGTTATTTGCAGTAAAATAGATTTTGTTAACTAAGGATGGTAATAGCTATATCCATGAGCTTTTTAAGGCTCAAATGAACATATTATTATTTGAGCCTTAAAAAGCTCATGGAAATATATGATTTTGTCCCGGGAAACAAAATCCCTATTAAATAGGACTATTGGAATTTTCTATAATTAATTTCACCGTTTCTCATACCAGAACCCAGGAAAGAACGAATCTGTAATCTTCCACCGCATCGATTTTATAACCTGTAAATGTGACACAGCAATTGCCATGTTCTTCTTCTTTTCGGGTCGATGGTAAACTTGTTTATTTAAATTTAAATATGCTGCGCCCAGTAGTTGGCTACACTAATTGCAGGGTCATTGGCGAGGTTTAAGTCCTCCAAAGTGCAGGTGTCCGGACCCTTTGGGCACTCTAGCAGGTGTGGCATTGTCTGATCGGAAAGGCCGCACTCATTGCCATGTTAGAAACTTTCATTTGTATATTCTGATAGCTTTCTTTCATCATTTATTTTATCTAATGCTTCATAACATTTACTAAATCTAAATATTCTGAGAAATAAGTGTTTCAAATATACCTTCCTCTAGTTTACAAACTTTTCAAATATCCAACAAAAATAAAAATCAATATTAAACAATCTCCAAATCAAACTAGGTATAAATTATCTGTTATGGATTCTGATTTAGAAAAATACCTACAAAAACCAGATTAAAAATGGAATTGGTCAGGTTTATACGTAAATACCCTAAGTTTAGAACAGGTTTAAAGAAAAAGGTCGTATTACTCATTAAATACGTCACCTGCCTCTGGTCTACTCGACTTCAAGTCAGTCTGTTTACAAGCCATCTCGCAAATGGTCGTTTATTCAGCTAGCTATCTTTTGTTTTGTTTGGATGTGAATATTTTTTTAAGTTGACATAATGCGGTCCGCTATAGCTATTGGTAAGTTTTATATTACAATTAAAGTTTTCCGTTTTCTGCGATGCTACGGCTTGTTTTGCACGGATGTGTTTTTTATATTCTATGTTGATTTGAATACTATAATAAACTTCAGAAAATAGTAATTGCTTTATACGGTAAAATATTGAAAGGTAGATAAAAATATCTTCTCAAGTATTTTATGTTTAAACAATTATCTTCTCAAGCAATGTATGTATGTTTAAAGTGAAATATTATTTCACCATTTAAAAAGTAGATGATCAAATCCACATTAATCCGTTTATCAATATGTTTTATTTGAAACAAGTCTGCAAAATGACCTCGTGTGCATCAATCAAAACAAGTTTAAAAAATGTTATTTCAACCAGAATAGGAAATAAATATAAAAACAGTGGAAAACCCCCATGAGACTGATGTTATGAATGCGAAAGTAACTCGGCTGTTGTATTAACTGGTGAACCATATTTGATGAAACATAATATGGATTAAGCTTGAATTAGCTTCTGTTGTCTTTTGGAGGAAAAAAGCGAACTTCCGCTGCGATAACCGATTTCCAAAAGGCTCTTACCGCAAGCAAAAGCTAGCTCAGTATACGTTTTACATTTTAACTATATATGTATATATTTTTTACGTTCATAGTCCTAATATTCTTTTATTTATTAATACACAATTAAATCTAATATAAGAACAAACTCTAACTATACTTAAATTAAAACTTACATAAATAAATTTAAATAACTATTTAATATGGACATCAGACGAGACATAATAAAAACTGTACGAGCGCTGATTTTTTAATGTTTATCTCGACAATTGTATTGTGTCAGTGAACCTACCATGAAATGTTAGTTGAATAAAAACTGCTCTTGTAAGGCTTATCTCGATTCGTAGTTATTGATCTGAAGAATGACAAATATCTCTTCGATCTTGATAAACAACTTCGTGATGCATAGAAGTTAACTATGTTATGTTGGTTTACGTTGTTTCCTTATGTCAGCTTATTATTTTTTTTTATTAGTGAGACAGAAAAAAATCTAAACGGTTAGAGAAAAAGACTCAAATATAATTTTGTCCATATTATCGGAATTAAAAAAGGACCACTATTAAGATTAATATATTTTGGACTAACTCCTTTCATCGTCTATAATGTTTAAATCTTTAATAATATACGAAATACTAATAGACTAAACTACTTTAGTCAACAATGTGTTAATCTTTTTAGTGATCATTTTCTAATTCGGGTGGTATTTGCTACAGTAGGACAAAAACGAGTCCTCCTTCACAGCTTTATTGTTTAAAATTCAATGGACAGCACATCAATGATGATGAAAATCAGCATATCTCCCAGGAATCCTAATAACATAAAAGTATTTTTTCCATATTCCAGTTCTAATCTTCGCTTCCATCCAAAGTCTGGACTGCCAGAATGGAAAACCAAAATCCCGTCTCAGTTTTTTCGACATCGACTTACTCCATTACGCGGCTGAGGATAAGAAAGGCAACGTGATGGTGTCTCCAGCCAGCATTAAGGCCACACTGGCTATGTTGCTGGAAGGAGCACAAGGACCCACTGCTTCGGAAATCCAGATGGCGTTACGACTTTCACCGATGAAAGATGATTTTAGGAAAGAGTTGAGCACGTATTTGGATGCTTTGAAGGTAAATTCATAATTCTTTATTGAACACACATACATTAAATTTAAAAGACATATATTAACGTAGATAGTTTTCTTACATCAAACCTTTGAGTGACAGTGGTAAAGTGATAGGCAATATTATTTTTTTTGCTAAATACGCATTGCGCCTACCGCAAATAACAGAGAACGGGGTAGGGTGATGATGACGATTTCATTGCCAGGAATGAAGAGATAGAGAAGAGGTACATTAGTTTTGATTATGAAATTATAGGAAAAAGAGGAACAGGAAAACAGTAAACCCAGAAAGAGGAATTTGCTAGGTGGCTTGAAAAGTTTCCAATTTGTTTTCTGCGAAATATCCTTATTATTGAGAATTAATAAAAGATCGCCTTTCTATAATTTAATGTATTTTTGCGGTCCATCTGCATTTTAATGAAATGAGCTTTAGACCGGAAGGTTGTGTGTTGTTAGCCGCAGATAAATTGTGATACGAGAATAACATAATATTAAGGATATTTTATGATAAAATTATTCATAGCATCGTCAGCTTGACCTTTTTATAATGGGCTTAGGTAATTAGGTAAACACATTAAGGTATAAATGTTGTAAACCTATGTATCCGCAGACGAGTTTTAATTTGGTATTCTTTACTTGTTGTCATTAAGTTCGAAAATGATTGTACTAATTTATGAGAGGCAGAGACATAAGTTAACTAAAGGCCTAATCCGTAGAAAATGTCTACCATGCCATTTTAGAATTTAGTCTAAATTTCCATCTCTCTATAAAATAAGTTCTATCTAAACCAATTTTTTTGCATGAGTTAATAACTACTTAAGATTATGAAGCTTACCACGGTCTAACTAGAATATTATTAACCAATTAATTCAGAGAACCACATTTAAGTAGAGACAGGTTTTGCAGCAAGCGTTCCAATGATAGACTTGGAACAGGTATTTCCATAAAAGGATTATGACGCATCAATTTTTCGCCTAAATCCCGATAAATAATGTCAAAATGAAATTGTCGTTGGAGCTTAATGGTTAAATTTGAAAACGATTATTTTTCCTTTTCCTTTCTCTACACATATCATCACGCCTGTATCCCCGAAGGGGTAGGCTTTTTTTTTTTGGTAGAGATCTTTGCAGTTAGCCTGAGCGCAGGCTTTGACTGCTTCACCGGACTTTACGAAGGGGTAGGCAGAGGCGTACCAATGTACACCCACTGTTCGCCGATATGTTTAGGTCCCATGTAATAGGGGGCGAGCCTATTGCCACTAACCGGGCACAAATCCAAACTCCGACCTGCTACTGAGAATTTCATGGAAAAACCCAATAACACTTTGGTCGACTCGGGAATCGAACCCAACCCTCTAGCGTAGCAGGCGCGCTAAGCACCACTAGGCCAACGAGGCAGTTTCTCTAGAACTTATATCTATTCCACTTCACTTTTAAATTTTTATAATAAAATAATTCAAGCCGTAAAATTCAATTCAAAAGCAATATTTCCTTGCTGAAACCGTGATGTACCTAATTGTAAGCTGAAGATAAGCACTTGAATAACAAATCAATTCTTCACTTTATTTAAAAAGCAAAAAAGGTAACTTATTTTCTTACCTTTGATGATTTTCAGGCAAACTCATCGACAGCAACTCTAGAAATTGCAAATGGAATATTTGTGGGAAAGAACCTGCAACTGAAGAAGGATTTCGAGAAGGTTCTGAAGGGCATGTACAACTCTGAAATAAATAAAGTGGACTTCAAACAACCAAAGGCCACTGCTGATGCTATAAATGGATGGGTTAAAGCGAAGACTAAGGGACTGATCCCGTCTATCGTTGATGATGGTAAGTTTAAAGAGACTGTTATAAATATTATTTCTAGTGTACATTAGTTTTTTATATTATTGTTAATATTTTAAGTCTAATAATAATCCAATAAATACTATATTCTTCTGGGATATTTTGTTGTAAACAATAATCATGAAATCGCCCGGCTTTAGTTGATTAGAAAGAGCAGAGGACTAATTCCGTTTATAATTGAATAGATGTCCAGAAACCATAGTAAACAAGAACTATATTTAGCTCATTTCCAAAATGCTTATTGGATAAAGTATGAAACATTCCGTTCATTATTAATTATCCATATAGATCATAGGTCCATAGAAGACACTATAATAGGGTCCTTTATGCTTTGTTATTATAATGTGTGATTTGTTTTTATCCATTTATGATCGGAATTGTATTGTTTAGGGATAAATCGTAATAAACACATGTACCGATTGTTTTACTTTTGTTTATTTCCGGATCAAGTGCAAATAAAATGTGTTTGCAAGATTTATAGTGTAGGTAACATTTTACAACCGACTATAGAGTCCGCCTTTGCACAACATTCCTAGTAGCAGTATCCAGCGAATAAGAAAGCAGTCTTCTTATGTTTTTTAATTTTATAGTTTATGTTCAAATTATTATGTATCTCATTTTTTTATCTCCTTTTGATTAAATTTTATATAATTTCAGCAAACATCAGTCCATCAGCCGAAGTCTTCGTAACAAACGCGCTTTACTTCAAAAGCAACTGGCTAACAGAGTTCAATCCGTCGTTGACACATGGCGACTGTTTCTACAAAGATGGCGTCTGCAAGACGGTGGCCATGATGGATCTGCAGGCTGAACTGAAGTACGCGTACATCGAGGACTTGAGGGCACACGCTTTGGAGCTGCCCTACCAGGTAAGGAAATAACAATTGAATTTTAGTGGAGACGAGAAGTGATAGATTTCAGTAAATCAACCGAAACGTTTTTTCAACCCGGTAATAGCATCGTTGTAACTTTGAAAAATGCTCAGATATTAGTAGTTATTTCTTTATCAAAGTTACTTTATCAAACTAGTTGTAACACATATGATATAGTTTTATATTTCTCTGAGGAAGTTAATTTAAATCCGAATAGATTTATTGGTCGCAATGTCGGTGCTCTAGCGAGACCTGTACGTATGAGTACATTATCTTGAACAGGCACGGCTGCGATCTCAGAAGTATAATGAATTTTAAAATTTGATTTGATTTCAATGTTCTAAATGTTGTTATGAGATGCTACTTTATGTTTTATTGTTTCTTTGAAACCTGATTTAATTGTTATTACATGTTCATTACTGTCGTATAGTAATAACTGGGAAGTTGTGGTAAAATTGTTTCGTCATTAGTAATACTCTCAAGGTGGTTTACTGTATTTTATATACTTAATAGTTATTAGTAATTACTATGCTCGCAGTTGTGGGAAAATTAGACTTATGAATTTTCATGTGTATTTCCTCTTAACGGTTACGATACCTCATTAATGGTTATATCATTATCACCAGCCTTAAACGTTTGTCTAATCATTCTTTTATATTTAAGAGTACCATCAATTCGACCTCTTTACCATACCAAAACCTAAATAGTCCCGTTGGTCTAATAGTTAGTGTTCTTTATCCATATGGTTTATATATCGTTTCTCTATTCACAGGGTCGCCGCTACTCCATGATTCTGCTCGTTCCCCAAGACCGAGACGCCGGCATGGCGCTGATCCGCGATCTGCCATACATAGGGCTGCTTCAGATATCCAAAGTAATGGAGCCCAATGACGTCATCCTCACCATGCCGAAGTTTGACGTCGAATACAGTGACGATATGATTGGGACATTGAAAAATGTGAGTATTGCTGATAACGGTAGACTAAGAAAATAGATTTTTATTTATTAAATTTTTTGTTTGTTTTATGAATCATTGAACGTAGTTACGAGTTGATAGCAATTGATGTTTTTGGGTGACTCAAATCTGGTTTATGAATTGTGTCCGCAATTGTAAGCAGTAGTTCCATGATTTATTTCGGCATAATAGAGAAATATTGCAAGTTCAAAGATTGCTTTACAGTCTGTTCCAGCCTTATATTATGATGGGGTCTTAAACGCAAATAATCCATAATGCAGAAACAGTATCACTATTCTCATTACTATTTAATGGTCTATTATGTTGTGTACCTTTCATCCCTTTCTCAAAAATGCACATGTTTTACATTACAGATGCGCATCTCCTCCCTCTTCTCCTCATCAGCCAACCTGTCCGGAATCATCGAAGGCAGCTCCCCCTATATCAACAGCTTCCACCACACCGTCCACATGTCTGTCGATGAGAAGGGCACCGTCGCCGCTGCCGCCACCGCCGCCATGGTGGTCCCTCTCATCAATGATCAAGTGCAACTGAGAGTAGATAGGCCGTTCCTCTTCTTTATAAGGGATAATGAACTTGATTTGGTTCTGTTTGAAGGAAAGATTGAAGAGCCTACTGAGTTTAAGTCGGCTGCCAGTGGTGCTAAAACAGGTAAAGGATAATTTTGAGTTATTACTTTAAACTATATGTATATGTTTATGCTATGTAGGTGATTAGTTCTGAAGACGAAGCTACAATAATATAGTTGGATAAAGCGTAGTACAAAATTTGGAATGAATAATGTCAACATTCATCCCTCACCTTATCTCGTCATATTCTAACTCAGCATTATAAGGTAAATCAAAATAAGGTACATACGTGATAATAAATCCTAGCATGGAGACCTGAAGGAAGATAATGCGGCTGGTATAATTACAATTTTCTTTGATTTAATTCCCAGGTAAAGCAGAACCTGGTAAATTCATGAGATTTGGATGACCTCACTTAAACATGTAGCTTAAAAATAATACTTAGATGTAATTATAATAAGTACCTTTAAGTTATTATTAAATGTGGTAAGTAATTAGCTAATACAACGAAATTTAGCTAATGCAATCGTAACGTGGTTTAAGATGGTAAATTTCTTCACTTTAATTGTTTTCTTTACTTTCAGGTCAAAACCCAGTAAACAGGAAGCCACTTCCAATTAAAGTAGTTCAGAAGACTCCTACTGTATATCAAAAGCCTATGGAGCCGTGGGATGCATTACGGCCAATCGTTAGCCAACCAGTTGACAGTCCGCCAATCTGGAACCGAGCTACTTTTACCAGCCTATCAACTGGAAGTCCAACTCCGAGTGAACCAATCACAAGTCCGCCTCTTAAAGTACCGTCATCAAGTCCTTCTTCTTCTTCAAGTGTCAGCTTGTCTGCTTCAAGTGTGACGTCATCAAGCACGTCATTATCATCTTCTAGTCAGTCTACTACAAGTCAACCTACTACTGAAGCTCCCATTGTCACTACTGAAAAAAGCAAGGGTTGGCGAAAATGGTTCTCTCGTTATTTTGAATGAGTTAATAATTATAAATTATAAGTTATAATGTGTTAAAATCATTTTATCTAGGTATGACAATAATTTAAGATTTCTTAAATGGAATACTATGTGTAGTGAAAATAATGTTTACATGTGTAAGTTTTTTACGGGACTACAATAAAAGTCTTTAGTCGTGTATGTGTCTTTATTTGGTTAAAAACTAAATTATACTTTAGCAGAAGTAACAAATCTGTGCCTACTGCATTTTAGATAAAACTCGACCCTAGACAAAACAAAGTATATTAACGCCGGTGCTTTACATTAAGTATGCTGTAGCTACTACAATTTACACGATAACCTCAATTTTTTTTGCTTGAGATTCTATAAGAATCTTTTTCCTAGATATTTTTACATATTTTTTAAGTTACGCAAAGCTGATGGGAATGTACTCCTAAATAATTACTTTCAATGTAAAAGGATATTAGAATAGGAAGTTAATATGTTTTACATTGAAACAGCTAGATTGCTATCATAATATTGTGCCAATTATGTTGGAACGATACTTTTTGCACAATGAGGTTTATAATGATGCTGAACTGTATCCGGTGTGGTAACACTGGTCATTATTCATTGAATACAGCTATACAGACACCTTCATTACACCATGAAATGCACTTTAGGATTCCATGCGACTAAATATGATGACCTGAAAAGTAAGTATATTCACAAATATTGGTAACATAGGACGTTTTCAGGACCGTGGCCCGTGGATGGTTGACAATTTATAGCATACCGAGACCCCTCCGTGTTTCGGAAAGCAGCAGGTCCCGGCTGTAATACATATCTTTGGCAGTCATATCGTTAAGTCAATTCTGAAAATCAGTCTTACTACGGCATACTGTGTTTCCCGGTATAATGGGTTTTGGAGGTCAGATAGAATATAGTCGCTCCATGTAAAATACGGTATTCTGCTGAATCCGGTAAAACTGGTAGCCAACACCAACATAGTTGGGAAAAGGCTCGGGAGCTGATGATGATGATAGGACGTTTTCATGGGCTGTTCTTATTTGTAAATAACGTAGCAGGTATCTGCTGTAAAATTAAAGGAACAGCTTATATAAAATATTAGGGTTCCACAACTAAATAACAACCTACAAACATTTCAGTTTTCCCAGCAAATATGTTCGGTGCCTGAGAATAAGCGCCTGTCTGAGAAACAAAAACAAAAGAACTCGCATTATGAAGACGCTGTTAATTATGCACATTAACCTTTCCTTAGCCACTAAGAGTTGAAAGATTATAAAAAAAATAGCTAGTTGCCTAGTTAGCAACCCGTTACTACTTGCTCTAATGATCTCTGGCCGACCTACATTTTTTGCGTTTTCTGTCTGTGGGCATTAGAGACGCTTACTGCTCTGCTTAACCTTTGACTAAAAGCTGTATTTTACCATGATTTGACACATTTAGAGCAGTCAGATTTTTACGATCAATAAAAAGCTTATGTTCGCGATGATGACCAGCAGTGCAAATTTATAGTTCGTCGATTGTTTTTATGGCGACGGTATGAGCTAGTTTTCTTATAGTGTCCAACACAACAGTTTACAGGGGTCATAAACTAAAAAAGTTATGGATTTTAAATTAGGTACATCAGACTTCGCCACATTTTGTAAACACAACAGAAAAATATCGAATTTAATTACCCTAGGACATACTAAGAGAGGTCACAAAGTAATTTGACATTCCAAAGCAAATAATAACTATGTTACTAATAGGAACTCAATCGAGGAGGAAAGACAAATCCCCAATTGACTTACTAAACTTGCTTTGCCAAAAATGTAAGACACCCTCGTACCTTCAAAAATGCAAATAATGTGAAAGGGTAATTTATCATCACTTGAGCCCATTCTAAATTATGTGAAACTGGTAAATTTATTGGAAACCAGATTCAATAATAGTAGAACTAAAACTACATTAGTTGACAAAACGCCTTCAGACATGTATGTTAATTATGTGTTTTAAATCCTTACTAATATTGTAAATGCGAGAGTTTGTTAGGATGTATGGATGTATTTTCCTCTTTCACGCAAAAAGTAATAAATGAATTTTAATGAAAATTTACAATAATGTCGCTTATACATAGAAATAACGCATAGGCTATATATTTATTAATTCAAACGGGTGAAACCGCGGGGCATAGCTAGTAGAAAAATATAAGTAAATGAAACAAAAGATATACCTAGTTATTTATCTGCACAAAATCCTGGATTTTAGCGGTAGTCATCGTATGATTCTGGTCTCTTAGTTTCTTCCCAACTTTCTTCCTCTGTATCCATAATATATGGAAGAAATTACTTTTATTGTAATACATCTATTGAATTCCTATATGACTATCATGGCATGATGCCGAGCCGTGTGATTGCGGCATCCTCCCCCAAACCATGGCTCACTTAATGAGCTGTCCAGCGTGCCCTGCCACCTGCACACGCGAAGATCTGTATGAGGCAACGGATAATGCCGTGTGCGTGGCTGAGTACTGGTCGGGAAAAAAATAATTTCCAATGATCTACTCCATAAGAAGAAGAAGATGGCATGATGCATGAAATAATGCATGCACTATTAGAAATGTGTTTTTCAATGGCATATTTTTTCTATTCAATCTTGTACTATTTTTTTTCATAAACGTCTGTTAATATGAACATTAGCACTTTCAAGCAGGCGGCGTTACCGAAGTGGGATTTTAGCACAAGCCGTCATATTTATGAAGTAGGTAATCTATACTTCTTTTACTAACTGTAAAAAATAGCGTCCACTTTATTTGAATCCGCTCACGAAGCATTATAAAAAGTAATACGAAGTCCTTTTTTTAAGTATAAGTGAAACTTTTTGTTTTCATTTGAGTGAAAATGCTACATTGGAAAAGTAACTGTCTGGCTTTATGATTAGAGCTATTTTACAAAAGTAAGAAAGTAAGTCCATCTTAAGTGCATTGAGTAAAAGTAATGTTTGATTTATTGAGTTTTGTAAAAGTGACATTTGTGTCGCCTGAATATATTTTGTTGTTTGTGTTTGTTTTTCTTTCATGGCCTAAAAATACCTCATTTTAAAACTTTTAACATCGTTTACCTTGTTTTTATGGTGTCGGACTAAATTCGTAATTATGGCTTTATTTTTATAAAGGCGTTTGACCCCTTAGCCTAATTCTACAAAGGGTAGGATATACTTGCATAGAAACAACATCATATTTTTTTTTTAACGCAAGAATATTTGGTTTGCGTTATTTTTCATTTTGGCATTTAATATGAGAACAATCCTGTGACATATGGATAATGTTTATTTACGTGCCTGACTAAATGAGTTTCTGAGTCATTTTCAAAATCTTGAGATTGAAACACACCTCACACGCGATACCTATCCTATCCATTCAAAATATGGTACATACAAACCCTTTTTATCAGTTATCAATGCAGATGCCTATGTTCATCAAAAATAAAGGAGCCCAGGTATTTGCTGACACGTATTTACACGTAGAGGTTACAAACAAAGCAATTAAGATTCCAAGAAGGGCATAGAAGTTGAACTCAGCCTAACTGCAGCCTGCAGAGTGCAGGTAAACGCCGACTTTCGTTGTTTTGTGTTCTGACAAGTAAACAAAACTATAAATAAGATGTGGATTCCTTTGGGTAAGCTTTAAATGCTCGGCTGTGATCTTTGACCCCTGATTTTTCATTTTTTTTTTGATTCTGAGAAATGAGAATTCTTTTGTTTTTTTATTTTTTCGCAAAGTTTTTGATAATATTTTCAGGCAAAATTGCCTATTTGAAGACGTTTTTTTACATTTTCATATTTTTATTTATTTAATTTAAAGCCGGAACTGTCCCACTGTAGGGCAAAGGCCTCTCTTCCTTCTTTCCACAGGGTTCTATTGATTGCTGTTTGTTGCCACTCCTTTTTGTATGCGTCCAGTTCATCCTTCCATCTCCGCCTAGGTCTTCCAAGCAGCCATCGTCTATTACGAACCCAATTTGATTGCTTTCGACCACTTTAATTTTTTCACATTACATTTTAATTCGGTAATCATCCTTATTTAAACTGGGTACCCACTATCCAGTAGGGTACTCAGTGTTTTCTTCTCTGTGTAGTATTGAATGCTCAAAGTACTAATTTTACTTTGCTTGTTTGAATTCCTTAGTGACCGGTATCTTTGGCGAACCCTTTTACACACGAGTATTTCACCAAGGTCGCTATCTAACAATCCATTACTAGTATTACTACTAAGTTACGAAATTGTATTGTTTTCATTATTAAGCTGTTCAATGGGGTATTTAGGTCATATTTTAACAGATGTTTAAAATAATCTGTTTGTGCTTTGATTACGCCATAAACAGTATATGATATGTTTAAACAAATGTTTTTTCAAGGGAAATACGTAATAATTTGTTTCTTTCTTTTTCAGTTTTTTTTTGATTTTCAGTTGATTGACCTCATAAATATAAGATTGATGAATTCAAAAAAGATTTTTACTATGGTAGAAAATTTAGGTTTTTTCTGTCTTTACAGATCTTTTAAATTTTGAAACCTAAATTCGTTTGTCTTAAAATTTCTTAACGTTTTGAAGAAGGCCACAGCTCGGCTGTATTAATTTTTGAAAATATCTATTATTCATTCTCCTAATAGGACACAATCTAAAGACATTCGTGTTAATTAAATTACGCTTGCACATGCAACTATCCAATCACAAATAAATGGCATTCTCATTGATATAATAATTGTTGAACATGCTATAGACACTTCCTAGAAATATTAACATGCCTGTATGCCTTCCGCAGGAAGAAGTGACAAGTTAGACAAAGAAGCAAGATCGGAACATGAGAAGGAAGATAATAGGGTGTTTGGAACCAAACGAAATTTCTAGAAGGCTTACAAGATAATCGAGTTTCAAGATTTTACTAATCAGGCGATAAAACGAGAAGTGAAAGGTAATCAGAGTCATCATCATCATCTTCATCCCTAAATAACCTGGTGTTCTTATATTCATAGACCTAACTATGCATATATGTTACATAGCGCACGCTTGCCAGTTGCATCTAAACTTCTTATGTTATCTATCTACTTTAAACGAAGAAAAAATTAAGAGAGATTTGATTGTTGACTCATAAGTGCAAAAAAGTGAACCTAAAATACATTATTTGTATGTCCGTATATGACTGTACTATAAGCATAAACCATAATATTATTTATGTGTATAAACACACCAACATCATTCACCTACTTTCAAGATTCGTCAAAACAGATTGGTGCGTCCGATAAATAATGGGAAGCAATAAAGAAGAAGAAATTGATCGTTATAAAATATGTGCACAACGGGCCATATCTGTGTGGCGCTTGTATTAATTCTGCAGACCTTTCTACCGCTCGAGATTTCTTTTGTTGCGTTTATCGGTTTCGCGTGCTCGATATCTCGGCTTACTATAGACTTGCCAATGTTTAGAATAGACGTCTATTTATTTAAATTCATATTTGTAAATATTTATTTTTGACGTGCAGTTCTCTTATTGTCTTATTCCTTCATTATTGATAAAGACCCTTTGATTGAATACTTCAGGAGCAGGTGTAGACTAGTGCGTACTGCAGTTTTTGAGTTTAAAACTTACGTTATAAAAAAATAAAGAAGCGTAATTTTTAATTAAATGTTGTGCTACAAAAAAATGTGTTGTAAATAAATCAATTTTATTTTTATGTCTGTGGCTCTAATATATAGCTAATCTAGTGCTAAAATTGGGTGAACATGATAATATTTAAATATTTATTTTTGGTTATGACGTCATACAAGCTTCGCTAAATATAATGCTAAATCATATTTAGTGAAAAAATCAAATAAGAAAATATTTAAAGTATTTTTCACTTCTGCGTAAACGTACTAAATATAGCATATGGAGATAAAATCATGAGTTTCAGGACATTGTAAATTGAAATAAGGAACAAAAAGTTTTAATTAAAAAACTAAAATATTGTTAAGTTGTTGTGATTTTTTTTTTGTTCTGAATGAATAGGGTGAGTTTAATTGTTATAAGTAATCCAAATTTTAAGTATAAGACAAAAAGTAACTATTTGTGTCATAATATTTTATTAAAAACAAAAGAGGTTACCTCATTAAAAAAGTATTTAATACCTCAACAATACAGGATTATCAATCATTTCTTAACGAACGACTAGCATACCAATAGCCATACAAACCCATGGTACGGAATCACAATGCCTATTCTATGTCCACCATAGCTTCTTTAAACATAACTGTTAAATGTCTAGATATAAACGTGCCCAGCCAGCTTCCGGGCACGTCATTCTCTATCGAGCTCGGCCCAAGCGCAGCCGTATGCTTCCCGCGCTTTTTTGACATTTACCATAAAAAAACGCGTATTTACTTTTTTTTTAATAGTGTCTGTGTTGCCTACATGTAAGTAGTGAATACTCTTTTGTTTTAAGTTCGATCGTTGACATTTATTTAAATGTAGGTCAACGTTGCATTGTTGGGTTTGGCTTAACGGGCTTTTGTTAAGCCTTTAGATTAAAGGTTCAGTTTTGACATTGATTGATTTGATTTGTGATTTTACTTACTTAATTAAACTTAAACCTACATTCTGCTTTGCTATAGAAAGATTCTTAAAAATTCTGACCTACTTTTTACTTTTAATTAAATTTGAAATAGGAACATGATGTGATCGTATGAAAAGGACTGTTTGACAAGACAATGGCTAATTTAAAACTGAATATTTATGTAATTAATAACAGAAAAAAAACAGTTAATGAGTTATTTTTATTTGATTTAAACATCGTGAGACTAGTTTTTTAATTATACTGCTTACCTCAATTACTTTGTCCTCCTTGGGTTGGTTTACTTGTCTCGAAACGTGTTAGAACGTTTCCTTCGCCAAAGATGATTTTGTTTGTCCTTTAAAAATCTCGTTTTTAACGTTGACTCAGTCAAGAGGCTCTTGAATATGGAACGTATTTACATAAGCACGTTGTTTTTTAAGTTGGCCTTTTTTGTGCTTCATTTGTTTGTTAGTGCGCTTTGGAAATATTTCGTCGAGTTTGAGAATAAGTGAATGATTGCAAGTAGATGTACAAGTTTCTATTTCGGTATATTCCTGAGGCTTTTCAGGAAACGTAAAAAGAAAACTTGCCGAAAATTGCAAAACAAATATATGATCAAATTGAAATAAAAAAAACGACGAATAATAAGTATAGGTATGTTAAACGTGTAATAAAATTTAATAACCGGCGCCTCCTTAGGCTTATAATAGTTGACAAAAGTTCAAGGTCATATTTCATCATTCACTGTCAATAAATCATGGCATTGGATCCCAACACTGAGTAATTAACGCGAACATAAAATCACCCGTTTCTTTCTAAACCATTATAAACTTTAAGATCAAAACATAAGGTATAAAATTCAAGATTTGAAAAACTATCGATCAATGTCAAAGCTCTAGTAATATTTCGTTTTCCCATCCCCATTTCTGACATGTGCTATTAACTATAAATAACTAGTTTTTAGTATTTTAATGTATTTTTTAGTTGTTTTGCTAAGATATTTTGCGTCTCAAAACATACCGGTTTAAGTTAGTTACACTGAGAATAACAAAACAATAACGTAATAAATAGTATTTTATTTTAAAAGTCACATCTACAGGCTGTAACTAAAATACCCAATAATACTTTTGGAAGGTCTTGTATTCTTGTTTATAGCATCAATTTCGAAATAATCAAAATATAATAATAATATAACTTCTACCATACAATACCGCTCAGCTAATTGGATTTTTTTATGAAGACTACAATTCTATTTTTGTTTGGAAGTATAATTTGTTGGGATTACTGTTACACTCTGTATATAGTACAGTTGACTGCACCTACATAAAGTTAACTTTTTTTATCGTCCAACTCAAACTTCTTCGTAAACTTTATTATTAAATTCCTAACATTTATAATTTATGTAATACCGACTATACACACCGAACTACAAATTTTTCTTAGTTTTTATAAAAACATTATAACTACTTAATAAATAACATGCATTTATTTGTTTCCAGATACTGAAAAAGAATAGCTGAAACATTGTGAAAATGCGTCCGTTACTATTATGTAAGTATTTGAATTTTCATCTTATGCATCTAGTTGTACGGAGAAGGAATTAATATCTAATGATAGACTTTATCTAACTATACATATATTACTTAATGATAAATATTTAGTTTTTTGAACGTAACACCTCCGAAAAACTTAATGATAATTATAATATAATATAATAATAATATTACATTATAATTATCATTAAGTCCTTCACCATTAGGACTTCGTAGGCACTTGACTTAAGTTTATATATTGTGTAAAAACAAAGGTTGACTAAGCTAGGCAAAATTTATATGTATTATCAAATGTAAACCATATAATTATGAAGGACTTAACTAACCGGAAAGTAATTTTTCTGCAAGGTTTTATTTAATAACGAAATCAATTTATTTTAATTTGAATTGAACGAGTAAAGCGTGATAATTATATTTAAAAAGAATATTATGCGTTAGTAAGTTGAATTTAATAATTAAGACAGTAAACACACATATTTATTCTTAAGTGGGGTTATGGAAACCACGGGGTTATTTGAAATTCAGTCATTGACAAAAAATATATGTGTCTAATAATTCATACAAAAAAAAAACGAACTTAAAAGTAAGTCTTATATGGTTTTCTTATGGATACCAAGGTCATAACTGGACCAAATTAAAATGGTTCTACATTGGAAGCACGACCTTCCGAATAAAAAAGAATCATCAAAATCAGTTCACCCACTCTAAAATTATAAGGAAACAAACTTAAAAATAGTCGAATTGAATACCTCCTCCTTTTTGAAGTCGGTTAAAAAGGTCTGATGATAAGATGAAAAGTCTGACCATCAAGCTTTTTAGACATAGTGAAGAATGTTGGTAATAAATGCATATCCTGTAATTCAAGGATTGTCATTGCCACCGTGACTGATGAGTTAGCATCACAGTGTGTTAGGTTATAATATTCTATTTGTGTGAATTATCTAAGTAGTGAGGTCATCACTGAGATCGAACTTACGATTATAAGGATGTTTTCGTTGAATGTATGTTGAACAAGATGATTTCTGATTAAATAAATATCAAGTATGGATTTTATTTATCATGATCAGGTCGGTTGGTAACAAGCTTTTTTTTTGACTAAAGGGTCCATCTTTTTCTATAGATACATATAGCCAGTGAGTTTAATTATATCCTTTCTAAACTTTCGAAAAAAAATTAAAGAAGGAAACTAAAAAAACCAAACAAAGTAGTTGTGATTTTGATAATCACAACCTCTTATAACATAACAATTTACACAGATAGGTACGCTTCGAGTCTATAAAGTATATATCTATAAAGTATTGACAAGACAGTCTGAAGAATTCTCCGAAACTAATTTAAATTTCAATGTTTCCGTTTATTTAGTAAAAACTACAAAGACAAAGGCTCGCTTGGACATAGCTACGTGACTGCATTTTTATCTGCGTTGCATCCGTACCCGACATAGAATATACTTTTTTATGACACAACACGTCACTTGGGCTGTATAGAAAAATACCTTTGTTTGTTTTTGGAACGTGTATTTTTTTCGTGCTAATTTAAATTCGAATGTGTTCCATTCGTATTTTCGTGTTTGTCATCATTCCGTTCGTGTTTTGTTTTTATTTATTGCTTGACAATATCCAATAACTATCAATAAAGAAAATTATAATTTTCATAAATTATACATTTAGAAAGGAATAGACGAGGAAAGTGACTATAACTACCTTGTTAGAACAATAACCGTATAACACAAGTAAACGCTTTTACTCGAAACCAATTTGAAAAGGCGTAAAATCTGAAAGTTTTGCTTTGAATAGAATCGAAGTACAGTGCAGCACAACGATGGTTGTGCACGCGTCGAACTTGTCCCATTAATATTAATGTCTGCAGAGAGTGAATAATAACGTACTGAGTGTCGTAATGTGTGAAACTTGCATCCATGTAATTATGGAGATTGTGGAGTAAAAAGCAGACGCTGGAAGACGCTACTGGATTATCCGTTATTTTTTGTAATTTTTTGACATTTAGACTTTATCGTAGTTACTACTAACTACGATAAAGTGCAAACTTCATGCGAATATACATTTATCTTGTATTAAACTAGAATTTTATTTCACTTTTATTACCACAGCAAGCATAAAATACGAATTTTAAATCGAAAACATCTTAAAAAACATGGCGAATCCGCAAACACATTCTCGGCCTTTTTTAAAAAACTAGGAATTGCCATTCCGAAATAAACTGGTCAATTCTGCATTCTGGCTTTGAATAATTGAAAAAGGAACATGACAACAGACAATAGAATTTTATTACTCTGCCAATATTACTTCGTACTTGGAATTTATAGAAATACGTACAAAATGGCCGGCGGTACAGTCGCGTGCAATAATGTGTACAATTATACAAGTACATAATATTACAAGTTTATTATTTTGTTCTGTGGCCGGCTGTGATTACTTTCCCGGGAGGTATGCACTTAGAGACCAAAGTATGGTTCGCATATAAATATTTGATAAAATTAGTATTTTTTATTATTTTTGCTCGTGCATGCCTTTTTCTTCAAAATCGATTAAGCATCTTTGTAAACTCTTATTTTATATATAGACAAAATGCTGTTATACGTACACAATACGTATAAGTGTATAACAGCATTTTGTCGATCCTTTAAGAAATAAAGGTATGCTAATTTAGTATGTATTTACTTAGTCCATAACGCCATCTGCCAAAATAACTGATTTGTCGCAAGAACCTCTAGATTTTCACACCAATGTGCGACTGTGTTAAATATTTAATGAATGAGAATTCCAATGCTACCAATAATATTCAAATAACAATTCAATTCTAGGGAATACCCGGGGATATATAACAGACTCAAATAAAATACAGCATATACTCTTCTTTATTTTTGTCTGGAACTGCTGTATTACTCTCGTTTTCAGTCCGTTTGTTCACTTATAACACCTAAATCACTGCACCGACATGGCAAGGAGATCATCATATAGTATGTTTTTTTTTTTATTTAGATACTGCTAAATAGTAAAACGTAAAAGCTAAATATTAACAATTCCTACATAATTTCTTTTTAATTTAATAAATAGGTACTAAATTCTGAGTATAACTAAAGATTAAGACGCTCTAAAGAAAAGAATCGTCTTCATCTTTCATTAGTCTGTATTGAATTGAATAGAATTACAAGAATCATTGACACGATCTACCGTTCGCCGTAACTTCATAATCACTAAACTACACTAATGTTAGCGTTAATGTTTGTCAACGGTACCGGAGCACAATACTGTAGCGTCAGCATCGTCTACTAATACTATCAGCTTTTGCCGCGGATCTTACTGAGCTGATCTCGGCTAACGTGGCTAAAAGTTACCTATGTTTTTTTTAAACTCACTCTATACCTAATTTTATCCAATTGTTATGTATAAGACTACTGATATAAAATGAATATTATGTAGAGCAAGAATGCTTGAAAAAAAATATGTCCAAAATTCGGTGGTTTATACGTGAAAGCCTGACAAACAAACAGAATACATTCGCATTTTTAATATCTCAATATTTTCTGTTTTTGATTATTTATTTAGCGGCAGCGAGTTTGTTTGCCGACGGTACGTAAGCACAATAGTGTAGGGTCAGCGCAGTGCGTTCACCGCGCCGTGCTTTACTTTACCTCACATTGGAGCAATCCGCGCATGCGCTCTGCGCATTCCCATGCTTTGTACGTTTGTCTTAATCCTTAGGCTAAGATTGTATGGTTTGGGTTAGGTTAGTTTTGAAAAATGGATGGCGTAAAAGTTTGGTACTATGAATAGTTGTGGTAGCAGGTTGTTGAGTTTAGGTTTTTTAGTAAGTCTAGTTTCGAAACAATTATCATAGCTAAATGAATAATTAAATACTTCGTACATGTACAGTACCTACATGTACATATACAGTGTGCGCGATAATTAATTTCTATTAATTCCTCTCATTGCTTAAAATTAGTTACGACATGTGAACTTTAAAAATAGAATCACCTTTTCTTCTACTGCATTATGCTCATGAAAACATTATTTTTCTTGTGTTCTCCCTCATTTTTTTCTTTCTTCTGATTCAGATGTTAAATGCTCTTTAAGTGATACCCGTGTCTAGATAACATAGCGTAACACACAACACACCCGCATACCGTTGCAACGTGTCCCAACCGTGACTTCCAGATACCTTTGTGATGATAGTATCATTGATGCACTCAATTAATAAAATAAAAAAAAAGAAAGACAGACTCTCAAAGGCTGTCACCAAACTCATAAAGAAATAAAAGACAAATTGATAATCAAAGAACAAAAAAAATGAATAGTCATCGTAATCATTTTTCTTTTTAACCGGCTTCAAAAGTGGAAGGTTCTCAATTAGATGGTAATTTCTTCTGTATTACGCGAAATTGATGGCATTTGTGAATCCATTTCAATAAATGTTTTGTGAAAGCATACATTGATGTGATTTCAAATAAATTTAATTGAAGTCGATTATTTTTACTCTTATGTGTAGGTTCTATAACAATTATGTTTATCTTTAACGCCGGTTACTTCTTATCTACCTATAGTAAATACTTTTTAAACGATACAGCATACCGTTACATTATATCCCAACCGTGACATGCACATATTATACCCTCCGTGATAATCTAGCAATCAGATGCACTCGATGCACACAATTACCGTAATGCACTTTTATTAATACAAAGCTGGTCTTAGATAATTACAATGAATTTACATTGTTGTATTATGTCCTAGAGATTAGTATAATTTATTCGTAATTAATACAATCACTAACGACTGTCTATTGTGAATTAATTGAATATGAGAGAATATTCAATTAAACAAACAATGCATGTTACTTTTAATAGACAATATGTACCTAGTTAGGTAATAAATTCATAATATTGTGATGTACAAATCCTTCTTGCTAAGATGCGAATCCGTAATAGATAAAAATATTTTTGTTTCACAGATGGTCACAACACATTTAACAAATAAAAATCGATATTTCTTCAAAGTCTTTTTATTTAGATATATCTGTGACATGACAAATGGCTAGTAAAAAATGGCATTTTTATGCAAAAATATCGAGAGGATTTTATGTGATCAATTTATATAACTTTCACAAAGACATCGCTTTCACGAGACCGGCGCCTGTGCAGTAGCGGCCGGGAAGATTCCGCTTGTTTTAATTAATTCGACACCTGATTGGCGCCACCACTTTACAGTTCATCAAGTTATTTATAGCTATTTGTTGAAGTTTGACTTTCTTTTCACAACATTACAGATTTATTTATAAAAATTAAAGGCAGTCTATAATTTTAATTTATCAAATGGAATAATAATAATAATATTCCGGGACATCTCACACACGGTTATCTGATCCCAAGCTAAGCAGAGCTTGTGTTATGGTAACCAGACAACTGATATACATACTATTATATATTTCTAAATATATCCATATTATAGATAAATTACACCCCCCTAATATTAATCATAGAATTATAATACTAGTAGTTTAGTACGAACGTTTTAAATTTTAGTACCTACTCGAATTATTAATAAGAAACGCATCACAAGAAGTTATGATTGACTTAATAATTCATAAACTTAAAAAGAGGATTACATACATGTAGGTTATATTCTACAACTCATTTAAAGCTTGCCTAATAGTTCCTTATTTGAAATGTAACATCAATAATGATGCTATTAATCTTTAGAATCTAGTTTACAGAATGTCCTAGAAATAAATATTGCAACACTAACAAGGAAAACCTAGGTGTAATAAAACTAAAGCTTAAGTAATACATGCATTAACGTTTTCTAGGCGTTCTATGTAAACCAGGCCGTGTTAAAAGATTCCATTATCGTTCCAGTGAAAGAGGGATGCAGCTATACTTAAAAATAGCGTTATCTCTTTTACACAATCCAGAAAAAAATATCGCTCTAAAAGAGTTTTAAATAGTACAACGCCTTTATACTTCTAGCCCATAAATAAACAATAAAAACCTTCTCACTTCTCATATAAAAAGTACATCGAAATTGGTACAAACATTTGTGGCCCACGCAAATGTTTGCGTCAAGCGGTGATCGAGCCCGCCGTAGTCGCGCAGTGGAAGTTACCTCTTACTCGCTTAGCTCATAAGACTTGGCCTTAATGTCTATAAATAAATTGTCCTGCAGCACAGTTACAAGCCGCGACATACGTTACATGCATCGATACCGCTACAAGTATTCGACCCACATCCCGAGATGTCTCAGAACCAGTCTCATATCGATATCCGGAACAGTTACATCGATAAATTTACAATTAATCGATAACTTTTAAGGATATTAGCTTGTTTACTGTTTGTTAACGAGGCTTGTGAGCCAAAAATAAATATATCGCGTAAATATTGACGTTAACATTTTTGTTTGTTGTGCATTCGTTGTTAATTAAACGTTTTGATTGCTTTTCTTGGTTATTTACTGGAATTTTAGTAAATAAAATAATAAAATGTATGATGGCCCAAAAACTCTTAAACTTAATTTATTTAACTGCCACTTTCATTGTTATCGTATCCACAACTTTTGCCCAGTCCTCTCTTTGCTTGCTATTGCACATAGTTCTTAACCTACCTATATTTTTTACAGTATTATTCGTGGTCGGACTCAGCAGCGCCAGATGGCTTCGCGGCGGACGCTCCAACCAGCCCAAGGACACCAGCTTTGTAGGAGAAGCTACCAGTGAACTGTCCACAGCTATCTTTCAGGTAAATATAACCATGATATTATGATAATAGGTCCTATAGATATAAGCCTTATTGAAGGTAGCAGATTAGATGAAAGTCAAAGATCATCACACGTTTCAACACAAATTACTGTCTGGGGACAATCCATGTAAATTTCTTTTATTCAGAAATTTAAAATCCTAAAGACAATTTTAGAACAAGAATTTTCCTAAACTAATAAAAAAAAAGAAGGAAAAAGAAATGTGTTAATGCCACATATTCAGTAACTATGCACACTAAAGCCCATTTCAATGGGATCCTGTAATGATGCAAATTCACACGTGAATAGCTTGCAGCTAGGCTCGTGGGACGTAATAGGGAGGTGTATTTGCGGTCCACATGCCCCGACATAGCGATTGCCGGCACGGTGTAGCGACGCTAATTGTATCGCTGTAGGCCTAATTGATGTCGACGATGCACCGCGTTTACTAAAGAATGTGGGTATCGAGTCCACGGATGTTTTCACAGACAGTATAGTATCTTCGCGGCTGGTATATGCTAGAAAGATCGATGGATTTAGAGGCAATGGGTAATGAAGTAATGTCTTAAATAATAAATGAGTTGGATTGTGCTTAGTAATATTAAAAATAATTAGGCTAGTTTCTTACTTACTGAATAGAGTGAAATGACTTTCATAGTTTGAAAACAATAAAAAATAAGTATTGTATCTTTTCCAGTGCTAATTAATATTAATAAATAGATTTGTCAAAATTTATATTTGTCATTTTCAGGGCTACATCGACGATGACAGAAATATCGCGTTCTCACCTCTTGGCTACTCTGCGATCCTCGCAATTCTCGCTGAAGGCGCTCGTGGAGAAACAAGGGAACAGCTAGTGTCTGCCTTGCATCTACCTGAAGACCCCAACCTCACAAGGAAAACATACAGATACATTATGGACAGACTGAAGAACACGAACGAGTACAAATACAACCAGCCAGAGTTGAAGAATTACTTCTACATCTACAAGAACTACACGATCAACGATGATTACAAGAAGATTCTAGAAGATTACTACCTAACTGAGGTCAGGTCAGTTGAGAGATACAACCCTGAACAGCAAGTGCAGATCGAAGACAACATGGATGATAAGGGTGAATTCACTGTTGAGATTTCCGACAAGAATGAATATAACAAGAACGAGGAAATCCCTGAAATGATGCCTCCTAAAGAATCAGACGAGAAGCTTATTTCCTTCGCTGTTGATGATATTCCTGAGAAAGTTGACCTCACACAGATTGAATACAAGCCCGCTAAGAACATTAAGGAAAAGATCAAGTTAGTGAAGACTTACCCTAAGAAGGTCGAGTCTGAAGATGAGGAGGAAACCATGGTGGCTGTTGAAGCAAGGAACCACGCCAGAAGCCTGAAATCCCTGCAGGATATGCATGATACATCATCCAGCCTTTCTGTTAACAGTGTCGGAAAGAAATCCAGTAAGTTCACAATATATTTGTTTAGTATACGTGCGATGCTTAGAATTTTTTTAGACCTTATAAGCTCATTTAACAAGTTAATGCGTTTATGTAACGTAGTATGTGAAACTAAAGCTAGTAAGATTATCCATTATCCACAACAGACATAATTATTTTAATATTGGATTCGTCATCGTTGGACTTATCTTTAACACTAAGTTAACACATTATTCTTTCAATTGATATTCTTTTCATTGCCAGTAGATGCCAATACTCTGTCCAGTCCATAAAAAGACCTATACTTACATAAAGTTTTAAACAAATAAATAATAAAACAATTTACATTCTAGCCTCAATCTCAGACTCTCTGATGATCATCTTCAACGGCATGTACTTCCGCGGCTCCTGGGAGCACCCCTTCGAGATGATGGAGCCCGGCGTGTTCTACAAGTCCAGCGTGGAGAAGAAGCAGGTTCCTATGATGAAGACGAAGGGAACCTTCAAGACTGGAATCATCCCCGAACTTGACGCTGAAGCTATTAAGCTGCCTTATGACGTAAGTTTTGTTTCATGATATTTACTCAGTACGCGTAACGAAAAACATAAGAATTGTGTATTACACATTTACACACAGTAGGCCTACTAGTTTTGTATGTTATTTCTTACATTTATTGTCGGATCCTCGTAATTGATAAAATATATTCTCAGTTCTAGTCTAGTCTAGTCTATAGTTTTAGATGATTTTGTTTAATCTCTAAGTCACAGATTATTCAAAAGCCAGGTTACTAAAAACGTATTTAATCAAACCCTATCTTCCAGGGAGGTCGCTACGCCCTGCTGCTGGTGGTGCCGCGCAACCGCGACGGGCTCACGCGCCTCACCGCCGACCTGCCCATCATGCCGCTCTCAGACATACAGGACAGTCTCAAGGACGAGGAGATCCAGGTGTCCATGCCGACCTTCGCTGTGGAGACTACCACCAAGCCTGTTGCTGCTTTGGCTAAGGTTTGTGATAGGAGTAACTTTATTTATAGAGTAGTTTAAGAGAGTACATTAAAGTTGATCATATATACGCAATCATTGTTCATCTTAATATAAGAGATGAAAAGGAAATATCAAAATATTCATAGCAATACGCATATCGTCAAATATGTGCTAATTTACTAAAAATGTCTGAAATATTATGATGTTCACAGCTTAAAGCATGTATGATTCATTCAACACAATATTAATAATTTTGGTTTTTGTTCAGCACTGTACTCGGCTTTTAGGCGAACTTCCCAATTATTCCTGACTTTACAAATGAAAAACATTTTATATGACTATCATGAAACTTTCTTTTTCTTATAGTTCGGCGTGAGCAGTATCTTCAGTCGCGACGCGGACCTGACGGGCGTGTCCTCGGACGAAGGTCTGTTCGTGCAGGAGCTGGTGCAGCACGTGTCGGTCCGTGTCGATGACGCTGATAGCTCTGCTTCTGAACTCTCAGGTAATTGAAGTTTTTAACCTAATCTACTGAAATTACTATCATTGGTTGTAACATTAATTTGAACAAGCAGCTATTCTTCTCAGTTTATATGGGGTCAATTCATAGTTATCATTCAAGCTGACAAAATATTTATGTGATTCCTTAGAAGGTTCTCATTAAATGTAATATCATAAATAACGCAATCTACAATTTGGCTTCATACATGTGCATTGAATAACATTTATTTCATCTTTACAGTTTCCAACGGAGCTGCGGAACTATCAAAGAACCTGCCGCTGGCAACTCCAACCAGACGCTTCAACGTGGAACATCCCTTCATCTTCTACATCATGGACACCCAGGACAACCTGGTCGTGGTTGCCGGCAAGGTCATGGACCCCGAGAAATCATTCCTGGTTGACGACGCAGTCCCCGTTTAAATATCTCAAATCTTCATCACCACGCTTTGGTGTTTTACTTTTCAAATTCTGAAGACATTACCGTCATTCACTTTGCCTTCAGCGTTCTCGAGAACCCACCCGTTTAACTCGTCATTATTTATTCATTTTGATGTACTTTTATACTTGCTGTGAGATTGTACAAGTTTTCCAACAAACGACCAGATGCATTTGATAATGAAAAAGTACACAGCGTAGATTGTAAGTTAGTTATAAGTTATTATTTATTTTTTGTAATGTTGTGATATGGTTAAGATTAAATTATTTATTTGAATTGGCAACTGTTGTTTGATTTATAAATTTCACAAAAATGAAAATAAATGTGGGTAGTTTAAACTTGAGTCAAATATAACGTCAAACTTTTGGATTACATTAACGGTCGCGCTGGTCGTGGTCGAATGTATTCTAAAATTGTTGTTTTAAATTATTGCACTCGATACTTCTTAAACAGTATGGCGAACTCAAATATGGAGGCTAATAAAGAGAATGTGTACAAAACAAGGATACCGTTGCCGAAAGAGCCTTTACCTGCACTGCCAAGACATTTGTTAACGGAGAGTAAAAAAAAACAAGAGATGCAACCTCCAAGATGTCCACTGAAGACTCTTAATAATCAACTGGTAACTACAGTTCCTCGCGCTGGACCAAGCAAAGTGGTAATACATAAACCAAAAAAGCCATTGAACATAGATGCGAGACACGTTACCGTTAGACAAAGGAGTGAAGACTTGGATTGGCACTACAGAGTATTCAAAGATGAGCGAGTAGATAACGATGCTAGTGTCATCTCAATAAGTGATGACGAGAGATATTTGGATGGGAAGCAAAACGAACGGTATTTCGTTGAGAATAAAAGACAGAATAATTTGAGCGGGGTGTTGAGTGCAGTAACGCCTACAGTGAAAGCGTGTTTGGAGCCGAACCCTATTAGGAATATAAAGAGGAGTCTGAAGAGGCCCCACAGTCGAGAACTGCAGGGCTTGTCACCGCCTGTTTTCACTAAACAGGATAGACTCGATGATAGAGTTAAACGTCGGCTGCAGTTCAACGAGCGTATACAGGATAGATTAGCATCACCTGATTTTTGTAAGTACCCTAAGATATTAATCGACCCAGCAAAAAAAGATACTTTTTTGGCCTCACCTATAAAGCTTGTAAAATGTCGTTTCCTATGTGAAAATACGACAAGATCATTATCATTTTATCACCCAGAACAGTTGTTCATGAATGTGTTAGAAATTGGAGGTATTAACAATAATTAAAGTAATACCACGCGTATGCTACATTTATGACACGATATAAACTGAATCGAAAAGTATATTTACGTTTATACAGTAGGGTTATTTATAATCGCCAATCAAGTATAATATAATAAGTAGTAGATCCAAATAGGTTAATTGTAGGTTATGTTTTACGATTGTGCACTTTTTTGTTCTATTGTTTTCTCGATGACATCCATAATGTTGGTTGTTTTCAGGGAAGAGATCGTACATGAGATGTTTGAACCGTGATTACACGACAGAACTATTCGACTACTTGTTGTCGGTGGAACGTAAGCCGCTCGGAACACTGAGAACCTCGAGAATCACCAGAGCTTGTGTCGTCAACTGGCTCATGAAAGTTAATGTAAGTAAACCATTTCAGTTACTTGTAAAAGGTTATCTACAACCGTAGTAGGATATGAGCTAAACATGATTTAGCAAAAATAACTTGAGTTGGAAGGTATAAATTAGAATATTTAAGGCATACATAAAGAATCAAAAGCAAATATTCCTTCTTTATTAAACTTGGTTGCCCCTACTAAAGCCCTCTGAGCAAATCTTCTGTAACACGGATTCGAGACAGCAAAATGAAATGAAAGTTTACTAAGGTATGTGTGGTATAGAAAAATAATTAAGTTTTGTTTACTTACCTATGTACTGAAATTAAATAAAAACACTTGAGATGATAGGGACTTAATCTGTGCCATAAAATATATTTACGTAAATATGTTATTATATATTTAACCTATTGGTTATTTAGATAACATTGTTATTTATTTTTAACCTATTTGTTATTGGAATCATTAATTTATTTTGACTAACATTCTCTAAAGTGTAATTCCCCAGAAGTAAAAACACTTAGATAGTTTACCTAAATAAAGTAACAGCATATAGATTTTAGATATTATTATGTGAATAGATGAATTGAATCTAAACACCTATGGGTGGTCCACCCATCTATCTTACAATTAACTTTAGCTATATCTAATTAGAGTTAAGGCTGTAAAATCAAGTTCTTTATTCTTAATTAGCGATACGGTTTAAGTAGTTTTTCTTATTAGAATTGGACTACTCCATATTATGATTATTTCGTGATAGCTCTCTACACTATCCTTCTTTTGTTTTTCCTAGGGTGCAGACGGCAATCCAGCGATAATCCAATCAGCGTGCTGGTACCTAGACTCCATCTTAGGAACCGGTCATGTCCAGCTGGATAAGCTACAGCTCGTCGCAGCAGCTTGCTTCTGGATAGCTCAGAAGCTGAACGGCCCAGTTATACCTGCGTTGAGGCTCGTCAGATGTGCTAACAGAGCTTTTACTACGGAAAAGCTGTTGGCTGCTGAAAAGGCTGTGCTGTTGAGATTGGTAAGTTGGTCTATAGACATTTAAATATATATTTTTTTCACCCATTTTAGTCCCAAGGCAGGACATCGTCCACCCTTTCCTTCTTCCTATTTTCGCGGTCCTGGGCTATTGTTGTCCTTAATAATGTATGGAATAGAAGTCAAGCTCGTCATTTTACACATATGACGAAACATTTCATGGCATAACATGTTTGCAGGTCTCAAAAGTAAATAGGTAGACTTAAAAAGGTTAAAAGGTAGGTAGGCTTCTATGCTCCATGTATTTGATTTGGAACCTTGTGAAGAGTAGTAGTACTATTTAACCAAGATTCTGACCTTACTGTGTGTAAGTCTTCACAAACGCGACCAGTTTTACTAAATCAAAGATGCGTTTTATAAGCATTTGTATATTTATTTTGTAACCTTAATTTATCAAAAAATACGAATAACATCTTTTACTATGTTTTTACTTTAAATAATAAAGAGTGCTCTTTTTCGTTGGTAATGCTTTACTGATTTTGTTATTGGAAATGTGACTTCACAGAATATTATGCTATATTCGCGCTATTGGCTTTCCTGTCGTTCAATTCTCAGTAATTAGCCAAGAGCACTAACAAATGACCAACGGTTCTTCCCCTATTACAAGCGATTGATAACTGACTTCTATTTCTTATTGTTGAGCCAATGATCTTTAAATCGACGGGCCTGGTGATCTAGTGGTCAGTAACCCTGACTGCTATACCGGAGGTCGTGGTATCGATTCCCAACTGGAAAAATCTTTGTGTGATGAGCATATTCATTTGTTCTGTTTCTGGGTACAGTTTATCTATAATATGTATGTTTTTAGAAATATATGAGTATGTTTATCAGTTGTCTGGTTACCATAACACAAGATCTGCTTAGCTTGGGATCAGATAACCCTGTGTGATTCGTCCTATATTATAAATTGTCTTGGTCCTTCAAAACCTTGGATTCTACCTCGACCGTGCAGGTGTTAGTGTAGGATAGGATGAATATAAGATATTCCATGTTATAAATATATTTGAACCAAACTTGAATATTACGGTAAATGGCTATGTATGCATAAAATAATATAAATATATCTCTGGATTTAGGATTCCCTGAAGTTGGTTTTTATCCTTCAAATCAAAACCGATTATATTAATATTTTTAGTCTAAATGTTGACGGATATTTTATAAAGGTGTCTTTGCTGCAAATGCATTACGAACAATTTGTAAGAATCTTGGGTGCCTAAGTTGCATTTATGTGATAATGAGATATCTGATCAGTCAACCATTCAGTTTTTCAAATTGTTGGATTTTATTTTAGCTTTGGTTTGGTTTTTGTTCGAATATTTTTGGTTTATTAAAAAGCCGGCACTAACATTTGGTTTTTGAGACACATGTCTCAAAAACTAGTTTTAAGTGGATATGGGTATAACCGTCAGGTGATTAAGATTTAGAAACTAGAAATAAACGATTTAGGTTGTTATTGATTAGTTAAAGCTATTTAATTAACTTGTCTATAGAAAAGCTTTCGATTTCTCTAATTTGAATGTGTTATTGATAAATTGTTTCATTATTTTATGGAGGCTAGGTACCTAATTATTCTACTTTCTAAACTAACCTCATCTTGAACCACCAATAAGTAATGCTAAATTATAACTTAATGTACCAACTCCAATATATAAAACTTACTTAGGCATTTTTATCCCCAGAAATATAGTCTGTAAGTATATTATCGCTCTAAAGGACTCCTCGAAATTACGTCAGATTTTCAAATGCCTCGAAATTTACAACTATGTCATTTCACAGAGTTTCCCCCAACAACCGGTGGTCGCCCAGGACTACATCACCTACCTGTCCTGGTGGTGTGACACCCACTGCGGGGAGATCGAGGTGGCGGCCACGTTCCTCTGCATGTGTGGCGTCATGGTGGACCCCAAGCTGTGCGAAGACTTCCCCTCCGTGATAGCAGCGGCTGCAGTCAGGAATGCCGTGATGCTGCTCAGGAAAAGCGATTTATTGGCAAGGCTGAAGACGTGTCATATGTAAGTAAATGTTCTTATGCTTGTGATGGGGAAAAACTGAATCGCCTAACTAGGATCCAAAAAAACCTAATCTATAAGCTCATCATGTAAAACTGTAGGGAAGTTTTCAGCCTTCTTTAGATGAATCTGGTCGAGTATATCATGATGAATATGTAACAGCACATACCATCACGCCTGTATCCCCGAATGGTTAGGCAGAGGTGTACCAATGACAACCCACAGTTCGCCGGTATGTTTGTTGGTCCCATGTAGTAAGGTGCGAGTAACTGATGAATAAGTGTTTTAGGTTATTGTTAACTAGATTAAATATTTCGAATAAAACATCTTAAATTCGTAAATAGTAGAAAGGCTTCTTAATTAAATCAATTGGTACACGTGATACTTACTCTTCATTATGTCTAATATCATTGACATTAACTAGTTCTTGTAAATACAAAAACTGGATTTTGGGCAAATATTTGGAAGTAGTCTATCTGGTTTTCGGTTAACACCTACTTATTTGTTCTTTTTGGTTGTCATCTGGGTTATTTTCTGCTTGGAATACGAGACTTTCCACTGATCTCTATGATCGTTTCTTATAATAATATGAGTCATTGACATAATGTAGTGTTGAACATTGAAATTGAATATAGTTTATGATACACATTCGCTCAATAGTGTCAAAAAAAAAAGAAACAGTGAAAAGCATTTAGCTCGAGCATTTATGGAAAATTTCATCCCTAGAATTGGTATCAAATGAAAAATCATATACGAGGGATTTGAGTTTATAATAATATAATAATCCAGCCTATAAACGTTTCACTACTGGGCTCAGGCCTCTTCCCATATAGAGAATGCATGAGCTTTGATCACCACGCTTGCTCTCTGCGGATTGGCGATTTCAGATCCCAAATTTTGAGTTCATGTTGAGTACAAATTGCTTATTCATTTTATTGTCCTTTTTGTTTAGATATAAGGCTGCTGAGAAGAAAGCCACAAATTTCCCCATCACCTGCTCCTTACTCCGGCGGGCAGTTCGCACGGTGGCCGCTCCTATCTACGAGTACAAAGCGCCATTCGAACACTATGGAGCACCGCCATGTTTTATCGCTCAGAAGATCATCAGCGCGGCCAATGAACTCTCTGTAATCGATGCTAGGAATATGGATAGGAAATAGGAATTCAAAAATGTTTTTTTAAGCTAATTACCACGAATTCGATGCTTTACTTGCTGTTGTGAAATTTACTGAGAAATTAGACTGTTTTTGTAAAAATTACTGAGAAATTAGACTGTTGTTGTAAAAATTACTAAGACATTAGACGTGACTGATTAAAGACCGATTTTTTTAGGAATAATTTGAAATGTATCACTCAAATAAAAAATATTGATCGATTCAAAATCGGCCCTAAGATGACTTAAATGAAAATACTTGACCATGATAAACAAATTTTATTAAGATTTGACTTTAACAATAACTTCGATAACTAAAAGCAAAATTTTACGTTATTTCCATGACTATTAAAATTAAACAAAGTATTCTTGAAACCGGATTTCGTAACAGTACTGACTGACTCCTTAATGACTATTTTTTACATTTGATTTGAATATTTCCTTTGACTGATTTTTTGTTGACATTGACTTGACTAAACGTTAGATTGTAAGATTTTATAAAAACATTGTTGGGACTTGAAAAGTTGTGGTAATGGTATTCACGTTTAATTTTAAATGGTTTAAATAATTAAAAATGCAAAAGAAAATGGTGTTGTAAATCTTTAGATTTAAGAGTTTCATGTAGGTTTTTAAATAATTATGTAAATACACAAGTTATTTTATTAATTACTGATCATAGATTAGCCCATTGATAGATGTTATAAATGAATAATTAAATGAATGTTCTGTAAATATTTTTAAACTTATTAATAGTTTTGATAAATGTATTTTAGTTAAGCTTTCAAAAAATTATAATCTTGAAATAAATATTAATTAGTTTGTAAAGGCAAATACCCATTTTTAACAGGATTTTTGGCTAGATATTTAGATTTTGAATTTAACTTTGAAACAGGACATTTCCTAATAATTTAGTTTGTAAGTATTCGTGGGTAGGTTGCTTTAAAGACTGCTGTAAAATAAAAAGGATTAGTTAATTATAACACTTGTTTTTATTTATGTATATCTACTAAAATACCTACACCTTTACTATCTTTACAACAAAAGTTCTTTAGCACTTCTCACAAAACCTAGTAGAATATACGAGGATATTTCAAACTGCCTCGTTGGCCTAGTGGTTGTAAGCGCGACTGCTACGCTAGAGGTCTTGGGTTTGATTCACTAAGGTGGTGGTGTTGGGATTGACTAAGGTGTCATTGGGTTTTTCTATGAAATTCTCAGTAGCAGGTCAGAGTTTGGAATTGCGCCCGGTTAGTGGCAATAGGCTCGCCCCCTGTTACATGGGATCTAAAAAAAACATATCGGCGAACTGTGGGTGTTCATTGGTACACCTCTGCCTACCCCTTCGGGGATACAGGCGTGATGATATGTTATGTTATGAGGATTTATCAAAATATTGCATAATATGTTTATTCAGATCAGTTTTTTAGTAACCTTCTAAGTTTTTCGTATGAGTTTATTACATTTAGAGCAAGTACAGAGAAGTAATTATTATTGCATATATTTTGAAAGTTTTTCATTTTATTTTTGCCTTTTTCACCTTTGCATATGTAGGCAAATAAAAAAATATCAGCTCTTATTCTTTTGCTACTGTAACGTTCTATATTCTGCTGTCAAATTAGTTGTTTTGTTAGAAACTCGAAAAACTAGTTTATATACAGAATCTTGTTTTGCGTATAACATCTGCTTTTAAAACATATACCCACAACTTATTGAAAAGTCTTTACCAATTTATTTTAAAGTCGTTTAGCAGATACTCTTAATGAGACTGCTTCATATTATTCTTTCAGGTATGTGTCTTATAAGATTTTGTTTCCATTTAAATGAAAATAAACGATTTTTATTTATTTTATTTATTTATTATTTAATTTTCTACAGCTCCTCCTCCCGGACCTCTTTAGTTTTCAGTTTTGAAAAGTAGTTAAATATTCAATTATTATTTGACATAAGAACTGCTGGTGGATGTAACGTTTACGTTAGAAAAGGTTTGGTAAAAAGAAGCAAGTGAGGTACTCATTATTTTAATATATCAGTAAGCAAACTTAATTGCAGACAAAAGTAGAATTCAGATAAAAACATACCAACAAAATATTTGACTGAGAAACATATATTATATCAGCTGCTAAGCTACGAATCAAGTATGGTAATAACAATATTCAAAGTATTTTCAAGTAATTTTAAGGATTCTCAAGGAAAACATAAACCGGCTGGTCTTGGGAAAACCGCTACGTGAGCACCAAGCTGTATATTATTTTATACTGAGATTGTCGTACCTAAACAAATTACCACCTTAAGATTTACCACCTTAAGGTTCAAAGTCCATTGTTATAAAAAAAACTCTGCGAAATCTCACAATTATTAAATGAAACATAAATTCAAAGAAAATGGGACTCTGTGCCGAAGACATACAGTTTAAAATCACTTAATTCTTAAATGTATTCTATTCTATGAGATCTTGTTTACGTACGGTCATTCGACGGACAGTGTCAGTGGTTAGTGCATGTATTTGAACTCTGCGCATGCGTAATGATAAAAGTGATTTACAAAATAATACAAACACGTGACTCGAATTATTTATAAGTGAAAAAATACCTTCTACATAAGGAAAATTTTAACAAAATCATGTTGCTACCCAGTAAGTACATATCTAAGATTTTATAAAATAAAAATAAGTGTAGTTTAAAAATAGACTCGGTTGAAGAAGTAAAGTAAGAAAAATATACCCTAGCGAGTAAAACCTGTTTGTGAAGATGTTTCTTCATAACGCTTGCAATATGCTACAACTCATCAAGGGTATTTGCAAAATAAAAATGCTCAAAAACTCATAACATAAGAAAGTTTGGGCTTATGACGTTATGTATGAAGAATTATATAAATACACAACACTAAAATGAATGTGATTTTAAACTTCGATCGTTTCTGGTTAAACCCAAAAGCTGACAATATGTAAGGTGATTAACATTTGTGATAAACGGGTTTAGTTTTTTAATTATGCAGATCGCGCTTTGTCGTCATTACCAAAGTTCATGTTTTCATTTTTTTTTCACTCATCATCTTCCAATATGTAGCTTTTGGGTTGAAAATGTATATGTAATAGATTAAATTAATGTACTTTGGGTGATGAGCTGTGCCTTTCATTTCACGAGGATGTATCTTTTAGGGTTATCAGGGATCATCCGAGTGGCTTTCTATTATTTCTATTTTCGTATCAGGTTTTTGATCTCCGGTGACATTTATCTTACTTGTAGCACTCGTTCTATAAAACGTGACTGCGGTCAGTTTTGTCTTCATTTATTTATACACGACAAGCTTTTGCATCTACTCGCTACTGAGAAAAGTGACTCAGTAATAATGTACATTCTTTACTTATCTTTTATTTGCCCGTATAGACTAAAGCTCTTAAAAAACTTTATGTACCTTGTTTTCAGGTTTAACGCTATGCTGTCTCATACTTAATGCACAGTCACAGAGTTTTTTGGCAAACCGTCCAATTTTAGCTAAATTCCTAAACCCAGATCGAATATACTTCGGTGACAATTATGCAGTAGCACAACCACTTTCAAGACCAGCCAACAGCCAAGTCGACGCTGATGCTCTTAGACAAATATTTGGACCAAAACCGACAGAAGAAAAGACAAACAAAGCAACTACTTCAGTCGAAGTCGAAAAAAGTAATGAAATAGCTTACAGTACGAGTGTAGAACAAGCTACAAATAGGAATGTACCAGCTAGGAATGTGGAAAACCAACAGTTTACACAAACACCCAGTAGACAGACTTCAGAACAAATTAATGATAGGCAAGTGGGAGCACAGAAAGCGCAAAGAAGGCAGTCAGTGCAACAGGCGAATCAAGAAACACAACCTCCTTCGCAGGGTACTTTGAGCTTAGCACAGTCGCCACCGGTTTCTGGATCAGGTTTCAACACTTTGTTATATTCTGTAACCAACTTTGGAATCAATTTGTTGAAGGTAAGCATACAAAGTCATCACTCCTAATTTGTTAAATACGAGTACATCTCCGTACGTAGTAATTATAATTAGTAACATATAAATGGTCATCTTTTGTAAATTACCCAAATAAAATTATCGTGTTTCCTTTCCTTTCATTTAGATGTAGAATCTAAGATCGAATTTTTGAGTTTTTTTCCTTATCAAATAACATAGCTAGCGTACATTATGTTAATAAAAAATCTTCCAAAATTTTCAGAATGTGAACGCCGTTCAGTCGGGCAATGTGGTGTTATCACCGTTTTCCATAACCTCCCTACTGGCGTTATTGCAACAAGGTGCGTTGGGACAGACTCAGGAAGAGATAACTGCAGCTCTTCAGATGACATCCGCAGTTGCTGCGTCATCGTACTCCACTATATCTAAGGACATTAAAGTAAGGGATTTACGCTAGGTAACCTATCCAATTACTTGTAATGTAGAATGTTTTAGTCATCAAAATACTTCATCGCTTTTATCTATAGACGCTGAAACAATTTCGAGCACATTAATTTTTTGTAGTTTCTTCATCGCATGCAACGAATTGACATTATTGCAATCCGTTTTCTATTCATAGACAAATATGTATACTTAATCATTTAGTTTAAAATAATGAATGAGCTAACGGTATAAGTTATAAGTCTAGATATTTTTTGCCTGTCCTAAATTACTTAGTCTACTTTCCAATCATTTCTATGTTACTATCCGCAGCAACAGTTTAATTTTTTGCGATACTTCTAAATCTACAATTATGTAAATGATGACGATACCTACCTTAAAACCTATATGATTTCTTTCTTCCTTTGAAATTCTAGCGAAGATTAAAATATACAAATTTTCTTTTTCAGAACCGCAGCTCCCGTAACACCCTGAAGACTGGCAACCATCTGTTCATAGCTGATGGCTTCTCCATCAACCCTGAGTTCAAGCAGGTGGCGCTGAACAGCTTCGACAGTGACATCACACCGCTCAGCTACTACAGGCCGGACTTGGCAGCGAGGCAGATCAACAGCTGGGTGGCGTCGAGAACTGATAATAAGATTGAGAGGCTTGTTTCACCAGGTAAGAAAGTATGAAAAGAAAAGAAAATATCTACGTAGTTCGAGCCTTAGCTCAAGAATACTTTTTATTCCTGTGGCCGTATGCAGAACGGTTCATATTTATTAATGACTTAGCCAGTCCAGGCCAGTCCCGGCTTAGCACCCGGGGTATGGGGGGTAAAAACAAAAAAAATAGGGCAGTTTTTTAAACTTTTCTCTTCATAACATCATCGTCGTACTTTAAAGTTGTTAGTTATTCTAAAAAATTGTTAGCGAATTCGGTTTAGATTTCGGCTCCTTTCGAAATTTGCGCGTAGCAACACATTCAGCGATTTACTTTTTATTATAGATGATACATGATTTCGTATGTTTATGCGAAGGTATATTATGTATAGCAATTTCTTTTAACAGATATTCTCCACTTGAATCCACGAGCAAAACAACTTAGTGTAATGTAATTACAGTGATTATGTATTTAATCACACAACTTCTTATGTGCTATTAAAGTCAATCAAATGTTTAAGTAATCAACTGTTTGCTGACTCGTGTTATACCTATATATTGGTCAACAATTCATTTTCAGATTTATTCACCAAAATTTTTGTTAGTTTAGTTAACCCGTAATTTTTATTTTCCAGATTCTCTTTCTTCATCAACTCAAATGGTTCTCGTAAATGCAGTGTACTTCAAAGGACTCTGGGAAATTCCATTCAGAGTGGAATCTACTATCGCCCGCGATTTCCACCTGAGTAACGGTCAAACCAAGAAAGCTCAGTTTATGCGGATGAGAAAGTCGTTTAAGGCCGGCACCGACCCCGCTACTAATGCTAAAATTGTTATTCTGCCGTTTGAGGTAAGTTTCCATAGATTTAAACCTACTTATTTTAATATTACAGATACAAACTTGTTTATTCCACGCGTACTAGATAACGCAAATGTGAAGTGAAGGAAATGAATTCGACTCGACATTTTATGTACGGAGTAGGGTACTGATTTTGGAACTATATCGGTTATAATTTATTTCTCATACCCTAAAAGTTGTAACATAAAGTAGAGAGACCTTTGCCCTGTAGTGGGATAGAAGAGTCTAGGTTAAAAAAATAAACGTTATTTAATGGGATGGGGTAACCAGTTACTTTTAGAAAACCCCTTTTTATTTAATGGTTTCTATCTTCGTTTCAGCGCGAAGAGTATTCTCTAATGCTGATCCTGCCTTCGCAACTTGTGGGCATGCAAAACACGTTGCAGCACATGACTGACGCCAGGCTACTGAGCTATCTCAGCTTCTCTGCCTTGGACACGGAACTGGAAATACCTAAGTTCACAGTCAGGGCGGATACCGACTTGGGTGTGATTTTGAACACGGTAAGTGTATCAATGAACCAATTAGGGGTCATAAGTTGAACTAAATCTAAAATTAGCGCGAATACTTTAGCTATGTAATAAGAGACTGTGATGTTTATTACTTCTTATTTATGTCCTTGTCACGAATAAAAGGTGCAAAATGTTATTGATTATAATTATCTGGAAATGATACCACAAATTTTTAAGTTTTTAGTACCTAATCAATCAATCTAATACAAACAGTTAACTAGCTGCATGACCTACTCAGCTTAAATGATTAATTATAAAAGTTCAAAGCACTCTGAGCAACCTGATGTCAATTGATAAAACCTATCTCTATAAAATCTTCACACTATGCTTATGTTTTATATTCTTATGCGGTAACAAAGTAGGATATATAAATATTATTACAATTAAAGTAAACTCGTCTATGACGCATTTAAACTACCTATTACATAACCAAGATTTTTATCAAGTATTTTCCTTATTGAAATGGTCATCTGTGGTCATTTGTTTACCGTATAGAATAGAGCTTGATCATCAGAATTTAGGCGCGTGGTATCAAAAATGTAACTGTTGTTTTTTGGGTTTTGCTTCCTGCAAGTTTTGTTTCACCTATATTTTTCTATACAATTTCAGATGGGAGTTACAAAAATGTTTGGACCATATGCTGAGCTCAACAGACTAGGAATGTACCGCAGCTATTCTCCACAAATTTCTTCGGCTGTCCATTCTGCCGTATTTTCTATAAACGAGGAAGGAGGTTCTGCTGCTGCCGCCACAGCATTCGCAGCTGTAGCACTCTCATACGACGAACCAGGATCAATATTTAAAGCCAACAGACCATTCATAGCCATACTCTGGGATACTAAAACCTCCCTGCCTATATTCATGGCCAAGATAGAAGATCCCCAACTCTAATATTAAAGACGTAATTTATAATACTCACTTCTAGATTAATTTAAGGACTGGCATCTAGACTATAAAAACAATAATCGAAAAAGAGTAATTATATTTAAGAAGATTTTAAATCTAGTCTAATTTGTACTTAGTCTATAAATATAAAATACAAAATAAGAGCTAACTTTTTGATTTCTTGAATTTGTTGATGAACCAATCGTCGGCGAATATCCTGAATTTATTTTCGTAGTAGGACTCGACTTCTTGGAGGGAGATGCCTTCAGTTTCTGGTAGGTAGAAGTATAAGTAGACAGTGCCTATGAATGCGAAGGCAGCGTATGCGGCGAAGGCTCCGGACAGTCTGAAGTTCTGTTCCAGGTCTATGAGGGTCTTGGAACCGAGGAACATGACTACGTAGTTCCAAGCTGCCGCTGCACCTTGAGCTGATGCTCGACTCCTGAAATATGATCGGTTTCTGTGTTAAAAATCTACTTCTCGTTAGGACTAATATAACCCAGTGCATTTCGTTCATAATGAGGAACAACAAATTTGAGTTAGAGTTGCATAATTATTGTGTGTGCTTCTAATTACTATTTAGCGCAATTGCATTTTGACTTAGTTCTAACAAGTAGAAAAAGTTAAACTTTACAGTAGATAGTTACTTTTGAATTTTGAAAATATATAGTTACTCACCTAAAAGGGAACACCTCACCAAGAATAACCCAGGACACATTAAATCCATTGAAGACAGTCAGGAGATAGAAGAACACTAAAGGCACCACGCTCTTCTCTTGCGGGAAGGTGGTGGGATTGTACGAGAACACAGACTCAGCCAAGTGGTTGTTGGCGTAGATACTGAGGGCTGTACAGCAGATGGCAGACCCCAGCATAGCTGAGATGCCCAGTTTGCGCTTGCCGAGGAACTTTATGATGCCAATGACGACAATGCTGGATAGCAAGGTGATGACTCCTACCATAACCTGAAATAGACAATAAAGTAGGTTGTTTATTTTATAACTACTGGTTCACAAGGCGGAATAAATGCCACTAAGTATTAAGTATAATTTCTTTTTCCTTTAAAAAACGTAGATGTGAAGCTTTGAATAACTCTTATAAAATATAATTTTTTGCTCTTTCTTTCATCTCAACAAAACCAGAAAGGAAACAAAAGAGCTTTATAAATAGGTTAATAAGTACATAAATAACAATATGCTGTTTTTCAGATTACTAAACAAAAGCGAGATTGTCTAGACTAGATATCGAAGCGATTTTTGATACTCACCACAATATGATTGCTATCATCAGCCATGCCGAAAGCGGAGCACACATTCACCATGTTAGGTTTGACGGGAGTGAGGCCGCTCATCACGACGAAGGTGAAGTACAACATGGTCAGTAATAACGGCCGGAGAGTTTCCTTGCAAAGCATTATGATGTTGAACTTAACGAAGAATCTGTAAATGATACAGAGGCTTTAGAAGCGTGTAATAATGTGGAGCATTCTGTGAGATAACTTTTTCATTCGATTACATTATTTTTCAACTCAATTCCATATGCGTCCTTATCTCAAAAAAACTGGATGCATTTCTTAATGCCTTTACTAAGGGAGGCTGTGCAAAGTGCATATTTGATTTTAGAAAATGTTTTTTAATAAATCTTATTTCAGATAAACATATTGTTTTATAGATTATTTTACATAACATAACCTATCATCACGCCTGTATCCCCGAAGGGGTAGGCAGAGGCGTACCAATGTACACCCACAGTTCGCCGATGTTTTAGGTCCCATGTAATAGGGGGCGAGCCTATTGCCACTAATTGGGCACAAATCCAAAACTCCGACCTGCTACTGAGAATTTCATAGAAAAACCCAATAACACCTTGGTCGACTCGGGAATCGAACCCAAGACCTCTAGCGTAGCAGGCGCGCTTAGCACCACTAGGCCAACGAGGCAGTTAATGATCTTTTTACCTTTTAAATAAGTTCATTTTCTTATGATCACAATCCGTATCCGCCTGTTTATCCTTCCAACAAATGACGCAGCCATCGAGACTTTTTGAGTAGACCACAAGTTTATCGAACTCTTCCCTGACATTATCTTCGGTGGTCCAACCACGGAGGTAACATAGCGATTTGAGGGCGTCTTCCTCGCGACCTTTTGATAACAGCCACACCGGGGTGTCGGGCACCTGATAAAAAATGTATGATAAAAACTGGTTTTGGAAACTGTCACGCCTTTTTTCAGTGAATGTTCGGAATGCGTATCAGTATCTCTGGCGTCATGTACGCTGAATGATACAATTTTAAACTTATTCTTTTACACTATTATAACTCAAGAACAAGTAGAACGATTTTCATGATCTTCATTTGTTGAATTTGTCTCCGTCCCGAATAACCGAATTATTTAACAAATGTCTGGAATGAGGACTAGGTCCCGACGCGGGTGAACCCGGCACGATAATAAATAAATAAGGAATTATAATATATGTATACTCACAGCACCAATGATTACCAGAAACATAGCAGCGAAAGGAATTGCGAGACTTATCATGGCAGCAGTTTGCCAGCTGACTAAGGAACCCAGGAAATACATTCCTGACACACCAATGGAGAGGAACAACTGGGTGACTGTACATAATGAACCTCGTATCGATGGCTCACTGGAAAAGAGAAAACATGTCGTTTGTATTTGACTGTAGCATACTCATAGCTCAGAAATCGATAGACCAATTCCGATCAATTTGGTTTGAAAAGAGTCTTTGCTAGAAGTTGTTTGATACATAATTCAAGAATGCTATTGAATAGATGTCAGCTGTTTCAATGTGAATTTCTGTCAAGGGATTATAAACATTTATTTTTAACCTACATAAATATTTAATTCTGTTTTGTTTTAGTTTACTGCGAAGATTTTCTCATAATAGATCATTATTGCGTTGTGTAAACTATCAGGCATATTATTATGTAACGAATGCCCAACATATAAGTAGACCAAATGTTTTGTTTGCAGTTTCCTTTCAGAATACCAGCTTACCTGATTTCTCCAACGTAAGAATTTATAGGAGCTTCCATAATTCCTGTCCCGATGCCAAGTAGAGCATTGCCAATAAATAGTGAGGGAACATTCCATGCGAAGTACATGAGTATCCATGCGATCACATGCGGGATGTTCACTAGGAATGTGGCCTTCTTCCTGCCAATGTGGTCTACTAAGGGTCCTGATAAAAGTGCCCCGAACGGTTGGGTGAGAAATGAAAGGCTGCCTGAAAATAAAGTAAATATTTATTATTTTATTCAAGAACGTATGGTGTTTCTGTAGATGTTATGATAAAAGGTTTTAGGAATTGTATCCTCCTTCTATAACCTCTATTATAGAAGGAGTTAGAGGAATTATAGAAGTAGTTAAAGAGTTTCAATTCTAAGGAGAAGGGTGGACGAATGTTGATGATGATGAAACTAATAATGCGATCCTTACCAAACCACGAGGCCTGGGTGTCAGTCAGCGAGAGACCATCCGGCGAGTTGAGGAGTTCAGGTATGACTATGGTAGCAAAACTAATTGCCATACCCAGGTCTAGAAGAAGCAGGTTTGGAGCCATACTCGCAAGTAGCTAAAACAGTTTAACTATATTATGTTACTGATATTCTGATGATGATGATGATGAAATACAGGCCTAAGACTATAGCTAAGACCTAAGTATAGAGCCTGGCTTTGGCACCAGTCTCCCTCAATATATAATTTTAACGAAATGCTGAAATGTTTATAATGCGTAAAAATTGTGGTGAGATAGATAAACGTATTATTATTCAGAAGAATTAGGTATTTTATTAAAAAAATAACAATTAATTAGGATTAGTGATTCAGTTAAATCACTTGTTGTTGATAAGCCGACTCCAAAAATATTGAAGAAGACTAACAGAAGGCTTAATTTATGACGTGTGGTTAACGATGGTTGATGCTTGGAAAAATACAGTACAACAATTATGTACCTACATTCATTAGCGTACCTAATATATCATTTTTTTCTATTATCATAAATGGTACGATGTTAGATAATAATAATGGTAAGTATTATTCAAACAAAATTTACATATAAACACACTAATGTAGTGCTTATGTAGTAATAATTAATAAAATAAACTAACATAATAAATTTAATTTTTATTCGTACAAAAACAATCGTAAATTATTTCTTGCATAGAGTAGGTGCTGCAAAAAATTGCGTGAAGCTACATTTAATATTACTATTTTAAGATTTCTATATCATAGTAGGTAAGTAGACATATTGTTTTTCTTTTATTCGCTTGAGGTAGTCATTGTAATGTTGCACGTTTTTACTAATGACGTTGGACAATCCCAGTTAATTAAGTTAAGCCTATTAACTGGCATTGTTGTTCTATAAAGCACAGAGCATATAATTTATTTCACATACTTAAGTATTGTGCACCATTAAAATCAGTCTATGCAAACCCATGACTATGCAAAAAAGTTGGCGTAAATAAAAGAAACTAACTTATGCACGTAGCTCCGCTAGTGTCGGTCATCACTAAAAGTGTTCTAGAATTATTTACCTAATAATTATATAAAAAAATAACTAATTCCATACAAAATTTTGTAATTTAGTTGATGTGAAACTGGGAGACAGACAAAGCTACTTCCCCATTTTCAACCCACTTCAAGAAGAGGAGATTCTCAGTTCGTTCCGTTTGTATCTTATCGATATCTACGCCACTTGTGGATTGATTCCAAGAGACATCATCCATCTTCAAAAATTTTTCATCGTTAGGGTGGTCCTCAGTAAATAATAGTGGAATGGAAGGAAAAAGCATGGTGCGCCCACCCCAATAAATTTGGGAAAAGGGCAGGAAGAAGAAGAAGATTGGTCCTTAGTAAGGTTTTTTTAATTTAATTTTTTCTGTTCTACATTTATACTCTCAATTATTTATGTTAATATGCAACAAAATAATAAACCACGATAAAAAAATATCATACAATACCTATCACAAAAAACGAAAAATCTTTGATCTTGAAAAATTAAGTCACGTTTGATCTCAGTTGCTGAAATATAATTAATAAACATAACGATCCTATGACCACGGTCTGGTACTTGCACGTGAGGTGGCCCAGCAGGGCGTAACATGTGCATGGAGTGATCTATATGTATATCATGTAGATGTGGATCACGTTTTCGTGGCTGGTTAAGTTTAGCTAGACTAGATGAATATGCAATTAGTATCTTTAAATGTGCAGTTTTTAGGCGATAAAGTCCGGTGAAGCAGACAAAGCCTGCGCTCAGGATAAGTACAAAGATCTTGACCAAAAAAAAAACAGCGTTAATATGGTGTACTGGAACGTTTAAACCGCCAAGATTACATAGTATCGAGAATAATGCGTTACTCTGGCTTAAGTATAAACAAACTAATTTGTCAACGCAAACCCTCTAAGGCAATTGTGACATTAATCATAAAAAATATAATGAATAAAAAGAGGGAAAGCGTTTTCACACGCATTTTCACAGGTTTTGGCAAAATACTGATTTATAAATAGTTTTTTTTTTATATCTTATTTTTCTTTCTTTGTAAGTTACAATGTGACAAAACAGTTGATGTAATTTTCATTTGAGTAAAAGTGAGCCAAAGAATATTAATTACTTCTTATTAGGACGAATTAAAGTAATTAGGGAAATCGTTTTTTCACTGGCGTCAGTGCGTAAACAACGGTATGAAAAACTAATACCGTTGACGGAAACTAACTAGAGGAAGATAAATAATTGCGACATTGAGGTGGTAACCAAACGTTTTTTACTAGACGCCTTGGTTAATTGAACCATGGTTAACTATTTTCAGCGTACATTTATCCGTACGTTTTATATTACATAAACATAGGGATACGAAGTCTGTTCAAAAAGTAATTAATTGGGGCTCAGAGATTAAAGATAAATATTTTTTTTTAAATAAATAAAAACTAGCCTTACTTCTTGAAGAAACAGTGTGAATTACATTTCAAGTAACATTATTTATTATAGTACGTAGCCTGTATATCTGTTTTTAGGAAAAGCACGTGTATGAAAATGAGGAAACTTCTAATTTCAGGTATTAACGAAAAATAGAAAACCGAATAAAATATAAAGCATAGACATTATAGCGTTAGTAAAGCTATTTAAGAAAAATAAACATTACAAAGTTTAATTTATCATGACAATTTAAATTTAAATTTTATTATTTGTATTTTAACTAATTAATTTAAATAACTAATACTTTAAATTAAATAATTATTTTAGAAATTACCACATAATATTTCGTAACTTGAATACAATGCATTCAAAATCTGTTGCTACTGATGATTGATGTCACATTTTCAGTGCATTGTACACATAAATGCTTTACATTTCAGTCAAGGTCACTATAATGATGATGTAAACTATTTAACGTCATTCTTTTACCTAATCCTTTTAATGTTTACAAAAATACAAACAGAAATAATAACGACGTATTTGCCTTATTTTTATTTGCAGAAAATTAGAATTACCTATGTATCATTAAATATAAAAATTATAAAAAATCATTTAAGAATATCACAAAGGGAAAAATTAAAATTGACAACCTCTAAAAGTTGTCCAAGTATTAACACATTAAATTAGACTTATAATGTAATGATCATTCATTCTGCGTAGCAAAGGCTAGGCATACTTTAGGCAAAGGCCTAAAGTATATTGGGGTAGGCTTATGTATTAATTAAATTATCTCCTACATCTTTGTTATTATAAAGCTTATTATTGTATTAGTTTAAGTGATACTTACTTGTGCAGTAATTGATTTAATCCGACTGCTAGGCAGCGGTTTCACTCCCTTAATCTCCGTAATTTTGTACACCATTTTAAATAATTCTAATAAATTATATGAATAATTAAATTAATTGCATTTCCTTTTATCTTTAATAGTAATAAAGATTTTCGGGAGCGCTTATTTTCGGATCACGAAACACGCCAGCCTTCAGCCGGTAACGCCAGTAAAATGGTCACAGATGAGATTCACGCGACAAACCAACTGCTAATGTATCTCTTATTGTATTAAAAACACGTGGATGTTAGTATGTTTTTCATAGTACAGCAGGCAGCATCAATGAAGTACCAACGAACTGAACTTAACTGCAAAATATTTATGAAAAGACAACGTAAATAGCAAAGTTGCGGCATAGTTTATTTTAATAACACATTGGAATTCAATTGATGCTGGCTACTGTACATATGGTAGATCTTTTCCATAACTGTTTGGAAAATTAAGATAACATTTATGGTACTACAATGACCTCTGTATACATTCATCTTTGTGCACTTACTTGCCTAGGATAGAATAAACAGGGGTCTATTAGTAAGCAGAAACGTTTGCACTATTTGAATGTGAATGTCATGGAAACGTGATTTGTAATCAGTTGCCCCACGTGTGTAATGGAAAATGTTGAACATTAAAACAGGAACTACAAAGTAATAACTACTTTGAAGATATAAATATATTGAGGGTATATTTTGTATTTTGCCAAGATATGTTTGCAGAGACCTACCTGGTTCGCAATTAGTTGAGGGCTTTTAAAGTTGGCTAATGCGAGCATACATCACTCGGTAAAAGAAGGGCAATTGCTGGTCTGACATTCACAGACCGATAATTGGAAAGGCACTACGGCATCCCTTAGTGTCAGTAAAGACACTTCTAACAAGAACCTTTCCATGAATAAAAAAAGGACACTGAATACATAAAACAGATAACAGACATTACATCAAGGGTAACAAAGTGAGTAATGATCTAAAGCGTAATATTTTCTTAGGTAAGGTACTCACTGAATTGATTGTATGTTTACTGTGTTTGTTTGTTATTTTACCATACAGACTGCTACCACAATGTTATATTCTCTTTACCCCTTTTTAATCTTTCGGTAACGCCTGTTTATGCCGTCTGCTATTGGCCGTCCTTCTGTTAGTCAAAATTTCGGGTAATAGTCATATAGGATTTATTTGAGTATCATGTGTCAAATTTAATGTTTCCATTCAAAGGTTTAAGGAAAAAATGTTCTAGTGTTTCCTTTTCTAAAAGCCTTGGCCGTAATACATACTGCCCTTACTACGTGATACCCAAAAAAACTTGTTTGAGATAGCAATGAGGACAAATTCAAACTACATTAACCGAGAACGATCTATGTTTATACTTCTATACTAATTACCTAGATAAACTAGAAATTCAAAATTATCTTAGTATGTCTGTCTGACTGATACGCCTTTACGGCTAAACCGCTGAAGTTATTTTAATGAAACTTAATATGAGGTAAGCTTAGATCCCACACCATATGTTTTCCTACTAAGTTTGATTTCCCTTAATTTTTAAACAACTTTAAAAATGGAGTAGGTTCTCGATTCGATGGTATGTTTCTTCGTGTATGAGTTTTTGAATTCAACGAGAGAAGCCTATTGTAGTATTTTAATTCATGTACCATGAGTACTTAATTCTATCTTAATACTAAGTCGACACAAAGATAAAAGCAAAAAATCTTTTTTCTTTCTTTTCAAAAAGTCAAATCAAAAAGTAAATTACGTTGGTTAATATAAATGAAATAACTGAAGCAAAAACAATGTAGTTAGCTGTGAAGTCAATTTTGTTTATGACTAAAAAGTAAGAGAGTAATAAATATTTTATTGCTGAGTAAAATATTTACAGTCGACGGCTAACCGCTGTTCTGCTGACAACAATACAAGGAACAATGTTAAGATAAAATGTATTTATTAATTTTACTGGGTAAGAAATACATAGTAATTATCTCTTAACAATACTTATTTTAAAATAATTTTAAGCAAAATTACAAAAAAATCCTCAAACTTATAATTTTTATTGTAATACGATAGTTGGCAGAATAACAAAACTAGATCAAATGAAATCAAATCCATTTATTTGCCACACACAGGCAGAAAAACAAAAATTTTAAATATGATTTTGGAAGTTATGTTCTCTTGTCCTTTCTGCCTATTCCGGAAGGCGATTTAAAATATAATTATTGATGACTAAAGATTCTTCCCAAAAAAAGGTATGGCATAGCGATAACTTGCAATAATATTAATATTATTTCTTTTCAACATCCGTATTACGTTTATAAATCAATACTTCTTGGTGTAAGCATCACAAATTATTTGTTTCTTGTTCGATTATTATATTTGCTAATCCACACAGTCATTTAGTTAATAGAATTGTTGCCAACAAAAAGCGTTACATATTTAACTGCTAATTACAAAGTCGTGACGCAATTGCTTGACAGACACCATAATTTATTTTTGTTGAAATGTTTCTTAAAATATTGCAGAGCATACCTTATTTGCAAAAGCCAAGCGATAGCAAAACAATTTGATTTTACAATGAAAATCTTGCAATCATGCCTTACAAAGTATGTAAAAGGTAATACGAATTTTAATTTTTGGTTGTTTACTGCTATCGCTCTGCTATCGCAAATATGGTAATAACACTGAAGATTTATTTTTAGATTTGTCGGACTGACATATGACAATAATTTGGTGAAGGTTATTGCATTTTCAGACTTAATTTACATTTTGTTACTAAGTTAAGTCGAACTGAAGTCACTGACTGATATGTATGTGTCGTGAACTTTAATAGCGTAACCAGAAACTTATTGAGAATATATGTGTTTTGTAATGTTGACAATGGACTTTACAAACGAACAAAAATATAAATTAATGCGGTTATCATTTTCAATAACTTAAATTACTTTAAGTGGGTGTGTGGTTTTGTTGAAACTATTTATAGAACATAAAAGAAAAGTTGACCGCAACAGACTTGAGCACTATTTTACATCGTTTTTACAATATTTCATATTTTCCGTTCCGTTCCCACTTGGTTATAACTTAATTGCACCTAAGTGTTTTCTAAGTTAGCATCACATAGTGACGAGCCATTACGAATCATTTACGTAGAGTTTACACGTGCGAAAACTATATTGTTCAAAGGTATTGCACACACGATTGGGCTGCGTACGTTTCTTGAGTGTTATGTTATAAAATAGTTTTCTAAACCAATATCGTTTTTATTACCTACGATTACTTTAAACAATTGAATTGATCTCTGATTGAGATATTGAATACCTAAATATTTTTGAGTATTTTTTAATTAAACGTTCCTGATACTTATCTATCTTAGGAACGAAAAATTATAGAATGAGATTTTGTAGTAATACAAGGAAAACAATATTATCAGCTGGCCGAAACTACTTGTTTCGATTTCACTCAATTTCAATTCAACTCAAGCATAAACCAAATAGTTATATTTTACCTTCATTACTTACTACTTGAGTATATAATGACATTAATTGTATATTATTTGTTACAGTTCTAACATCGCCACATTGGACGCAGCAGCATTTGACTTATGTAATTTTGAATTTATTATTTGTGGCATTTTCAAGTCGCTTCTTTATTGTCTTCCGAAAAACAGAACGTTACATAAGAACACTGAACTAAACAATAAATAAGTAATTTTTTAGGCAATCACTTTACAATACGATTTTTAAAAGAGGTTTTCAGTAACGTTTGCCCTACATTTTCAAATAGTGTTAATTCAATGACTAACGGTGACATGTAGATAAGAATGGGGGTTTATCAATTAAAGTAATTTGCTAACCTATCTGTCAATTTCCTTCCAAGATACAAGCTTGTCTCTAACTGCTGAAGATTGATAGATAAACCTCGTGATAGGTTAGTGACCTTTTCGGATGTTATTAATAAAAAATATATTTATGTTCGTTCAGCCGGTGGACTATTGCAAATTGGCAGCAGTGTGCATCCACGACAATCGTGTGGTGTGTGCTACTACTGAGGATGGGTGCAGTCGACGATCGTTCATCGACCAGTGCGACATGTATGAATACAATTGCGATTTTGGAGCAAGTATGTATTATTTGGTATAGCTAACATAATGCTTTGTATAAAATACATTTCGAAAAAGCCTAACGGCGAAGGAACGATATTTTACTGAAGTAAATTAAGAAAAAAGAGCTAGTTCTTTTTCTATCATTTTGGAAATATATTGATCTTATTGATACGCATGTGTTTATTTAATCTGTAAACACAATTAACATAATAGGAAAAATAAAGGTCTGCACAAAGGTACTAAGTGCACTAAATAGACTAGGTAAACGTTTGTATAGAAATGTATCTTCGTCATTTTTACTAGTTAACAGTTAATTATGGCGGATTTATTCTTGTGTACATGTGATATATATACTGATTAATCACGTCTTACTTATATTTAAAGCTAAGAGAATTATCTCTACAGATCGTTATCGATATTCGCAAGCTGTATATTATTTTACGAATAGTTACGAGTATATAACTTTACGATAGTCAATAACATGATTTTTAGGACTTATATAAATGTCGGTAAAAATCCCAGCACGAAAACAAAAACTATGTATTACCTACTATACACACAAACTATTGTTTGAGATTGCTATTATTACGTAAGGAAATTTAATGTTTGGAGTAAAACTGCAGATAAAACTAAATATTAACATTGTTTTATCGGTATATTTCAGGGTACAGAAAGTACACGGGAGTGCAAACAACAACTTGTACGGGGAAACAAGATTTTCGTTGTAATTAATTTAATTCGTTTGTTTCATTTAATAAAGTAATTAAGAAATTTTAATTGTTTTACTCCAAACATAAATTCCTAACCATTTATTTTTAAATAATTGCGTCTGTTACTTACCTTGATTAATTGTAATTATTCTAACCGTACGCAGCTATACAAAGCCACATTGTCCTGAAACTTGCTCGTAGATATTTCGATATTTTTGATACCAGGTATGTGTCTTTCTGGAATAGAACCTGCTTTGAGTTCTGGCCAATATTTTAAAGTTACTTATATGCAAGTCGGTAAGCGGTGGCGGAACAAAAATTTTATACTTCGGTTTACGGTTCGTTTGATACATTCCCAAAATATAGTAAACATGAACTAATTCACCTAGGTATGTGCTACTTATTCTAATATATATGGGTTTGCATGGTAGTATTGTGGTTTAAATTGAACAGTACAATGCTTTCCCACACATATTAAATAAAATAACTTTTGCTTGAAAGTACCTACTAAAATACGATGCAATTTCAGGTTTTCAAGAAACCTATACACTCTTTTGTCTAACATCTGAATTGGAAGTACCGCAACCGAAACTTGTTCCGACATCAAGCACAGTACCACCAAGATGTGGTAAAACAATACAGAATTGTGGAAAAACTTCATCGAAAAGTGAGAAAAATTGTGGAAAAGAACCATGTGCATCATCCGGCTCCACAACACATGGCTGTGACGCAAACGACACAGATGCAACAAAAAAGAAGAAATCGAAGAAAAAAACGAAACGCAAGCCTTGTGAGACAACGACACAAGCGCAATCAGAAATATCTACAAATAATTATCATTTCCGTATCGCCTCAGATGAAAAAGAGTTCAGTGAAAGAACTGCAGTAAAAACAACCCCATACCCTCATTACCATATATCATTTATGCCAATGTCATCAAGGAAACCACCAATGTGGCTAACAGGACGGCAACCAATGAAAATATCATCAACTACCATATTTCATTCAATACCAATGTGGCCGGTTTCCTCAACATCACATAATTCTGCGACACAGGAGCCGTCAAAAAAAGATGAAATTTCAAATTTTATTGATACATCGGAAAATCAATTGCATAAATATCCTCATGAAAACATTTCAAGCAAGGAAAAAATTACCCATGATATTTTGCCTGCACAGAAATCTGAGACGTCTCTTGACCATGCTCCTTCTACGACCGCAAACCACACTCTCACGACTCCTAGATACCACATTGAATATACCTTAGACCATCGGCTTGAATATAGTCCTGAATATCATATTGAATATACTCCTGAATATACTACTCAATATCCTCAACAGTATACACCTGAATATACTTCTGTCCATCCGAGTGAATATGCCACTCAATATCATCATGAATATACTTCTGTTTATGCTGATGAAAATAACACACAATATCATCATGAATATACTTCTATCCGTCCTGATGAAGATACCACACAATATCATCATGAATATATTTCTCCCCATCCTACTGCAGATACCACTCAAAATCATCATGAATATACTTCTGCCCATCCTACTTCAGGTACTTCTCAATATCATCATGAATATTCTTCTGCCCATCCTACTGCAGATAACACTCAATATCATAATGAATATACTCCTGAATATACTTCTGTCCAACCTGGTGCAGATACCAATCAATATTATCATAAATATAGTTCTGTCCATCCTGGTGAATATACCAATCAATATCATCATAAACATACTCCTGAACATCCTAGTGAAAATACTACTCCACATCCTCATGAATTAACTAATGAACATTCTCCTGAATACACTCCTAGATATTTTTCTGACCATTCTAGTGAAAATACTACTCCACATCCTTATGAATTTACTGATGAACATGCTCCTGAATATACTCATGAACAAACTTCTATCACGGATCACGATCATGCTCCTACATCCACTCCCGAACATACTCCTAACACTTCTCCTGAAACTCCACATGCTGTCGTCGATAGTTATCCACTTTTCACATTTCATGGACATCACGATCCAATTACACACGACTACGAATATTCAACTTTTCACAGGTATCCTCATACAAATTCTGATCACTATCTAAACACAGTGACCCACGGTCATACACATACAGTATTTCACGGACGTCCTTCTGAGGGATATCTTTACACCCAGAAACCTCCAAAACATATTTATCACGCACCTACGCATAAAATTCATCGCGATCCACCAACTTTCCATAGTCCTCCAAAGACCTCTCATAAACCAACACATAAAACTTCAGAAACCATATCTGAGAAATCAATTGAAACTCAGCCTTCTTATGAAGAACCTACGGGATCACATGAATCTTCAAGTGAATCGAGCGGTATACCTTCTTACGATTATTCCAAAGTACCATCTCATGAAAATACCAACGACCCTTCACATGAAAATTCAAAAGAAACTCCATTCGTGCCTTTGCCTGACGACTCGAACGGAATGCAAAACAAATATTCAAAAGAATATGGAACTGATCCGAATGAGCCTAAATCTGAAACTTCATCTGAATCCCAGGATACACCTTCCCCTGGACAAGAAAATAAACCTTCAGTTTCGTTCGAATATTCCAAAGATGCCGAAGAACTACCTTCAAAAGAAAAAGGATATATTCCTTGGAATCCACATGGAACATACCCTAATGAAATGACTGGCCAACCATATCTTCCGAATACACCGCCGTCTACGCCTACAACAGATTATTTTATTCCTTCTAATCCAGAAACACCTTCACATTTTAGTCACCCATCACATGAATACCCAAATAAACCTTATGAGCATTCAAGAAATCCTTACCAGCAACCAACACAGCGACCATACCAAATACCGCAAGAAACGTATTATGATCCTACCAGTAATAATCAAGACAGTCCTTCGTATGACCCGTCATATGGACCTGAATATTCACCTCAGGATGAATTGACTCCAAACGAGATAACCCCAGATTACTCACATGGACCTCAAGACGAAATAACCCCTGATAATTATTATGATCCAGGAGATGAAATTAACCCAGATGATTCATATGGAAATGGATATGAAATACCCGTGGATAATGAATATGGAAATGAATATGAGTTGCCCGTGGATAATGAATATGGCAATGAATATGACATGCCCGTAGATAATGAATATGGCAATGAATATGAGTCGACCGTGGATAATGAATATGGAAATGAATATGACAAGCCCGTGGATACTGAATATGGAAATGAATATGATATGCCCGAGGAAAATGAGTATGGAAATGAATACGATATGCCCGTGGATAATGAATATGAGATACCCGTGGATAATGAATATGGAAATGAAAACGAGGTATCTGAGGATAATCCATTTGAATACATATCCCATGAACATATACACGGAGCATCTGACGAATGTATAGAATGTGAAATCATAGAATGCGAAATATGTAATTTGAGATTGCGACATAACGGTACAAAAATTAAAAAACAGAACAGAACAAAAATAAATCATAAGAAAAGTGCAAAAATAGTTAAATTGAACGGAAAAAAGATGAAAAACCAGAAAGGTAAAAAAGATAAGAAACAGAACGGAACAAAAATAAAACATCGGAATAGAAATATACTAAAACGTCAGAGACGTATAAAACTAAAAAAACAAAACGGAACAGAACTAAAAAAACTAAGTAAGAAAACAATAAACCTGAACGGAACCAAACTAAGGAGAGAGTATCGGAGAGGTACTAAAATAAAAAATCGCGGTGGCATAAGAATGAAGAAACAAAACAGAACTAAATTAAAAAATCAGAGACGCCCAAGAAGGAAACAAAAAAACGGAACAAAACTTAAAAATCAGAGAGTTCTAAGAATGAAAAAACGAAACGGAACTATACTAAAAAATCAGAAAGGTCCAAGAATGAGAGAACTAAACACAACTAAACTAAAAAATCGGAGAGGTCCAAGAATGAAAAAACAAAATGTAACTCAATTAAAAAAAATGAGATACAGAAGAATGAAACAGCAGAAAGGAATTAAACTGAAAAAGCAGAAAGGAGTACGAAACAAGCAACAGAACGGTACAAAATTAATATTAAAAAACGGTCCGAAACTAAATCGAAACGCATCACTAAAGCATAGAAAACGTATTAAGAGAAGGAAACTTAGATCTGCGCCAATCTTAAGAAATCCTAGTGTAGTTACTCCGTGTTGCGAAAGACCTAAAACTTGGGAAACAACAAAACCTTCAACGCGGACCATACACATAACAACACCAGAAGCAACGACTGCGTCAACTACAACGGAATATTACGAGGAAACGGAAAGACAATGTAAGCACTATAATTGAGCTATGTTACTAAACAAAATAAGGTCCTTTCAATTCCCCATAACTTTACGGGTAGACTCTTACTAAGTATCTAATTTACCTTATTCAGTTCAGAAGTACATAATAGGATAGATACTAAGTTAACACTGGGACTCTTTCGTAAAAGACGGCAACTTGCTGTTCTGCATAAGGAATATTAGGAATCCCAAAAAATTGTATGAAACACAAATAATCGTAATAATTATTTAAATTACTGCTTTCCTTAAATTATTGATTTACAAGAATATGTTTATAACTATGTAAGAGCTGTGATGACATAATATAAAATAATCACTGAGGTAAATCAAAGATACATAGGAAAATGTAAATTTCTTTTTTAAATTAGCTATTATGAATCTTCCTTATACACCTTTGTCTTTTCGCTAAACAGCTACCACTACTACCACAACGCCATATACAACAACAACAACAACTACACCAACAACAACAACAACTACTACTACAACTACAACAACTCCATGGTGGACAACAGTACCATGGTGGGAGACTACAGAACGAGAACCTGAAACCACCACTACTACTACTACTACTACTACAACCACAACCACAACAACAAGTACCACAACACCACCTTGGACCACGACCACAGAATATAGAACTTATCCAAAACAGGATACAACCTGGTGGTACCCAACGACGTGTAAAGATAATAGATGCGAGCGACCCCATACCTGGGAAACGACAAGCAGGCGAAGAAACCGAAGAAGATATGGATATCATTAATATGTATGTACGAAATGTTTATATACTTGAATACATTAAGCTTAGTCATCACTATGCATTTTATTTCGTAGCATATCCTTATTTAAAAGTTTCCTTTTTAATCAAATGCTTTGTTAGTTGTTCAATCAATTTAAGCCATGTTTCAATAAACATATTTTGTTTCAGGATACGTGTTTAGAAGCTATTGTGATAACCTCCAAACACCAATACCAGCTACAGAAAGTTATTGTAAAACGACCCCCGCAGAAACTACAGATTCGGACTATCTTGAGAATACAGGTACTACGGATGACAGTGATTCATGCGAACCTCCTTGTGAAGTCCCAACCACGTGGCTTACAACCGAAGCAACAACTCAACCGTATATAGAAACTGAGCCGTCAACTATACCAATGACCACGACCACAGCTAGCACAACTACTCCTACTACGACTACTACTACTCCGTTTACTACAACAACTACTACAACAAAACCTACAACAACAACTACTACAACAACTACAACAACAACTGCTGCTACTACAACAACAACTACGACAACTACTACTGCTCGTACTACAACAGAACCATATGTGTTTACAGAAACTGAACCAACAACAACTCGACCGCAAGAAACCACTACACAAGCAACGTACCCATCGTACGAAGAGACTTCGAGTGAAGAAACCACAACACCTATGATATATACCACAATACCAGTGACTTGGTCACACGCTTGTGGATCCCTAAGATGTGAGAGACCCGTTACATGGGACACTACTACTAAGAGACTCTTTAGAAGAGCCTGGAGGAGGCGACAATTAAGACACCGTCGATATTTAAATAGATTAAAAAATAAAGTAGGTAAAACCTAGTATGACTATTATTTTGATTCAATCAATTTATAAATTACTTGTATTTTAGTTAATACCCATAATCAATTTCCTTGAGACAAAATTAGCAAGTAACGATTAAAAAGAACTATAAACAATAACGTATATGATTATGATAAACGAGTAAAAGGCATTTTTTTTGTTTCAGGATTTGACATATCATCCTGCGATGTTGAGAAAAAAGAGGTTACAGAAGAAACAAAAGCAACACCAATAGAGGAAAATAAGCCAACAAAATGTAATAGACCAAGCTCGTGGCTGACGACTGTAAAAGGGGAAACTAGAGACTTTTTCCGAATTTTACAAGACACCAAAACATGAATGATGTGATTGATTCGACAAATACATTTATAGTATCGTAGAAATCCGTATTATTTTAAAATAAGAGAAATGAAAATAACATGTAAATAGCTTAAATAGACCTACCATAGTATTACAACATGTTTCTTCTTTCTATTTTTCATTGATAAACGGTACTATGCAGTAAATTTGAACAAGCATTTAAGGAACTCAAATAAAATAAAACGTTTTAGCATCATACTTATATTCTTCAACAGAAACATCTCAAACTTTCAGTTTAATAATATAAAAGTCACACAGACAAAAATGTTAGTACCTAAGTGCTTTATACAATCTCATTTCTTTTCGAATTAATATATACGGTATATCTACATCAACTAATAGGTCTAACTTACAATTACCAATAGTCGAATTACTTACAAAGAAACAATTATAATTAGATAACTATGAAACTACTTTAAGATATAATTTACAGCATCTAAAAGTACCTTAATACTGCGTTTACGCCACCTAAATTATAAGTAGATACGAGTATGTATTCGAAGTTATAATAATCAAGACTTAAAACGAAATGATCGAATAAAATTATCATCAAAATAAATTGGAAACTTTTTGATGATTACTTAACAACTGAAAAAAAAACTATACATAGAGCAAAATTCATGATACAGAAATTAATCTAATTATGCTACACAAGGTTTCCTGAGGAATGTTAATATCATCTAAAAAGTACGTTTTACGTATTTCAACTCAAATTTTAATGCCCATTGGTAGCATTTTGAGCAAATTGACAACATTCACTAATAGTAATTAATCAATTGTACTAGAACGTTATTCAAATCTTTAATTCGCTATTCATTAGTCCAAATAATTCGTATACGGTTTAAGATCTTTCAAATACCAGCTATAATCCTCTCAAGTTGAAGTTTTGACTAGCATCAGTTTGTTTGCGTCATCGGTGCTCTTCTTTTTCCTGAAGGCGTTGATAATAAAATCGCTGGCGAATATTCTTCGGTTACTTTTGTAGTAAGCTTCGATTTCTGCTAGAGTTTTCTTTTCAGTCTCTGGTAGGAAGAGGTAAAGATATACGGTGCCGATGAAGCCGATAATGCCGTATAGAGCGAATGTCCCACTGAGATGGAAAGCGTATTCGATGTTGTAGTTTGTTTTGGCAGCGGCGAAGTAGATGATGTAGCTGGAGGCTGCGGCCATGGCGGTGGCGATACCGCGACTCCTGGAAATGGAAAACATTTAGTTAAGTTATTGCGCGGTCAAATAGACGGGTGGGTAATAGCCTAGTCATAAGGAAATCTTTTAAAAACAGAAATAGTTGCACTGACAGTTATGATCAAGTTAATATATAAAGTTGCCTAAGAAATTTTTCCACATAGTAAGAATGTTTATAAATTTGTATTTATAAGCATGGAATTTAATAATTGAAAACAAGTCAGTCGTTCCAAAAGATTCAAAATATAGTATTTACCTGAAAGGAAACACCTCAGACAGCAGCACCCAAGGTATCCCAAGAGCATTGAAGCAAATATTCAGAAGGAACAACACGACGGGCAACACATCCTTATTATCAGGGAATGTACTGGGCTCGTAGGAGAACACGGTGTTGGGAAGGTTCATACGAGCGTAAATACTAATGGCGATGCTGCAACAAGCCGTGGCGAACATGGAGCCGACGACTAACTTCCTCTTTCCGATCAGTTTTACGATAAGGGCAGATAGCAAACTCATCAGAATAAATATTGCTCCGACGAATACCTGAAATTGAGAGAGGATTGTTTTAGTAACATGCTGTTTGGAGCTGTGTCTATGAAAATCGTATCTAGCAATTGTATTTTTCAATTTTTTTACAAGACATAAAACGCATGGTTGTGTTTGGACACCAAAGAAAAGTGGCTATGGATATATGTTTGGAAAATTTCTTGACTCTTAAAAAAAAAACCAAACGTTAAAGCGTAAAGATCAATTGCAGCCTCTATGCTTTAGTATTTCTTGCTTAATATGAGACGTAAATAATCAGATACTTACAACAATAGATTTGGGATTATACTTCATTCCCAAAGCCTTGCACACGTTCACCATATTAGGTCTAACTGGCATCGCTCCACTGGACGTATGGAAGAAAAAGTATGCCAGCACCAACAAAAATGGTTTCATTGTCTCCTTAACAAAGAAAATGTGTTTAATCTTAAGTAAAGTCTTTTTCAGAGTGTTAGTATTGAAGTGTTCACAAGGTTCGATGGTTTTTCCTTCTTTGGCACATAAAACACATTGTCTTAATTCTTCGTAATATTCCTTGAGTTCATCAAATTCTTCCTTTACGTCTTCGGGTTGTGCCCAGCCTCGTAAACGGCAGAGGGAGTTCAGAGCTTCTTTTTGGCGACCCTTTGATAACAGCCAAATTGGAGTTTCGGGAACCTGAAATAGAATTTTAAGAAAAGGTAATTAAAATTTAACCGTAAAAGAATTAGTCGTAATTTGTTTCAAATACTAGTCATGCAACGTCAGCGGAAGTTATTATTAAGGTCTGAGTGGTTAAAGTTTTTTGGCACCTAAAAAAAGTTTGCAAGATGTTAAAAAAATTAAGCAATTCTTTTTGAGAACAGGTTTGTCGGGGTTTTTTTCATGGAATTGTCGTAAAACGGGCAAGTAGACCACCTATTGATAATTTATAGCCGGAAATGTGCAATGTCTGAGAGGTAACAAGTAATAGACGGAGACAAAATATTATTCCCCATGATAATTTACGAAGAACATAAGTAGGTAGCTAAGATTACATAAACCAAAGATAATTAACTAGTCTGGACCGTATCCTTGACATTATAGCATGGTAACGACCATGCTTGTTTAAACCACGTTACTGTAGCTGAATTGTAGTAATTTGTTTCGAAGTCAAATCACGCAACGTTGATTCATCATGTCTGCGGTAATAATAATTGAGCTCGTAAGTAAAAAATCATGTCCGACCAAAAGATTTTATGAGTCTCCATTCATAAGACGTCAATGAACATTGAATACGTTAAAAATAATGACAATTGTCACTGTTCCAGAATTTTATGATAATGTAAACATTATTTTTAGTGTGCTAAATGAAATAACTGATGATAAGAATATAATTAATAACAAAGAAACTAAAATAAAGAATCTTGTTAGTCAGAAGTATCAATGAACGAAACCGACATCGAGGTTTATGATAAACATACAAAGGTTACTGTTGAAAACGAAAACTGAGTTTGACCTGTGAGCTTACATCCGACTTTTGACGATTTATATAGCAATACAAAAAATATAATAAGAAGCTACCAAATTGCTTGTAATGTTTTCACTGTTACTTGGCAGCTCTAGGTCATATACTCAAATAAGATGTAACTAATCTTCAATATTTTATAACCTTGTAGATTATTTGACTAGTAACTACATTAGAAAAAAACGCTAGGTAGGATTGTTCAACTTTTGTCTTGTTCAATTATAACGAAGACAGATCATCTATCAATAACACTCTTAAATGACTAGCAGGTGTATGAGCGAGACAAAAAAAACTAAATTAGAAAGGAAGTAAGTAAAAAGTTACGGCCTTAGTTTTCTACATAAAAACTTGTCCATGTACTGTCACTTGTAGTTTATATTGAGAATGATAATTAAGATACACCACATAGCTAAAGTAAAAAACAGTTAGGGTTTGTTAATGTTTTTATGATTATTTTTAATTAGCTTGACGATCAATCTATCAACACTGTTTCGATATCATGTAACTGGTTTTGACTTATCTGGTTAGAAACGTGATGAAAGGAATTTGTTAAAACATTTGTTATGTAACTCTTCAAAGTAATATGTACTTTCTTAATTATTCTAAGACACTTCTGAATAACGGTGAAGTAAAACATTGTGAGGAAACCTGTATCCTTAAATTGGGATCTGAAATCGCCAATCCGCAAATGAGCAAGCGTGGTGATCAATGCTCGTGCCTTCTCTATATATAAAGAGACCTGTGCCCAGGAGTGGGACGATTATAGGCTGGAATTATATTATTTCTACATATATTTCTGGTTTGTACTAAACGTGAAATTTTGGAATTTATTTTAAGTTTTAACAGTAAACCGCCAGCGATTGCATTACGTAAGCACATAAAACGATGATTTAAATATCAAGGAACTGAATCCGACGACAAATTTATTACAGTAGCCCTAACCAAGGCCCTCTCCTTCAAAGTTCACCAAGGCTGTATTCTGGGCCCAATAGGCATGTAACGTGACACTAATAAACGTAAGCAAGATATATACCTATTAATTTGAATACACAATTCATAATAATTATGGTGATTCGTAAAGATTATTTTATACCCCATGAATATGCATATTCGTCAGATTTCTATTAATTAGTCGTTTAAATGACGATGGGGCCCTAAACGAAAAAAAAACCGTTTTCTACTTGCTAGACTTGTGTTACCACTTTTGAATTAAATTTTTATTTAGCATGAACTGTTCCTTTTTCTGTTTTTGCCAAACTGCCTCCAAATTTCATAATTAAATACTTACAAAAAGTACGAGCAGCATAGTAGCGAGTGGTACAGTCAGTGCGACGAGTGCTGCCTGTCTCCAAGGCAGAACTGTACCCAAGAGGTAGGCGATGAACATGCCCGTCGATGTAAATCCATTTGTAAGGGTTGTTAGAATCCCGCGTACTGCAGGGTCACTGGAAAAGTAAAAAGAAGTATTAATATCGTTAGACAGGACTCTAACACTTAAAATACTATTTGGGTCGGCTTGACGCAAATTATTTCAGGCTTCTTTTGGGTAAAAAATAAGCAAGCACCTGCAATATCTTTGCATGAGATGTACATACAGTGTATTTAGCATTGGTTTTATTGTATCCAAATTACTACACATATTGCTAGTACGAGATAATATATTGCTACTATAATAAGCTACTAAATCTTGAATATATTATGAGTCAGCTGACCTCCAGGGGTCAAAGATTCTACTCCAAGAATGCTTTAATTTACCATAACAGATAAGTAGATGAATGTCAAGGATTTTGGTCTTCATCATGTATTACTAACCTGATTTCCCCAACATAAGTGACTGAAGGCGCTTCCATGATACCCGTTCCAATTCCCAGTAAGGCATTACCGATGAACAGTGAGGGCACGTTCCAAGCATAGTACATGAGTAGCCAGGCTATCACGTGTGGTATGTTCACGAGGAATAGAGCCTTCTTGCGACCGAAGTGGTCGAGAAGAGGCCCTGAAAATATGCTGCCCAGTGGCTGGCAGAGGAACGCCATGCTGCCTGAAAATAACAAATACCGTTGTTTTTAATTGTTGGGGTTTTTACATATATAAAGATAAATTTAGGGTCGGTTCGCATGTAACGGAAAATACGTCGCGTATAATTTGTTTCGTATCACCAGAACAGACAAATACGTGATAAAACATTCAACCTTTCACACTCAACCAATGATGCGTTAGTGCGTCAAGTGTAAAAGGTGGAATATTTTATTATATTTGTCTTTATAACTGTTATTTTCTGTTACGGCGATCCACGACCGATAATACCCGACGGATTTTCCAGTACATATGTACGGATCCTTAAGAAGACTTAAAGTTTTATACCTGGAAAATGTTTTTTTAAACTAAGGAAATAAAATCGGTGTGCCGATGTTGACACTACTCTATATATGGGAAATTTGATTATAATTACAATTGTATGTATAAGGTATTAATAGGTAGTTTAAAAGAATAGTTTGATGACATTTAATATACTAATATGCACACTAATTTATTCCAATAAACCAAATTAAATAACTTAGTAGAATAAATTCTGAGAACTGAGTATTCATATTGTCGACGACATTCCCACAGAGAAGTGATATAATATATCATCTGATTAACATCTCAAATATGTTTATAAATTATTGTAGTGACTTCAATGTCATCGTGAGGTTAATTAATAAACAAATCTACTAACTAAGCTGGTAATGGTTCACTAGACTTATCGCATTGAATACAGACGTTTTTACAATCATTATGTTTGGCTAGACAATTCAGGGTTTTACGGAATGATATAGGTACAGAAAAATGTATAATAGTGGTAGGACAATGGCTTTGAAAACCCCCTTATGTCAAGGCAGTAGGTTCTTAGTATCTATTACTGTAATTCTATTGTATACATACACCACTGATGTGTGCTCTGCAAGAAGAACTAATATCTTCAAGGTTCCTTTGTAAATGTATTTTTTTCTTTGGTTTAATACCAATCGTTTTATATTACAGCTTGATTAACAATCAAGAGAAATACGCCTTTATTGATTAAGGTTTATATTCATGATGCAAGCCTTTTAGGTGAAATTTGTCTTGAACAAACTTTGTAACACCTTACGAACCATATTTTGAGCCAATCTAGAAATAACCTTATAGATTTAATTTTCCATTTTAAATATAAGCACTATTATTTTCTAAATGTTTTTTTACTTATCGTAGGTATTAATTTTCATGCCATAATGCACAATTGCCATTGTTTAGTTATTCCAGATAATTCAAGAAAGGTTGTGACTAAAAAAACATTATAATCAGCTGCTTTCTGTACCTGTACTAAGAGCTACTACTGCCTTAAAGCAGGAATTGTTGGAGTTGTGGAAGCGAGATGCTGCTACGTGAAGTGTTACTCGCTTTCACAATTAGTACTTAGTCGCATTAGTCCTTAGCTAGCAAAATGGAAATACTCAATCTACAATCTTGTGTGTTCTGTATATCTAGCCACTCTCACTAACGTTGTTTTAACAGCTAATAAAATAATAAAACTATAGAATAATGTTTATTTATAGATTGCAACGCGATCTTAACTAAGGAATATAATCTGTTTTATTGACAGTAATCACACATTTTCGTGATAAACGATAAGAAACATGAATAAATAAACATAACTTAATATTAAACTAATGATATTTAAATAAGCAGTAACATAATGATAATAAACGTTTAATACCTAATATAAAATAATTGTTATGGTTCTCTGCATTTTTTTATTTTTCAAAGTCGCTTATTATTTTGTTGACTCAAAATGTTACAGATTACGCAAAATTATTAGCAATTTATGACGCTTTTGACATTTGTTTATATCGCAAAATTATCTTTAAGACTTTAATGTAGCATATTAAATCATAATACAGTTTTTTTTTTTAAATTACAGTGGAATGTGAAAATTCGCCTCTTGCATATATTTGTTAAATTAAGTAGTTTGCATAAATTTATATAAATCAAGCTAGCGTAATTCACACATAATCTGTTTTTATTAGATGTTTTTCCTATCTGACCACTATTGTTATACTATTATTAATAAATCCGTGAAATCTTGAACAATTTACATAGCTTCGGAGAAGGCTTTTATCCAGCTGAGGTGTTAAAAATATTTCACTATACGTAGCATTATAACTTCAAAAACACGTCATAAGTATATGAATTTATAACAGAATCGAAGTAAGTTTCGATCAGGAAGAATTGAGGATCATTTACACGAAAAGTATAAGAAAAGTCTATGCTTTGAATGAAGTAACAGGCTAAGCAGAGGTGTATAAACATACCTACATATCTAAGTAAAAGGAATCCAACATAGTTACAATATCGCCAATCCTGAACCGGTTACATAATAATAAATTAATAGTCTTACAGTTTTAAACTGTTTTTCCAAATTTTTAAATACGAATTTATGTATCGAAATACGGAGATATTAGAATATTTTTATGGATTATTAACTTTTGAATTTACAAGGCAATAATGTCAAGAGTCAGTTTTATATTGTAATAGACCAAAATAGATACCTAAGTATATGCATACCTACACATTATGCAACCTGGGACTTAGATATTTAGAATGTATAACTAGATAAACAAGATTTAACTAACATTTCCATCACTGTGGCTGTTAAGAATGTAAGAATAATTCTGTTATACTTTGATAATGAAGATTCTTAGACGTAAATTATGAATTCTAGTCAAAAATATTGACTCTAAAAAGCATTTTTTGATCTTAATAAATAAAGTTATACCTACCGAACCAAGAAGCCTGTTTCTTAGTAATAGATAGCCCCTCTTTGGCGTCGAGGACCTCAGGTAACACCATCGTCACGAAGCTTATCGACAGGCCCAGCCCGATCAGGAGGAAGTCCAGTGCCAGGCATGCTATTACCTGGAAAGAGGACAAAATAAACCTTTGAATTTAATAATATAAAAAATCGTTTTGTAGTTGGAACAACCAAAGTTGCCAGTTGATTTACTTTTATCTTCTTCTAGGTATATATAAAAATGAATCGCTGTTCTATAGTCTAACTAAAACAAGAGAACGGCTAAACCGATTTGGCTAATTTTGGTATAAATTATTTGCCGGAATCCGGAGAAGGTTTAAAAGGTGAATGAAAATGAAGTTCTCAGAATTAAATAAAAAACAAATACAAATGTATAGGCTCTTATTTATCGATTGAGGCAGTACGGAGTATAGGGCAGCTAGTAAATTGATAAAAGGAGGTTAAAATAGGGATATCAAGCAACCATAAGGCTGGTCTAGCTAAGCGACTGATCTAGCTGGTAGATGTTCTGCTTTTACATAATTATGAAAACCGGAACATGTCGAATATCGTCTTTCATGTCATTGACTCGTGATATAAGAACATACATAAGAATATATCCAATAATACAGATGCAGTAACCGTGAAGGCGATTCCGGACAAAATAGCTGGGAAAAAAACCTACGCAACGAAATATTGCAATAACTATCAGAAGCTTATAAAGTGAGTATCTTTCAAAAGAGCAAAAGCTTATTTTCATACAGAGAAAGAACAAGAATTTATGTAATTGGGAACCAGTCGTTAATTTTTTTCTGTAGTTTCGTAGGAGACCATAAAACAACACTATGGCTAATTGAATATTGCTTCATATTTTGATTATAATCGTAATCGTTTTATGACACAAAATTGTACACACCAATTAAATTCATTATAGCATTGCCATGTCTAACTTTGGTGTTCCGGTAGAATACATATTTATAGATTAACATTATTTTTTATTATCTTAAACCTACACGTAGATGGATATATTATACTGTGAGAACTAGTATTTTAAACTTATGAAAAAAGGAGAGACCTTTGATATGAAATATATTTTATGGTAATCCTCGCAATTAGATTCATATTATAATAGTAGGCATCTCAATATCCGCTGCGTACTATAGCCAATATAACAGGTTTGCAAATACAATAATAACCGTACTTAGCACATTCCGTACGAACAAACGCCTCCAGTAAAATATTCTAATGACTGACTCTAGCAGACAGACCGTCTATTATATCTAGCACTAACAGGTTTTTTTTTTATAAAACCTAACTTAACAAATAGGGCCGTTATCAAATGATACCTTAAACGTTTTTTCTCATTAATTAAAGATTATATTTTCATGGTATTTATGTCTCAAGGGCGTCACGTTGATGATCAAATGATGATAAATGAAGTAACATTTAAATAGATATTTATACCATAGCTATTTGTATATAATTGGTTGGGCCTTACTGTTTATACTTGTGTTATTTATAACGTTTAAAAGGTCGTTGTTGACGCTTCGATATGTATGTAATTAGTAGCTAGGAATGTTTGTCTTAATGCTTGTATCTATACTTATATTTCCTTACGATATATATCTTATATTTCTTATATAAAGTCTATAATGTTGCAATTTTCAATCAAATTATTTACCTAATAGTTGACACTCAAAGGACACTAAATTTTGAATCTTGTGTTGTGACTTTATATGGAATGTAAAGTTACAGATGTTTTGGGTATGTCGTTTTGCTATATAACGGAAAATCTATTATATTAATTTAGCTTCTACACCAAATTGCACCCAGTGCAATTCTATGAAGTTTGTAGCATTTTGAAAAAAATATATAATTTCGTGTTATAGGGCAAGGTTGCGCAATTTATTGGGAACAATTTCATCACCCGCGCAACTATTAATTGTCAATAAAGAAATCAATACTGATCAATTGAATCCTATTAAATTCGACACAGACTGGTATTGACAGATGATATTATGATTTGAATGACTTTATTAATATTTTGAATAATATTATTTATAGACTTACATAATATTATAAGTCTATGTGGGTGCATAAGCTGAATAACTGAATAGATTAAACCTTATTTAATCCAGTTTTTTATACGATCTCGTTTCCCTCATCTTAAGAGTAAATAAAACAAACTAGTATAATTATACCTACACTATCATATTACATACGCACTATGAATTACCGGTAAAATGATAGGTAGGTATTATACAAAGGTAACCTAACCTTATTTTATTTGTCACACAAGTGCGTTCAATCACGTTTTGACTTACGCATGCAGACCTCATTTAAATATGATTTCGTAATGAACATTGCAAAATAACGTGTGTTATTTCTTTATGTGTAATACACAAATAACTAATAAGCATGACCGTGTCTTTTTATACATCTTAGTTTTAGACGAGTTTGCAGATGTGGGTTGCCAGGCAGAAATCACATGCACTGTTCTAAATAACTAACTTACTACAGACATCGAGACACAAGAAAAAGTAGAAAAGTGGTATTTCATAATTAACTCGTCCGGGGATCAAACTCGGGACCTTGAAAAGCAGTGTGTACTCAACCACGAAGGGATTTAAAATTAGAGTAAAAATGACTCCTAAGTTCGCTAAAGATTAAGATGGACACCAACTACAAAATGTTTGAGATATCAATAAAAACAATGCAATTCATGTAAATAAAAGTATAATTACACTTTACAAGCAAATAGGTACTTCCTCGCCTTATCACATTGTTTGTTTACACTTTTATCAAAAGAATATCTTTACAAAGGTGACCTAGGCGCTATTTTAACACAATCAGTAGAGTTAACAACAAAATACTATTGTTCGATACGTTTCTACATGATATTGATACGATCATATTATTATTGATAATCTCTTCATTTATATTAAGATAATAAGAAAGTCAAGAGAGTCGTAGATATAAACAATGACTGTGAATAACAATTAAATTTAAATTAATTGTTTTTGTTGCGTAACTTTTGATAATTTTTATAAAGCGTTTTTTGAAAAATTTACTAATGAAATCCGGAAAGCGCTAGAATTTAATGTTACACGAATATCATTGGTTACACGGGCGATACCTATTTTAATACATAACAAAAAACTCCGCTTAAATATTATGCCCATGCCTATGACTTTGCAAGATAATAGCTTTACATTATTGTGCTTAACTTACCTGACTTTAAAACAGGGAGAACTAAATAGATCCTATCTAACTTCAACACATAAATCACAATTAAAAGGTCACGGTGCAACTATTAGAAAACAATAATATTCATGACAGCATTTGTTTTTTACTGCTTATATTATACAAATTTACTTTTTATAAATATCATATCATGCACATAATATTCAGCCAGCATTCTTTGGCAAAAAATATATTAGATTTTTTTCATTATTCCACATTCAAATTATTATAATTTGAATGTGGAACTTTGTGTCACTGGTATTTTTATTACTATTAACCTTTTATTTAATATTTTGCTAACTAGTCCTGTAACTTTTAATTGTATATACTTACTAAATAACTTTTTTCGCTAAATGAATAATTTAGATATTACTTTTTTTATTTATATTTAATAGATATAATAAAAAAAAATACTTACCTGAGATGCAATAATTCGAGCTCGGCTGATAGGCTTTTTGCCTTCGTCTGTCATTTTACTGTTTTAACTTCAGTATGGTACACTGCACTCTAAAGTCTTAATAAAGCATACAGAATGCAACAACACTACAATCTGGTTTTATGGATGACACTGTATGCACTGAGTAAAAGTTTTATTGTTTCATAATGATAACAATTAGATAAGCATCTAATGCATATTTTATGTTACCAACATAACGAACTCTATAAAAAAAGTATTGATTATTTTACGCTGTAACGGTCAAGCGTGATTATTTTATTTGTTGCAATGAGGTTTGGTTCTAAATAGGTTTGCGTAGCACAGATCTTGTTAGTGTCAGGAAGATATCATTTGTATGCATATGTCGTTGACAGTTGCATCGTAGTTTTATATTATGCGCTTAAGAAACTTAAGATGGTGGTGGTACTTAAACAATATCATGTTGCTTATGTAGTTATATTAGGTAGATATATATGCAAAACTAATCTTAATGTATAGATGACGTATGGCATTGTTAAAGAATAAGAACATCCGCACAACGGCGACTTTTTTTTATGTATATTTCATCTACACAAACTTTAACATATATATTTTTTTGTTGTTATGTGACATAGCTACCAGTTAACTTAACACATACTTATTTTTTTTAAGAATTTTCATCTTCCATTTTCACATTTATCAATGTTCAATTAAATTCGTCATTCGTATGCGTAATGTATGTATGGTATGTTATTTAAGATAAAGAATCTAAATTAATCTAAATTATCATTTTAATTTGCTAACTTTATGTAAATGTTTAAAGTTTAATTTATATTCGTTCAAGTGTACATAAGAAATTGATGGAGTCGGATAAGATTTAATATCTGTTTCCTAAATGCATTAAAATGATACTAGTATAAAATTAGCATGTAAAAGAATTTGCACAAACCTTGTTTAAAATGATTAAATAAATACTTATTCAATGCGATAATCTCACTTCTATTTAGCCTTAATGTAGGCTCAATTTTTGTGTATTATTTAAGGCGGTTGGTACTTTGGTACCTACACTTAATTATAATAATTGATAATACTATGGTATTATTAATTATTAATTTAAGTGTATGCCCCTTCCTTATTCATAGACGTATCATCAAAATTACATAAAAATACAATGAAGATCCTCCTTCCTCGTTCAAGTCGGTTAAAAGTAAAAACATTTACTTAGCTACGTCAATGATATTTACTACATTGTTAAACGATAGGTACTGGCAGGAAAAGTAGGTCATGAGATCAAATGTAGGTATTAAATAAAAAGATAATAATTTCTTATTTATAATAAGTCAACATTTGTTGAGACTACATAATTGATATTAATTACGCAGTAAAAGTTTATACTTATTTTTATTTTCATAACAATACTGATTGGCTTTTCTACGGGCAATTTTTTTTACTCATATCAATATTACTTTGAACGGCGTCAATATGAGTTATATTACATCTTGTTAAATATACATACATACATATAATCACGCCTGTTTCCCGTAGGGGTAGGCAGAGACCACTTCTTTCCACTTGCTACGATCCTTACATACTTGTTTCGCTTCAACCACTGTCATAATTCCCTTCATACATGCTCTTCGGTAAGAGTACCCTAAATATACTTAACCTTAAATAAACAGAAGTGGTATATCAATGGAAGTGCATCTAATCTTTTTATATTTAACAAGCAACCGGTTCAACAGCATTTTTTACTTACAAAATAATAGTGACACTATCTATTTTAAACACATTAAGACGACAGTAACTAGTTTTTTATTACATTTCCGGATGCAAGTGTTGCACCACAAACCAGTTTGACCCTTAACTCGTTAAGTTAACAACATTAACTCAACTTATTAAAAAACTATCTACCTAATTGAACCCACTAAGTAATCGACAAAAGTTGTAATTAATGAATGTCTACTAAAGTAAATTCGAATTCCTAGATACATTAATAAATTATGAGCTTTGGCTTTGCGTAGGTAATTAAGATATTTAAAAAAGTAGGTATGCAAACCTAGTTACCTTGTACAGATAATATTATAATAACATAATAGCAGTAATCGTATACAGCGATGTAAATGAACTTGCTATAAACGTAAAAGGTCAACTTAGGTTATCTTTACTCCCTATAGACAATTTGACATAAATCAAAACAAAAGAAAACATTTATCAAAACATATCAAACCTTATTTGTTAAAAAGACATAAAAACTCATTCGTTATTTATATTTAATTAATTATAGAGACTTACGCATGTTTGAATTTAGAACGTTAATGACGAACATAAAAACAACAACATTTAATTTTCTGGATTTATTTTTAATGTTTATGGCTGTTTTTAGAATCTTGCCATCACCAATGTGGGTCATAAAATTTCCACGGCCATGACACACTAGTTTTAAATGTTTTGATCACGAAGCAAATCATTGTCGTTCAGATAATTGCCATCTCGCAGATCATAATGAAAGTCATTTCGGTATCCTTTATACAAAGATTAGCTTAAAGAATGTGCAATATTTTTATTAAACATTGGCTTTTCAACTTTCCCAGTTTTTTTCTTATCGCTAATCTGCAAATTTAAATTGAGTCGTCGTAAGTACCCATTTTAGTTTTTTCAGTTCGGTAGCTTTAATTTATGAACGGATTAAGATAAAAATCAATGTATTTACTTACATTTATCGGTAGTTCTAGATTTATTTACATACTGGATTTTATGTGGCTCCGAATTTGGGCTAGCATTTGAGTTCCGGCAGTTTATTTTTAACAGAAACTTAACAAGGCCGCCATATCTATTATAGGTGTCTGTGCAAATAAAAAATAATGTTAACCAGTGAACTAATGAGTATACCTGATATTTATGCACATTTTAAATTACTAGATAAAGTTTATCAGCCAGACGTAACTATATTGTTGCGTTATCTCAAAAATCAATGCTCTTTTACAATTTTATATCCTATCTTTATACCTATGACGTCAACAACTAAAATTAACGTAAAAAAACAATTTTAGATGCAAAATTAGATAGGTTTATCTGGAAGTTTTTATGTTCGGAATAAAACCAAAATAGTAAAAAACAAACAAGTTTGATGAACTTGTTGTGTAATGATAGCGCATGCCTTCGCTTGTTTCTCACGATATACTGAAACCGTAAAAAAAACTTGAAACTTTCGTATTTTAAAATTTCAAGTTTGATAAAATATTTTTGCGATTTGCTTTAGGTTCTTTAAACAAAAGGAAAGACATTATTAAAAAAGAAAAAAAAAAACTTCCTTCCTTTTATGTATGAGCTCCGACGCCGCAGACAGACAGACACGTCTAACTTACAACTTCTAAGTTATAACACTCATCTTTCGACGTAGGGGTTAAAAAATCCCTTCTATCCAGGAAGATATCCTTTCAAACGTCTCCTGGGATGTAATAAATGGATTAGAAACAATTCAAGAATAATTTAATTTTAAAACTACATAAGACAAGAGGCACTCTACAAGATCATAACCTTCATATTAAATCTGTTTCTAGAACGAAAGCTTGCTATTTTTTCTACGTGTTTATGAATATTAATAAAATAACAGTTGTTATTTAGGTATAATAAAAAAATGCAGACGAAAAAAATCGTCGTAAATTAGTCAAGAATGTTTGTAGTGGGCATAACTAATAATGAACTAGTCTACCTCCGACGGCAGGTTTTAACAGTTTTTTATTTGAATTAATGTTAAACCTACGTTCTATGAACATAGTTCTTATACTACTAACGTCATTCGTATTTTTTTTTAATAATTAATATAAATTGAATAAAGTTACTATGTGTGCATCAGTTACGCTTTCACAGCTAAACTACAGATCCGATATTGAGGAAACTGACTAGGTATGTCGCAATGACCAAAACCCACGCGTGCGGAGTCGAGGATGACAGGTAGTAGACAATAGATTATCATCAATCTTAGTCGTATTTAACCTTTAAATATTCTAGCACTTAAGTTATATTTTGGTACTTTACGGGGCACTATTTTCGACACAAATCTCGGACACAAATAAACTGCTCAATGATCACCGGACACTTTCATGGTATATGTTTTATCGCAATAAATATTTCATACATAAGTAGGTATGTGTATGTGGACTGTAGTGGAAAGAGTCAGTGTCCTTTAATGAACAGCACGTAATTAATATGATTATAAATCGTTGAGTATTCATTACCCGCTACAATGTTGGTAATGACCAACAAATAGACTGTTCCAAATAAATGTAGTTCATGCCTTGACATAAGATAAGTAGGTGTCTGATACAAACATAATTTAATTAAGGCATCCCTCTTCCAAAACTTTAAATAAACATGAACTCAAAAATTAGGGCTTTTATGAGTTCTTGAATTAAAGCACCCGCAAAAACAAATCAAATAAGCCCAATAACGTTGTAATAGCGTTGCTTCGTTAGGTTTACGCCACAGATCCATCTGGCCCCATCATCCGACCTAATGACTACTGAGTGCCATAAGACTGTAAAATCACAGAACTTACAAAAAAAGTTTGCAAATTAAGGCAAACATTCAACTTATTTAGATATATCAAGAAGTGGTTCTTTTCCGATCAAGGTTCTTGCACGATGTAACGCTAACTATACGTTGTTGTCCTAGTATTGTTCTTCAATACTGAATGAGTCCTGAATGAAGGATATTCATATATCTCCCTATCCGTCTCCATACCTCCCTATCTACGGCATTCCTTAAAACGGTTATAAAGAGCCCAGCCAGACAAACAGACAAACGATAATTTGAATAATAACTTGTAAAAAGCAAAGTCATGTTGATATTATTCGAGAAGGTTTAGAAAATTATCTAGCGACCTTAAATTCCGCAAAAGTAAAACTGTTATATATTCACATCAATAGAATTAAAAGGCTGTTTAGATACATAGAAATGTTAATTTTATGCTTATCTAGACGAAAATATACTCTTATTATGTAATATCAAATAACTCTTGAAACATAAATAAAAAGCCTGGATATTTGAATTGGTAGGCACACCGATTAGTGGCTCTGATAAATTATAATTTTCTAGGAACTTATTAATGAATACCGGTTCACGGTGCTTATGTTATAGTTCTGAGATGATTAAGGTTTTTTTAAGTTGAACCACACATAAACTTAATAGTGCCTACAAGGTTGAACTTAATCATGTTGCTTCATAAGCTTCTTTCGACTTTAACGTTACACGGAATAAAAGCTTTTAAAATCATTTCAAACTAGCTAGACCAGACAACGAGGCAACATTTTAATGTGAATTCGTGGGTCAAAGTCGAAGCCTTATGTTGGTACCTAACTGTTTGTTTTTCTACTAGATCACTATTGCACAACATTTCAATAACCTTATGAAAAATATTACGCAATAGAAACGGCCTTAGAGCTTTGAACCTATCATTTAAATATTAAGTCAAATTACAAGTAAATGATGTCAGAATACAACGACTTTTTGATAATGTTTTTTGAGAGATAAGAAGTCGAAAAAAAAAAAAAATGGAAATTTTAAATTCAAATTTAGATAAAATTTTCGATACCCAACATTATACCAAGCGTGTGTTTATATAATGTTTCCAAATTCAAACAGAAGTTACATCTGATTGGTAAGGAGAATAGAGGTTATACAACTTCGTTCTTATCAATCAGATCTCAATTATTTTGATTTTGGAATGTTAAATTGGAGAGATATATTTAGCTGTCCGTGACGTCTTTCATTCACGTTGTGCCTACTTTATCAATCATTTGTAAAGTAATTGTTAGCACGTGGGCCCTAGTTGCTATGTCTCGAAGCTGTAACTTTCCTTCCCACTTTGATTTATTATAATTTACTACTGAGACTTTACGACTCTTTATTTATATGGATTGATAGAATTTTGTTTTAGTGAGTAATAAATCTTAACAGGTATTTACTATTGCGTTAATGGTGTGGTTGTTTATTGGATTAAAAAGGATTTTCTTGTCAATGAATGCCTCCATAAATTTAATGCGTAACGCTTTAAAAAAGCTTCATAACTGGTTTAGAACATCTTTGAAAGTTTCCGTTCAGTTATTACCTAGTGCTAATACCAATGGACATAACAAAAATATTTTGCTAAAATATTTGCTTAATTACCTACCACAAAATTCGTTCTATAGTTATGATACACGCGTCTAGGAAACCGGACCCTTCTTTGGACAAAAAAGAAACATGGATGGCTTGGTAACAGCCTAATATAGTTAACAGCCTATATACAAATATATAAAATAGAAGTGTCTGCTTGTAATTCCTAATTAAATAATAATAATTATGAAAAAAAACAGCTTTTCACTAAATCTTCTTACTAAATGGATAATTATGAATGTATAAATGACACAAACATCATTTATTTTTTATTTTTTTTACTATCTGTCTGTATGTTTGTCCCGGCTTATCCCCTAAACCGCTGTACCGATTTTGACGGGACTTTTACTCGCAGATAGCTTATGTTAGAAGGACTAACTTAGGCTACTTTCATATTAGAAATTATATTTGTTTTAAAAGAGAACGCGGGTGAATCCTCGAGCATAACTAGTATTATATATATATTTTTTATGTGGTGTAAATTACTTAACTCTTAGAGACCTTGTGCCATGGGCAAGTTTAACATGTACCATGTCACCGGACCATACATCATTTTATTGTGCCTCCATTGATATAATGAGGCTAAAGAGCCTATTAAATCACTGAATAAACAATTTGAGATTTGAATTTTGATCGGAATCTAAATTAGCCATTATAATTAGCGATATTTATGAGATCAAAGATTTTTTATCTTATCTGTGAATCTACATAAATGAATCTCTGTAAATGAAGTAGTTATTCTCATCTAATTATGTAGCGGATTTAAAAAACGCAGTTTATCTTTTAAATTGTCTTTTTTTTGTGATTAACTTATAAGCTCTTCAAGTAATTCGGTTTTAATTTTATAAATGTATAATATAATGAAATTAAAACGGCTTAATTCTGTCACAAAATTGAAATAAATTATTATTTGTCTTTACCACCAACAGCCTTTTAACTTAAACACTCTTTTTTGACTACTAGATAATGCCGGTCTAAGATCCGCCATTGTACTTTCTTGTGAATAAAGTTTATAAGAAATAAATTCTATATTTTCTAAATAAATAAAATTTATTTTAGAATATTAATTGCCAATCGGTGCTAAGTTATTTTGTGTACCTAGTTAGTGTACTCTACCTAAGTTCCTGAAAAAGATCTGTGCTTTGCTAACCTCCTGTGCTTAAACCGCCATATTGTGTTAATGTATAATTAACTCTTTCTGCTGTTAACACTTACACAAATACTCTATTATAATTGTTTTCTTATGTACATAAAATAAATTATACTAACTAGAATTCACTAAAAATTATCCAACATTAATCAAAACATCCGATTTTATTAACAGTCTTTGAAAAAATTCTTCAAAATTTTGACGGAGTTATCTGTCATAAGTACTGCATTGTTCACTTATAGAAGCGATTGTCGAAAGTTCACTATTATCGCGTTGGATCCGCGATGTGCGCACGCGCATAAGACCCCGCGCGACCGAGACACACTGATGACTAGACAGAAGACCGACTTGAACTGACCATGTAGGTACGCGTCGATAATGTGATGATAATTTCGTTTCTGTTTGTGTTAAAGAACTTCCGTTTATTCGCTAGTAATTGGTACCTTTATTAGAATATCATTGTTGGTAACTATATAAATCTGTAGCATAGGTACAGCTTGATTTTCCCAAGATACAAACATTCGTTTAGTTTGGGGACCGCAGGTTAAATGATATTTTCTGTCAGTATAAACTTTATATTTGTAAAATAGTTATGAGACAACTCTGTAACCCTTTTTGGAACAATATACTTATAAACTTATTTACAAATAGATGTTTATTTATTTATTGAATTAATATTGTAACTTATATTTGTAACATAGTTACATCTAAAGTTTATTTTTTAATTCATTATTTAACCATGAAACCCTGGGATTTTTTCCTCGGTACAGTTGTTATTCGTTTCTTTCGGCTGCCTAACAAATTATTATGATGTGCCGTTTATAGCTCATATTGTAATAAATATTTTAGAATGAGCAACTTTCTTAGAACCTTCTAAACCCTGTAGAAGCCTACCTGTTAACCTGTTATAAGGACCTTGAAACTACTTTTTTCAGTTTCAAGGCATTTTGTTTAAGACCACCTACTCAGGTTAGTCATAAGAGTTAGGTATGTCTAGCTAATATTAATATTTAATATACATTATTCATTTTAACTTAAGTGTTTATATTACGTATTAGTATGTAGACTTTTATTTTAATTTTTGTCCAACTGGCATACCTTCCAAATTCGCTTGGTAAATATACCAATATTTTTGAATGTTTCGTAAACATAGCCAATCTCGTAAGTCATCGTCTCATTGAAGGCGCAACTACTGGGCGCAGCGTATTTAAATTTTAAATAAATAGGATTACTATCGACGCAAAAATAAGAAGATTGAAGGCAGTTTAAGAAAAATTGAGTAGGCAGGTTTATGTCTTCCTGGATATGTACAGTCCAACTTTTCATTGATGTTCTCTTCAATTCTAGATTGGTATTTCAAAACATGTTATCAAAATATTATTGGAAAACAGTTCCTTAATAAAGTACATGTTTTTCTTATTGAGTTTTGACACAAAAATCTCGCAAATTTTGTTACAAGTTCGCTATGTGTAAACATATTTTTGCTCGTGACTGTATATACTTACAAATACAGCCTGAGTTAACTTAGAAGTAAATACCTATATAGTTTTATATAAATAAAGATTGCTAGTCTGGGTTAACTAAGGACTTAAGTGAAGCGGAAATAATATCCTAACACTGAGCGCGCTACCCTTGACCCGCCTGTCCTTATCTACTGCTCAGTTATTTAGTACTTTAGCTCTACGTAGCAAATACACACTGATTACTATAGTTCTAGGTACGATACGTAGGTGAGTATACTAGGAAGGTAAACAACGTAACTTTTAAGATGAAAAATAAATTAACAATTATTACACACGAGTTGCTTGTCGATATGAAAAGTAGAGCCTATCCGTTTTGAATTTACTTTTACTTACAGCGATGGAACCTGTGTTACATAAACATTACCATCTTCTTCTATCCTCATAAACAAATAAAGAAGAAACAAAATATGTAAAATTTTTGAATATATAAATGTACGACATTCGATCAGATAACACCGGTTCCCTTTGCCCATCGTTTCTAAAGTAGATTAGCTAATTAAATAGGTTATTAAAAGTAAAATGTTTTGATGTTTGATTGTGATCTGTCACCGTATAATTTGAATATTTATATATATATTATATATTATTTTATTCTAACTCTTTGCGCCATCTAGTTCTTTACTTCTTAACTATTCTGAATATTGTAATTGGAGTTGTTGCTACTCGACAACAGATGGCGCTGAGCTAACATTACTATGTCGACCTGTAAAGGTAGGGGAGAAAATGACGATAGGGACACCCACTTTATTATTGAATCACCTAAAATAAAACATTTCATTTAAATGCCTACTGAGGTTTTTATTTTCCCTAATACTGAACTTACAGCGAAAGTAACGAAAGTGGATAATTTTATTTGTAGCTAGTGACATTCTGCAATGGTCTATTTATATAGGCGCAACTGCAACTATTACGAAGGATAAAACTACTTATTACACATTATATATTTTAAGAATAACTTAACAGCATAGTAAAACGTCGGAAAGATAATTGCTGTAACTTTCCCAACAGGCGTTCGCGTGAAATCGATCGGTACTTATATTGCACTCGCTATTTGTACACAGCATGGCAAGGCACGTGCTTTGGCACGTTATTTACGTAACATATTAAAATAAACATTTCCTTTACAGTCTGCTGGTTTTCGTGTAGGTGTAACAGGTAGACTACCTCCTTCTGCCTAGCCTTTTCTCAAGCTATTTTAAGGTCGGCTTCCAGTCTTTCCGGATTTAGCTGAATAGGTTCTCTATTTTTCATGTACTGACTGCATATCTTTGACTTTAACACCTAATAATCCAGGGTGCTTGCAAAGATCAACGTATGACAGTCGGAAGCTTACCCTTTACACTTCTAAATATATATTTACTATAAAAGCAGTACCCACGCAGGTAATTCAATAAAATAAATTACTGAACTATATATCTATCCATACTGAACGAATTTTAAATAAATTGGCTATTAAGTGAGTAACCAAAGTGATTTTCAGAAAAGTAGATAAGTGTCTTCTATTTTTACTTGACGGGTTTCGAGTGATTAGATAAGTATCCAATGTATGTTATAAGATTGATATTTATCCGACCAAACCGTCTACTGGAAGGACAGACAGTTCTGATGATCTTGCTCTGCCTTGCGATGCCTCTTTTTCATTATATGCTTTTAAACTGTAGGAACTCTAAATCCTTGTTTAATAATTATACTTACTGTCGACTGACATAATTCCCTTGCTGAATCGTGTAAACACGTCATAGTAGCTTGATTATTAAAATAACAGGGTAAAAAGAAAACCAGGTAAGTTTCAAGAGACTAGTGTATTTTTCAAAATTGACTTATAATCTAGTTAAACCACAAAAAAGCCAAGATTTTAAGGGTACATACATACATAGGGAGTCTTGTGCAATAAATTATAAATAACAACTTAATTAGTCGTATAATACTTAACATCAGGATTCACATTTTAGAATTTTACACTCCCCGTATCTTAGAATCCTTACACCTACTTACACCGCATACAAAACACTTCAACAAAATTATACAAAGATAAAAAAGATTTCGCGTGTAATACTTAATGTTTATTGTGATACATACTGAAGTCAGTATAAATACGTACATTTAAAATGAACACAGTGTTTGGTAGATCTGTGCATTCTTGATTACAACTAATTTCTATTAAATGCAATCTAGGTTAAGGCTTGCTTTACGCGACATGAACTGGATCAATTGGGCCAAGTAATGGAATGGAAACTATTCCTAAACCCGCTAGATGGCAGTGTGTTTATTCCTGGTAGGATAATGACCCCGCATTCTCAAGTCTCGAGGTCACACCGAACTAGAACACGGTAAAAATAAATATAGTCTTAGTATTTGACGAGCTTCAGAAACTAAACCTAATAATGATTTTGACAGTATTCAACACACGAGATTTTTCACACAGAGGACATCCACAATTCGGTGGTTTAGGATTACTAGAACGTAATTATATAATTATAACCTAAATGAGCTGTCAATTGTAAAAGGGCCATTTAATGCGCGACATTTATTGTGTGAACAAGCTCGGTCAGCTGTAACGGTGTGATTGAGGACTTAAAAGGGTAATGATTTAAGTGAAATAATATATAAAGAAAGTGATGAAGTTATGTCGAAAATGGAATTACTTGGTCCAATTAACATCGCGTGTCTGCTTAACAAATACGAAGATAGTATTGTAGAAATTATTTAAATCTAAAATAAACTAACTTAATTTATGTGCTAAGAGTATTTTAAACCTTTCTTTCGAGATCTTCGTACTAAATCCAATTGAATAATGAAAACAATGATTATTTTTGAAATTTTGTGCTACTACAATATATTCGACATAATAATTGCGCTTTTTCTTTCCATATCTCACTTTTACTGGGAACAAGAAATTTTATGTCACTACATTTTTTAAATTATCTTAAATCTTAGCACTACCGGAGATGCCCAACAATATACATAGTTCAACAATACTAGATGTTTCACAAAGCACAATAGTACGAAGACTGACTACCTTATAACATTAACAGCCTCTGTCTTACAACCTCCTTAGCTTACTTCTATAACAACGAGAAGTTATTATTAGCCACAACATTTTTACTTAAGACACTGCATTTTATATTATTGCTGGTAGGAAAAAGTTTCAACCAATACTATACGCGTGAAAACACTAATATTGTATGCAATCTTAAATATTTAGAATACTATCCCGATTGAAACATACAATTTTGAAGTAAATCACTAGAACAATCACGAAATCGACGATTTCAACAATGATTCTTATATAATTTGATCACAATACAATAATGTCAAAGTAAGACATTATTAACTTTGCCTACAAGTCTACAAGTAAAGATAAAAAGCTAAACAACTCAACAACAGGGTAACACACAATCCAAGTTACCGTTCATTCAAAACAAAATAACATTATTCACTCATTCATTCACGTGTTCCAAATGAGAATCGAAATTTACGCGGCAGGTTCTAATTTCAAAGGTGTGTTTTCAACTTCTTGGATCTGTAGCTGCGCGGTGGGTCCGTACATGCGAATGTGTTCGACATAGCGTTTACGGTTTTCGGGGTTATTCATGATGGCCGCTACAAATTCTGATGTTTCCTTCTTTAAAGCGATGATCTTTTGTTGGATAAGTCTGTTCTTGTGCATAAGTGCGACCGTCTTCCAGGCGAGCTCTAGGATGACTCTGTTCTGGGCGTTCTTGTCGACGGCCGGCGGGCACGGAGACACAGTGGTGGAGTCATCACTGTTGGATGGTGATGACAGCCTCTGCAGCCTTTGGATGCGCCTCGCTTCACGTAAGCGGGTCAGTTGAGATCCTGGAAAGATAGAGAATACCGTCAGTTATACTGTTAACTCATTGGGAAATACGGGGTACGAAAAATTACCTAAGAAAATAAGATTATTTTGATGTTACTGGCATGTACTTAAGGCCATTATAAATAAGAATCCTTTACATTTTTAGTTTGCAAGTAAATCCTGCCATAGTGTAAAAATAGAACAACATTCAGCATTAGTCTTCGAACTAACTGCCCCTAAAGCTAACAAACTATTAAATCGATTATTTATTATACCTTGTTGTTATACTATATCGTAAAATACTGGCAGGCCAAGGCAATCGTGCCGGCATTCGAAAGGTGCTCACATAATGTCCGTATAATGGCTGAATGCAGGATGTCAGTGCCTTGACCCGGCCACCGCGCCGGTCGTGATGCGCGACGGGGGAAACTGAGCATCCGTGCGTACTCACAATAAAAATAACTATATATCTTTTTTTGAGTTTTAAGTACGTAAGTTATTTGACCAATCACTTAATTATCGTTCGATGCAATGTACAACTCAGGTTAACGACCGAGATTAAAGGATCCAAAAATAAAATGCTTTAGCAAAGTTAAAAAGTTCAAGGTATGAAACTTTGTTTCTAATTTAGGGGACGGGGTTAATCCTTAAAGCTTATAAGTAGTCTTTTGAGATTTGTATTATACTTTAAATTAAATTCTTGCCTATTCTACTAAATTCCCACCCTTATTTTTTTAAAGGGTTGGTTTACCTAAGGGTGCTTAAAGTTTTTAGATTGGAAGGCTTTATGTAGACTAATATTTAGACGGTGAACTAAGCAGGGGTTTTCATTAATGAAGTGCTCGAGATTGAATTAGTTTTCGTTGTTGGAGAAATACGTGCAATGTGTCAGTCTGAAGTTTGAGTTGTTTTAAACGTATTCATCGTCAGCCTTAATATAGATATCAGATATCAGTAAATAGCTGTTAAAAATAGACATGAATATAAATAAATACAGCAAAACTGCATAATATATTCCGACTTCCATCAGCATAAGTGTCAAGTGACACGTCACGTTTCCTTTAACTAACACTCCCTGCAACAAGACAAGCTTAACAATAGCTTCATCAGCAAACCTTAGCTTACTGAACATAAAAAAGCAATCTGTTCGAACAATGCTTAAATGCGGTAAGTCACGTTATAGTACGGGCGGCGGCGCGCGGCGCGGGCGTGCGTTCAGAACTCGCCAACAAAAACAATGATGCGCGTGTGCTGGCCACGTGATCACTCGCGTGGCCAATCACAGACTGTTCATACCGGTTGCAAGCTGCAAATTGGGGCTCGTAAATAGAAGTTCGGTTTTTGAAAAAGGTTTTGAAATCGGAACCCCAATTTGTTGCTGGCTGGAGAGTGAGGGGTGACTTCCAATTTTGAGTTTGATTTTATTTTGTTGACTGCTTTTGAGGGTTAACATTTTAATTAAGTGATTCGATTTTATTTTGTAGTACGTATTTATTCTCCCTATGTGTTGTCAAAGGTCCTTTTGTAATCAGAATACTGTTAAATTACTTTGATAGGTACTTGTATTAATTTCAGTAAGTGATGACTTTTATAAACTTAAATTACCTTTAATCACTAGTAAACAACACATGAAAAATAAAATAATATGTTTTTTGACATCTCTTAGTCTATTTATCTAGTAGTTATTGATAAAGGTCGGTGCATCTCGTTCATATTTATTAACTTAGTTCAGATTTCTGACATGAAGCAAGCATTTAAAAATTAGGTCCTGTTTCCTAGGAAAAAATCCTACAAAACAATCTCACAAAACAAAGCCAATCCCAAACCTTCTATGCATATTAATGCCAATTTTTCCCGAGTTAAATTCAATTGTTTGTAATTCTTATTGAAAACGAACACAAAAGGGAAATTCTTTTTATAGGTATTGTATCAAGCCATACATCGGCGCCTTCCCGCCTCGCCGCCGCCGCCATGACAGTTATTTTAGCAGACTGCAAGCCTTGCTCGAACAATGAGATAAATAACAAAGACGCGCGAGTATTGTACGTTAAACGTTTTGTTAGTGTAATCAGCGATGCGCAGCAAAGCTAAAAATAAAACTCGGATCATCGGATTATGCTTATGAGAACTCGAGTTAAACTATGGTATTTTATAGTTAAACTACCTACATATACTCGCAATAAGGGTTCCTTAACATAACGCACCCTGAAACATATCGTAGCATCTAAAAATATTGAGACCAAAAATTGTTTTATTTATTTAGTGGAATGTGGACGACGACGATGACGAATGTGGTTTCAACAGCAATTAAGATCTTTTTTGTCATAAATCAATTGTTAAAAACATGAAACTTTCGTACTCTATGGAAAAGGTTGTAAACTTCGAACCTGACCTTTTTCTACTCAAATGTTAGACCGTTACCGATTAACATAAATGTATAAAATATACAAATGTTGGCGCTGGTCAAGATTCTCGAAATTATGCTAAGAATAAACAGATGCTTCGAATGATGATCATTTGTATCAGGCATTTTATATTAAATGTTTTACATTATATTAACATTCTACACATTTACACCTACGTTGAGTTTTCCAATGACTCAAAATGCAAATAAATTATTTACACTTAAGGTAGTGAAACGTGACTTAAAATATTCAAATGTTTTTTTTTTTTTATATTCGGTACATTAGCACAATACTTGTGTTACCAATATTTGTGGGAACAAGATTCAATGAGAAATAGTGCCATAACGGTGTCTGTCAACAAAAGAAGGTGTTACCACGTGACACTTGTGACGTCACGAGGTCAACGAACTTTCACCCGACCGGTTATGGTTGCCAATAATAGTACAGCATCAAGAATTCGATTTAGATAAATAAAATTAAACTTTGTTGCACTGGTAATAAATGTAAGTATTGTTTGTATGTCGATGGCGAAGATTTTCGCAGTCACGTTGGTATCGTACGTGTGGAGTAAAACCACGCAGGGAAACATACATTCTAAGCACTGCAGCTATTTATTATTAAATATTAAAAGTATAACAGAAATCTGTAGTTGTACGTTGCTTCTAGCCAAAATATAGGCGACGATCAACGAACTAACGAGCTAAATCTTAAGGAGTAACAAGTTATTAATTGGGTAATTCCAGGGGTAAATCACTCGTACACAATTCAATCCATAAACTAACTTAAACAATACATCTTAGTTCACACGATCTTAAGAACAATTGAAAACTAGCGCCTTAAGTTGGGAGAGCCCATTTCTGAATCAAACATTGCGAACCCAAAACAGGTCACTCCCTAATCCCGACAAGGTCAATGACAGTTTGACAGCCCTGACTATATCAATCAATCAATCGCTCACGTGGTTCTTACAACTGTTTTTATAATGTGTTTGGATAACGGCCGTCTGTCTTTGTATAAACACCTATGCATATGCATAGATATAGCAAGCATATAATTAATATCGATTGATATACGATCTCATTTCTGTCATCACCCTAAATCAGGGTTCGGACCCCTTCCAGCACTTAATAGGGATGGAAATCTCATTAGATATTTCGTTTGGTTAAAATTTGTCGAAAGAAGAAATACATTATTTAAATCGAATGCCACACGTGACTGACATCAATATGTATTTAAATGCTAAATAATTCATGAAAACAGGAAAAGAAAATACGTACAAAATTACAGGTTTTATCATTTTACGTTAAATGTTTTTTAGGTATCTAGACGTAGTACTATTTTATTCAGGCTTTGTGGCTTATCGATAAGTACAGAAATAACTTAATCGATAACGTTCATGTGAACTTTAGGACCGACTACCCTTGTTAGTTGGTCTACCAGTTGGCAGACTAGTCGACTTCAAAATGCATATTTTGTTGCATCAGTTGGGCTGACTATTTTGACTGCTCTTGCGATATTGTTTAAGAAAAGCTCGAGCTAGTAGATTACCATAATTAGAGATTCTTAAGTTGTTCCTAACTATTCACAGAAAATAGGAGTAATTCTAAAATATTGATTGGTAACGCATTAGTTTTATTTATTATTTTCCATGTTAAGATAATTAATGACAAGTCCAGACGAACGAACAAATAACAAAGTAAATATTAGTTTATTTACAAACGACTTATACTAATTGTTATTAAGTATACTAACCCTGAATGTGCCTATGTACCTACCCTTATCGAAGCACGTGACGAATATAATTGATTGATTACAAACTAGGTCACATAATATACATACTAGTATATGCGTAATTAAATAAAAAAATAAATAAACAATCAAAACTATTATTTAAAGAAATAACCTATTCACACTTTTTGCATTTTGTTTTTATGAATTTAAAGCAAGCGGCTCGCCTGACTGTCAGAAATCACTGCTTTCCATCGTTATTTGTAAGAAGGTAATATTTTTTGTGGGCTTACAAAAATAAAAATCTTTGTTAATTAAAGGTTCCTAAATTGTATCGGTTTGTTCATAATTTATTTGCCGGTTCATCAGCTAAATGTACGCAGCGTAGATACCGTTTTTCAGCTATTAGGCAGTACCGCTGTAAACTACCGTTAGTGACCGCTCAAGTAAACTCGGGAAGTATAATTAATAGAGGTCAATGATACAGGATTGATTATGTTTCTATATCTTTTACACATTTGTTGTACAATTAGTTATTTAAATATCTACCGAGTACTTGAAATGATTGACCCCGGAAAAAGGTTTAATCAATCAATCAACTCAGCCTGTCGCAGCCCACTGCTGGACATAGGCCATTCTAGTTGCCAAAAAAATTAAGTATGGACAAAAAGGAACTTTAATTTTAATATTTAAAATCAGCTAGTCGCAAACAAACAGTCAATCAAATATGCTAGTTATTAATTGGCTGATTTTTTACAACTTAGAGCAATGATCATAACTACAAGTACTAGTAACATTATTCAAACATTTACTGTATTTAAGTTACATCGATATACAGGCTGTTGTTATTAAAGCGGGTTATTGTTGTGAATGGAACTCATTAAACAAGAGCCTTCGATTTGTTTAAGCTTGATCTATAAACAAGCGATCTGGTCACTCGAATGTAATTCAATAATGCACGTGAATGACACTATTATTTTACATAATTTAACTTGGCACGAGTGTTTTACCTTACATATCCATATAGGAATGAATAACCTCTGAAGAATTTATGTTAATAATGAACATTAGTAAATAAGGTGATGTTAAGGTTACTACTGTCAATATTCACCCTATCACTAAAAGTTTAATAAACAAAAAAAAAATATTGATTGTGAACGAAAAGTTCGTCTTTTGAACATTTTTAACCGACTTCCAAGAAGAAGCAGGTTCTATCTTTGAGTTTAAATATCAGAATCTCTTTAAACGAACACTTTTAACCAATTATCGGAATGTTTTAAAACTCTGTGTATGTGACAGAGTTATTTGAAAAGGGAATGTCGTCCCGGTCTGATTAAAAGGTGAGGTGTAATCAACCAGCTAAAATCATAATCCAACCTTCTTACTGCAATATTGTTGTTTGTCTCACTGCAGGCCGTTCTCTTGACAGCCTTCAACGAACGGTCAATGAACGGCCTTGGCAGAAATTGTTAGCCAATAGCAACTCAGAATGCTTAGATGTTGACCAGTACATACGTCAGATCGCACACCGGTGTAGATGAAAGATGCATTTGGAAATTAAAATAAGGGGCATTAGTTTAAAAGGCTTTGAGGCTTTTGAACGGAAACAATACTAACAGTTAATATTTACTCTTTCAGTAGAATATTTGACACTGTACATATAACACTTGCTGTATTATATCCTAACATTTTTTTATTACTTTTTATTTTCTCTCTAATTTTATTGACAACTCGAAATCTTTCATGTTTTTAATTCGGTCTCTCAATTGCCAGAGAGAAGGCTAACTATGATGTTCATTTATTTAATGTGTTAAATATATTTACTTCTTTATCAACCTCTGATGTCATAAAATAGATGACGGTAAATAATATAGAAAATATTCCTAGACCTGCAGTCTGCTAAGTGCTTTTCAAATGTCTAGCACATTGGTATGAAATTCTAGACATAATATGCAAAAATAACATCAACTTCCTAATAGGTATTTAGCAGATAGGTGCTAATTTGTTTCCGTGTCGAGGACACTTTTATTATACATAATTATCTATTTACAAAGTAAAAAATGCATCTCTGATATATAAGTTGGAGAGGAACTTACTAACCATTATTGAAATACGGTCATTTATTTATTTAACTGTTTGACCAAAGGTGTCGAATGGTTTTCTCATTTATGTCTTTTAAAATTCATCATGATTTATTAAACATAATTATTGTTTCAAAGAAGGAAAATAAAGAGATTTCTAATAAATGGCGGAAAAGCTGACGCATTGGAGATGGATGAGTGAACTTTCTCAAATAGAAAGTTTGAAGCAATTGCTCCTAGTTTGTGCAAGTAACAAGGCAGAAAACAAATAAATATTTTTAAAAGTTCAGTATTAGTGACTAACTATTATAGAAATATGGCTACAATAACGGTAAACGCGTATATTTCGACAATACTAAAAATAATCAACCATGTCCGTTTTCCTTTAAAATCATGTTTATATGATTCACGGTTATTCCAAAAAGGTTTCGTTTTTATATTATGATGATTCACTATAATATGTTACATTCTCGACCTCAGACAAAAAACAAAATAAAAAATTATGATTTCTTGTAACTGGCAGTTTACAACAAAAGAGATCGAACAACCAGGTTTGTTATCTAAACGTTTGTCGATGGTTCTTAGTATTGCTATCAGAGATCTCATTGCACATTCCGTGCATTTTCTCTTGTGATGCAACTCGACACTAATGCTGATGACAATGCAAATTGTTTTAATGTGCAAGACGTTCAAGATGTTGCACAATCGAGTAGGTAAGTAACTTAACGGTTGTTCTGGAGTAAATGTTTAGTTTAATAAAATATTATTATCTTGTAAATGTAATAATAAAAATGCCGGCTTTATTATTTAAATACATAAGTATTTAGACGTATATAATAGGGCCGTATGTCCTTAATATTTGTTTGTAGTATAAATATGTTTTTTTTTTCTATATTAGTCAAAGCAGACACACCCACCGCCCCGCTAGACAGTTTGAAACTTGTTATGGTACATAGCCAAGCAGATCCCATACCATTTCTATTATTAATTTAAATAAGTACTTTATAAGTATTTGAGGTGAAAATAAAACCTAACATTTTACGTCTCATATCGTAGAATAAGTTTCTACTCAAGCGTAACCTGCGTATTTACTTTACACTCGCGGCCGTAATCACGATTAGTTACGACTAAGAAGTTTACATTGCATTCAGCCTTATTGATAAACTTATCAACTACCTTCATAGAACTAATTGCCTTGCGAAAGTACTTGCGTTTTCTACATCCTGATATATAGAAATTCCTATGTTTAAACAAACTTCCAAGTAAGCTATAAATATCAACTATCGAGGTACCTATAAACGACGTGAGGTAGGTCAGTTATTGCGACGTCAAGGATAAACCGTGTTATGGTTGAAACCTATTGTATTTTACAGACGATAACCAACCTTTAAAGCATAGTAAACTCTATTCACATTAAGCTAAAGATGATTTTTGATGCAGTTTTGTTGCAACGTCTTAGTAAAAACAATTGCGTAGCAAGAAAATTAGAAATAATGTTAGGAGTATGTTGAAATTAATAGAAGATAATTAACAGGTATTTAATTGTTCATATCCGATTGTTATTAAATTATAACAAAATATAAAGGCGTCTACATAAAACTTATTAAACTTGGGTCTAAAAGTTTACCGTAACGTTGATAGTAAAATAATATTGACATAAATATTCCCAACAAAATATGGTAAACTTAAATAATATCAATAATGATTATCAAAATTAAAAGAAAAGTGTAAATAATCCCCAGAATCCTATAATTATCTCCAGTATAAAGTGGCAACTCCCATCCCGAACCAGACAAGCTAAAGTTATACCGCAAAAAGAAAAATAAAACAAAAGAATACTCCACGTACCTTTCTTGATCTTTCTGGTCCTTTTCTCACACATGATGTCAAACAAACACAGCTTATACACTGGGTTAACACGAGTTGTCAATAAATTGACAAATACAACGTATGATGCACTATTGAGAACGAAGACGTGCGATCGCTCTCAACACTGAACGTGGAATGAATTCGTTGGGTTGAACAAAATCGAATATGGTCGCGGCGTAGCGTCGGCGTAGAATCGACGCGTAGAGGGAGACGGCGCTGTGTGTTGTAGTGCTACGGTTTACGTTACCCTGATAAAGATTGTAAATTATAATATAATTTTGATCTTTTTTATTTATTTTTGATCGATGTTATTTTATGTTGACTATAACTAGTCTGTTGTGTTATGCATTTTATAAAATAGACTTAAAGTAAAGTTGCAATTCACGAAGCTATTTGTAGTCTGCTTTGTACGAATACATTGATTGTCAGACAGACAGACTGTCTGCACGAATCTGATATAATCAGATAATTTACATATATCATAGAACTGATTATATCAACGCTTTGTGTCCGAAGTTCGATCCCCGTACGTGACAAACATTTGTGCTAATGTGTAGGTATGTGATATGAATAATTGTGAAACCGCAGGATACTGGGCTCTAACAAAAAAGATAAATTGTTGTAACTGGCGTGGCCTTATCACTTCTATTAATACTATACACGTGTTTCGAGTTAGAACATTATCAGTCACACGTGAATCAAATAACAATTCAGTTAAGATAAATTAAGATTAAACATTTGAGATATATTCCCATCTTCTTCACGACTGGAGAAGTCGTGAAGAAGATGGGAATATATCTCTGTCTCTTTCTAATGACTGAGTAATTTGTCAATCATATTTTGTAGGTTAAGGCTGTTGTTTCATTGTAAGACCTCGAAAGTTAGAAGGCGAGTGTATTTTAAATTGTACGTGACTAATGACTGGCTACTTAAAAGCCAATCAATGTTAAGTCATCGTTAAGTCATACTGGCCTTTAAAGTAATAGAAACATCTTCAAAAGTGTGCTAAGCATCATTAAAGTTATCAAGGGATGAACTTGCTGCCTAAAATATTTACGATAAATAACATTTGCAAATCTCAGTATAAAGGCCCAGGTATTAAACACTATAAAGCTTATACTCCGACTGAACTAACAATGCTGTCCATTTACAAAGCTCATATCTCTCTAACGTTTTCAAAATACAAGAGTAGTTTCTGACGGAGAATTATAATAATTATGAAAACCAAACCGCTCATGCGAGTTAAATCAGTGTATTTATTGAAAAACATTGTTCTATACCTATGTGCGTATGTTGTGAAATACATAAGGACATGTAGTACATTGTTTTGATGTTGTTGTCAAGTCGTAAATCAACAATGTTTTAAAAACATTTTCTCAAGGATATGGGACTTAACTTAAAACGTATTCATTGTTGCCCCTGTGCGTGATGTTAATGTATTTTAACGTAAACTAAGGAAAATATGAAGTAAGATAAATAATCATCCTTGTGAAAGTAACCTTTTAAAATAATCCCCTAGATACATGAACAATAAACTACCTTTAGCATTTTTACACATACACTTATAAGTACCTATCTCATCTTGAAAAATATATCAAATTATTTAATTTTCTTTCTCACATAATTTTACTTCATCATACGTATTACCCACTATTAAATAACCAGCCAAAAGCACCGAAAGCTCTACATGAAAAAGAAACAAAAGAAAATCACCCAACACTCTCATTCATTCTCAACTATTTTTACCACACTTAGTGGTAATATTTACCCCCTTTTAACTGACAACCCTCTGAGCTCGGTCGAACCGGCTGGGAAATGCTCACCTCGCATGAAAAAACACGTGTTGATGTTACAAAAGCTATCTGACCCACGTGGATCTAACAGATGATTTGAAAAATACTGCTTTGTGTCCAGATAATAGATGGTTTCAGAGAAAATTTCCGGTGATGTGGATCGGAAATAGATGAAGGCTTTTTTTATTTTTCTATATTTAAGTTCGGTTTTAGTTGAGGACAAAGGATTTTTAATTATTGTCGTAATATGGGTAAATGAATGAGTAAAATAGCTAAAAGAAAATTTACCCATATAAGGTTTTTGTAAATGATTAAAAGCCTCTGATAAAAATAAAGAAATTATATAAATAAAATGGTTTAAAATTTAAAGATTGTTATTATTTTTTGACCCCTAAAAAAGTAGCTATAACACCAAAATCAGTAATTAACATCCATCATAACGTATATAATTTTTAAGCATATAAAATAAGTCTAAAAAGTTTCCATCATAATATTTCGTAGCACGCACGTTGTCTGTGACGTCACGCGCGGCGCAGCGCGGGCGCAACGTGCGTCGCTCCGTGACTCACCTCGCACGTTGACTAACACTAGCAGACTACTACACACTGGGCAAACAGATAAGGAAGTACTATCGTGATCCATTTAGATCGATGTGTAGAGCTCTGCATATATGTAGATAGATACGAACTAAGTTATTTATTTTTAACCAACTTCCAAAAATGGGAGATGCTCTTTCGTTCCAACTGTCTTCAAACAGATCAGAAGTAAGGTAATTAAGGTGAGGTATTTTTATTTTAAGTAACTTTGTTTGAAATTATTTTTGAGGACAGTTTTTTCTTCATCGTTCGTTTATAATAGGTAGTTTCGATATCGCAAGCCTAGTTTCTATATTTACACTATGCGCTGAAAGGCCAGTTTGAGTGCAAGCAAAAAGCCACTCTAAGGTACCAGTTATAGATACTATAATTAAGTACATCAAGCACCCTACCGCGATGTCTAGACTGTCTGCCTGTCTACCTACCATCCTTATTGATCGGTCGCTACATGACCTGAGCTTAATCTATGTCACATAATGTTCACATTGATTAAGTTAAAACTCAAGTTGATATGAGTAGAAGCGGTTATAAATTACAGTCTGTAAATGCACAAAAATGTACACGGAATCATCAATTAGCATTGATATACTCTGCTTGTTATACTTCTGAATTCATTTATGATTGCTACGGAATTTGGATTGGGATTCCCTAAAATTCCCTTCCTAAAATTAGGAAACCCTCTCAATAGACCTTTAAAAGCAAGAAAATACAGACAAAAACATTGTACTGTACATATGCAAAAAAATATTATTTTTGTTTCTATACGTTTCATTCTAATTAACTATAAACCCTGAAGGCCTTTGAAAGCTAAATGTGACCACCACAATCTTCTTTGAGAGAGTGTTTTAGAGCAACACAACAACACGAATTTTGACCAATCTAATAAATAATCTTTATGTGAATCACGAACATCATAAAAACTAAATAAATTACAAAATACACGTGTTACGTAACGCACCCCCGGTGTACTTGCGTTGTTTTATCTGCACATGTCGCTACACTCGTCATTAAACATTACTCACAATTCGTACTATTACGTATCGATTTTTATGATGTCATAATTATTTGTGTAATTTTTATTAGCCTGACAATATTTATGGATATCCTATGTAGAATTTTCGGATATGTAATAACACCGTGACAAGTCACTTGCACGTATCTATAAATTGCTGCTTTTAACGTTAACTTAAATAAAAAAAATACATATTTCTTGTGTTTGAGTGAATTGAAAGTTAAGTTTATCGTATCTAACCTAATCGTGTATTTTTGTGGAAAATATAAAAGATCACGTTGAAAGCGTTTATTTCAATTGCCCATAATACAGCCAGTCAAACAGACAAATTACTCACGTAGACAAACAGTGGCTAACTTACTTATATACAGGGTGGATTTTTTTAGGGGTGTTCATATTAATGGCTTTCTGAATTTCATTGCTTTTACATACCTACTGAGTTCTTAAAGTATTGCACCCAAATCTTATTACTAAACCTCTACAAACATCAACTATTTTAAGGGAATCTATGTATCTTTTAAACCTTTAGTGGTTGATTTTTTTTTTCTACATTAAATGACTTTATGGGAATGAACCAACGCAGGTAAATAAAAAGAAAAACGATTATACGCCATACAAAAGTAAGAAAACACCTCCAATATTCTTATTACAATAGGCCGTTCAGTAACAGTACCTTTGTACCCAATTGCTATGTATTTATTCGTACATACATTTAAAACATTAGTGATTTGTTGTAAGTACCATTTTTTACACCCTATACGTAATCACGGTTCACGTGCCCTCCCTATCTCCATTAGACCCTACAGCCTAACTCAATTTGCGCGCAGGACCGACAGTAATTTGATTCTCTTCTGCAACTCTGTAGCGAAATGGAATGGATTTCGATCGGATGTTGTCTAGGGAAGAACTTCAGATTTAAAGGGTGTGTTATTGTCAATTGCTCAATTGGAGTTTATATTATGTATTTAAATCTGTTCGTATTTTTAAGCTATTTCTAAAGTAAGTAACTTTATAAGCGGCAATAAATAAAATTTACATTAACCACCTGAGAATTTACTATAGCCATGAAAAATATCTTTGCAATATAAAAAAAAACACGTTTTGCAGTGTTAGCTTTTATGGTTTATCTCAAAAAAAAAACCCCGATGTTTAACAGATTTAGGAAAGTACATTTATCCCAAATCGTTAATTAAATACCTTAATTCAAACCATTATAGCATAAGAGGCCCAAAGACAGAAAATAGAGTATCTCTTTACAATATTTACTTCATCTACATAAATAATAGTACATTGTTAATCTCACTTATTTATAGCCACGTGAGACACAATTTTGTTTAGTTATGATAACGTGTGACGTCATCGTCTAGTTTTGCATCTTGTGCACCACGTGGCCACGTGGGAGGGTATTAAGTTCGAAGTCTATTGTAGGGCTGGATTACAGATATTGCATGTTTATAAGGAGCTTTATCAAGAAAAGGGTAATCCTTATTGCAAAAAAATGGATACAATAAAATATTTAGTTAATGCTGTTACAGTTTATTCTATAAAAGATAACAGGTACAGGCAATGGGTGTAAATTATTAGTTTGGGTATTACAGCTTTTCTTCCTGTAACGATCCACCTACTTTCTTTTAGTCATTAGAAAGTTAAGTAAAACCAACGATGCAATTTGAAAATTAATTGACTATCGAAAGACATTCGTATATCGCATTAACCATACACAATATTTAAATAAATAAACGAGACTCATACCTATATAAAAATATTTGGTTTTAAATTCAGTCGTAATGAATTATTGTCAGTTCTGTTCTTCAATCAGGACATCCCTTATCTACAGGATAAGGTTGTTGATCCCCCTCTACGTACATTACCCTCTAAGCTTAGTCCATTCTAATCTGCTTGCGTATCATTCTCCTGTAAAGGCCGTTCCATATGTAAAATTGTCTAAAACCTAATCAAATAATATATATATATATTTTTTTTTTATTTATCATTTAAATTATATCTCTAGGTAGATAAAATCTCTCTCAGAATTTCAGTAGTTTATCTCTATATATTATTTTAGCAACGTATTTAAATCTCTAAGTGTTCATTACCTAAAATATTCGCGTTAAAGCATTGTGTAACACAAAACACCGCATTCAAATGACGGAAAATAACAAAGAATAAAAACTATAGTTTATGAGGTAATTTAAACTATAAGCACGTAAATAATTCACGTTGTTACACATAAAAATGGTGGAGTCATGAATCTTGTGGCTGAAGTCACAGCATGATAGTATGGTCTTTATGTCGGGGGATTAAGGTTGATTATGGCGTGGTGTGCGCGATAAGACACGGGTTTGAGGCAGGTCCGGCCACGTTCGCTCGCACGTTGGACTGCATGTGTACGATGCCGCACGTTTAGGGCTGCCAACACGGAATAAATACAATGTAACGTGGTGTCATGACTCGCTTGCTTTTTTTTGTGAGTGCTTTAAATAAGTGGAAAGATTGACATATGAATGACTTTTTTTTTGTATGAATTATATTATGGTCATTGGTCAACTATATTATATTTTTGTACTTAGTGACTTTAGGAGTAGAAATATTGAACTGTAACTGTTAGTATTTATAGATTTTAAACAAATCTATTTTTCTATTATCCTTATCGAATGGTTCTTGAAATAATCGCTTAATCAAATAAAAATAAACAAATCTTTATTTTTCGAACATTATTGATAACACATACAAATAAAAACTTTATAATCTATAGTATTTTTATCCGACATTCCTATCAGTCAATTAAGCAAATTACCTCGTAAACAGTAGGTACTTGAAAGAATATTTATATTTCACATGCACTATTAAAATAAGAAGGGAAACATAAATAAGACATAAAAAAAAATAAGTAACTGAAACATGTAAAAATATAGCTTAGGCCAGCCCTAGTACATATTGTTGAAATGCACATGCAAGCGCGTATGCATCCTACCGTCATGAGACCGACGCTGCACTGACGTCTCAAACGCACCAGTACACTCCACCACACATTGCTAACCACACCCAGCCATCGACATCACCTTTATAACAACTTCATAAGGTTGCATTTTCCCTGTATCTTGTAATGACTGAAACACGACTTGTGTTCGGTATAGCAGTAGTTATACTAGTAACAATGGCTCGTTCACAATACTTAATTACTCAGATTTGTAACCGATACTTAATGAGGAAATACTGTTTTATGTTGCCGACGTTGGTCGTACCATGATTGTCTATGAAGGGAAATAATCTAAGGTAATTAGACTGCTGGTTAGTATTCCCTGATCATTAGCACTGACTTTGTTATCGCTCTAAATCAATTTTTATTACTACTTTATACTTAATTTACTTATACACTAACCTACCTAGTTTTCATGACTAACTAAATAAATACTCGATCGTGAATCGTAATGCAAAAAATGGTAGAAAATAAGTAACAAAAGTAGATGCGATATCAATTGTTTGCCCGGATAAGTATATCATAGGATGGATCACTAAATTTCATTTTGAAGACCGCAATATTTTAATTAATGACTTTATTTTGTCAATATTATCGTACTTTGGTATTTCTAAGTAAAAAAGCAATGCAAAAGAAATATAAACGCAACTTGAATAGAATTTAACACGCATTTGCAGCGATTTCCTTGGCGAATTGCCACGTTAATGTGACTACGTACACAGAATAGTAAACAGTTTCATTGAAAAGTACATCAATTATTTAGACGGGTTTGTAAAAATTTCTATACGTCAATAAGTAAGTAGCCAGTAAAATATTGAGAGATTTTATGTATTGTTGTCGGATAACTGTGTATCAAAAATCGTTTAAAACAGTTCCAAAATCTGTATTATTTTACTCAAAAAACTTCTCATTTAAGGCCAAGAGTTATTTCTTATCGATGTGAAAGAAAACTTTTCAACTGGACTAAATTCTATCCTACATTGTTTGTAGGTGTAGCCATTTAAATTTATTATTTCCTTAAGCTCACAGCTCATACTTAAAAAAGCCAGTATCAGTCTGCTTATGGAAAATCTACAAAGGTCTCACCTTCGTTTTCCCAAGTCCGTCGGGAAAAATACTAGAAGTGTTAAAGCTATGTAAGAGCAATTTCACACGTCATTCATTCATGGACTCTTGCCATTTTTGGACCATCTGTCTTTATGGTATTCGAAAGCACGTTGACGGGCATGATAATCGATGCATTCTTGGCTCATTGCCAATAGACGTAAGTCATTGGATTACGTTACTACAACACGTTAGTAGAACTATTTTTAAATATAGGATAAAATTGGAAGTACCTGAAGCATCAACAGTGCTATTAAACTCTCTAAACAGTCAACGTCATTCATAATCGAGTAAATACACGAATAGAACAATAGACAAGAATTAAATATTTTGACATTTCCATGCTACGGTTGTGGTCCACAGAAAGATATAAATTGACAGTGGCGAAGAATTTACAGCAAACAAATTACCATCACTTATCCTCCAAACGAACAATATCACTCAAGACTATCTCATTATGCCAGGTTACAATGAGTATAATCGGAGACGTCTTGAAAAAAGGCCAGGTCAAGAGTACCCGAAACCGAAGAGCATGTATGACGGGAATAATGACAGTAAATGAAGCAAAACAATTATGTAGGGAGCGTAGCAAGTGGAAAGAAGTGATCTCTGCCTACCCCTACCGAAAACAGGCGTGATTATATGTATGTATGTACAATGAATATAAAAGAACAAGTTTTTAACTTCTTCATTCAAATCTCTTGATTTGAATTGAGATGTTTTAAGAACGCATTCTCTCAGCTGCCGAATTGTCTTCACAAACAAAAAAAAACAACAAGCACAGGAATTCCGTATACAGCCCAAAAGTTTTACTACCAGTCTGTTTTCCTAAGCACCAAAAGAGGTCGTCTATCCACATTTACGCGTAACGTGACGTCGCCAGCGGTTTCTTACACATTTAATTTGCACGTGTATAACCGGCATGTATTGAGCGTGTGACTTTAATCGCTATGTTTTCCTTTTGTAATTGTTTTTATTTTCCAATTGTTTGGAATTGGCCAGTTTTATTCCTATTAGTTTAGCAGTAAAGTTTGGAAAACATTTTATTTTTAAAATTCTCAGAAGTTTTGCGCTGTTTGCAAATAAAAAGTATATAATTTTATAAAAAAATTACTGATTCGATTTTAATTGCATCTAAAATTCATTGTATCTAAAAATAGAAATAACTTTGATCTTTTACATAAAAACGAATTTTTAGTTCTAAATCTTTTTGAATTAATTGCGTTGATCTATTTAGCTTTTCTTAAAGCTCCACCTAAGCCCATTGCATTATACTTCTTATAGAACTCTAAATGGTCACCTATCAAGGTAATGCATCACGTTCTGCCCAACGAGTTCACATAACTTTTATCTATTAGGAAATTGTCGTGAAAAGTGGAAATTTCCATTCATTTTTTCCTACTTGGCAAGAATGTTCAAATCATGACTTCAGGATGATTAAAATATTTTTAGCAGTTTTACTTAAAAAGTGGAAATATTCGGCGAAATTACTCAATTGACCCTCTTGAAGCCTATTCAAATTAAATACACATTCACACAAACACTTTATTTTAAATCTTACTACTTCATCCTTTAATTAGCACAAGCACTCTTAATCCTCAAAGTGATTTAGTCGTGTAAATAAATGTGATCTGATAGTAAATCATATACAAATCTGAAAACTGTATTTGGAAATTTTCACAAAGATACAACTTCAGTTTAAATAACACATAAGCAACGGAACAAGCCTAATTACAAGAACTTTTGTTGGTGATTTAAATAGCAGAATAACAGTCAAAACATGGAATAAAATGACTCAACTCATCAGAAACCGCAAAAACATCTAGTTTTTGTACCTACCACAGGGATCTTCAACCCAAATTCAGTTCCCAATTCAATAAAGAATAGCCTAATACTATCATAACTCGGCGCTATCGAATTGTCGCGAAATACACACACAAGGCAGTCACGTTGGTCGCCATGTTGTGTCGACAACGTGCGCGAACGAATTCTGCAACTCTGTACACAACGCCAACTTAGCGAGACCTCCTTCCCACGTAGCTTAATCCGCTTAGCTTGACTATATCTTAGTTATATAGCTAGATAGTATAAGTATAGATTAAATTTATACTATTTTATGTCTGTACGAGTATTAATTTAGAACGTATCAACGCAATTGTAATTAAAATAAATATAGAAGACTCGAACTCGCTACCGAATTTTCAATTTTTGGCTAATAACTTGTGAAAGGCCGACCGTAAGTCATTGGTGGTAAGTCGTAAGTCATCATTCCGAAAGTTAAATGGCTACCCAAAAAATTCCAATGTATTTGAAAGCTGCAGAAGTGGTAATATACTACTCAAACATGACCAAACTTATAACATTGAACCAAGATCAATCTTTAATATAATATAATTTAGTTTTGAGATCCAGTATTAAAGAATGTTTTCAAGTTAACATGAAAATTAAATAAGAGACATAATCAACCCCCCAATCATGTAACAAAATTATACAATATAAACCAAACAATCGATTACACATTTATGTAAAAATGCAGCAACTTCAATGTAACTTACAGAACCATCCTCCTTAGTATATTTATAGCTAGTCTCCTTATTAAAACTCCAATTTGATCGCGTAAAAAAACACTGAATTAAGAACAGCCTCCATTTGAAGTATTATAATAATCTGCACCCTGCTTTTATTAGAACGTGAGCCTTTGCATTCTGCACGTAGTGCCTGTGTTATGTTTCTCGACGTTACCTAATAGTTTGACACGTGCTCTGTATCTCCTTAGCGTGAAAGCCAACTAGTGACGTCCCACGTCCGGTATAAACGTGCCTGAGTAATGCTGCACATGTTAATCCTCGTTGGTAAACTAGTAAACATGAAAACAATATTTTATTTACTACATTGAATGTCTAAAAAATTAGTGAAGCAAAAAAAGATAATAGTAAATTAAGCGCAGTTGATCTTATTTTAAACTACAACTAGGAATAACTTTGAAGAATAAGTAGATAAATATATTTGTACTGTCTAAGTTGCGTTATTTATAAGACGAATAAAATAAGTACAAGGTAAGCACAAAAACACAATCTACGGACAAAAAAATTAACCTGTTTCCCTCCTTATATTCAATCAGTATAATAATATGATTATTAGAAATAAATAATCCCGAACTCAAATCCTAGTGCTAATTACAGAAAAGAGTGGAAGAAGAAATGACCAAATAAGACCGTCTCACGCAATGCAGCTCTTCTCGTTTGGTTGTAACGAACAATAGTAAAGTGCACATGTTGCACCATGCTGCTAAGAAAACTAATTCCAACTGTGCACGTTTCAAAACATGTCGCCTTTATGTGTCATCATTATAACATTGTCATTGACAATTGGACCGCGGAAGGCACTAAATAATTTGGCACCGTCGCCACTGCAAGTGATTGCATAACGGAAAAGTTACTGAATTTCCGATACGAGTTATATTTGTAGTGCAGCTGCATTAAATAACTGATTACAGAATTTCGATAAAGGTAAAAACAAAATGTCATATCATTGTTTTCATCGAGTCGATGACAATTAAATAGTGCCCATGTTTATTTAGAGTAATAATAATAATATCCTGGGACATCTCACACACGGTTGTCTGATTACAAGCTAAGCAGAGCTTGTGTTATGGTAACCAGACAACTGATAAACATACTTATATATTTCTAAATACATACATATTATAGATAAATTACACCCAGACACAGAACAAATGATCGTGCTCATCACACAAAAATTTGTCCAGAGTGGGAATCGAACCCACGACCTCAGGGTCAGGGTCACTAATCACTAGACCAACAGGCCTGTCATAGTATTGCATGGTCAGCGTTCATAAGGTGTACCGTAGCACGGTAACGCAGCGTTTGTTGCTTCCAATGTAAGGTACTATTAACCAAGTGTGTTGTTGTATGGGTAATAATAATAATTCTAATGCCAAGACTAATTTAAACTATCCATCTACCAAAATTTTCCGTGGCATGACACATTTAACTATGAAGCCTTGATGTATAAAAGAACATTTTTTGGGTACAAGTTGTTCGAGTACAACTCTATTATTTATAAGCTAATTTAAGACATTTTACAATGTGACTACTTTACATGCTTTTAAGATTCACTTAAGAATGCGTAGTACTAAAGTCTAAGTAGGTAAACAATTTTATCCCGGAAAAGCTATTGAAAATTTTCCACTCGCGAATCTAGAGCGGAAGTTTATATACGACATAATACATTCATCGTTCGATATCTATATAATACATGGGAATAAATATGTAAAGGTTAGGGACGTAAACATGTATTATTATGTAAAACTACGACTCATATGTGCAATTTTAAAAATGGCACGAATTTTGCAAGTTATCTGAATGTGTTCGCGATAGGGTTGGTACTATAATATTTTTCGGTATGTAATCAAATAAATGGTTATATTTTTGGGTTTTTAAATTTATTAATAATGTCTTGTGCTTTGAGTAAATGACAAACTCCTCTGTTATATTGAATGTTCGCACGAAAGTTCACAAACAGTCTCGGTTCGAAAAATATTTATAAAACAAATAACATTGAAATTTTAATTTTGATTGTTAAGTAAAATACCATTTAAAATATGATTCTAGAAAAAAATACAGTTTAAAACAAGAAAAATATGTGCTGTATACAGTATTATGCTATATGCTGAAAATATAAACGAGACAAAAACACATGTCATACCGTTTGGAAATTGATAATGGTCAAACACTCAAAGATCACAACCATAAATAAAAAAAACTAACGCTCTTACCAAAATATAAAACAATTAGGAACAAAACTCTAATTCAATAAACTCTTACAACATAATTTTATAATAATATTCAGATCAATATAGTTTGAATACCTTTTCCTAAGATTATCCCGTGGGTCGTGCCGAGCTGTCACGGGGACCAACATGGCGGGTAAAACGGGCGCGAAACGTGTTGAAGTTACGTTCAAAAATACCTCATTAATATTTCCGATGTTCAAACGTGTTTAATGCATGTGATTAGAAATTACAGAATAATTTTGGTTTAGGTAACAATTATGACGTAGTTTTTATGTAATGTTTATATTTAGTGACAAACATTGGTTTTATAATTGTGACGTATTTTTTATGTAATGTTTATGTTTAGCGATATAAACTTTATAGGTATTGTTATGAGGAATATTTTTGTATGTTATAAGGATGGAATTTGATGGAAAGATTGTGTAGTAAATCATTATTGTGTACATGTGTGTACTGAAACACGCTACTTTAAACAAACTTGAATTAGATACTTAATGCAATTACAGAGTGAAGACCAAACTCAAACTTTCACGTCATTATTTTTAAGTTCTTTTCTATTAAATATTTTAAATTTATGACTGATTAATATTATGCTTATTTATAATCAAGTTGATGTGTCACTGTAATTAAAAGATAGTAGAAATGATAACAAAGTGGAACAATGTTTGTAAATGTCGATCAACGTGATCCAAGTTTTTCAGTTTCAGGCTAGCTAATAGTCACGATGAGGTCTTCATCTAGCATTCTATATATACTTATATTAAGAGAAGTAGATACTACTTTGGGCTAAACATTAACTACAAAAAAGTAATACCAACTTATTTTAGTACTTTCACGAAATTAATTTCATGATTTTCAAATGATTACCTGCTAGATATATAAAACGTAAGCAATTTTAACATTATTTCCGTAAAATGACACGACATAAAAACCTTATATTTTTCATACAAAAATATACAAGACCTTCATCAACTAACTTAAAAAACAAAATAATTAAACTAAATATTTCCACAATCTGTCAAATTGTTTTAAGTTCTATTTTTAAACATTTAAAAAACAAAGTCATTACAAGTAGCCAGCGTGAAACTAATTATCATTTTAATCTTAAACACAAGTCGTTATTAATTAATATACATAAAAAAACGATGTTTTAATGTATATTAATAAACTTTTTATTATTAATAAATAAATATAAATGCGACGCCCCTAAGTCACGTTTCAACGGCGATTCGGAAGTGCACATGGCAGACCACGTCTCACGTTGTTGTAGGTACAAAACATTCGTCAATGTGTCATAGTTAGGAATAAACGATAACAGATCCAAGCCGTATACAAATACGAGTGAAAATAACTTATTAGTGCGTTATCCTGATTGAGGTTGCGTAACTGCTTGTGGTCGGTGTGTAGATAAAGTATTGGTGATGTGGAATTTAATCAGTATTATGTATAAAATATTTTTAGAAGGTTTTTGTTATAATTATTAGTTATTAATATCATGTTTTTTTTTATATTAACTTGTAGGTCTCACAATTTCTAAAGTGTTTTTTCAGTAATATTCATACACATGAATAGTCTTGAATTTCTGAAAATGGTATTAGGACTATTTGACAGTCAAAATTGTGTTAGTGAATTATGCTAAGGAATATAAAATGTGACAAAAGTTATTCAGTGTTACTCATCTAGGCTGCCGATTACAACCTTAAGCGACGTACCGCGGCCGCGCGGGTTCGAATCCCGTTCGGGAAAAGCGTTTTGAGTGATATAAAAAAGTCTTTTCCAAGTTCGGGTATTCTTTGTGCATGTTATTTGAATGTTTGCAAAACCCCTGCAACATAAGTATTCAATTCCTTAGTGCGAGGTTCTATAAAAAAGTGGGTTTTCTGAGACGCAGTTTCTGCGGCTACTTACTGTTTATATTAAGGCAATAAACGTATGAAAATGCTTATTATATATATGGGATGTATCTAGAAATCTTCAAACGGAACTTTGTGCTTACAATTCCTCGATCATAATCCAAAGTACTAAATGCCTCTGTACATACATAGATTTATACACACATATAATCACGCCCCTTTCCCTTCCTAGTGGTCTCTGCCTACCCCTAATTAGGCAGAGACCACTACATTCCATATGCGATCCTTATACACCTGTTTCGCTTTGTCCACTTTCATTATTCCTTTCATATCAATTCAATTCTTTATTGCATACCATAATGTTACATAGGTGGTCAATACAGCAAGTTAACAGCTAAACTTTTTCGGGCACAGCAAACGTAGGAGAGAGGAGTAATTTACTAATCATTTTATATATTATGATACCTACATCATATAATTATGCTGTTCGGTTTATATACATCGATAGGTGTCCTTTTTCAGTACACATTGCACAATCATTTCATAGACTATTAATAATTTTATTAATTGCACACTTAGCTAAAGTTATTAATATTACAATGTTTACGTCACGTGGACTTGCCGTGGAAACAGTAATACGAAGCTCACTTGTTTTGCAGGATCAACGGAATAAGTAAACAAAGTTTGTTTTTAGCAAGTAGGTCACTATGTATTCTGATGTGGCTTCTCAGTTCTGCTGCAGTTTATTAGGGTTCCGTATAAAAATTAACACTATTCAGGAAACTCAGGATAAGTAAAAAAAAACAAGTAGATACATAACCAAGTGAGTTGCGAGTCTGAAAACGTAATATGAAAAAAATGATTTCATTAATTTGGAAAGGAACCCTGGGTTTGCAAATCTGACTTACGCTTGTCATGTTTTAAGTTATCCTGACATTTATTACTTGAAAGGAAAACGTGATTACTACTGAAAACTTAACCCGTAATGTGCAATGCTTGTTCATTTCCCAGTATGGGAAAATGCCAACACGGTGGGACAAAGTTATTATAGGTGTAGTATTAGCAGTAATTTTAGACATAGGTCACGTGAATTGACATGTGATACCTGAATGGGAAGTTGCAATAATGAATGAGCTTTGAAACACAATATCGTCATATGATCAACGTAGTTTGGCACCAGCTCAAATAACGCTTCAAAACGAACGAATAAAATACAAATGCATTTTACCGATGGGAAAATTAAGAAACCTTCATGTCTGTCGTATACAAGAAGCATACATTTAAAACGGAAAAAAAAACTACCTGCTTCAAGTGTTTTCTTTATATTATTATAACTGCTTCATAGCTAGGGAGACGTATACAACATGGGTTTACCCATGATTTATTCTTTAATCCCCATTGTTTAATAAGCTTATTAAATGACTACGTACCTGAAGTAGCGAAATGCATTTTTCCACGATTCCTAAAAACAAAAAACAAATTCCAAGTCCGCTAAAAGTATCAAGTTATTTTTCCATATTTTGTAAAAACTATTATTGCTTACCTACCAATCATCACTACTTAGTATATGCAATTACTCCAATTTTGAGTGTTGTATTAATTCTGACTATATCTACACATACGCATAGGGCAAATCAATCGTAGTTTTTCATTGTGAGGTACTAGATTTTGTATGACGTTACGATTAGCACAACAATGGTTGGTGCATCATTAAAATCATGTGGTTTTTGCAGTGTTTACTTATAGATAATCTCATTGACGTTTGAGATTTATATTAATATTATAGAACGGGGATTAGCGCGAACATGCATAAATACCTTTAGGGCTTGACGTTTCGACCAGGTTACACCGGCCGTGGTCGCAAGCAGACGGCCGGTGTAACCTGGTCGAAACGTCAAGCCCTAAAGGTATTTATGCATGTTCGCGCTAATCCCCGTTCTATAATATTAATATAAACATGCAGCGTGATAGTTTAAAAGTTTGAGATTTACTTCATAGTTTTCGTAATACAAATACGGTTATGAACTTCCTGTGTATTGACGTCAAAGATAGAATAGTACGGTGTTGAGTGACGATGACATATGTTTGGCCCATTATTATGAATACCGTCGCTTTTATAAATGAAGGAAAAAAATGATGCAACGTTAAAACCTACCTTTTATACAAATACTCATACATTTAACATTAAACTAACATTTAAATTTCTAGCGGTAGGAAGACCTATCGCTAGATATTTTCTTGCAACACAACATGGAGACTGTTTGGAAGAGTTGCAAATTAACCCTTTTAGCAAAACAATGGTCAGTAGCTATATAGTATTCTTGTTGCTAATGTTGTAATTTTTCAACTAACTGCTAATCATCTACATTATCGTTGTCAATCGTAGTACGTAACTATATTATAAGGTTTACATTTTCATGATAAGCCTTCAAATCTTTAGTATCTGTTGATAAAGTGATATCATCAACATATCTGGGTCTATGTTATATTATATACCTTATATATTGACAGACCGGATTTCCTTTTATCATTGCCGTAAAGCCATTTTTGCAATATAGCTATCGTGGAGAGAATTCATAATTGCTTACTTCGTAGCTCGACTTACAACACAGCCGCGACATCTCATGATTAGGGACTTCTGCTGAGCTTAAAACTATTCAGGTAGTTCTGTAACACAGGCGCGATTATAATGCTAGTCACATGGGACAAATGGTAACATAAAATATGATAAGTATTCGAATTCAAAATCAAATTCATATATTTATATTTTTGCAACGTTTTTTTTATAAAACCACGTGTTCCGATTCATAATAAACAAGCAAAAAAACTAATGTATACAGCAGTTTACAACGCTGCCGGCATGCTAGTGAACACGTTGCTATAAATAATTTACGACAAACGCATATCATACAAACATTATAATATCGTATACATGTGCTTGTGTAGCATGTCTATTGAAAATAGACAATATGCTAAATAAACACATAGGCATAATGTGAATGCGTAGTGTAAAATACGTCAGGATGATACCTGGAATAAGGTTGAAAGTCACATACGTGCAAATGCATGAACACACAGCAAAGCTACTCGGGTAGCAGACAGCCGACAGGGTACTGCTTGCCTGCTTCCAGGTGAGTATACTTGCTGTGTCTAAGAGGAGATATTAGGATATTACAATATGATAAAGACAGAACTTTAGGAAAAAAAAAATATATAATTTTTGTACGGAAAACTTCTTCGAGAAAGAGCAATAAGATGTCGATCTACAATTCAGCTACGAGTGTTGCATTACCCGCCGATTAAGCAGCGTCCATGAGGTCACTATAAGTGATCAAAATAAAATAAAGTAATTGTGACATGTTTTAGGCAGCCAACCTCAACTACACCTCAAGTCGACAATAATATACAAAACTATGCAAGCTACAAAAACCCTTGCTTATTGACCGATTAAAAAAGTTAACACGTGCGGCCGGAAAATCATGAACAAGAGTAAAAACTGTAATTAATTAATTGTACAATTTAAATAACCATGTAGTCATGGGACCGTTTCTATCGGGATTATCTAATTTATTTAAATTGATTTAGGGTAGCCATGTGCCTAGTGACGTTTTTGTTATTTTTAGAAAATGTTTTATTAGTTGCCAAGGTGATAAATATATTATAATGTTTGCCTATATTTTGGTTACGGGTTATGAATAAATAATGATACTTATTATTTATTTCTATGTTCATTTGTCTTTACATGACAAGTTAAAAGATATAGGCAATCTTTTCCTCTCTTAAAAGAATCTGTCAAGTAATTTTGTATGTCCTTTTGTAACTAAGTAGTAAGTATAGTATACTATTGTGTGTTAGAGCATGCTACTCGTAAGTCGATTAGTTAGTACTTGACCTAAATACTGATGCATTGACTGAACAGCGTCATAAAATAACTAATTATATTTGTAATTCTAATGTATACTAGATCGAGTAATTTAATTGTTTAAATGATGATAAAATGTTTGAGGAAAGAAAATGTAAGATGAAAATGGTTATAAGAAATTAATAATTAAATATGACTGATAAAGCTGTTTCTGTTATTGTAGCAGTTTATGTTTGATAGTAGGCTGTTCCTTTATTTATTGGATTGTAAGTAGAGAACCTCGTAGATTGATGATACCTTACTTTGCCTGGTGCACCTTGAAAAGTAAAACTCTCTACCATCCTTGTACAACAAGCAATCAAATAACAATACGAGCTGCTTATTGTACTATAAGTGCTGTAAGTTGAGGGACTCAAAATGATAATACTCTACTTTGGGTGGATTATCCTGAACGGTTAACCTCGCTACCATCCTTATTTAATAACCAGCCAAACCACGGTATAAACTACTGCATAAGTACTAAGAAAACTACCTCTTATCGACACGAACAAGTATCTCAAAGTCAGTCAAAACATTTTCAACATGTTACCCATGTTATGTCTATTCTGGCAATGCAGTTCTATTTAGGGACGGCGAGGCAGCGCTGGTCGGGCGGCGACCCGTGGATGTAGGTCGGGCGGCACGTGTCCGCGACGCACGTGCTGCGAAGACCCTGACACTAAAATAGTTGGTGCTGCACTACGGCTTGGCGGCTTACCTGTCATCCGGACATTAGTAGGTGTGATGATAATGATACAGGTGGTACCTAGTGGTTTGAGCTTTGTCGCGTACTTATTTATAAAGATCGTTATTTTTCTTATTTTCGAGATGTAGAGTAAAAAAATAATATATATATCACGGGATTCGCATTATTTTTTGCAAACAAACATTGTTATCAATATAATTGATTTTATCGTCTGTTTTTTACTCAAAATAGCATGATTGTGTAACTAAAGAAAGCAAACTAATAATGAAGTCGTATTTCATCATTGTTTCTTAACATTTGCATTCAATAAAATATTAAATCACATCCGAAAATAGACCACAAACGGATATACATATGCCAGTGTCAACTGTCAGTGATTTAACTACAAATATATATCTTTAGTGTTAAAAATAAATTGTTTATATGATACATTATATCATACATTTTGTTAAATATATCACATTTGACCTAACTATAAGTTATCGGGTCGTTACCTCCCGCGTGTAAATATATTAGTAGATTATTGTTTTAATATCAACCGGGCCTTGACAATAAAAAACTAAATTGTGATTTCTAATGATACCTAACTTAAAATTTATTTGGCATTATATGTAATCAATGTTTGATAGCACAAATGTTTTTATAATTTTATTATAATAAGACTAGAGAGAGTCTGGATTATGTGTAAATTAAATAAAACACTTACGTGTTTCGTTGTATTTGAAACTACTTTTTATTTTCCCATTTTTCACATTTAATATAGAATTCTGAAACCCTTTTCAAATCAAAGAAATCTAAAGTATAGTAGAATCTAGAAGTCCAAAATTAACAAACTAAAAAATATAGTTTCTTAAGCACCAAATAATGAAATAAAATCGTCATTATTTAACTCTTCACATCTACATTTTAATCTACGAAAACCAATGAAACTATAGGATACTTACAATTGATATAAGTTGGGCTTATGTAGAATTTGACCCGTAAGAAGATACCACCTTGTTTTTCCAAAAGTTCCGATAATTGTAGCAAAAGTCCGTATCTACTGAAACCCAGTCCCGGGAAAAACGCTATCACCATCATTTCCTTAGAAGTCAAACTACAGGAAAAATATATATGTAGACAACATTGATATTTTCCGCGTATTTTGTATAACGACTGGTCTCACATCTCCTACAAATAATAATACCTATAAACAATAACTATAACTTATGATAAGGTAGATATTAAGTAAATATTACTTATAATTATAAATAATAATTACTTAACTCTTCTTAGTTTCCTCGTAAGGGCCTTAGAAACTAAATATTGCTTCACAACAATTATGAAATGAACTGTTGTACCAAACTAATAGTACTTACACAGTAGGACGTACCTACTGTGTAATTACTATTAGTATGTCCTTATATATCGTATCTCCATGTATATGCATAGGTACAGTTATCCACGGGACATTACGTCACCAGACTGAACACTATGTCTATCATAGCTCACGAACTATGTCAGGGCTGCCCCGGCCTGACTTACCGCGTGAGTGTAAAGTGCGACCCGCGTTCTTACAGTAGTACTATGTAAATATGTACGAGGAAATATGTGCGTAGTACATAGTAGATATGTATTTAATTCGTTTTTAAATAGTAGTAGCGTTATCTACACTATACACGTGTATTGTTGAGTGTGTCATGAATTAGGAAACTTGCTTAAATTAAATTAAAGTCGACTGCAAGTGGTAGGATTTATACCTCTTAAAGTACCTAAACACAAGCCTATACCTATACAGATATATCTTAAGTAAGCAGTATTAAGACAATGACTCGGCAAGAAATAGTTCGAAAAACAGCAAAATTTATTACACTCTAATAATAACTCGCTATATGAATAATCATACGATAATAATAATTTAATATTTATTATAGTTAGATACTACATGGTGTTTCACCAGACAGATACTAATGAGAAACACATGACACAGACTAGTTATCAGACCTGCTTGGATCGCGCGGCCACGTGGATACATTGACGCTATTTATCTTGAATGTTTATTAAACTGTCTTATAGTCATTGAATAAATGTGACTATTAACGATTTATTTGGAAGTATAGTATAGGGTCCTAAGAATTATTTGGCCGGTGGAAAAAATGATTGTTTACTTGAAGAATCCATACCAAACGGACCCTGGTTGTGCCAGCAATGAGGATAATAATTATTTAGATAATTTCCCGCAAAATATATACTTGGTTTTATTACTAATACTACTACCTTGCTTAATATTATAAACAGGTAAGGAAGTGTGCGGTTGCTTCATTATAAGCGCACTAAATTGGATTTTTTTTTAACTTTAATGTACAGAGTCTTTCGATTACCTAAAATTTAATAACAGTGTTAATAATGGCTCCTTCAGAAGTGGACTTATTAATACTGTAGCATGTTCAAAGATGTAAAATTATTTGGTATTAGATAAAAAGTTAATAATAATAAATAATCAAATTGATTTTTAAGTAAACCAGAAAACTTAACACACATAAAACCCAGAAACACAAAATAGAGATTGATTTCAAAAGTAGGTTAAAAAAAAGAAATGCAAGCATAAACAAAAAGTTTTGTTTACACAACACATGGCAGGCTTCAAACATTGGTGGAAAACTTTGTAAAAATGTTGAAGAAACTGTGGGCAAAGTAATGATGAAATAGAATATTTAAATGTTTCAACTCGGAACGTGGAAACTGCATCACGTGCTCCAATGAAAACGTGAATAACCACAATTTGTAACTCGTGGAAATATTTTCTTTTAAAGTTTTATAGCCCGTTTTCTGTGCGTGCATTAACAAATGAAAAATTGAAGAAATCTGTTTTAAATCTAAGCAGTTTTCTATCTTTTTGTACTTTTTGAATTACGTGTTTTTTTTTTCAGTATAAAACTCTTATTTTCCGGGGTGAAACTCTTATGATTTCAACCCACGCTGAGGGCATAGCCTGGCGATATGTCGGACTTAGGCTGCCTGTCCACCGGAGCGGAGCTAGGCTGCGGAGTGGAGAAACTGAGAAATATTGACCAATAGGATTGCACAAAATAGAGGAACGGAGATTTTGTGCAATCCTATTGCTTAATATTTCTCAGTTTCTCCTCTCCGCAGCCTAGCTCCGCTCCGGGGGACAGGCAGCCTTACACCGACTAAAAACACCCCGGTCCCGTCTTAACCCTGGTCGGCCCGACCTCAAGGTGGTCTGAGGTCGTAGTATAAAAGTCTAGATAATATTATGCTGAAATAATTATTATATTATATTTACGACAAGAACAATCGCATTTATATCGATTATGACTAGACACAACTCTTGCAATTACGATAACCCTTGCGTCTAGACAATAAAGAGGTAGATAAATAAATACTATTTATTTATAGTTTATTTATATTTACAACACTAATCGTAATAAAATTATGTTTACAGGAAACTCAAGTGCGGAAACTGTAAATCGACGATAACGAAAACAAAAGCTAGTCGTTCTTACCAGAAGTATGTGCTCAGGTGCGAGGTAGCTTTAGACTAGTCTTTACCAGTTTTAAATTACTGGATTTCTAGATACTAAGATTAGGTAAATTAGGTGTAGGTGTCTAATCTAGGATAGTCCGTATTATGAGACTTTACGCGGTGCTAATCCAGATCCGATTTATTAAGCTACGTGTACCTACGCTACGTCACCTTACCATAGTTATTTTTTATCTACGGTGCTTTTATATGATTTTTTATAAATACTTTTCGAAGTCTATATAGTCTTCATTAAATGTAGTTTATTCATAGTCATGAGAAGATAAATATTTATCGGCAAAAGTACTGAATTGAATGCGACGCAGTAATTTGTCAACAACACGTTGTTTTTTTTTAACAGAATTAAATTGTAATTTATTTGAATACTATCAACATTCCAAAGACTTCTTAGAAAATATGCTTGGCACAGAAAGCTATCTGTACGCTGAGATCTAACAAAACAAGGTTCATATACGTATTGGTGTCGAGATAACAGGCACGTGCCATGTAAACAGTTCCCAAAATAAACTGTTTGTTGCACTGTAATTATTGTGTTTTTCCTTAAATATTTACAATTTAACTGAGACGTAGACGCGAAACAATGTTACAACAACAACGAAAACCTACTGATTAATTAAGACAATAAATAATGTTTTTGCTTTGTACATAACTTGAATATTTATAAAACAAAAACCCGCCATCTTTATTTCCACACAAAGATTTCCCGCCAATTTTTGACATCTAACGTCAAAAACCATAAACAAAACAAAATCTAGGCCAGAGATCTTTAATTATTGTAAGTAAAGCACGGTCAAGGTTTTATTGTAAATATTTAGCATACATACACAAATAATAAATTACGTGTGTTAAACAGAATACAAAGCAGTGTATGCGTGCCTTCGCGCCGAATATCATCGCGTCAAGTTCACGTGTTTTGACATGCGTGTGGTTCAAATTGAATAATAGGTTAGCTGATACAAAAGTATGAAGCATTCTGAATGCTTTTTTTAGTCGTAGTTATAGAAAACAATTGTTGTGCTACCATGAGCGAAAATAAATTGCATAAATAACCTTTAGATAGAGACAACATAAATTATGAACAATCACTACATAGTATAAAACAAAGTCGCTTTCCGCTGTCTGTCCCTATGTATGCTTAGATCTTTAAAACTACGCAACGGATTTTGATGAGATTTTTTTTAATAGATAGAGTGATTCAAGAGGAAGGTTTATATGTATAATACATGCATAATATAGTAGAGGAATCACTACATAGTATAAAACAAAGTCGCTTTCCGCTGTCTGTCCCTATGTATGCTTAGATCTTTAAAACTACGCAACGGATTTTGATGAGATTTTTTTTAATAGATAGAGTGATTCAAGAGGAAGGTTTATATGTATAATACATGCATAATATAGTAGAGGAATACGGATAATCTTAGAGATTTCTAATGTAAGGTCGTAAATGAACACATTTTTTGCGCTTTCATTGCAAACGCTGGCTGAACCTTACAAGATAGATCAAAATAATGTACTACAGTATTGTGCACCTTAAAAAGATCTACAAAAAAGTCAGCAATAGCATATGTCTATCTCTTGAGGATAACCCACAATAACTATTTTTATCGTTTATTTATTACTTATTTACGAAAAAGCGATTTTAAGCAATACCGTATTAATCCTTATCCAATTAATTACATTTAATAAATTGTGCATGCAATATAGATCAATATTGCCCTTTACAGCATGTAATTTAAATGAATATTTTCTAAGATATTACAAATTTAAAATGCAGGGACATAGCGGTTGCGGCGGTACCGGCCGGGGGCGCGTGCCTATACCAAATAGTGCGTCCAAGGCTGTGCCTCGCCCTACAGAACTTTATGATTGTGTAGGTATATTTGGTATCAACGTTGCACCCGAGCAAAGCCGGGGCGGGCCGCTAGTAAATTATAAATCTGTGTCCAGATACTTATCTTTTTTTCAAAGCCGAATTATTCAGAATTTTATCTGCATTACTTAATTTACAAGTTATTTTGATTTACAAAAGTAGGTTCACAACACAAATCATCTTAAATACTGTCCGTAAACATAAATAATGTTCATTATTTAAGGACAAGACGCGATTCATTTAAGTGACTCCCTCAGATCACATCAAATGTGATCTGAGGTGACTCCATATTAGATTTAAAACAATATAAGCGTCTTCGAAAGAAGGCAAATCACAACTAATGTCAACTAGGTATTACTTAATGACATATAATATTGTCATTAATTTAGGTCCCTAAAAGAAGTTCATTTTTATTGAATATCTTATGTCCAGCTCTATCGAATTTCGTATAATCACACAAAAACGTACCCATGTACTAGTAAGATTTGTAATCTTGCAAAAAACGCTTACTATGTCAAACTCAAATCTCACGATAATCTCAGTTGCTACGGTTCACCAGTCAAGTGAAAGTTAAACTCTTGAAAACAACACCACGTGAACGGTCACGTGCGCCCGCGCACTCCGCAATCAAACTTATTGTCACTGCTAATACGTCACATTGTACACGCGGCAAAATGTGTTGTTGTTTTTCTGTGTCTCTAATGGTTAGTCATAATATTTGAATATTGAATTTAGAATGAATGTTGCGTTCTTTATTTAAATTTTGAATTATTTGATATTGTTCCAATGATTTGTTATTTGTTTTTAATTTTAAGTAAGTGAATTAAGGGCTTTTCCATTATAGATATAAAAAATATAGGTATACATTTTCCTTTCGTGTCGTATTAGGTGCAAATAGTTATGCACACTTAGAGCCATTGCACTCTTTGTTACAACTCACGTTTGTACTTTTATAGGTATAGTAGTAGAAAGTACGGCATGACCAACGATTGACATACGGTTCACCTATAATGTCGCAGAAAATAGATAGAAATATTAGATAAGATCAACAATGATATAAAAAACGTGATCACTTTTGGTGGTCTTACGGTCAAAAGATCAACGTCCCGGGTCAATTCCCACTATGAACCATTAATTCGAAAGATTAGATAAGAAAAAACAAATCGACCTATAAATATATCGAACTCATGTTATCATAACTCTTTTTATCATGAAAAAATATAGGTTTGGCTAGGTCATTGGCAGCAATACTTATCAGTGCTGAAATGTTATCTAAATATTTCACTTTTTTCATAAATCTGTTCCATATTTGAAATGTATCAGCGATTTTTTTTTTATGACGTTCATTTTAAGGCCTCTGCACACAAACCGGTTATGCGCACAAAGGCCGTCGCTCACTCCTCGCTTTTTGAAAACAGTTGAATTGCATCAAGCTGCTGGTGTGCCGGCGGTTTTAGGAGTCTATAGCTCAGTTTAATTTAGTATATAGCAAACATTTAGATTTTAGAAAATGATAGGTATACCTACGTCAAATATAAGGAAAACTAAATAAAAAATATGTCGGAGTTGGTTGTCAATTACAATTGTGGGTAGATACCTTTTGTTATGCGTTAATTTTCTTATTGTTGATTTAAGTGATTTAAAGTACCAATTACTGTCTAATAAATCAAAACGTAATTTATTAAGTCCTACTACATGATTTTTGGCAACTTATTTCGATAAGTGTGACCGATATTTTTGTTCAAAACAATTGATGATAATATGTTGCTTTAATGATTTACTTTGTGAATTTGCCATTGTTTATTTGTGAGAATCAGGCAATTAATCTTGTATTATTTGATTACTTTATGTTTCAATGTAATGTGAATCTTGTTAGATTTTGCACATTTTGTATCGAGTAAACACGTGACGTACTTCCGTGCGTTATCGGACAGAGTTGTCGTGGAGGGATTGCAAAGTGGGGGCATCGCCTTATAAAAGAGCGTGCATTCGTTAGCTAGTCAGTCGGTCTTCGGATTCGACTTGATTAAGAGCTCTCCTGCTCCCGACAAAACTGTCGGTTTACTGGTACAGCGCTGCTGTATATTTTTACATAGCTGTATTTCACTGATACACTTTGTAAGGGTGGCTTGGCCACTGTACGAACTGTGACCTTTAAAAAGTCTGTTCGCCTATTTTACCTGATCTATGTTTTTAATCTATATTGTTTTGTATTGTGTGTTTATTTAATTGTGTAATAAAACTTTCATTGATTATATAGTCTTGTTTATCCCAATAAAATGGGTACTCCAAACCCTGACGATATACCTCTCGGCACTCCTGATCCTACATCAGAAGTGGGATTAGGTTTAGCCCAGGAGTCGGAAGGTGTTGGTGTTCCATGGCGAGCAATGTTTGATCTTCAGAATCATAATATGACTCAGTTAATCGAATCGATTAAGACTCAATCAGCTTCTTCTACAGCTGTAATTCCTTTGCCCACTTTTGACCCAGACCTACCCGATTCCAATGCTCAATCTTGGAGTACAACCGTTGATATTTGCCTATCGGAAAAGCCTCTTCAAGGTGGCCCTCTTATTATTGCTCTCACTAAAGCCTTGAAGGGCAGTGCTAATGTTTGGCTTTCCCAAGTATCATACGCAGGTATGACCTGGACAGACTTTAAGAGTCTCTTCCTCTCTCGTTATGCCGTTTCGGATACTGTTGCCGCTACCCTCATTAACCTTCATAATAGTCAACCAAAAGAAGGAGAATCTTTAGCCGCATATGCTAGTCGACAGATCACTTCACTGACCTCTAAATGGAATAGCCTTAGTGTCGAACACATAGCTGTATCTACTGTACTGGCCCATGTCTCCAAATTTGATTCCCGTGCTCAACGTATAGCATTTACTACCGAAGTACATACTAGGCATAAACTTCATCAAGAACTGAGTGTCTTGTCCCATCTTAAGAGAAAATCTCAGATTTCCTTTGACCAGCAAGATTCTTCTCAACCTAAGAAGTTCAAACCAGGCACAGTAGTCTGTCACTTTTGTGGTATAGTAGGGCATAAATCTACAAACTGTCGCAAGAAGGTCGAGAAAACTAACAAACATTCTGGACCAGCCAGTTCGTCACATAAGGCGACACCAAAGAAGATAGTCTGCTACCGCTGTGGGGAGACGGGACACGTCGCTCCTCGCTGCCCAAAGGCGACCGAGAGTCGGCCTTCGAGCAGCCAACCATCCGTGAAGCGAGTTGAAGCTTGTGATGTACGACCTATCACCGGTGTTCTACAGCAATCTGGTGAGTCGCTTACATTTTGTTATCACTCTGGGGCTGAATGTTCTCTTATTACTGAATCATGTTCCAAAAAATTGTCTGGCAAACGTATTTCTTGTATGGTCAATGTAATGGGAATAGGAAATTCTAACATAATATGTACCGAACAAATTCTGAGTGAAGTAGAAATAGATGGTTACCATTTAGAGATACTGTTTCATGTGATACCGGATGCCTATATAAGCCATGATATCATGATAGGGCGTGAAATATTAAAATTAGGTTTCGCGGTTAACATGACCGAAACAAGTCTTACTATTACAAAAATTAAGTTTGTTGATCAATGCTCTATTCCTGATACTTCGAGTTTTCATGATATTGACACAGATATTCCATCCGAATTTAAACCACAGTTGATTAATCTTCTTAAAAAATATTCTCATGCTTTTGCAAAAGGACTACCACGTACTCGAGTCACATCGGGTGAACTTAAAATACGCCTTATTGACCCACATAAGACGGTCCATCGCCGACCGTACAGACTTACTCCTGAAGAAAGGCAGATTGTTCGTTCCAAAATTAATGATCTGATTGACGCTCAAATAGTTAGACCTAGTTGCTCTCCATTTGCAAGTCCTATTTTATTGATAAAAAAACGCGACGGATCTGATCGAATGTGCGTAGACTACCGTGAGCTCAATAGTAATACCATTGCAGATAGGTTTCCATTGCCCCTTATTGCTGATCAAATTGCAAGGTTATGCGGTGCTAACTTTTACACTTGCCTTGACTGTACTTCTGGGTTTCATCAGATACCTATTCATCCTGATAGTATTGAAGCCACTGCCTTTGTAACACCCGATGGCCAATTTGAATATTTGGCTATGCCATTCGGTTTACGTAATGCTCCTAGTGTTTTCCAGCGTGCTGTAACTAATGCATTAGGCAAATTAGTCTATTCTTATGTGATTATTTACATCGATGACATCATGGTGCCCAGTAGAGACCCCTGTGAAGGTTTACATAGACTAGAAGAAGTCCTTGAATCATTGACTAGAGCAGGGTTTTCGTTGAATCTGAGCAAATGTTCTTTTCTAAAGCGGAGAGTAGAATATCTTGGGTACGAAATCACTTCTGGGGAACTTCGCCCAAATCCTCGAAAAATAGAAGCTTTGATTAATTTAAAGTGTCCCAAAACAATTCACCAATTAAGACAGTTTATTGGTCTTGCCTCATATTTTAGAAAATTTGTAAAGAACTTTTCACAGATTATGAAACCTTTGTTCATCTTAACTACTAGTAAACAGACTTTTAAGTGGACCGATGAGCATGAGAAAATTAGGCAAAGAGTTATTTCAATTCTTACGAATGAGCCCGTTTTAATGATTTATAACCCTGAATATCCCATCGAATTACATACTGACGCTAGTGCTGATGGTTACGGTGCCATTCTCTTTCAAAAAGTTGATAAAGAAATGCATGTTGTAGAATACTATAGTAAAAGAACGACTGCAACTGAAAGTAAATATCATTCTTATGAATTGGAAACTTTGGCCGTTGTTAACGCAGTTAAGCATTTCCACTATTATCTGCAAGGACATAAATTTACTGTTGTAACTGACTGTAATTCCCTTAAAGCGTCTCGCAGTAAGGCTGATTTAACTCCCCGAGTACATAGATGGTGGGCTTTTCTACAGGCTTATGATTTTGACATTGTGTATAGAGCAGGCAGATATATGAACCATGTAGACTTTCTTTCTAGAAACCCCCTTCCACAATCAATCGATAAAATAGAACAGAAACGTGTTGATATTACAACTCTGTCTGATAGTTGGCTTTTAGCTGAACAACAGCGTGATTCTGAGATTTTAGCAATCATTTCCAATCTGAAAAGTAACTCTCTACCCCCTGATATTGCCCAAAGTTATGAATTACGATCAGGAACCTTGTACCGTAAAATACAACGCAATGGACAAACTCGTTGCTTACCTATTGTCCCAAGAGCTTTTAGATGGTCTGTTATAAACCACATCCATGAAGCAATCATGCATTTAGGCTGGGATAAAACACTTGAAAAGGTCTATGAACATTACTGGTTTGATAAAATGGCTAAATATGTTAGAAAATTCGTAGATAACTGTATCACATGTAAGATCTCAAAATCCAACTCAGGTAAAATTCAAGCAGAATTACACCCCATACCTAAAGTCAGTATACCTTGGCATACAGTGCACATAGATGTTACAGGAAAACTTAGTGGAAAGAGTGATCTTAAGGAATACATAATTGTTATAATTGATTCATTTACAAAGTATGTTTTACTGTACCATACAACCCAGATTGACGCATCAAATTGCATTAAAGCCCTTAAGTCTAGTGTCTCATTATTTGGAGCACCATCTCGAGTTATAGCTGACCAAGGTCGTTGTTTTGCTAGCAAAAACTTTAAAGAATTTTGTGATTCCCATAATATTGCTTTGCATTTAATAGCTACCGGTGCATGTAGGGCTAATGGGCAAGTTGAACGTATAATGAAAACATTAAAAAGTATGCTCACCGCCGTTGAGACCAGTGAGCGCTCATGGCAAGATGCCATTGAAGACGTTCAAATTGCTCTAAATTGCACAATTAATCGGGTAACCAAATCTAGTCCTTTAGAGCTATTGATTGGTCGAGTTGCTAGACCTTTGGGGTTGATGACTGTTGATAGTGACGAGGCAGAAGTAAATCTGTCCCGTGTAAGAGAACAAGCTGCCCTGGGTATAACTAAAAATGCCGAATATGATAAAGTTCGTTTTGATAAGACTAAAGCTATTTTGAAAAAGTTTCAAGTTGGAGACTTAGTACTTATTGCTAATGAGGAACGAAACCAAACTAAATTAGATCCTAAATTTAAAGGTCCTTATAGAATTTTGGAACTATTGGATGGTGATAGATATTTGTTGAAAGCTTTAAATACCAATAGAATTTACAAATATGCCCATGATCGTGTACGAAAAATGCCTGAATGTCCAGTTAATGTTAGTGATGATGTCAATACTGACACTGATGATGATTCATCTGCTGCTGACATACTATAGCTGTATTGACAAGATGTCTATGATGACTCTTGTTTAACTAGATGTTTAATCGGATGTCTATGTTGACTCCTGGATTTGGAGGTTGAACTTGACGCTTATGCGGGTTGTCTATGTTGACGCCTATGCGAGTTGTCTATGTTGACGCCTATGCGGGTTGTCTATTTTGACGCCTATGCGGGTTGTCTATTCGACTCCAAATTACTTGTCGAATCCCATGGTGTGATTTCGGCTTGGAGACTATGTCTCTACTTTCGTTGAGCTATGTATTGTCGGTAACAGCATGATGATTTTTTTATGGTTGCGATGCAACTGCTATTGATAATAATTTTAATTTACTAATTCAGGATTTTTCTTTTCAACATACTCCTTGTCAAGGCTTTTGTTTGTCAGAAAGGCCGATCGATATTCACAAGAGATTTTCTTTTTCAGAAACACACGAGGTCGTGTAGAACGTCAGTTCTGGCCGTGTCGGAGTTGGTTGTCAATTACAATTGTGGGTAGATACCTTTTGTTATGCGTTAATTTTCTTATTGTTGATTTAAGTGATTTAAAGTACCAATTACTGTCTAATAAATCAAAACGTAATTTATTAAGTCCTACTACATGATTTTTGGCAACTTATTTCGATAAGTGTGACCGATATTTTTGTTCAAAACAATTGATGATAATATGTTGCTTTAATGATTTACTTTGTGAATTTGCCATTGTTTATTTGTGAGAATCAGGCAATTAATCTTGTATTATTTGATTACTTTATGTTTCAATGTAATGTGAATCTTGTTAGATTTTGCACATTTTGTATCGAGTAAACACGTGACGTACTTCCGTGCGTTATCGGACAGAGTTGTCGTGGAGGGATTGCAAAGTGGGGGCATCGCCTTATAAAAGAGCGTGCATTCGTTAGCTAGTCAGTCGGTCTTCGGATTCGACTTGATTAAGAGCTCTCCTGCTCCCGACAAAACTGTCGGTTTACTGGTACAGCGCTGCTGTATATTTTTACATAGCTGTATTTCACTGATACACTTTGTAAGGGTGGCTTGGCCACTGTACGAACTGTGACCTTTAAAAAGTCTGTTCGCCTATTTTACCTGATCTATGTTTTTAATCTATATTGTTTTGTATTGTGTGTTTATTTAATTGTGTAATAAAACTTTCATTGATTATATAGTCTTGTTTATCCCAATAAAATGGGTACTCCAAACCCTGACGATATACCTCTCGGCACTCCTGATCCTACAAATATATGATCGGCTTAAAAATTAAGTACATTGTTTTATTATGTATAGCAGATATTACACGCTTGGGGGTCAAGTCAAGTCAAAAAATGAGAATCACGTTTCCGTTATCAAACTCATTGTATGTCATGAATTTTGGTTATTTACTTAAATATGTTTGCACTTTTTAATTCAAGTTTAGTAAATGTACAAGACACATTAGTCCTTTTAATTAATTGCTTTGGATTTCATTATTTTTCCTCATTCTAAGAGCACTAATACGAAATGCAATTTCGAGGTAAAACATAATTCTAGGAATCTGTAAACGTCGTTACTAGTTATTGAGGATAATTTCTCTACATTGTCTTTCTACATAAAAGCTTTTATATTCTTTAGGGTCAAGAAATATTTTTAGTTCGTTTCCAAAGTATATAAGTTTAACATTCAAATAAAAAATAATTATAATAATATTCCGGGACATCTCACACACGGCTATCTGATCGCAAGCTAAGCAGAGCTTGTGTTATGGTAACCAGACAACTGATAAACATACTTATATATTTCTAAATACATATATATTATAGATGCCTTTATAGCTATTATCGCTTTTTTGTTGGAAAAAAAAATCTTATAGAGGCATCAATTCCCTTTACAACCGAAGTACATATAAAAGATGATGCCGAAATTGAACTAGATCGCATATTACTACGATTCAATTTTACAAGTTAAAATGTGTACAATTGTTCGTAACGTATTTTATATATAAAAAGGTGTAATTCAAATTTGAAGTAAGCGGTATTATTACATCATGAACTACGAACAATATAGCAATTATAAATTTTGTATAAATTGTTAGAGCAACGTGTTTTGTGGCGAAACAGCGTCACCACCCATTGTTATCGGTCAATGTCCTATTTACCTTATAGCGCGAAACCTAACTCGCTATAAATGTACATTTACCACTGAATCATATTTGTGGAGCTACAGTAAGTACATAAGCACAAAACAGTCGTGTATAATTGTTAGTTGTAAACCCTTTGTGAAAAAAATTGATTAGTTAACAATTAAATAGTCATATTGACCGGAAATTTTGTAAACTTACTCTATATTTTATAGGAATATTTTTCACTCCTTTTGGCTTGATATACCTTTTCTCTAACACGCTGTATTATAATAGTACATAGTCATAAAAATAATGGAACAGAATTTCAATAATAATTGATTAATTCCCTAATTAAGTAACTCAATCAGATCAATTAATTCGATCATATCAATCAGACCAATCAATTCAATCAGTAATTATAGAGGTTCAATAGGCCTCTCCTAATTTGCGCCATAACAATTGGTTTGCAAATCCTGGCACTGCTTTTTTTTAAACCCGGGGTAAATTAAACTCAATTTTTATTAGCATGTACCTAAAGGTTTTCAAGATGTCTGTCCATCGGGATATTTGTTATTTAATGCCTCTTATCATATAGATACGTAAAGATTTGGGTGAATTTCGACAAATGCCATTTTTCTTATCATATCGGTGAACTTTTTCAATTTTTAGTTTTTTGTATATTTTATAGGTTTTATGTAACCTTTAGGATACCAAATATCCCCAAAATTAATATCATCAACGTATCATTTAAGACTAAGGAGAAAACTCGGTTTGAATTTTGGTTTCCACCGATGTGAAAAACCAGCACCGATTATTTTTTCTGTACACCGATATGATAAGTATATCCACCGAAATGATGTGCATATCCAGCGATATGATAACCTATTCACCTTTGAACTTCAAAAAGGAAATAGTTAGTACGTAGCTATATATTTTTACAAGGGTGACTTAGAACTGAAGACTTGAACTTAGAGTCTTGGTGGGTAGATCACATCCCAAGAGAACTGAGTTCTTAGATATCCAATAAAAATGTTTTTTTTTTGCAATTATGTACCTATTTATTACGTTTTCTAGAGGTACTTAGAATTAAAAAAAAAATATGATTATTTTAATTATCATTTTATTTATTAAAAATAAATATAAAAAACAAACGAAAATCTCCTATCTAATCTATCTATTAATTTTTCTTTTTATCTATTCATTATTTTGTTATTTAATATTATGACCTTACAACATTTTTAACAAAAAAAAATTGCTATAGAAACTTTTATGCGTTCAATTGCTCCACCTCACCATCATCATTTCAGCCTATGGACGTATTATCGAATACAGACTTCCTTTAATGATACATTTATTCATACATCTTCTTTGCAGACTATTATAGGTAAACTTAATGTATGTATGTATGATTGTATGTAGGTATATATGTATGTGTCTGTATGTATGTTTGTATGTTCCATTGTTTCTTAGTATACTTAACGAAATGACACGGGATCTACCGATATGATATAACGAGTCACCGAGATGATAAAATGATCTACCGATATGATAAAGCAATCCACCGATGTGACAAAACTGCGCGTTGATCACGAATCAAAACACCGATATTAGATATATGACACCGATTGATGTTTTCTTATCATTTCGGTGTAAATTATCACATCGGTGGTAAAAAAGACCACCGATTACAGCGATATGAGAACAGCGACATGAGAAATAACACACTTTTTAGAAAATTAGAAAAAATGCATAATATCTAAGATAAATTCAATAACAGAAAATGAAGCTAATTCACTTACTACCTCTGTAATAACCAAAGAACAATAAAAAACTACTCATAACACTAGAAAAATGCAACCACCGATTATATAAAATAATTGTCCGGAAGCAACTGAAATGCCATACTTACAGTTTTGGTGGGCATATGCAGAGATTTGAAACACTTTCATCCTGACTGCGCACTAGCATACACCAACGAGGGACATACAATTGGGGTGGGGACGCTGTCCGAATCGTCGATGTAAAGTTATGTTAAAATTACTTTTGTCCAGCGATATGAGAACATTTTTCAGGACAAGTACGTTTGTGCCTCTCAGTAATAATCGTCGTTAGTTAAGTAATAAAATATGCTTTATATTAATAGCTAAACTAATATTCTATGAAATGAAATAAGTTATATACTGAACTTACTTATTTTTATTCGTATATAAGCTGTTTTGTTTGTTAAGAAAGTAGTGGGACAGCACCGATTTGTAAAAAATAGAGGTTTACGTATTTTATTTCTACCTTTTTAATAGTCCTAGGCAAATTATATTTTTGCCACAACCCAATAACTACCAAATGAATACAAAAAAAAATAATTCAGAACTATATTCCTTTTTTAAAATACTAATTTCACGGAAGACAAAAAAATAAGTCATTTGGGAAATTCACCCATTTGCAAGTAACAGGCTCACGTATATTTACAAAAGGTTTTATCAAGTCAAGTCATATTTATGTTTACTAAGCTTTGGTTAGTTAAGAATTATATTTTATTTCATTTTAAGACACCCACGTTTTACCTGTTATAAATCTTGGACTGTAATATAGAACTATCAAGGAAGCTTCTAATAATGACCTGTATACATGTCAAAACGGATTTCATTTGTGAAATTTCTGAAATTCAACTCAGAAAGCTAGCTAGAGAATAGCATGGTTTATTTATAGCCCAATCGTACAAAAAGTGTATACGTATAATAATTCAAAGCCAGTAAATAAAAAAAGCTCATCAGCGGCAATCGAACCAAACTTGGTACAGTCACGTGTCCCACCACGCGACATACTCGCCGACCGATGACTAATGAATACGAATAAAAAGAGATAAAAATGTGTTGAATATAACGCTGTACAGTTTATTGACTTTATGCGAAAGTATGCCAAATGGACGAATAAAATAAAATCAATGAATTTTTGTGCTACTCGTTCCTTTTTTTATATGAGAAAAGGCATACGAATATATCCTGCAGTGGGACAGTTACAGATAGATGTTATCGTTACATTTAATACCTCAGCAAGCGACTTTCAAAATTTCTACAAACGTTACTGATACCCTACTTATTACTTTTCTCTATGGTTACTGATGATAGAAACCGCTCTAATGTATGGAAATTGTTTTTCTTTGCGACAAGTCACTTGACCTACACTTGTCTGTCACTTGTGTTGTTTATTTGGTAGAAACGTTACTTGTCTAGGGGGCTGCTTTACTGATATTGACGTATGCAAATAAATAATGAATATTCCGTTATCGCTTCTGATGGTTAAGTATGGGGATTCTGCCAACATTTAATACTGAAATATGTATATTCATATTTCAGCTTCACGTCCTGTTATTCATGTTTATCTAAAGGGACGTTCTGTTCATTAATATTCGCTTATTTGCCTTTGTAATTTAGTGTTCATTTTCCTTGAAAATGTATTCGACATATTGTTATTAGAGTCTTGCCAAAATATACTTGTACGTATTTGTTAAAATGTAGAGCCAAATCGAAAAACTAGTACTAAGGCACTAGTCATTAAATATTGTAATCGTTTTTAGTTTTTAGAGTTTCAATGGCTGACATAAATCTAAATATGTGGTGTTTGATGTCTGTGAAGATACCAAAAACTTTTTTGTAGACGTAATAATCATACCTGTACGTAAATATTGGTACCTCATAGCGAGCTTTATGAAGTAAATAAACAGAATACCTATTGCGTTGCTTTGAAAGGAGCAGAATTTACTCAACGACGTAGAATATAGTTCGTGAAACGTGAATCATCAACAAAAGCGTAGATAGTTTTAAACTAAAGTTAAAACATAGACGCAAATGAAACATTGTGTAATACTACTTTTTAAGCCTAGTGCAGAGCCAGTCACAGTTGAGAGAAAATTTGCACAGAAACAAGTTACAAACATTGTTGAAAATTGGGTCCCTAAGGCTGCATAGATATGGAACTAATATTTATGACCACAAGGTTGTACACATACTTTTGGTAATAATTAAAAAATACATACATATTATGTATTTTATAAATATATCTAATTTTATACATTTCTGAGTGTTACGAATGGCATGCGGTGAAAATGGTCAACAACTGAAGTACCTGTGAAAATTAATAATTACAAGATTTAATTGATGCTACTATTTTTGTTCTATCTGACAAATATCAAAACGTAATCAACAATGATATTCTAATAAACAGATATGTTATAAGCGTGCAATCGTGAAGACTCGAAAACGTCCTAATTGGGACGTATTGCCATTAAGAACAACACTATTTGTCTCTTTTTTTCTTATGGGTTTTATCGCGCTATCTCTTTTGCTCTGCCGCTGCTGCGCGGAACACTTTTTTCGATTGTTTTGTATGCGTATAACATATCTGTTTATTAAAATATCATTGGTAATCAAGTTTATAATTTTTTTAAACAACAAAGAATACTTTTTGGGAATGTACTACAAGTACGAGTAAGTCCAAAGGCCATATGTTTTTAAATTTAAATATATTATGTAAAAGATTAAAGATATAATGCAGTCAGGTGTTAATTATTTTAATATGCAAATTATTTATTCATATGCAAAACAAAATCGTTAAACAGCAGCTCGTTCTTTGTTTAAAATCAGAATTCCTTCTCAAACCCACACTAATGAGTGCGCTTGATTGGACCGCCGAAACGAAGACCAGTGACGTCATAGGTTGGTGTGAATGAGTTTATTATATCAGGCAGGCAGCCACGTGCGCGAGAGTCACGTGTTGAACATATGATAACAATGTTCGGCGTCAGTTTCGGTGATCACACCGTCACGTTGATTGGCGACAGTCATTTATGATACTAAAGAACATTTTCGTAAATAGATCGCTTGGTTGGTGTATTGTTGCTTGGTTCGTTTTCGTCGTCTGTATTGAAGAAAGTTTTGATAAATGGAGTGTTAGGTGTTTCTTGCTCGTTGCGTTTTTTGACGTCTGTATTTAAATTGCTAATAAAATATAAATAGTTTCATAAACAGGTTAATTTATTAAACTGAATTGCTTTATTTGATTTCGTACTTATGTTACTAATGGCATATCAATTTAGGCACTGTAAGGGCTACCTATTGCAGCAGACTCTTAAATTACCAATTAACAGTCTCAAGGAGTTTGTTTACTCAGTTATTTATTACTCATTGAGGTAATTTTATCACAAAATTTCGAGGAGATCTCTGTTGCTATGATAATTTATCACATAAAGGTCACACGCATGACAGTTTACTCTACCGATAATCATTTACACTTTAACACGGATCCGGACCAAAAATAATATGATCTTATTAATATCACTTGATAACAGGCCGTGCAAAATAAATGCATTGAAGTCGGGTTCTTTTTAATTTGATGCGTTATCAATTATGTAGGTTTAATCTTTCAGTAAGTAAGCTATTTATTAGATTACACTCACATATAAATCTGTAAATATTATTATATGACGACTTTCATAGAGAGAATTAGGCAGTTTTACAGCATAAATAAGTACTCGAACTTAATTGATATCCATCCGTGAATTTATTTCTTCTCTTTTATATAAATTTTACATAAATGCCACAAAAATAACTACGAATCTTCTTTACCTCCGTTTATGGGTTAAATAGAAGTAGACTACCTACAGAGTAATACTGGTATTTTTATCCCAGAAGTCTGTATTATAAACCATTTTTTTTCTCATATTTATGTTTCGTAAGCGTCTTAAACAAATTTTCCTTTCCCCTGAATTCATGGATCCCCTTTAATACCTGTGAGATAACAACAAAACTACTTTGAAAACCTAATTTCAAGTTTAATGTATTCAAACACGCGTGACAGTGAGCATTTGAATATTTCATAGGGGCATCCATAGAAGTTCGTTACAAAAACAAATTAGTTCTTCATTTGAATTGCACTGCATCACGTGATCGGGATTGGAATAAATACTCTAATGGATTTAACCTCTTTGGTTTAGAAACATTGGAGTGGAATTTGTAATTGCAACACAAAATATGGATTAAATAGATCTAGCAAAGTTTATTTAGATATCTTGCTGAATGTTTTGTATTTTTAACTGTAGCAGTAATAAATGAAACAAACTGGCCGCTGCTACTTAGTTTGGCGGTTTATAAGTAAATATAGCTTATGAATATTTCTAACACAGGGCAGCACCTATAAAAATAGAACTTAATTTGTCTACATATTTTTTTTTATTCACCTTTTGTATGCCGCTAAACTGAATTAGAAAGCTACCAAAACCCAGGTTTAAAAGTCTACAACACTCCAGCGAGTTGGTTGTCACATAATCAGATTAGAGAGTCAAAACACCTTTCTGCAATGTGCAGCGGTCGGGTTGGTCGGCCTCAGTCAGCAGTGCATTATTTATCAGCGGCTAGGAAGCGTTAACCTCGGAGTCACGTGCGCACGCGTCTGGCTCGCAAGTCGCAGGGCTGTCGCGACGCAATCACATTGCAAGGCAAACACACACACACACACTCCCTCACACACACATGTATAATGAACCTGATGTATGTACTACTACAGTATTAACAGTAGAGTATGCATGTGTGAGTGTGACGTTTAATGACACGTCAACACAAGTACATTACAACTACATTGAGGATTGTCCGTGTGTGTGTGTGTGACGTGTTTTGGCTACGACTATTTCCGTCACTAAGTTTCTAGCGTCATTGGTATGTTAAGTATTTTATATGTAAAGGAAAAGTGGAAGGATTGTCTAGTTGGAAAATTCTGCCTTATAAATATATTATCAAATAGATTTACTCCATAATATTCTTGATACAGCCAATCGCAATATATCAGTTAAACAAACTCCCAAGTTCCAAATTATATACGTGAATCACTAAATGACCAAATCCAGTCAACTTTACATAGAGGGGTCAAGTATTTAACCTTATATACAGCTTAATTTATACTACTACATTTGATTATTTTGCAGAACAGTGTATAAAATGTATTTCAAACACCCTAAATATAACTTTTGTTATCGTTAGCTACGACTGTTAACTACGATCTGCAATCACTGATAATGCTGTATACTATTGTGAGCTCTGGCAAATGGCAGGAAAGACTCGTGCGTGCGTGTGTGTGTGTTCAAAGAACTAGGTTAGTGGTCACGTGCGCATGCGTGTACCGCTGTTTTGACAGGGCTGTCACTGCGTCACGTGGACTCGTGACATTTTAATATTTACAGCTGTTAAGAGAAGCCTATGACGAGCAGTAAGATGCCAAGGGCTGGATTATGATGATGATGACGTTGAAGTGTTACGGTTAAACATGGCCTTTGACCTTCGCTGGTGGAGATAAACACTGGTATGTGTACATAGTGAAAGTAAATATTATTCAATACATGCAAGAAAAGAGATGTGAATAATTTTGTGTTGATATTATGAGTCAAAAATAATTCAACAACAATATCAATAGTTCAAAAAACCAGTCAAAAAGGTAGAAAATTATTATGATTCACCTCAACGTTTCATCATGAATAATCTAAATGTTGTTTTAATCATTTATTCCCAAAAAAAAATGTAAGTATTTCTTTACTATTCTGTAAGGACATCAACCCAAAAATAGTTTTGGAACGACTAGTCACAAGAAATAAACTAAAAATGCTACAAAGATAATGAACAGTTTTATCACAAAACTAGAAGCGAATGTTTTATATAAAACATTTGGTATAGGTAAGTTAGTTTCACAGCAGCTGCTAAGATCACGTTGCAAGGCAGACATTTGGCATATAACATACGAGGAATACGTAATCAGCTGGTACTGTGACGTCATCACACTATTTTGGCTACAATCATGTCAGGTACTACAGGCTGGTAACAAGTAACATGATCTTTTGTTTTAAGAAAATAAAATACAAAAGGAACTAGGAGGTCAACTACAAAACTTTTTTTAATTCGTCTATAGAAGTAGAAATTGTTCTGAAACGTAATTTTATGGTTTACAGTGTTTTTTTTTTAAGTTATTCAATACTGAATTAAAATAAATTTTAGGACACATAATCTTTTTTTTAAATGTACTTTAAGAATGTTTTTTGTTCAATTTATATACCGGAGATATACTACATAATAATGACAGTTTAAGTTAGGTACTTAATTATTCAGTTCAACAATGCTTCTGCTGTTTACTGCCAGAGGCAGTACATCTGAGTGGCAGTACATATGAGTGGAATAATACCTATTCATTACACCTAAAGCTTTTTATCTTGCTAGTTTCGATCCGTTTTTAACACAGTAAAGTCATTTTATTTATTGACAAAAGTTAAAGCCTTTAACTGTCATCCATATTCACGTGCGCCTGAGCCTACTGCGTTACACTAGGGCTGTGACTCGGTCACGTTGCGAAGTACTACTGTTATCGATAATACGAGATACAAGATGTAGTGACGTGCTGTTTTCGATACAAATAGTTACGTCATTCCACGTGTTACGTAGCTTAAGATCTAAGAATAAACACATTAAAAGTTTATAATTGTTGTTCCATGTGCAAAATTAATCTCTTGTTTGTTTTGAAAAGTGTAATGTCAACAAAATTTTGGCAAAGAAAAAGTCTCTCTCCCAGCTAATATGGTTCTTCTCGGCTTGACCAGGTGTTTTGATTTTACTAACATAAGGATAAAATCTCACAGTAACAAAACTTAAACCAGGGCTATATACTATTACTACTATAGCTAGATACTATTGTGCAGCAACAATCATAAAGCTTATCAAAATAAATTCAAACCATTTAAAGTTTTCAATCCCAACGACTCTTTATTTTATTCATTCTATCTATGTACCTTTACTATGTATATTTTAATTATTGATATGTAACTCTAATGGTGCACAATAAAGAATATTCTATCTATTTTTCTGTATCTATAAGTGTCATTGCACTTACCACACCTATCTCTACACTACCTTTCATTAACTGGAAGAGAACACCTTAGAGAATGATTGCGCCTTTTTATTCAAATGCGAAAAAAAAAATAGAATAAAATAGACGACTTTTAAAACAAGACTAATTTTAATCAAAAGTAAGTCGAAAAATCCAGCACAAACATAACTACAACAACAACATACGTAGCTGAAAGCCGGCTGGATTTCCGTATGTAAGTATCCAATACAAGCGACGGGAACTGGGTTACTGGTCACGTGCGCAAGAGTCTACCGCATTTCGGCAGGGCTGCCTCACGTTGCAAGCCACCGATATATATAAACGTGACAGGCTATAAATAAATGTGTACTAAGATTGATTTATTTTGAAGTAGTAATCTGTTGCTAATGTTTTGTGGATTTGTTGCAGTGTATAGAGTGTGATAGTATGGAAGTTCAAGAGTGCATTTGTTAGTCTCATTATAAAAATAAAAATTTCGAATTAAAATGCATCGTATTGAAATGAAAAGCTCTAGTATTTTTTATTTTATATTAAATCAGAAAGTAAGTAAGTACTACACCAACCGTTGAATATTGAAACGTAAATTACTTGTAACATTTGTTATGTGCGCTATTTCATAAAGTTAAATAGGACTTGGTTATTTTAAACTGATTGGAATTTCAGTATATTTGCCTACAGCAGCAGATACTACAGGAAAACATGATGATGTGAACCTGAACTGAATCTAGTTTCTTAGTAATCGTTAAGATGAATAGTCGTCCTTTCCTTGAACAGAAATAAACTTTCATCTCAGTATGACAATCACCTATTTTGAGAGCTCTTCATAATTATAATCTCTTCACACATTATTACATCATTATGTATACTGATAAATGACTTTATCGTTCACTGAGAAATACAAAATGGGCGGTCTTATCGTAATTAGCAACAGATGATAATAACATGATAATAGGCCATAACTCAAATTATTGTAATTTTTTGTGTCTAAATGAGTGATACTATTTGTATGTATATTTTTAATACTAGAGTGTGAGACATCCGATGACCGTTTTTCATTTAACACGCCTACGTCGGGTCATCGTAGGTCATAAAGCAATATACTAATACAGTATAGTGGTAATCAGACGTTGTTATTGACAAACCAACCATGAATAGTGATTTGAGATTTTATCTACATGCAGTTCCTTACCAATTTAGGCTTTTATGCAATATTATCATCTAGTCATTTATACTGCAAGAATAGCAGCATGTGGCTGTACCAGTGAAGGCAAGAACCATAAACCATTTTTCAGTTTGTTTTATCCAAGGGCGGATCCAGCTTTGGTGCCAGGGGGTGGTCACATAGTCATAGTAAAGTCTAGAGAAACAAGGGCGTACCCAGCTTTTGGTGTAGAAGGAATTTTAGCAGCGCAGCGCGATTTTTTTCTATGTAACTACATAACTTGATGTAACATTTGGGATTTTTACTGTCCAGCTCCAGCTGCTCTCTTTTTTGCGCCCTAAAGACATACGTAGATAACTTTTGACAAATTTAATTAGGGGTCTACCTAGTTCCTGGACCTAGCCCAGGGGGTGGTCATGACCACGTGACCACCCCCCTAGATCCGCGCCTGGGTATATCAATAGGTATCAGTCAAACATATTCATTTGCTGGAAATGATATCGGATTAACTGAGAATAAACATCATTACGGTAAGAATACACGCTCAATGAAGTAAATAACGTGGCAACACACTCGCCGGAAAAAGTTCTACGAAATAAAACCTGTCAGATTATCCCTAAGGCCGCGCACTCACAAACTGCTTAAAGCTGTCGGATTTGACTGCTTCTAGCTGCAAAGTATACTATGACTTCTATAGATCACCAGGAAATCACACAAGCATACGCAGACTTGCACAGGAAAATTTAATGATCAACGTACACGGACTGCATGAGCTGCTATGTTGGCAGCCGCTCTCACGCGGCACGTGCGCGTCCCATCCACTGGCTTTATTTTGTCGACCGTTCGAAGCAGTCTGTAAGCTGTCCGTGTGCGCGCAGCCTAATTGCGGCAAAATACCGTATGATCAGCCACGTGCCGTCTCATTATAATTTGTTTACATAAACAGCATTTGTTTTTATGCCACACAGTTAACCTCGACTCGGAACTCCGAGGTTATTCCGATTACCGAATAACAACAATAGCGAAACCGATTACTATCGATAGTTTTATCGGAGTGGCTGTTTGGATATTATCAGTGCCATTTATAGAATAAATAGAAATGAATTGTCATTTTTAAATTTAGAACACGTAGACATGAAAATGTGACAATTTGATAAGCATTAAAGCGAATTGGCTTTAACAAAGATTGCATTTTGCCAACTGCTTTATGATAATTATTTTATTTGAAAGAAAACCCCAGCTTGTAATATTTACACATGCACTATGCATAAAAACCTATATTATCGCAAATACTATGGGTACAGTAAAGGTGAAATAAATATAGGTACATATGTTTATCATTCAGTATATGACTGGTTAATATCTGATCAATAGTCAAAAAAAGCTAAACGTGTTGTAACACTCTCTTTGGCAACCCTTTCAGTCAAAGCTACTGTGTTAAACCCTTAAAGATTTTAGACGGCAAAACCCTCTAGTATAAGATAACTATAATGTACTAGTAAAAGACAACTGAGATTGTTCGATAACATTCCACTCCCGTAAACAGCGTGCACGGCAGGTTGTTGCCAGCCGCGGCCACGACACCACGTGTACGCGACAACGCGGCCGCCGCACACGTGGGCACTGCATTGTTGTTTGTTACCGGCAAACGTGACGGTCTCACTACACTTTTATTTAACCTTTATTACATTATATATAACTTTTGTTTAAGAGACCAAGAGTCCCGTGTTTGGCCGTGTTGGGCGGAGTAGGATAGTTTGAACTTTTTGTGTTTTTTGCTTGCTTTTGTTGTTAACGTGTAAGTTAACACAAAACAAGGGAACGCTGAGATTTTCTTTGCTATAAATAATGAAACTTGTTTAATAATGTTTTTCGATGGCTTAAATGCTTGATAAAACTTTTTGATAATTGAAAATTAAAGCACTAAAACCTTTAGTAACTTTGCTGGCAGGTACATCCTTAACGAAGTATCTATGTCGAAATGATTAACAGACAGATAAACAAAATGAATGGTTAGGAACACTGAAAAGTATTTTCACAAAGAAATGCCTATCAAAACTATAATAAGATACACAAGGAAACATAATTATTTTATCTATGTACAACACTTGTTTATCAATCCCAGACTTTCTTTTAGGTATCATAGAAAGATAAATAAAATAATAATATACCTATTTATCAATAACATTTCTTCAGACAATATAGAAAGGAGCGTGTCAGTCTAACGCGAGGTTAGTCACTGCACGATTAAAGTCAATAGATAATAATGAGTGATAAGGAAACAGTATAAATAGTTATTTAAGGAACTGCCTCGTTGGTCTAGTGGTTCTAAGCTTGACTGCTACGCTAGAGGTCTTGGGTTCGATTCCCAAGTCGACCAAGGTGTTATTGGGTTTTTCTATGAAACTCTCAGTAGCAGGTCGGAGTGTGGATTTGTGCCCGGTTAGTGGCAATAGGCTCGCTCCCTATTACATGGGACCTAAACATACCGGCGAACTGTGGGTGCACAATGGTACACCTCTGCCTAACCCTTCGGTGATACATTCGTTATGTTATGTTTACGGAACAAAACGAAAACACTAAATTACAGATAAAGTTAGTGATAGTCCATCTGAGGAACAAAGCTTCAAAACAACAGCTGATATCAATGCTCTACTCAAAATGATTCGCTCTCGTCAAGGCAACAGCTAAATAACCGAACAAGGTGGAACCCATTCGCCGGTCGTCGAGAATAATAGATATTTATTGTCATCCTTATTCGAAGTTATTGTGGTGCACTACACGTGTAAAGTACAACACGTGTGGGTATCTTGCCTGTTGACGCGCCAGGATTTGACACATGCCCTCAATTTGACTTCCAACACCATAGAGTTTTATTATTGATGGTTTGTGTTCGTCGCGATTAATGCGACGGGTTTTGTCTTACTTGTATCTAGTTTGTAAAGTAACTCTGATAACAAGTATTTCTTGATTATAAGTAGCTAATTGCTGTCATCTGGTTTATCAGATTACACTAGATATTCTGGAAACTAAAACATGAATCTATCAATAAGATTTTCTGAGCGAAGGTGAATTAGCTTGTGTATAAAATATAAACTTAAACAATAAATAAGGGATAAATATAGTAAATCTTGACTATAATACAAAACCAATAGAAAGGCCTTTTTTACTTTTATATAATAAGAGACAAGAGCGAATTTACTTTAGAACTGTCACCAAAAAAGGCTTCAAATTATTATTTAACGGAAGAAAAAAATTTAATAGTCAAATAAAACCATGATTATCAAATATTCAGACAAAAGATGGTCGCGTGAGGAAGAGCACCTAAAGAATCAATTGCCCAGACAATGTGCTGTAAAAATATAATAGTCGATCGACGGGCGGCTAGACAAACGTGACAGACATTACCAAGGAGGTTTTATTAAATAGTTACCGTATACTACCTTAATGCAGTTTTACAGGTTCTACAGGTTTTCTGCTTCCGACTGTTAAGTTGTTGTTGCTTAAGTTTCTTTGTAATAGATAAACGGAAACAGATATAGCTGTTTATAAGTTGTTTTTGCGATGACCTCCGTGATCGAGTGGCGTACGCACCGGTTTTCATGGTGTCGCTAGCTCAGAGGTCCCGGGTTCGATCCCCGGACGGGCCAATGTAGAAAGTCACTTTTCTACATTGTCTCGAGTCTGGGTGTTTGTGGTACCTTCGTTGTTTCTGAATTCCATAACACAAGTGCTTCAGCTACTTACTTTGGGTTTAGAGCAATGTATGTGATGTTGTCCGCATTTATTTATTATTTTAAATCAGTGAGATTGCCATTGTTCTGTTTGTTGATATAGTCTTATTTTCAGTTTGGAAGTTTCATTGTCAGAGATATATTTTCTTTTTAATCAGATGAAAAGCTTGCCATGTGATAAGTTAAGAACAAAAACAACCTTCAACAACAATAAACAAATTTCGGAAAACAAAGTTTTGTAAGGCTTCAATCCTTATAAACATTTGAGGAAACTTATGACGGAATAATTGAAACAAAAAGTATTTATATAACTGTATTGTGTGACGAATGTTGCGACACGTTTATTAGTAAATAAAGAAGTACATACCTAGACTTTGCAAAGGATTTTTCTTAAATCTTTTCTTCATTTCTAAACAACTTTATCATTTACCTAGTGGTCTACTTAACTTACTTAAAGTTATCGGAACAATTTATAATACAATGTGTTTGTTATATTATTTTAAAGTTCTAGCCTAGTTTAAAGCTCAAGCCAGCCTAACAAACTTTTTCTTGAAAAACAATGTTACAGGTGAATGAACCCGCATTATAACAAGCACTCAGCTATTCAATTAATTCCATTGCCATTAACTCGCGTGCAAAAACAAGCAAACTGATTATCCCCATCAATTAGTTGAAAACCTTGAAACACCCCTAAGTAAACAGTTTTGCATTAAAACTTCAGAAAAACTTAATTGTAAAGACATTCACTCTACGTAAACCTAGTCACGGTTTGTTCAGTCTACTTGAAAACACGACAAAAAACTAATGAATTACGCATATATATTGAATTGCAGTTGCGAGTTAAAACGTTCAAGTTGAAATGCAACTTGAACGTTTTAACCCCTCTACGTTTTGTGTAAGAAAAATTTTACTCATCGTATCAATAAAGAAATCCTGTCAAAATATATAGATATACATGTAAACAATACAATATAAACACATTACATATAATAAATAATGCATTTCCTCTCCCCTTCAGCATTAATCTCTACTGAACTAGAAACAGCTCACGCTTGACTGAACACTGAAATAGAACGACCACGTGCAAAACTCATGTAAACTTATGTAAAATCTATGAAGGAATAGATGCATGTGCAACGTGGCTGCAATAATTACGTGAAGTACGGAAAGGCCTTGTTTTGAGGTCAGACCTGCATTCAAGAACTTCCGCGCTCCTTTACACGTTGCCGGCCAACGTGAGCCGTTCATTGTATATTCTGTTGGACATCGGACGTCGAAGGTGATACTAATATAATAACATACATGTTTACGTGTGTCACTTGTAAATATTCGAAGTTAACTGAATTGTCACACAAACAAGAGCGATAAAGAGCAATACGTTTACAATAACAAAGGAAGGTAAGTTGTTGATGTTATAAATCAATGTTGAAAAGTTTAGTAAAAATATATATTTAGCATTTGACATGGTTGGTGGGAGGCGGCTCCAGACAGAATAGCTTGGAGCAAATTGGGGAAAACCTTTTCCCAGCAGTGGGGCACATACAAGGTTATTAAAAAAAAAAGTATTTGACATAATCTCTTCCTGCTGAGCAAACGCTCATCGAGAAAGACCGATGAATTATGAAATAATGAAAACCGATCAGTTTAGTAGCAATATTATTATGGCTAATATAAACGTTAGCGACTATACATATATTCTACACTTACTTACATAAAATTAGATGACAAACATTGATAAACAAGCTGCAAATTGAATGATATCATTAAATGACAACACGTGGCACTAAAATTATAGTTGTATTTTGCCTGCCAGGACATTTCCTGCTTAGTTTCACGGTGGAATTACCAGTGTCCTGTCTGATTTACCTCGTGTTCACGAATGTGACTAAAATAAATAATGTATGGATTTGGGGTTTATTCCTGATATATAAGAGATACACAATTACTAAATAATATTGTTACTCAAGAGCGCTATTATCGCCGAAAAACTTGTGCAGTTTGTCGCTATTTTGTGTTATTCAATAAATTAGGTCCATTTTAATAAATAAATAATTAATTAAAGTAAAAATTGGGATTTAAGCCTACGCAGAATTAAGGTAAGGATGCATTTTTTGTTTGCAGGACGTTGAGCGCAGTTGGTCATTGGTCCTCTGACCTCTCTCGGCTTGAAATCGTCTACTTGACACACATCTAACAATGATCATCTCGTCCGTTCCGTCCGATCCGTTCGATATAATTATTAAATAAAAAGCTATTTATAGTCACGATACGAAGCTCAGTTAATTATACGACGCAACGTAATCTATACGTAATGCTTAGGTTTGTGTAAGGCGGAAGTCTACATTAGTGCACTCAGTAAGAATGACTTCTAATTTAATATCAAGTAATAGGTTTACTACACACACATTCGTATATACGTATGCACATATATACGTAATCTGCATATTTCCATCCTGTAACTATCCCTATCCGTCTGTAACTATCCGTTCCCAAAAAGGTAAACTCCAAAAAGTATTATACCATCATCTTGACAAAGTACGCAGGTGGTCAAGTGCACACGTTGCACGTTGCCTGCCTACATCCAAGTTACAGTAAATGTCCGTGAATGTGATCGTCACGTTACACCACCGCTGAATTAGCTATAAGCCGCAACACGTGCTCCCAAGCCTGATGACTGGCAACTTTTTTGATACGTACGTTCTGTTTGTGTTTGTAAGTTGATCCTTGACTTTATTAAGGCTTTTTCGATTTGTATATTTAGATATTTTAGCCTTTGTTTGAGTTTTGAAGTGTATGCAATTAGCTTCTCTGAGTATAGGTATTTACGTACAGTTTCAAATCACGACGGGCTATGAAATGTGCTACTATTTTCCTTGTTCATTTAATCTCTACACATATACAATATAATTTAGCAATATCTAAAGAAAAACGTATGATAATTGGTAAAACAAGCAAAAGTTTTGAGAACAAGTGAAAAACCTTATTAGAGAATGCACGTGTATTGATCCAATCAACACAAATTGATTCTTATTCTAATGCACTCGAGATGCTATCATAAACTAAATTTTGAACCGTATATAGGTACAATTCGAAATCGCCGTTTCATCCCGTCATCTGCTGCACAGTTGCTCATAGCAGCAAGTGCATAGAAACGACCTCTCGCCTACTGTACTGGACAATCGCGGTAATTGAATACATAGCGAAGATACTTTGCGGTAGACGATGTGACAGACATGACCTATGTACCTAGCTTGTTATGTAATGTGAGGCAACTGCACTTATATCATGTGCATCAGGTTTCTGGTTTAATTAGACATGTATAAGAAGCAACCAGTTACGTTATTTTCCTTTAAAGTAGATCATTTAACTTTGACGACATGATACTTTCTTCGATTATAATATAACTGACATACTCGTAAGTCTCGATTTTAGTTTCGCAGTTATAGGGTAAAATTTTATATTTCAGACAAGTAAGATAAAGTTAAAGTAGATGTGAAATTTCTATTGGCAAGTTTAGCTTTAATTATGGTAATTGGTAAATAGCCTTGTCTTATAAGGATAGTTTAAAGATATAACTATGTATGTTTTCAAAATGTTTACTTGATAAGCGTGCATGCCTGTAACCTGTAACTCGATGGCTTTAAAGTACGTTGACGTTGCATAGCAGGCAACTAACTAATCCCCATGACACATACATTAAGTATCTACCAATGATATTCTGATAAACAGATATGTCATAAGCGTGCAATCATGAAGACTCGAAAACGTCCTAATTGGGACGTATTGCCTTTCAACAACACTGTTTGTCTCTTTTTTTCTTGTGGGTTTTATCGCGCTATCTCTTTTGACTTATAGTGTACATGTATGTCAGCTGCCGCTGCTGCGCGGAACACTTTTTTCGATTGTTTTGTATGTGTATAACATATCTGTTTATTAGAATATCATTGGTATCTACCTAGTTACTGCGCAGCGTCGCCTCGCCTCGTGTTCAGAGTTTAGTACGTTACCAACTACGAATTAGTCGTAGCCATGAACCACATACAAAGGTACCGTCTGTCGAATTCCTAAAAACAATGGCGTCGCGATCGATGACGTAACATCAAATCTGAGACGTATGTGTTACACAACATGTTACGTGTAACTAGTTCGCTACGAATCATATTGCTCGACATGTGACATGTACACAATACACTTGTTTGTGTGTTTATTGTTTTGTTTAAGTTTCGCGGAATTACACGGGTTAGCATTTTTTTTTCTTTGTTTGTACTTTGTTGTATGGATGTTTTCGGTTTGGCTTCCGAAGGCCAAGGTTGTTGGTGGGCTGTACTGGTTTGAATGTTTTTGTTAAAGTTTGAACTTTCCATTTTCTTTGCCGAATTTGCCAACTGATTCTTAAGTTCAAGTGTAAGCACGCAAAGCGATAAATTATTAAGAAAGCACTAACAAGTATGCAAAATCAGACATATTTGCATAGGAATCTGGTATTGCATTATTATAAGAACATATATATATATATATATATATTTTAATTATATCAAGATTTATATGAAGATGAGACGCACCGGTAAATATTTAAAATGGCAGAGAAGGTTAATTAATAAACCTTTAGTAACACTAAATAGACTGGAAACATATAGGTACGAATGTCAACCTTCGAACCCCACAAATAGGTAGAATTAACAAAACACTACCATTAGCATAAACGTGTCTGCATGTCTTATAACTATTGACAAAAAAACAGTGAGCATTAGTACTTAGGAAGATAATTATCATTTTTCACGAGCGATTTGCGTCGGTAAGGTCCTACAAGCATTTTGTAACTGTCTTCCCAATGTCATATTACAGTAGTTGTAAATTATGAGTTATTCGACACTTTGTTAGTTGTTTATATAATGGTGTAATGAAATATGTAATTATTTTGTTCGTTCCTGTCTCAAGGTGCAACAAACATTGCCAGTTTCAACTTAGTATTGATGAAGTGACGAAGAATATAACGAAGTCTATTGCGAACGATGGTAGCAATTGTAGGTACATCATGAAATTTGAAATAGATGAAAATCCTGAAATTGCTGAGGGGTAAAACGGTATAGGTAATTTTTTTTATAAAAAAAAGGACTTGTGGAATGCCTTTGCGCAGCAAGGAGCAGCATAGAAAAATTTAATAAATAAGAAAAGTGGATTCTACAGACCAAAATAACTTTAATCATGTTAAAAGCAATGCAAATGTTTAAAAATCTACAAAAGCGAAGAAACCAAACGAACAAACACATCCGCAATTTCAGTCAACGTGCACGGATGACGAACTTGTCAAAATCTTTATGAGAGGATGTATGGTCCCGACAACAAGTAAATTGTTAGCACGAGCTGCACGAGGTGTCTGGCCCCGCCCACCGGGACCGGGCTCATTTGGGCGCACGTGGACCGAACACGTGACGTGCGCACACGCACTTCACCTAAACTGTACTACAGAAGTACAGGTGCGCGGAAGGTATGGAGTGATTAGGTTTTTTTAAGTCTATTGTGTCGCTTATATGAAAAGTATATATAAATGAATTGGGTAAATATTTTCATAATGGTATGACGTATAGACCAATAATCGTCTATTTTAGAGACTACTACAGTTCACAAACTATATATGTAAAAGTACCTAAGAATACTTTGTAATTTAATCCCTCCCCCTCGGACGCCCTCCATTTAATAATTCGTAGTTCACCATTCAGATGGTGATGAAACTAAACTTTGGATATTATTTATTAAAACAAAAATGTTTCTAACGAATAAAACAATATTTAATAGGATGGTGACACTTCTGTTCTATGGTTCTTATGCGCAAGCGCAACGCCCTGGTAAACGACCTTGTCGCCGCATGCGCCTGTAGGCGTCTGGTGCCGTGCCCTTCAGCGGCACCTATTGTTATATCAAACATTATTGTAATGTTATGTACCTACTCTGAAGATTTATTATTATGTTATTTAAATTAAACTCAAATATCATAAAATAATTCATTAATTTAGAACACCTTGTGTGCATTGTTCAAAACTAGATGATGTTTTCCTTTTTCTACCTACTGTTCTTTTAGTTTAGTAGGTATCAGTAAAGGTTACCTTACTAAAAAAGGCAGAAAAAATAATGAAATGATATTATAAAGAAAAATTGGAATAACGAACTGAGCAAGGATTTGAACCTTTTTCAAAACTTTGGAGTCACGTGTGTCCCATTGTTGCTAACCGAAATATATATTTATTTATTAAAATATATAACATTTACTTTTCAATATGGCGCTTATAACTCTAGTGCTCAAGACGAAGTGACCTTCTCCGTTTAATAAACGTAAACTGCCTTTTTGATTCTGGTGTGTTACAAAATTATGTTCTGGGTAGACATAAATAACGGGAACTAGAAAAGAACCACAGTAGTAGTATCTAAATAGAAGGTAGGGAACTGTTTGGTAACAATTATGCCTGTATAATCAAAGAGGGATGAACAGGGAAATATACTTTCAAAATATTACCGTAAACCCATATTTAACAAAGTAATATAATTTTAAATAGGGAGCAGGACTAGAAATATCCTTTTAGAAGCTAAGCGCCATCTTTTGTTAAACTGAAATTAATATTTAATAACATTTAAAAGCGCCATCTTGTGTTGAATAGCTAAACTATTGTAACACAGTGTACATAAATGACCCTTACAAAAAAAAATAACTTTAAAAATAAACAATAAAAAAAAACTATTTAATTTAAACTAAGTATTTACAAGATAAAGAGAATAATAATTTAAACTATTTACATATACCAAAAAAAAAAAAAAGAAAAAAATATAATAAACAAATACAAGCAATGCGGACAACCACATTATTTTATATATACGGAAGTAACCGGTCTGTCGTCGCCGCCGCCAGCGGCCGCGCGCCGCGCGCCGCGCGCGCGGCGCGCGGCGCGCGGCGCGCGCGCACTCCTAGCTATCACAGGTAGTCCGTAGCTGAACCTCTCGAGGCACGGACGCTGTCGCCTTGACTAATTTTCTCACTGCTTTACCGTCATTGCGAAATATTAATTTTAACCGTAACGTTATTTACGAATATTTAACTTAATCTCAACTTACGAGTGGATTGCCTCTCTCCATATACTCTTTAACAGTTTAACTATTAACTAAGTGATAGTGATTCCCAAACTTGGGTATGTTGTGCACATTTATTTATAAAGATTTCTAACGGCCGTTACCTACCTGTTGTACTGTATTCTTATGTTAATTTTAGAGGTACGAGTCCGACTAAATATTGTAGCTTTATTCTATCCTGTGTGTAATGCTTATTGTTGTTGTCTTCCTACCACTATGTTCTACTTAAACTTTCAAAGCTTAACCATGTAACCGTCTCTGCTTGCTTACTTTTTCTATTAATTTTGATTTCTCACACTTAGAACTCTTCCGCCGTTATAAGCCCTAAATTGCTAAACTAGTTCTTGCCGTGCTTCCTAGCGTTTCCCGTGCGCCCTTATACCGGCAGCTTAATGATTCGGCCTTTGTTCCTAGGAATTACGTCACAGTTCAACTGACGGAACCGAATACCCAGTCACTTTCATCGCCTGAGGGGATTGACCGAGCTGACCGGGACTACGCCTGGAGGACGGGACCTCGCCAGGGGAGTGTGGAAGGCTAGACAAGTGCGCAACGACCTAGGCCGAACCTAACTATTTTTTTTAATATACCTCTTTTTCTTTTTATAATTTCAAAACTTAGTTTTATTTCTTATCTTTCTTGTTCACGTTCTATATACGTGACAATGGCGCCCAAAAACGTGGTTTAAGGTCTTTCGCACTTGGCTTTGGTCTTTTAGTGGTTTTATGTGGTGGTGGATTTCTAGTAGTGTTTTCTTAGAACTTGAAGTAATTAAGTCATTTAAATAAAGGTTTAATTACATTAACTTTGTGTAGTTTACCGTAATTTCTATTGAGTTAAATTTAAACTGTAGTTATAAAAAATTGAGTTACTTTAATAAAAGTGAGTTAGTGTATTTTACCTGACTTCACTTGTCTTATTATTTTATGTTTGTTGTTTTTTCTTTAAATAAATTGTAACAGAACGGATTTTACTTGATTTATGTTTGTAAATTGTGCATAACCTACCCAGTTCTCTTGCTTATTTTTTAGTTTAAATAACATTATGGCAATTCCAATAAAATATTTACAGCTTCAGAAATCTGAGCTCATGTATGAAGTTGCTATCCGTGGTGAACTTCCCTCTGACAACGTAGCGGGTTTAAGACGTCAAGTCACTAAATTAACTCAATTGTATTCGTCTGATGACATATTCGATTCAGTTTTTCAGTTTTCAGAGGATAGTAAAGGCTCTCAAGAGACGCTAGAGAAGGTTAAGGCTAATCTCGATGCCTTAAAACTTAACTTTGAGGATTCTCTTTTTAATAGAACTAGGTCTCTTCTACATCATTTATATTATAGGCTTCAACGTATTGAAAAACCGCAGGCGGCGGATGATTTATCGAAATTAGATAAAATAAAGAAAAGTTACGAGGTATATTATGAGATGCTTTTGAACCTTGATAAGTCAAAGGTCAAAGACCAGAAGCAGCCCGCGTCTTCAGTAACTTCTGAAGAGGATTTGTTAGATAAACCTAATTTAACCGGGATGAATATTGCAGTTTCGTGTGATCGTAGTTTAGTAGGAGAATTGAATAAGTTAAAATATGACGGTAAATCTTGTGTCAGATCATTTATAGAAAAAGTTGAAGAATTTCGTACGTCTAAAAATATAACTGAAAATAAAATGCTAAGTTCTGCTACCGATATTTTCATTGGTGATGCACTCCACTGGTACCGTAACATTAGGGGCAGTGCCGGCAGTTGGAATGAGGTACTTATTGCGCTAAAAAATGATTTCGACGTCCCCGACTATGATTATCGCATGGTTTCAGAAATTCGTCAGCGTACGCAAGGCGAGGAAGAGAACATAACCATTTATTTATCTATAATGCAAGGCATGTTCTCCAGGCTAAGTAAACCTTTAGAGGAAGACGTTAAACTCGAAATCATTCTGCATAATATTCGTCCTTGCTACTCTATTATTATAGCTGCTAGTCCTAACATCAAATCACTGGAAGACTTAAAATTAATCTGCAAGAATTATGAACGCATAAAGGTTCGTTCAGAATTCTTTCAGGAACCACCTTCGGTTTCAGCTAATACCTTGGCTCCGGAATTTGGCTACCAGTCTTCAAAGCGTAAGTCGACGACTAGTAGCCAAGGTAATTTTTACTCTCGCAGTAGGTACAACGGTGCTCACCATCAAGGGTCACACAAGGTCTCTGAAATTCAGGCTCCTGAGCTCGAAATTTCGGCTATCTCCAAAGTTCCCTACTGTCACCGTTGCCGTGTTAATACGCACTCTATGAAAGACTGCACAGCTGAGCGTAAAGTCTTTTGCTTTAAGTGTGGCATGAAGGAAGTTCGCACACCAGAGTGTCCAAACTGCAAACCAAAAAACTAGTTTCTGAAAATTGTAGGAAACATGCGGTTAGTCGTACAGATAGCTCGAACTGGAATGATTGGCTCATGTTTGTAAAAAACTTCTTTTCTAGGAAACATATTTCTACAATTTTCAATGTCAAACCGAGTAATGACCCTAGGCCTTATGTGAAGGTAAGAATCAATAAGGATTTGTTTTTGTATGGTTTGTTGGATTCTGGTTCCGCTGTCACTATCCTAGGTAAGAACTCTCATGAACTTTTAATAAGATTAGGTCTGATTTTATCCAGCGATGAGAGAATAACTGTTACTGCAGCAGGAGGTCAAAGGATAACATCCCTTGGTTATATTCTTCTACCCTTGACCTTCGAAGATAAATTTTCTATTATTAAGGCGCACGTTATTCCAGCGATCGAAACCGTATTTATCTTAGGAATCGATTTTTGGAACACTTTCAACCTGTGCCCTAAATATTTATCAGATAAAGAAAACTTATTTTTAACTGATCCCGGGCTCTCTGAAATTTCTTCGTCACCATCTCATCATCTGTGCGGCTATGACGCTTTGAACTCTTCCCAAAAGCTGTTAGCTGACAATGTTGTTAATAATTTTAAGGACATTTCGTACGCAGAGAGAGGTTTAGGCCGTACTCACGTCATAAAACATCGTATAGATACTGGTGATGCTGAACCTATTCGACAGCGATATTACCGCATGTCACCAGAAAAACAACGTATTGTTGCTGAACAGGTTGACGAGATGTTAGCGCTAGACGTTATTGAACCTTGTGAGAGCCCGTGGTCTTCTCCGGTGTTAGTGGTCGGCAAGAAGGATGGAAAGCCCCGCTTCTGCCTAGACAGTCGTAAACTTAATGCTGTTACAAAGAAAGACGCATATAAGCTGCCATATGTGTCGGAGATATTGGACAATCTAAAAGATGCGCGTTATCTTTCCAGCATTGATTTATCTAAAGCTTTTTGGCAGATATTAATCGACGAAAAGGACAGAGAGAAGACTGCATTTTATGTTCCTGGTCGAGGAACTTTCATGTTCAAAGTCACAGCTTTTGGACTTACCAATGCTCCTGCTACGCAACAGAGACTTGTTGATCTATTATTCGGGCCTGAATTCGAGCTCAGAGTTTTTGCTTATTTAGATGATGTTATTATAATTAGCCGAACTTTTGATGAACACGTAGAACTGCTTCAGAAGGTTTTCCAAAAATTACGTTCGGCTAATCTTACTGTCAACCTGGACAAGTGTCACTTCTTCCGAAGTCAATTACGTTATCTTGGCTATATTGTGGATGCTCATGGCTTAAGGACTGACCCAGATAAGGTCAAAGCAATATTAGACTTCCCCACTCCTACTAATAGGAAGGAGGTCAAGCGTTTTCTGGGTACAGCGTCTTGGTATAGGCGTTTTATTCCACATTTCAGTACCGTAGCAGGCCCTCTTAATAAGCTTACTTCTAATAAAAAGAACTCCCCTGCGTTTCAATGGAACCCTGACGCTGACAAGGCTTTTCTAGAATTAAAATCAAAACTAGTTCAAGCACCTGTCCTTGCTTGCCCTGACTTTAACCTTCCTTTTGAGGTGCACACTGATGCTAGCAATTTTGGTATCGGTGCAATGTTAGCTCAAACTATTGACGGTGTAGAACATCCAATTGCATACATGAGCCGTTCTTTAAGTAAACCGGAGAGGAACTACAGCACAACAGAACGGGAGGCTCTTGCCGTCCTTACTGCCCTTGAATACTGGCGCTGTTACCTTGAAACAGACAAAACCTTCTTAGTCTACACTGACCATTCTTCGCTTAAATGGTTTATGTCTCTCACTAATCCAACTGGTCGGCTTGCAAGGTGGGGAGTCCGCCTTTCTTCTTTTAATTTTGAAATGAGACACCGCCGTGGAAAGGATAATATTATCCCGGACGCCCTTTCTAGATGTGTTCCAGTTGAGGTTATTTCAAACGGCGATGTTTCCGCGGCTGCAGGTCCTGATACTCAGGATTCTTGGTATCTGAAGATCTTCCAGGGCTGCCAGGCTAATCCTATAAATTTCCCAAATTACAAGGTGGAGAATCATGAATTATATAGGTACATGAAAACTAAGGTTGACCTTACGGTTGAATTTGCTTGGAAGAAGGTTATTCCTAAAGAACAACAAGCAGACATTTTAGTTGAGTGTCACTCTGAACCAATTTCTGGTCATTTCGGCGTGTTTAAGACATATAAGCGCTTAGCACTTCGTTTTTATTGGCCCGGTATGTATTCTAGCGTAGTTCAATTTATTTCTAACTGTGAAACATGTCTAGCTCATAAGCATTCTACCCATGGTGTCTCTGGAAAAATGGGTAGGCCTAAGGACGTTTCTCGTCCCTTCCAGGTCCTATCAATTGACTTGGTTGGTCCATTGCCTTCTTCTCGGAAACAGAATCAGTTTATTTTCGTTGTGACTTGCTGCTTTTCTAAATATTGCCTTCTTTTTCCACTTCGTCGAGCTACTTCAAATTTAATAGTCAAACACCTTGAGGATGACGTCTTTCTCGTCCATGGAATACCTCAAACTATTATTCTTGATAATGGAAGTCAGTTTATTAGCCGAGAGTTGGATAATCTTTTTAAAAAGTATAAAATCCCTAGCATACATTTTACTCCCAAGTACACTCCACAAATCAATACAGTGGAAAGATACAACAAAACTATAATAACTGCTGTTTCCAGTTTCGTAGATGGGGACCATAGATCGTGGGACACCAAACTTCCTCAAATCCAATTCGCCATTAATAATTCAGTTAACGAAAGCACTGGGTATACTCCATCCTTCTTGGTACACGGAAGAGAGTTAGTCGTTTGTGGTTCTCATTACATCGAGTATCCAGATCCAGCAGACCTTATATTTCTACCACGCGATGCTTATGCTGCAAACTTGGGTCAATTATCGCCAATATTCGATAAGGTTCAGGTTGCTTTGTGGGAAGCTCATGTAAAAAATACACAACATTATAACTTGCGGCGCAAACGTGCCGAGTTTAGTGTGGGCGATATCGTTTGGAAGCGTTGCTACTTCCAAAGCGATAAAGATGCCCATTTTAGTAAGAAATTAGCACCTAAATTTCAAAAATGCCGGGTAAAAGTTAAACGATCACCATTAGTTTACGTTCTAGAAGATATTAATGGTCGCGACCTTGGCGTTTGGCATATTAAGGACCTCAAGCTTAAGAGATACCCGTAGTAAGTTCATTCATTTTTTTTTCGGATTTCAATCAGTTGAAATCCTTTTTCTGGGGAGAGGGATAATGTAACATAGTGTACATAAATGACCCTTACAAAAAAAAATAACTTTAAAAATAAACAATAAAAAAAAACTATTTAATTTAAACTAAGTATTTACAAGATAAAGAGAATAATAATTTAAACTATTTACATATACCAAAAAAAAAAAAAAGAAAAAAATATAATAAACAAATACAAGCAATGCGGACAACCACATTATTTTATATATACGGAAGTAACCGGTCTGTCGTCGCCGCCGCCAGCGGCCGCGCGCCGCGCGCCGCGCGCGCGGCGCGCGGCGCGCGGCGCGCGCGCACTCCTAGCTATCACAGGTAGTCCGTAGCTGAACCTCTCGAGGCACGGACGCTGTCGCCTTGACTAATTTTCTCACTGCTTTACCGTCATTGCGAAATATTAATTTTAACCGTAACGTTATTTACGAATATTTAACTTAATCTCAACTTACGAGTGGATTGCCTCTCTCCATATACTCTTTAACAGTTTAACTATTAACTAAGTGATAGTGATTCCCAAACTTGGGTAAGTTGTGCACATTTATTTATAAAGATTTCTAACGGCCGTTACCTACCTGTTGTACTGTATTCTTATGTTAATTTTAGAGGTACGAGTCCGACTAAATATTGTAGCTTTATTCTATCCTGTGTGTAATGCTTATTGTTGTTGTCTTCCTACCACTATGTTCTACTTAAACTTTCAAAGCTTAACCATGTAACCGTCTCTGCTTGCTTACTTTTTCTATTAATTTTGATTTCTCACACTTAGAACTCTTCCGCCGTTATAAGCCCTAAATTGCTAAACTAGTTCTTGCCGTGCTTCCTAGCGTTTCCCGTGCGCCCTTATACCGGCAGCTTAATGATTCGGCCTTTGTTCCTAGGAATTACGTCACAGTTCAACTGACGGAACCGAATACCCAGTCACTTTCATCGCCTGAGGGGATTGACCGAGCTGACCGGGACTACGCCTGGAGGACGGGACCTCGCCAGGGGAGTGTGGAAGGCTAGACAAGTGCGCAACGACCTAGGCCGAACCTAACTATTTTTTTTAATATACCTCTTTTTCTTTTTATAATTTCAAAACTTAGTTTTATTTCTTATCTTTCTTGTTCACGTTCTATATACGTGACACTATTTATTTAGTCAAATATTTTTGAATTGGAATTATATAGTTTAAATTAACTCAGTGTATAGTTGATAATTGCACTAAAATTAATTATTAAGATATAAATGGCAAATATTGTACGGATAATTAATAAAAAAATTATGTTTAATCTTCCAAGTGCATTCTGTAATGTTTAACAAAACGAAACGTTATTTTTTGACAGCAATAGTTTACGTCAAAACTGTCAAATCTGTCAATAGTATTGTTTTGGTTTTTAGATGTTGACTATTATGTTATAAAAAGTAAAAACTATTGTAGATAATTAGCATTATTTAATTATATATAAAGTTTAAAATGAAGGCACTAATTCAACGCGTTATGAACGCTAAAGTTACCGGTAAGTTAAGTCATAATTTTAGGTTAATTTGTAGACAAATGTCCAAGTTTTGAAGAGCTTTTTATGAATGTATATAGTTACTATGAATGAAAACTATGTTATTATGTGTTGTTACAGTGAATGATGAAGTTATTAGCAGTATTGGTCAAGGCATTTGTGTATTCATTGGTATATCCAGTAGTGACACAAGAAAGGATATGGAATATATGTAAATATAGATTATTGTTTTATTTGCTTCTAATCTCAATACATTCTTTATACTTACAAGTGCTATGCATAACTCAATTCTCATCTTATTAATGGCCAGTATCTTCATTCAATTTTTTTTCTAATTAGTATGTTATAGTACATACTTACCCTATTTTTATTTTCAGAGTGCGTAAAATATTAAGCATAAAGTTATTTGATGACGAGTCTAGTAAGAAATGGAAGAAAAGTGTAGCTGATAAAGAATTAGAAATCTTATGTGTTAGTCAGTTTACGCTGTATAACACATGGAAGGTAAGATTATTGAAAATGATAAACTTGCATTAAAGTAACTCCATATTGGTCTCACAGACAAGCGGGACATAAATATGTGTAGTGAAGAGCTAAAATTAATACTATTTTATTTAATGAACAGACACATGTTATGTATCTGATAGCCTTATGATGTGATTTTGTAATGTTTCTTTCTATTTTAGGGTAATAAACCTGACTTTCACCATGCTATGCCTGGGGATAAATCCAAGGAGTTCTATGAAAACTTTTTACAAATGTTAAAGGATGCCTATAAACCAGATAAAATTAAAGGTATGTAAATACTGGCCTTTTTTATGTGTTAAATATTTATTTTTTAGATGATATCATGTAAACCATACCAGAAATTCCAATGCAATGTTATAAAATGAACATAAACATGTCATAAACACTGGACTACTTTTGAATTTTTCTATAGTTTATAGCTTCAAGTTTTTCATGTAAGTAGCGCCATCTGTAATTTCACTTTTGTATTAAATAGTACAACTACTTGCCACTTGGGGGCCGATGAGTAAGGTAGTTTAAAGTTTTTTTAACTTCTCTTTATGCACAGATGGCCAGTTTGCAGCCTACATGCAAGTGAGCATACAGAACGACGGACCGGTCACCTTCGAAATAGAGTCTCCAGCTAATCTACCAAGCAAGGAAAGAAGATCTAACAATGTAAATAAACAAGGCAAGGAAGCCGACAATGTTGAAGAAAATGTAGATAAAGATTAATTGTTACCTAATTTAGTGTAAGGTGTAATAAATTATTTGATATTGAAAAATAACTTTTATTTTCCTTAGCTACACAAATGGATAGGTCGTTGAAATAGTCTGTGAGTATGGTATGGTCTTTGTTAAAAGACATTTACAATATTATGGATAAGGATATAAACATATTCCCTACATAACCATATAGAAAGATCGACCGTAGTGACTATGAGACTTTATTTCGATAAATTGTATTGAGTGTTCTGGACGACAAGACTGCTTACGAGAAAAAAGCTAAAAGAGAGACAATAGACACCGTCCCTACCAACTCATAGCTTTACAAAAACATAGTTGGTGATAACGTCTATAAAATTTTAAATATGTAGCTACCTACGTTATGTATGTACTATCAAATATGTATAATAATAACGTTCTAACAAACTGAAGAATGAGCTAGTATTATGATTGCTGGATGATCATACTTACCAATAGTCTGGTTGAGAGAGTCCTGACGTTTTCCGCCAGAATCACATCTATTTTCACTATTTTTTTCGTATCACTATCACTACAAACTAAGCACATACATTTTGTTTATTCACAGCCACAATACATTTATTGTAAAAAACACCATTTAGAGGGGTTTCCTTTGAAATCTGACTTAGAAGAATATTTAGCCTATTTAATTGGAATTTCTTCAAACTAGTTTAAAAACCGATTCTATAGCGGTTTATTTAGCTTTAGTTCCCGACGTTTCAGGACCTTCGCATGGTGTCATGGTCAGGGGCTGACTGAGGTGGTATTTGTCTTGATAGAAGTGTTACTCGTCCTACCCTCAAATTTAAATTAATGATGTCGTGCATTTATGCAAGGCTTTCTTTCTTTGGAATAAAGTTTAAATAACCTTAAACTAAAGATTCAATTTATTTGTTACGATTTGATTTTAATTCAAGACATGTGAAGTGTCCTCAAATTTTAATACGTAGATGTATTTTTTATTTTGGAATTCGATTCAGAAGCCTATTCTGAACGACTACTTGCGTAACTTAGGTAAAAATGGTTACTCTAAACTTCATCTTAAGATTTTTAGCAAAGGGAGTAATACCTACCCTAAAAGTCATACTAAGAGTGCCTACTGAGTATCTAGAACAATTCCTACCAATACTTGTTTAGATTAAAGTAGGTAGGTATGCATATGAGTAATTACTCTAAACAAAAATTCCAAATGAGTGGAACAACTCAGGGTTCGAACCTGGAATGAGCACACAGTGACACAGTGGTCAAATGAGAGGATAGTTGGATAGCCGGCCATAAGACACTAGCAAAAGACAAGCTTACTTATTATATCCGTAGGTGTGGACAAAAAAACAACATCTATATTAATAAAAAACTTTATTTGAAATAATGGTTATTATCTATTAACATTTTGTTACAATTAGGCCAGTGATTATGCGATTCCATGTTAGATATATTAAAAGGTTTTTACAAAGATGATATGCCTACGCTAAGTCTACCAGATTGTTACAGCTACGCATAGAAACATCACTCTTCATACATACTTGATCATCCCTTCTGTTAACAGATAATCTACCAAAAATTTCAAGTCCGTCATTACTTTAAATCTAAACGAGTAGAAAATAAACTAAAAAATAAAATAAACTTGTATAAAAAGTTTAAATAAATGCATTTTATAAATCCCTCTATTTAAATATTAAGATAATGAAATTCAACAAATGAGATTAATGACCCCTATGCAGTGTCGAATATTAAAGATAAGGTTAATTTACTTGTAGCAATGAGCTCGAGTGCCGCATGATTACTATTTCTATACCGCGAAATATAGATATATAATCATAATGTTCACGCCTAGGTACGTCACGCCTACACAATGTACATCAATTCTTAGAGAATTTCCCTCATCATCGATCAAGGCACTATTCGTTTTGGTATATTGCTGATACGTTTCCTCACTCCTAAATTCACAATATCAATGGGTTAATATTATATTCGTACAAGTGTGAAAGAGTACAATTTTTATTAAGTTCTTAAGATAATTGAATGCACAACTTTGAAATCATAAACGAAACTGTCTTGGTTATTTACGATCGCGAGATGATACAGTCCACAGATTATGATTGCCAAGTTCTACATTGCGTATCTAATAACTTTACAATAAGTAACTATCGAATATTACTATTACAAAAATATCTATAATCTATTCTAAATTATTTGAATGAAACTGTTACTGGGATAGGCTAAGGATTTGATTAACAACATATACTCTTTCAATTCATAATGGACGTTGCAATTTACGAGTGCATAAATGGCATTACTAAGATTTGCCAATACTACCCAAATTTAGTTGATTAACAAAATAATAGGAAAGTGAAATAAATGCATTTTAATAACGACCGAATGGATACTATAAAGCCGATGCTTAATTTGAGGTGTTCGCCAAGGCAGAGGCCTGGGGCCACTCCCATGACCGACACAAAGTAAATCAAACCCCGCGCGTTGTAATTGTAGCGATGTTTGTTTTACTTTGGTGGTGTCCCCAGATGAAGCATCTGCTTTATAGTATGTTGGGTGAGCGCATGCCGAGGTTGCGGCGAGTGGTGGCTGGTCGTTCGCCGCGGGTGGTGGAGGTGGGTCGGGTCTACCAGAGGCCGGAGGAGAAGCCGCCGGGCGGCACGCGGCTGTGGTGGATCATGTGGCTGTTGCCGCTTATTGACGTCACCGTGTTGATCTGGCCGTTCATTGATTTGTAGCCGTCACCGGTGATCGGGTTGCCTTCTGAAATTAGTATATTGGTGTCGTTAGTATTTTACATAATTTATGGTGATTCCCAATCAAAGCAACAAAATTACAGTTACTTTAGTGGAAATTTATGAAATATCTAAATGGAAGTTAAAATCAATATTCACCATGCAAAAATACGTGTCTGTATAACCATAACTACAAAGTACGTATATCATTAATGACCTAAGAAAAATATTTTATTCATGAAATATTTGATATCATAATAGTACAACGGTATTACAATAGACAAAGAAAGCTATAGATTCTATCAACAGTTAAACCTACATCGACTGCCTACAGTATAAAATGGAAAGCAGTACCTATAGTAGGTACCTAATAACTATACAACCATTGAAAGAAGAAAGAGGACGTGCGTAAAGAAGAAAATTATAGCTTGAGCGTCACGTATGTACACAACACAACTTACACACAATACAATAACGAATACATTTACTGAATGACAACATTACCTACAAGCAGGAGATAATATAAGCACTATATAATAATAAACATACAATAGTATAAATATACAACTTTACTAAGAAGAAAGGAATGGTTAACTAAACCCTATATGAGCAAAAAATAAAACGGCAATGGGTGCTCAATTTATAGACATGAAGGAAATCGTACCACAATCCTTTTGTTAAGCGAAATAAAAGTGACAAGCTTCCACTGATGAAATGATCTCGTGTGTATATTTCATCAGAGCGATCGGTGCGTAAACAACAACATTCCTTCAGTGTAAACCGAGCACCCACCCATTTCTCTTCGGCGGACATAGTCTACATAGTACGTCTTAGGTCGGAAGTCCGCTGCATGCCGATTGCGATCAAAAAGGTATCCAGGAACGTGTTTGTGGAATATGGGAGGGAAGCCGGTAAGAGTGTGAGGACCAGGGATCAGAGAAGTTGCAAGGGGAGTTATGTCGGGTATGGGCCCGTCGCGTTCGTACTTGAAAAGCGTTGGCGGCGGCTCTGCATGGGCTACCAAATATGGATCGATTGGACCCCCTAGTGCAGGTATCGGATCATATTTGTAATCCGGTTTAGGTCTCTCACCGAGAGCTGAATTCATGCCGACGAAAGCGTACGGCTGCAAAGGATGGTAAGGAATCCTAGGTTCCTTGGGCTCTAAGTAATGCTGAGCTGGGAATGGCGGCCAATGGCGATTGAGAACTAGTTGAGGCGACAATGAGTTTGGGTCTATGACCGGATGAAACATTCCAGGATCGTCGGTTTCTAAACCAAGAAGAGTGTAAGGTGTCTGTCTGGTGGTGAGGCTAGGTTTCATGGTGGACTCTACGTAATAGTTAGCTGGCTTTGGGGGCCAATCTGTGGTGATGTATCTGTGGGTAGGTTGTGGGTGTAGGAGGTGGGCGTGAGGAGCGTGGGGAGCGTCGGGGTCGGGGTCGGCACCTCGCAGGCTGGCGGCGGGGTGGCGGCGGCGCTGCGGCGGCACGGCCACGCCATCGCCTGTCACCGGATTCCTCTTCGGTGGAGTGTACGATGCTGACCATTTACAGAATAATTGGTTTTCATTCGAATCTACTGTACTACGGCCCTAACTTATAATTCGACTTTATATTCAAACAAAGCCTAGACACTGTTTCCCGTTAACTTGACGCTTAACTTATAACAATTAATATTACTCGTGCATTCAGGACATACTCGTAAGTAATCATTACCAATGTTAAATTACAATAACTATCATTATTTTTTTAGTATTATAAGTATTTGATGATTATTGAGTAAACAATTAAACATGCTCCATTCTAAGCCAGGCATGTTACGTTTTTAAATTGTATTATTTCTTGTATTATGATTATTACAATGAAAGTTACAATTTTCACTTAGTAGACGTTATTGGTGAGTAGATAAGTAAGTGAGAGAAGAAAGTCAGAGCGCTTCTGTATATATTATATGTGAATACAAGTAGTATTAAGCGTTTTCTTCCTAGCGTGCACGAGTGCCAAGTATTTGGAATAGATCACGGTTTCGAGCGTCTCAATCGCAACCAGAAATGCAACAAAAACTAACAAAAGAGTTTTTACAATTTCTGAAAACGATCTTGCATACCTAATACGAGGAATGGATAGCTTTACTTGCTAAACACGATTTCATTAAAATCTCTTACACGAAACATTATTTCCAATGACTTTCCGGTCCGATTGAATCGGATAGCTCTATGCAATTAATAGATGTGCATTGGCAGATCAATTAACGACCGTGAAATTATAACAGAAACTAATCAACTAGTAATTAAAATTGAAAAATATATGTGTCTTCGAAAAATTTAAAATTACAGATATCTTGATTAAACTTTTACTCTAAAACATGTTCATATTTGTTATGTCCAAACAACCAATGAACATGAGATGATTATTGAGAATATTTTCGCTATGTCGTTCCTTGTTTAGCGTAAAGTCTATTCGATTCGTTAAGGTTTGCGATCGGCTCGTGCCCGTGTCGTTCCGTGAGCGTTGCTAGCCGTGCTCGTGTCGTGCCTACAACGGGATCGACTCACAGTGTCCGGCGAGGTCCGTCTCACCTCGGCTGGGGGTCGAGGACGCGCTTCCGTTGGCGATCGGCTTGGACGGCGAGTGCGTGGGGCTTGAGCCGTTCATGTCCGAGTCACCGAATTGGATGTGACTGCGAATTGTGTCAGTCACCATGGGAGAGACCGGGTTGTTCACAGCCTGGAACATAATTATTGTTTGTCTTAATTACATAGCAGTTGCATGGAGAATATAGTTAAACTTGGCTTTTTTGCGATCAAAATTGTTTAAGATGCTTCACATTGTTATTTACTAAGTAAAAAATTATATCTGAGCATTTTTATTCTTTGACTAGCGATTTGACATGAAGTGTCAAAGTTAAAGCAGACAAAAATATTAAGAGGGATGGGCGAAGAGAAAACAGATAATAAATGATACCGGCTAGTGTTGTCGTTTCGGCTTTCATGAAGTCATTCATCGGCACCTGTTTTAAATAGAAAATGATGTTTACTCACCTGTTCCGAAGAGGCGTGTCCCATTATATGGAGCTCTCCAGACGCTGCTACCGTCCGCCGCATGTTAAACGTCCGCGACACCGCTTCGGAATCGATTTAGTTTTACCGTTTACAATAATTGCTGCATGATTAGACCACCCCGTCATTCACCGTGGGTGTCGTAACAAGCAACTAACGTTTATAGGGCAGTTGCTTGTAATGATTAGTTGATAAACGATGAGATTCACCCAGGAAACTGACCACTTGTAGGTTAACAAGACCTCCAAGAAAATGGATCGTGGGAAATATTATCGGAAGGGAAACATTTTGAGTTTGTTAGAAATTCATTGACAAGCAAGAGCGAGTTGCAGAAAGCAAATCTACATGGTAACTCATGCCTTGGTGCCATTTTGTGGTGCCCAATAACTTAACTGTCTACAAAAATATAAAATTCCAATCTTACCACGTTCACCTTCTCATAATAGTCTTGTCCACATAGATGAAAAACCTCCTGGATTGAACCTGTGAATGCCTTTTACCTGTTTTGTCAAGAGCAAAGGAATGATGCGGTGTTCTGAGTCTCAGCACAATTCTGTCGATTCTTGTAGTGTCTAGTCTATTATCTACTATAGTATAATAAAGTGAAGATAAACCAGGTTGCGTACTTGTGTTTGACGCACCTGTCCGAAGAGCCGGGAGTGCGTGTCGCGGGGGCGGGTGGGCGTGTCGCGCACCACGCGGTTCCTGCCGGCGCCATTCTTCACGGGGCTGCCGTCGGTCTGGTCCGCGTTGAAGATCTCCGCGATGCAGCTCTTGGGCGCGTTTGGCACCCTAAACAAACAAAACATTGTGGGATTAGTATAGGATTTAAATTACTGAAACTTAGTACCTGGAAATTTGGCTTCCATACATTTAGACCTTAACTATACCTTCGGCCACCTTAATGTATCAACCTAATCTTAAAATCACTGATTTGATTCAGATATATCCATAACGGTAAAAAATAATTCATTACTGTAACGTACTGGTCTCATTACAAAATTAATATGCAAAAGTATCATTGATTTATGAATCATGTCTCACGTTTTCCTGCACATTCACCCCTCTAAAAGCCATTTCATAGCTTAATCGAAACCCGATACACGAGCATGAACATTGAATACGTAATACCCCTGCAACTGGACACGGGTGGACATCACTGCCGGTTCCGAGGGGACCGCTTCCGGTGCGGGGGAACCCTTCCATTTCCTGATCAAAACATAATATGACCACTGATGGGGTGGCCACAGAATATACCTCTATTTATTTTGAATTGGATATTGATTGCTGTCAGAAACACAATATTACGATTTTTGATACGTAAACCTCCTTAATTGATAAGTATATTATTTTTACTAGATCAAATGTTTTGAGAAAACACCTGATGTAAGTATAATACGACAGCTGGAAAGACAAATACAACAAAAAAAAGGAAAATATTGTAGGTATCCTCAAATGGTTTGGGAAAAAGCAAGAAAAAAATACATGTACTGCCTTTAGTATGTTCTCAACTGCGCATTGCAGAACATTTCTATCATTTAGATACTAAATAAGACCCTTCATGTAATATAGTCTGAAAACAGGAATCAAAGAACCAGCAAAGGAGCAAATAAAAAAGTCATTCCATAAAAAAGGAATAAATTAACTCATAAATCATAACTAAGCCCGTAAAACTCTGTAACGACAGCAAAAAGTATTTTATTAGCTGACGCAGTCGTTATGAATTCGGCAGTGAAACGTAATACTTGCTTACTTCGGTTTTAACTTTCGTTTTACTAAAATATTAGCAAGTAAACTGCTTTTATTAAACAACATTTCACACACGTTACTTTTATTTATGATCATGGATACTTAAACAATACTTATACAAACACGCATAACAAAAGGAATAAATGGTAAACTAAAATACAAACATTATGTTTCATCTGATTCAAAAGTGAGTATTTTGAGTTTAATATCAGCAAAGGCTCAACCTATTTAAATAAAGCTTACGATCAAAGAAAGCATCATTAACTCAACCTCGAGAGATGCAGAACAATCGGTCATAAAGCAAATCGCTAAACAGCGCCTATCTTCACCCAACTCCTTATTTCAATCCATCAAAGGCCATTAAATTTCAGAAAGCAAAATTGTTGGAAAATATTCAATTACACGGCATCGGCGTGAACCTAGTCTGACTCTGTCATAACAGTTTAAGTTGGCTGGCAAATCGGCGTAGTTAATGCAACAAGATGGTCAGATAACGCCGGGCTTCGCAGAGCAAATACTCGGTTTTATGAGGTGGATGTTATCATGGCTAGCGATCGCGGTAGCATCGAGTAGAAGCCACCAAAGACGACTGCGGTACGAGCTAGAGCATCGCTGTGGTTGGTCGAATAACGATGCTATTTCTATTTAAGGAATAAAGTTGTTCGTTTTCTTTGTCAAGGTTTTTACTTCGTCTATGTCATGTAATGCAACAATTACATTTTGTAGTCATGGTAAACGAACCGAAAAATCAATGATAAAACTAGGTTCCTAAGTCGGTACCTTCTACTTAGAATGGGAAACATGAAAAATATTGAGTACACAATTTAACTAGCTAGCGCTACAGAGCACAAAGGAAAGTTCATATAGGAAAATGAAAAACGCCATCCGAGCGCTGCCTCGGGCAAAGCTATAAAGACAATAAAACCCTAACTGGATCATTACGTTGGCTCTTAACAGCACTGGAATAGTATCGACATTATACAAATAGTACAATCAGGGAAGATAAATGAACCGATAGCGCGGCGCGCTGTGTCCGGTCACACTTCCTCGACTTAACAATGATGTGCTATCTACGGGAATGACTGCTGAGATGCAAAGTGCGGCGATAGTGCCGCCACCGCACCGCCACGCTACAGTTACACTAACTGACCTGTATTGGCCTTTCTCTAAAGGAGCAAAAACTACTGTTGTTTGCTGCGCTCCTGGCAGGTACTTCGTAGTCGCTCTCTATATTATTCGTACTCTTTCAGTATTTAACTTTAAGGTCAGGTATAGTAGATATTTTTGATCTGATCAACCTGGTTCCTTTCGAGCTCCGTGTACATAATCGTCAGCAGCATGACAATGACAAGGATCATAACAATAAACTTTAACGACGTTTAAAGAAAAGCAATCGTTTACATTGGCTGAAAGAGTTCAAAGACAATCGTACTTTGTTTGAGAATAAGAATACCTCTAACGTAACAGGGGCTCATTGTGTTGTAAAAATATATCGAAAGAAGGGCCACAGACTACATGCTTATTGTAATAATGACGTCACGCCAGAACCCTAACAAAACACAGCTTTCTTTACGATGGGCGTGAAAAAACAACTACAGAGCTTTCCCATTATAGAAAATATAGGGCAAGCAGCCGATGACACATTAAGTTGGGACATAAAGGCCCATGGCAGGCGTATGGCCAATAAACTGGTACAGTGTACACAGTGGTCCAAACATTTACAGTGTCCTGAACATTGGCACACAATGTTGCACAAAGATAATATGGACCTGTATGGGGGCCTGCACCTACGAAAACTTAACGACAGAAATCCCGATTGGGTGACATTCAATTAATTTAAATTTTACACGACCAGACTTTTCTTCAAGTAAACAGATGTTAGGAAACTTCAGGCTGAGTCATCTCTGATTGAGCAAGAGGACGTGATCTAGGCTGTAACTCATTTGAATGTACGAGATGGTACGATGTCAAGAACTATGTAAATCTAGGTAAAATTGTAATTGCCCCGACTTTACATAGAATCATTAAATTGTTGCTGTGTGTTCCTCATAAAGACTAGACAGGCGCATTAAAGATGTCGCTTAACAATTGAGACGCTGCGCCGTATTCAGAAATTGACATTGTATATTATGGGGCATTATGATCTTTGTTTGATTTTATACGATCTAGTGAAGACATATTTCAGGCTTATTGCAATTCATGCGATTCTCTTTCATCTGCCAACGCCTACGATCGTTTTGAATATTACTGCGTATCCTGAATGGGTACAATATTACGGGCAACAAATGTGATGCGATCTTTATATAGCAACACCTTTATGTTATCTCGTGTATTAGAGGCTGCGTTTGGCCTGCGGGGCAACGTATGGCGCGCGCGTGCGGCCTGCAGGCGCCGCGGAGAATTGCGTAAATTACTCGTCATCACCAGCCGGGCAATCTACTCCACGCCCCCTCGGCCGACGGATAACAGATTCTCATTGAATTGTATCTGCAGTTATACCTGCGTATTCACGCACGCACTAAAATAAACGGCCATAAATAACAGTTGTACACGTAAACATATGTTTGTAATTATAAATATTTAAAACAAACCTAGCATCTCGGCACGCCTATAATTAACCACAGGAAGAAAGTGCGTGAGAGTAAATTGTTTAATTGTGATATACATGGCGGGTTCTCTGCTGCGCTTGCGCCACACGCAACGAAAAGAAACATGGCGCCTGACAGGGTACTGTTACGAAAATAAACAGCTGTCAAAGGGGAGTGATGGTGAAAACAGTCACCGGAAGATAATAATAAATTCCACAAAGCAAAAGGAAATGTTATGACAACGGAGGCTCCCTTTGTTCAAGTTATGGTTTGAGTGCTCTCTTTGAACCAAATCCAGAAATAATCACAATGTTACGCAGGACTAGCTTTATCACGAACGGCATCAGCTCTGGTGTTAAGGTGCGTTAAGCACGACGTACATTCAAACTTAATAAGATCGTGTAATATCAAGTGTAGAATATTGGCAATTATTACTGTACTGGTGTAATAACTGACGTGGATGTGAGATGGTGTGATAACGTCGCTAGTTACACGGCGCTCTGCAAGCCCGTACCGAGCCGAGGCTGGGTGTTAGATATCAAAAGTAGTTGGCCGGTTAATGGGTTTACGCCTCTGCATCGCGGGTTTTGCTCCACAAACGCCACGAGTAATGAGACCAAGTTAATGATATCTGCGGTAATGAGAGACCGCGTAACTTTATCATACGCGGAAAGACAGGAGAAACCGCTCTTCGTTTTCAAATGAAAGGCAATACATTACGTTGTTACAGAGACCAACGATTGTGCACTTTCTCGACAATTTAAATTTAATGGGGATCAGTGACAAACTATTATTTACACCTTGTTCCTTTGTAATTAAAGTCTGCTCTATAATATTACTGTCACAATTTAAACAATTTGGTATGTTTACAAGCGCTATTAAAATAATAGTTGTGTTTAATTCGAGAGTAAAATCAATAGTTGCCGCGGGCACACTTTAAACTGCGTAACCATTAGCTCGTGAATAAAAAATAAAGCAATTTGCATCGTTGATTTGTGGCACGAATCGCGGTCAGATAAGCCTCCAGTCTAGGTGAGCTCATATTGATTTTCTGTGTCGGCGCATGTTTTACGGGAACGTAAGTCTGTTGACAACGGCAGATAGTGGTTGTAAGAACAGTTGAATGTCTCGAGTGTGTTAACTCGGATTTACGGCTACTCTTTATCAGTTCCGCACTGGTACACGCCGGGATATGTGCGTTTCTCGGTAACCAAGATAGTTCAACTGTCGACAGGCGCTGAGTTCCATGTTCTGGCTATAAGCCGAAACGAATTAAACCATTCTATATATTAAATGAGATATATAGCAATAAAGTTTATTGCCGTCTGTAAAATATGGGTTTCACTGTATCTAGTCGTAGATCATTTGAAATAACGGTAATAAACATCTAAATCACTGATATAACGTTTAAATACTATTCAATCAGATATATCTAAAGTAAGCAATAATTCGAAATCATCCAATTACGTGGAGTTTTAAAGAGACACGAGTCGATAGCAAGCTGTTGCCGATAACAATGGAGCTAAGTAGGAGGCAGTGACAAGGCTAGTGCTCTATGTAAGTGCCTATCACCTCCCACGGGATTGTCTGACTTGACGTTGTTATTCCCTATAGCCATTTAGATATTTAAAGCCTAGTTATCTGCGAGAAGCTTTCATATTTTATAAACCGATTGGCTTAGTGGCTTTGCACATCATTCAACTGTAAAGCTTTGTTTACTTTGCTGATATTTATCTGACATTTGTATAATGCTTTCTAACGTGAAAGAGGACAATGTTGTTATATATAAATTTATTTTGGAAAAAAAAACTCATGAAAGTCTTTATGCACGATAAAATGTGCGGAAAGAAATTTCAAAATTAATTCAGCACAAAGGTGAAGTTCATGCAAAGTCGCGCAGGAAACTTTCCCTCGCAAGCCAATGAATAAGAATTTAATTATAAACTTCTTGGTAAGTATATCGTGGTTCCCGCAACTGTCAAGCGTGTATGGTCGTGCCCGCTTCAATCGCCACCGTACTTTAATCTGTACATGTACCATGAAAACTATTGCTATTGTGGGAGCGAGACGGCGCGCTACATCGTATATTTCAGCGTCTCTCTTTTCGTTTGAATCCCCGCTTACTTTAATCTGTTGACGCGCTGTAAGCCAGCTGTATAGTGCATTTCCAATTTCTCTAATTAGTTTTCTATTTTAAAGTAAATTTGTGTACATTTTCGAACTGTTTGAGGTTAATTCAGTGAATAGGGAATTGTTTTTGCCACCAAAATAGCAGTTCTGTAGCACGATGTCGTTCAATTTATTACCTTCTTGGTTTTAAAAGTTTGTTGTTTTGGAAAATAGACTTATACTATTTATTTATTGTGATTTTAATTTAGAAAAAAAAACTTATATAACATCTAAATTACAAAATAGATTTAAAAATTCATTTTTTCACATTTAAATGGAGTAATAGAGATTTAGACATTAAATAATAGATTCAATAATAAACTGAGTACTTATAGCAAAGATTCAACGTTAAACATTTACAATTGTGTGACTTTTGTATAACAGCCTTTACGATGCAGCTTTACAGGTTTATACATAACAACAACTTAATAAACGTTTATCGACAAATTCTGAAGATTATAATAGCCGGAACAGTTACTTCCTCATTGGTTTCTACGTCAACAGTAGTTATGTTTATGATGCTTGTACAGGTTTCTTCAATTTCAGATAACTTACAGACATCATTGTCCGTCTAACTTATCTACAGAGCTAAAGTTTAATGACATAACATAACATATCATCACGCCTGTATCCCCGAAGGGGTAGGCAGAGGCGTACCAATGTACACCCACAGTTCGCCGATATGTTTAGGTCCCATGTAATAGGGGGCGAGCCTATTGCCACTAACCGGGCACAAATCCAAGTTTAATGACATGGACACATATTCCAAACGTAACTTGTTGGAAACTGGAAATATATAAATTTTACTTTTACGACGGAGAATCATGGATACAAGATTGAAACTAATATATAATTACTGTTATGTTCGCTCCTGCAGTAAAACACAAGCCCTTTATTTTCTTGCTCCTGTATAAGTACTATAAGTAGATATAAAGTGGAAACTAGTATATAGCTTGGAGTGGATTGATCCCACGACCCTGGCTACCCACTTAACCGTATCTAGTGCTATCCAAGTGCCAATAAACATGGTCAGAATTTCGCTATCACCAAGCTTTTCTCTCAGCAAGTATACACATATACCTAACAATAAGGCATCTTTCATAAAAAGCGTGAAGAACACTGAATTCGCAGAAACGTAGAAATCTTCATACAAGTTATGATAAATGAGAATTTTCTAATTGGTTGGCATCTCACAATTCTATCCTTTCGATTGTTAGTGAGGGGTACTTAACGCGCCAGCCAGTGCCGGAGAAAAAAAAAACGTTAAATTGGATGAAATTACACATTCTCCGTTGCGAGGCTCAAATTACTCGGTACCTTCTTTCACCTACGATTTCATTTCATATGTCTATTGTACACTGCAACTATAATTATAGAGCCGGACACTCACACTTGCCTTTGAGATTAGGAACTTAATGTATATTTTTAGCTGTATTCATAAGTTTGTAAATGAGCGGTCATTAAATAGTAGTTTCGTGACAGTAATAAATCTCAGTCAGTTCTAATTTCGGTTGGATCATTATTAAGCATTATTTTTACTTGGAATGTTATTGTTCGTCCGATGCTTCTCACTTTCTAATATGATGCTACACTATCCTAGGTTTCGCTTACCCAATTATTTCTCACTTTTAGTTGAATATATTTTTTGCGCCTTTGCCCTACTGCGTTAATTTAAAAATAGTCTAAAATTTGCTGTTGCATGAAGCTTTCTATGGCTTGTAAAAAGATCTTTGTAAATATGTGCACAAACACATTGGAAGGCACTTGACTTGAAGACATGATAATCCTCAATAAGCACTTGAGTTTTTTTCTATTATTCACGTTTCTGTGGTCTGTATAAAAGTCTGTAAAAAGACTAATCCAAACCATGTATCCTGTTAGTTTATGTTTTCTTTTTCAAATTAGCGTTATCCAAGGTCAGAAATACAAAGGCTTTATGCGTTAATTTCAAGTGCACACACACACTCAGGTACAAATCTCGTGTGCAGCTAACCAGATGTTGACTTCCGACGCGCTCTTTGTTCCTGCATTTTTCTTTTTTTGCACCTGCGTAGCAAATAACAAAACCTACATTTACCGTTACGTCAGAAAAAAGAACCTTAGCACCACGAAATAAGATCTATTTTCGCGTATCTGTAGATGTTTCTTGATGATTCGTGGTTGTTATTCGTACACACGTATGTTTGTGTTCACTTTTCGTGTTCAAACGCTATTGTTTGAGATATCATGCATTTGTTAATTAAAAACGGTATTACAAACCAAGGATCACAACAAATACAAAAGTAAAATCAACAAGATTACGTGACTCCGATTACAAATACAACATCATTTACATATAATAGAAATTAGAATATGAGATGTTTGTTATTGATAATTGAGTTAGATTTTAATACTTTAACATATTTGCTGGCAAACGCCCGCGCTTCTCGAAAGTGATATTCATCTGATCGACCCCTTGTTGATATGCCTTGAAGATATACGGATAAGAGAAGGAATTGTGTGGCGCGAGTCTGGCTGTAATACACCATAATGTGCAACTAAGCCTGATAGCGTCTTATGTGGGAGAAAAGAGGTGGAGTTCCGTAGAGGTTATATTATTGTTATTTCTAGAATGTAGAGCATCACCAGTTATAACTACGCTTAGCAAATGGATTAATGCACGCTTCAAATTGACACGTATAATGTTGGTTCTTGACAGCTTAAACACATAATTTGACATGCATAAACAAACAGCGCTGCCTTTGTTACAAGTCATTCAAGCTTAGTTAACGGTGCTACCAAATTACGCAGAAGCAGGTTAATGTTCAGGAAACAAAGATACACAATAACCGCTTAACAATGTAACTAGGTTAGACAAATAATCAGGATATCCATGCTACAGGATGCAATTAGAAGATACTCGGAGATTAGATTAAACTCGAGATGTTCTGGCATGGATACGTTGGGTACTGGTATTTCAACATAGACGTCACTTGAGGTTCTAATAGAACTGTCTATTGCAATTTGCTGTAACATTCTGCCTCATTTGCCAACTTGTTAGGATTTACTGGCGCCAGTACAAGACATCTTAAAGGTTCTGATTGGATAGCGCTTGCAGCTTCTATGTTTACGATGCGAGGTGTGGTTAAGGTTACAAACATGGTTTTCTAACGAGATTAAACAGCAAACCAAACATGTAACATTCAAATAAGTACATACAAATACGTTCTGTAATTCCCATTTCAATTTGACGTCATTTTCAAAGCCGTGAGCAGCTCTGTAAAGCTTTCTCATGTATGAGAGCCAGACGTTGGGAATATCACGCAAAAGAGTTTTGTAAGAGAAAATGCGCTATATTTGAAAAGGAAAAACTCCGGGGATTTCGAAATATCTCGACTAATAAGGCCACTCGCGTACTCGGCGGAGCATGCAGCACGCTGAAGATTTTCATAAGATGACATATTTTCGCTCTAGTATTTTCGTTTTAAATTATGCTCTGAATTCAAAACATTCAAGGTTTTAATTGCGAATGTAAGAGACACTAAAAAATTTGTTTACGGATGAGAGAACCGCTTAATTAAATACAAGTAGGTAAAAAAAACTCAACTAATTCATGATGATGAATTTTTAAAACACCATTTACACAACATGATATTCACATAAAACTAGTTATTTAAATAAAATAAAAAAGCCTGATATTCAAAAAATAGAAATACTAGTGCGTAGCTACTACTCATATCCACATCTACATAACGATAGTTACAAAATAGGTAACTAACAAATCGACTAATCCTACTAAATACATTATGAAAGGCAAACGCTCCTTATCGATATACACATAGGTTTCCATAATACTAAGTTCAATCGCCCCTACCCCTGTCTAATTTCCACCCCTTTCTTTTGACGTCATTTTTTAAGGTTATGGCCATTGATTTTATATTCAGTAACGTTATTTAACTGCTATATTTAGCTTTACAGTTTTTCAATATTTACTAAACAACGAGCTCGTTACAAACCGATAAAAAAAAAACTAATTTATAATTGATTTAGCACCAAACCATTAGTTGAATTTATCACTTTTTAACTATCCAATTTAACAATCTTAAACAAGATATCAGATGAAAGTAGATAGATGAAAAGTTTTTACTACTTTTTAATTGCTTTCTTGTTAATTAATCTAAACTTAAATACCGTAGAGTGCGATGTGAAGAAGAAGAAATCGTAAAAAGTTGCACAGAAAATGAAATTAAGAACAATAATCTCATATTTTGTAAGTGATTGTTCCTCTTTTACTTTATCCTGGTCGAATAATAGCTTTTAGCCAGCGCATCACGACTTATATTAGGTTCCTCATAGATCCACGATTCCCTTGTCAGCTTAGCGTAAAATTCAATCGACACATCTATATCTCGATATAGTTCAAGCACGAAAACCGGTCATTGAACCCTACGCCGCCGTCTGCTGGGCGTCTACAACCCCACCTTTACTTTAAAACACACAATATTTGACAGAACCTAAATGTATTATAACCATTGAAGCTTTAATACACAACGATTGTTGAACACTCGCAGCTAAAGAGGTAATGTATAAACGCGTGAGCGATGTGTTGTATTATTTGTTAGGGAGTCGTGGGCGGTGTTAATGGGTAACATTGAATGTTTGTAGTGCAGTATGTTCAATAATTTATTAAGGCGATGCACGCGATAACATCTCCAATACATTAAGACAGGCGTTATAATCACCATTATAAATATGGGTTAATTAATATCCTGCTACAGTGCTACACAACTATCAAATATCTTGAAAATACAATTTTATTACCTTTTTATTTAATATGCCGAATAAAAACGCAAGCTTAAATTTAATTAATTAAGTCATCAAACTTTGATACAGTAATTAATTCAATATTACCATATAAAGGAAATGAAGTCATTGACTTTTTTGGTTGTTAACTTTAATGACTTGAATAATTGCAATCACAAGCCTAAATAAGGATTCAATTTACATTAAACACATTACATTGAAATCCAAGTTATAAAGTATAAATATTTATTATGTTCATACATATGAGAAAATGAATTCGGAATACTGAATCGTTATAAAATTTATAATTAAAAATATTCTTCACCGCAAAATAACAATCACAGTAGGACATCGAGTCAAAAAACAAATGAATATTCGGAATTGAATATTTATTAAAATATACAGATATTATTAACAGCCATCTATCATGTATGTTACAGATTTTTTACAAAAACAAGCAAACATAAAAGTTAATTAAGGAAAACATTTATCATTGAATTTTAGTTTTAATTAATCAATAAATTAGTGATTAAAGATATACGAACTTGTTTTTCCTATTTATACCGTTTTCTTTGAGCCATTTAATCACGGTTTGTAGCTGCATTTGATAACACATGAGTTCATTATCTTTTAATTTTTAATTTATTACCGTAGATTCAAATTAATTACCAGTTGTATGACATTTTTTACGATTAGTTTTAAAAGAAATCGTACGGATAAAAGTTAAGCACCCCAAAATTCTAGCACATAAAATGCAGATCAAATATATGGTAATAAAACGCAAGCATTTTTTTTTGCTAAAAATATAAATTGTTTTTTCAACGCAAGTGCTATTTAGATATACCATCTTGTACCCAATAAGAATATAAAATCAATCAATGTCAACATTAAACTAGGCCGCACCATTGTGTAGAAAGTACTTGTTTTTTACCAACGAAGTTAATCTTTTATTGAATTAGAATTGGCACTGATTTGTAGGTAAGTGCCGTGACCCAGGTATTATAAAGTAAGATGCCCTCTTAAATGTAAGTGCTTACAGGTTTTTTGATTTCATCTGGATCCATAAGGCGAATTGTTTAAAAACAAAAAAGATGATGAATGACAATGTGAAAAAAGACAAAACGAATCTTTAAAAATTACTACTCTTGTCAAATCTTTAGGATCTTGTATTTGGCCAAAAATTAATCGTGTTCTTAAACATAAAAATTCTCATCACTCAATGCTCAAAAGAACTTACTCCAATCATAAAAAAGGCACTAAAAAGCAATTACGTTACAACTAATGTTATTACCTACATTTACAATTGAACACGACATATTACATTGGTAGGAAGTTGAATAAATATTTGAAACAAAAGAACGTAACTCAAACAATACAATAATATTAAAACGAAAGGTATATTTCAATGAATACGAGTGGAAACAAAAAGCAAGCAATATCCTTTCGAAGATTAAACTTCCGCCGTACTATTGCATCGTCATCCGTTTTCTATAGGAACTGTATGCAATATACGCACAATTGACACAGTCAGGTAACAGTGGTATTGTAAAAAAATATGAGTGAATAATAATACCATTACATTTCAGAGACAATATTTTAAATGCAGCTAATAATAAATATACTTTTTATATTTTAGCTCTGAATTAATTGCTCTCGATTTTGTTACATTATGTATTGTATACTCACGAACCAGAGATTCATATGTCGGATAAATAAACATTGATAATGTATTTGAATATAAATCAATTCATAAGTGTGCCTGCTCGTTGATAAAAGGGAAATGAGAAAACCACATTTTAGCACAAGGTAAAGTTTTCCGTGCCTTTGCCCCACGGGAAAAGATTTCCACGAGAATTTCCTTGGGCTGGAAACTAATATTTCCCTACAAACATAATTTATATATTAAATATATAATAGGAATAGTACCCGAGAAAGTTTTGTAGTGAGTGCTGAAGCCTAATAACTAATGCACTTAATAATACAAGGCGATAGAGTGCCGATAGACTGTTTAACCATAGATATTACTCTATAAACCGAGGTTAATGGTATGACCCCGTCATTAGATATTAGTGCACTTATTAATATAACTTTATAATTGAGTGGTAATGACTCCGATGACCCTTTTAACTTTAAACTATTCGATCTCGGCACTGAAATATTAGAAAGCATCTCCTTTTTGAAGCGATCGTTATTTATTATTAGATATTTATTTTATAGCCCATATTTTTTAGATAGCTTTTTTATTCCTTGTTTGTTTGATGTTTACTAAACATTGGTTAACTTGCTCATTCGAAAATATAACTAACATTCATTTTAGGTGAGCTTGTTTACTTAGTATCCAAGGCCAGTGGAGAGAAATAAGGAATCTACAAGGACCCATAGTCCTTGTAGATTGAATTTAAGTCCCGTTTGAATTGTTATCCACTTTTATGCTTTTAAGACCGCTTTCATTACAAGATTAACTAGTAATAATAACTAAAACTATATTAAATATTACTCCAGAAATAAACAGGTTAATAAAATTTCATCTCCTATAATAAAATTTGAGTCAAAAGTAACTAAGTACCTACCTATGTTAAAAGATTATAGTTCAACGTAAAACTTTAATTGCTAATCTTAATTTAGACACCCACGACTCTAAAGTAAAACGTCAAATGAAACAGATTTGATTAGTTTTTACTGCTTTTGGAGCCCTTATGTGAGAATATTAAAAATATATTTCGAAAGCAACCTCAAATCTTTATTAGAAAAATAATTAAAATCTATATTAAAAACCAAAATAGATTAATTAAATCTTCGTGATATAATTCCATTATGAGATAATTTTAATTAAATGGTAGCTACCGTTTTTGTCTATTACGAAAAAACGAACGTTTCGAAATAATGATAGATATGTCGATTTTAGAAAGTTACTCGTCCAGTTACAAGGACAGTGTCCAGGGAGGCCCCTGGACACTGTCCTTTATTTAACTTATATAAAAAGATCTCATTAGAGTATAAAGTTTTACAAACTCAGAAAAAAGTGTTTCTGTCTCACAGATTTTACCTACTACAGATATTAGTCTCTACATTATGTGCATAAAATGTTATCTGTAACCACTGTTAGATAAAAATGAAAGTAAAAATACAAATAAAAAAGGGTCTTATTTTTTACGCAACTTATTGGAGTTTAAACAAGCTAACGGGGGATAATACTGGCAGTAGATTATGTTGTCATATTAACAGGCATTGTGCAGCGGATGAGCGCGGTTCCGTAGCTGTCAGCCCGGCATCAATCAATAGCCCGCACCGGAGCTGGCGACCTGCCAACCTTATCAGTAGGCTTGTATTCTTATATACTGTATAGGCTTTGTAGCGATCTTGTAGGGTTGTTCATAGAGCATAGTTCTATACTATCGTATTTAGTTGTAAGAGACAATCAAGAAGATTGTGTAGGGATAGAATGACGGAGATAAAGTATGTGATAATGATTGGGAGTAGTTTATTGTAGGACAAATTGTGAGAAGAAAATGGCAAGCGAGATTTTAATTCAGCTTAGATTTCATCTAAGAGTTTCAAAAGGTAACTAAAAAGCAATAAAGAAAAATGTATGTAGGAAGGCAGGCTTTTATCTCATACCTAACAAAGAAGTTCGCACCTCGTGCTAAAATATCGAAAGCTCGTTAAGCGTTAAGTGGAAAACCATAAATTTACAAAGCAAAAGCCCACAACGATAAATAAACGATTACGTGAAAAACATTCATTAATTCAATCCAACGTGTTCGCCGTACGAATACTGCGCAAACATCAGAGGCCGAGCAATCACACGGAATGCACATAAAAGGCAAGACGGCTCTATTGAACCACTCACAATGTATACTGGCCTAAAACTCAATGTAAATAACTTGTAATTACATTTATTGTCTTACGAATCGAATGTAACGATCGCGTGGGACGCCGCATAATCACGACGACGAGACAAGACGCCCATCGGTCAATCGATTTTAATCGATTGTGCACTCGATTGTGACACTAATTGATATGGTTGTTTCATTAAACGTACTTAATTAATTCAAAGTGGTCTCTCGTGATCGGACATCCGATGATCGTAAAAAGTGACAAGCGATCGCGTGGTGTCAAAACGATATTTTAATAGAAAGGTGGCGTTGTTCGAGTATGTCTCGGTTAATTAGGCGATATTTTATCAAACCGCTTCCGCTGACAATCCGCGACTCGTTACTAGGTGCCGGAGAAATATACCGATCGAGATAGCTCGAGATTTATGATGTGGGGAGCTGCAGTGTTCGTACTATACACTCGTGTTTGAAAGTAACAAAGAGTGATTGAACGATTTTACTAACTAATGAGCCCAATATTACTTTATGTATTACACGCATCATATTCTTATGTAATTTAGCAAGTAATTCGAGGTGAAAGCTAATTACATGTAGCTTGCAGATGACTGTTGTTTACTGCCTCCACAAAATATTTTAATCCTTTTTATCACATTCACGTCCGCTTGAAATGAATACGATTAAACCAAATAAAAGCTTGTTAAAATAAACATAAAACGAATCGGCGGATATATAATATTTCGCTAATGTTAACATAACAGTTATGATTTAAGATATCGGTGTAAAATATGACATTAGCATAAATTATCGCCAATAAAAAATAATGATACGGCGTGAAACTTAAAAGCTTTCGGAAATAATTAAATCGATTAGTTTAAAACAAACATTCGATAATAAATCGTGATTCAGCTGAGCAATGTTGTTTTAACTAGATTAAATCGTAATCGAGTGGTTTATAGCGAGATCTTATCTAACTGCGAGATATCTAAATGAGTTGTGACATTTATTTTGTATCGGAATATTAAATTATATACGAGTATCTCGGTATTATCGACGACAAGAATTCTCGATTCTGAAAGTATTCATGTTTTTATAATTACAAGTGTCACTTCGGATTTCACTTTAAACATATCGAAAGGTTTTTCAATTGGCTGTGCTTGTCCGATAAATTAAGAATTAACATTAGGTAATTAATTATGCTGGTTGTCGTAAGCTGATCTCATTATAATAAGTATGTATTTAATTAATTTAACATTTTTAATGTGACAAAACAAACAGGAAACGGATTTGCCTTTCAACTGGATTAATTGTGTTATCTGCGCGACAAATATTTTATTGTATTGTGTAAGAATTCGTTTTCACTTTTCGTAAGTGGGAGGGAAATTTATATAATTATATCGCAACGGTATTTTGAGATAATCCACGAAGATTTTGTTAATTTAAAGGAGAAAATTCAAAGTGTTGCCGAGTAGTATAGTGTAACGATTTTAATGAATGTGTACTTAAATTGAAAGACTCCATGAAAACTAAATTTTGAACCTCAGAATTGGTGTAAAACAAATTAGGTATCAGATCAATTAATTATTAGATTATTTTATTCAATCTGAAATTATCGTCAAAAACTAGTCAAAACAATTTCACATGACAAGACAAAGTTGGTATCATCTTACCGTACCGTAAAACATATAAAACTAAATCTAACAAATCCAGCTAACTGCATGAAATTCTAGTTTCCGAAACCAATCACGAGCGTGCAAAAAGCCGAGTCTGTGTAATAAATTACAATATAAGGTGTGTGGTTGTCGGCACGTCTGTCGGCCACCTTTACCCTGCGTGATTAACATGTTGCGTTCTGTCGGAACCCAAATTACTGCATGTGTAACTTGATGCCTACGAAATAATGGTATAGTGCCGTCAAGATAACTTGGCGCGTCTAAAAAGAGATAAAATATAGTTTTAGCGAGATGCGCTATACATGACCGTTGTGTGAGACAGGGACGGCGATATATTGTGGCTCATTCCAGACGTGCCAAGTTTCGTCGGCCGCACTGTAAGTGCAGACTTGAGTGTGAGCTTTAGGCAATGCTGGTACGGATTTGATAGGGCGTTACTAGCCGCGTGAGAAATGTGAGGATAAATATTATTATGCATGTGAAAGCGAATTATATTAGTTGTGATAGCTAAATGCGAATTGGAGCTTGTTTTTGGTCCATCTTGCAAGTCGTAATAAAATGGTGTAGTCTTTTTATTTTTACACATGAATAACTTAAATAAGATTGATTAGTAAATTAATATTTTCATTACATAACTGGTAGGTAGAACTAATACGCATATTCTGAGTTTTTTTTTCCTAGCCGTTTCTGTCCCACTGCAAGGCAAAGGCCTCTCTACCCTCCTTCCATCTGTCTCCAGGGCCGTGGTCAAAATAAATATTGAGAATAAATATTGCCTAGGCAAAAAAAAATCGAGTTGCTAAAATCTAAAATAGAAAATAATCTATTAAAGGCTTTCATTAAGCCCTAATTCGACCACAACAACTCATTCTAGACGTCGACCAACACATCAAACGAAATCCGTAGAACCGCAATCTCAAACAGCCTGTATATACTCGACGTGGGAACGTAGCTTAGGATTACTCGCAAATTGTGCGCTAACTGTGCTCGTAGCAATGAAAACGTATGCGCCTGCGCAGCGCTGACCTATGACTGGTGACCGAAGACGTAGAAAGTCCGTGAACGTGGTTATTAAATGTTGCGAAATAGTGCAGTCTGGTGATTAAGAATTGAGGTTTTCGTAAATCGTGATTGTAATGGGTTTTGGCGCGGTTGTGTGGTGGGAAAACATGTCTTTCCAATATCAAATTACGAATGACATATAATTAGATAGCTAGATATATAATTATGTAAATTATCTGAGCTTAATTGCCATATAAAACCAATTTTTCTCATGTTAGTAAAAAATAACTTTCAGTTTTAAAATTTCTAAGAAAACCGACCGACATTCAACCTTTACAACTTCAAAAACAAACCACTGGCAACAAATAAAATGTTAATAGACAACCCAATTTCCTTTGCTCACACATATCACATATTCACGAAAAACCAAAAAACACGCGAAATAACCCAGTAATTTGCATGCTGGCTCAGTTTTGCATGACACACTGCCATAATTCAAGGCACAAATGCCATGATTGACGGCTTTACGAGTGCCACCGCCAAATGACATGAACATGCCATGTGCTTAATTCAGTTTCATGTGGCATTATGTGGTTTGCCATTTTAAATGGGAATGCGAATAGAATTTCATGGAAAATGAAGTTGTTATGTGAAGCTAAATAGACTAGTGATGGCTAAATATTTGGTATATTAAGTTTAAGTTTTAAATACATATATGATATAAATGTGAAATAAAAGAAAGAAATTGTCTTACCATGTGAAGACTGTCTTCAGAAATGGGGTAAATCATTTTCGGTAAACTATCAAGAAAAATCTTCAAACTGGGCCAATCAAATTCCTTATACAATCTAATAAACATCAACACTAATCTACAAAATAAACTAAAAATATACAACTTGAAAGCGTTAAACGCCAATTAGCAGTGGCGTGCATAGCATATAGGCAAATAAGCAGAGCTTACCTCCAAAAATCCTAACTATCTTTCTTTAATACAACAACACTCATCATACATAATCATAACATAAAACGGCAGTAAAACTTCTAACCAAACATTTCAATAATAAAATCATGACGTCACATATGTCAAATTCAAATTCATTCAATAACTCGTAATAATCTGTTACGAGGTAGGCTCGCGACAGTTGTGCCTAGTTTACACTCACACATTCAAACGAAATCTCCTTGTCCTTATACGCACGCACACTTCAAAAACGGAAAATAATACCCCGCCATCTTGACTTTTTATTATACGACAAAAACAAAAAACCCTATTTTTGCTAAGAGTGGTGCTTTGACATTTGACATACGTAATTTTTTACACTTACAGTAAGCTAGCCTACCTGCCAATAGACTTATAGAGTCCTCGCAGTCCTCAGTCCTTTTACTTTCTTTTCAATCTCATATTCGTTTTGGAGCAAAAGTCTTTTGGGTTGTTCACCGCACTTGTCAATTCTTATTCCAGTCATTATTGTATTTTAAATGAAAATTGTGTTTTAAAATACTTATAACTTATATAATTAATTATCACAATATTATTTACTTATTTATTAATGTTTATTATATTTATTTTTAATAAATATTTTTATTGTTTTACTTCTGTGTTGCAACTTGATCGTTTTTCGATATTTATTGTCTGTGGCAGATTGTTTATTAAGTTTGTGATAGTTCGCGCGCCTGTTTTCGTCTTGTCTTTCGTAACAAGTTTCTATTAATAAATTGTGATTTTGTGAAGTGGCTGTAGTTTAATAAACAGGAGCACTAATAAACAGCTATGTGTATGAATGTTAAGATTGTGGCGAAATTGAAATGTGTTTGATAGCATACGTGCGTAATTACAAATTTACAATACAAACCCATAAGATGGGGTTTGTTGACAAAACTTAAAAGGTAAGGCTCTCAGTAATTATTAACTCAAAATGTTAGAAAATATTGCCTGACTAGCGGTGTGCTGCTGGACGAACTGTTCTTTTTATGTTATTCGTCGTTTCTTGATTGTTATACGAAATTGTTGCGTGAATTGATACCTACGAGAATAACTACGACGAAAACATTTTGTTGTAGTAGGTGATTGTTTTTGGTTACAATCTTATTAAAAATGGGAGTAAATTAAACATACAAGACAATAGTATATGTTGGCACGTAAAATAATACGTCTGATTATTTTTTTGGCTATGTAATACATAAGGTAGGTAAGAAAAACGTTGATCTCGAATGGTCATATTGACTAGGGCTTAATATATTTACTATTATGTTCAGTTTCGTTTTCTTATTCAGAATAATACACAAATATGAGTCCTCAACCATAAGCTCTCCGCACCGCGACCCTTTGCTCGTCGCGAGTCCTCAATCGCGGATTCGGCTGCTGTTCGCAGTTAGCTTTACAAAGATTGTTTTATATGAACTTATACCTACAAGTTGAAATAGTGATTCAATCAGAAATTGGTTTGTAGATTAAGCTAGCGCATAGTTCGCGAGCTGCGCGCGTGCATTTTAAGTAGACTTATGATCTTGATCGCGCCACGCGAGCAGCGCGCGTACTGCTCGCGAACAGTTCGGAGATGGCATTACTAAAATTTGCACTACCGACCTTTGCGTGAGTTGCGTCGAGGAGGCGCACTAACATATTGCAGTACCTAACTGCAAGCGCGAGCAGCGCATTCGGTGTGCGTTCGCTAGATCTGAATGTACCCTGTGGTCCACAAAAATAATCCTTGTTCCAATTTTTTGGGAGTTCATTTGCGTATTTACGGTAAAGTTGGCCATACGAGTACATACGTACGTAGTACGTACGAGTCTGTGCCTACCATGGCCGAAAACCAATGCACGCCACTGCCAATTAGTCACATCAATTGATTAATGATCATAATTTATAGTCATCGAGGAGCAATAACTTAACCCATTCGTGACTGGATGAGTCGGACCTTAGACCCGCTGGTATTTACGAGGTACATTGGACCTACTACTGTGTTATCGCAAATTGAACGCCAACGACTAATTTACGATAGAGTAATCGCTGCGGGCACCCGAGAATAGCCATAGGATACACATGTCCACTCCCACGGCCAGTCGATGGCTGGTATAATGACACCACTCCAGATGTGACGCTTTCTACGTACCGAATTGATTTCCTATGTATATTGAGCCGAGAATAGATGGTACATACCTGGAAAAGAGAAAAGAACTTTATTAATATCACGCTTTTTAGGCAAAACCATAACAACAAAATATTATATAACAATAGAACAATATCCGTGCTTTAATTTTACAACATCAAAGCAGTAGTTTTCGGAAAAGCTTCTACAAGAAAATGCATACGATTACGAGGCAAGACAATGCACATACTTTCACCTATTTGCATCCCAAAAAGCATTAACATAATATTATCGCATCATATTTGCAACTAAATTCGTATATATCCCATAAAGATAAATCTTAGAATGTAGGCGTGTACGGGACTACAATAAACTCATTATACATGGTTCTGGTCGGTTGGAGTTGGTTAATCGTCGAATGAGTAGCCGCTGAGCAACGTAAAACGGTACGGTACCCGAGACGCGCTCTGATTGTCTTGCAACGGAAGAAAAAATGTGTGAAACCAATGACCAGAGACTTAAGAAATAAGCCGACAATTCAAGCTGAGAGATACATACGAAATTCTCGTGAATATATACAGACATGATGACAATATACATACATGAAGCTTAATTGTATTTTAGTCACTAAAGAACTTTTTGCATCGTATTCCTATGGAATATGTAAGGAAGTTGTATCTTGTATGGCAAAAGTTTTTGCCGTTGGTAATGAAGCCAAAAGCATGTTTTCACAAAACAGACTACCTTGGTAAAGTAATTGGTTTTAAGTGAGTCATAAAAAAGATGCTTCAGTTTAAAATGTAAGTTGTGGATTAGCCCCAATTTCAACGTCCATGTTAGCGTCCTCGTTTTGATACGCACTTACCCAGTCTAGATGTGCGATAAGTAAATCACAGATCTCCTGTATCGCGTATTGTGAAATACAAACGAAATCTTTGAGTGCAATACAAAGCCCCCATTGTTTGGAAACGAGATGCACTATTCAATCGCTTTGCATTTCAGAATCAGCAAAAAGCGGACCGAGTGCACCGGACCAACGAATGCACGACAGTCAACAGATCGGACGGAACGGACGCCATCGAGACAACTCTATAATTACAACGCTCTTATTCTGTAACGGGAAAGTGTGAAACAATTAGAGGGACCAATAAGCGTGACTCGCGATTTAACACGGGTCCAGTTGCAACTAGTCGCAAAAAAATATAAAACAGCCAATCCATCGACAGAATATTTTTTAATTACATTTTACATCGGCATATCGAAATGAAATCATTAGTGTCGCAGCTGACGAGTAAAATAAAGGGAAAAAAGAATATGCAGAAATCATTGAGGCGACACGCGACATAGCGTCGCGTCGTACTTCGCCGGCGACACCAAAGTGTTCCGTGTCGCGACTTCGCATAAATGTGTTGGTCGGTCGCGCGTGCTCGGATGCGTCCAATTACGCCCTTATTCCGCCCTGGATGATCTTAGGGGCCGTGTTATACTTGTGCTTGTCGGTTTACAAAGCAACAATGTAATCGCCACGGGAGAAAGACGGCCGAGCAGTCGTTTTAACTGGCATCCTGTCCATTAACGCTGTATGAAATGCGCTATATTGAGACTCAATTTACGTATCATTTTATCGCGGATATAACAGAGTTAACGACTGCAAATTTAGTTATGGTTTCCCAGCGAAGATACGATTGCATACATTTAAATAATCGATAGATCCACAAGGTTTAAAATTTACGACTTCAGTGCCATGTAGGTCAAGTTTTACTACATCGATATAAGTTTCGTTTCCGATATAAATAAATCCTAATCTACTGCTGAAGTTTTGCTGAAGCAAAACTTTTTCACTAATTCCATTTACTAAAAAGATCTCCTCTACCTGACTAAAAAAAAACATATAACCACAGCAAAAAAGCAAAAACTAAATCCGTTTAGCGACGTATAATCCTTAGCTGTCCCACATTTGAGATACGTTTCGCGTCTGCTTAATCTCCCCGCGAACGAACGTAACGGGCTCAAATGTGACATATCGTTTGCGCGGGCGACAATCTGCTATATGTCCGTGCCGTGACACCGTTCGCTTCACTCAAGTATTTACTGTAGAGGCCGCCTTGACGGATCACTTGGCAGACTCAAGACTATAAACTGACTACATATTTAAGACCGCGCGTCGTTGTCGATACCACTTTGCGCGCATTGAGAAGCTTTTTGCAACGAGTAATCAACTTCATCAGTTCGTTTTTTCAAGTTTGAAATAAAAATATTTCTCTAAATGTTTTTATTTTCAATATTAAAGGTTTACAGACTTGAATAAATATAGAAGGTGTTTATTAAATCAATTTATACTGTACTGAAACTTACATAAGGTAACAGTGTAACATGTCTATCAAAGAAAATTATGTATTTTGCAATAGTGTACATGAAGAATTAAAATAAATAAATAATATTTTGACAAGTTAAGCAATCATACTTGATGCAGAATTATTATATTGATATCTTAATATCATTATGTATACGTCACTAAGTTTGATATTTGTGTCATTTAGAACCGCTATTATCTAAACATCATGAGAAAATCATAGAAAAACATCAAAATATCCTGTTACAAAAATAGCTTGATCAATGCGTCGTTACAAATGCACGCGTCGGTTATCTTATATGTAAAAATGAATCGCTAAATGTGTTGGTAAGCGCATAACTCAATAACGCCTGGGCCGATTTCGCTAATTCTTTTTTTGTTGTATTTGTTATTGTCAAGAGAAGGTTCTTATGAAAGAAAAAAAAAATGCGCGGAAAATTAGAAAAATTTTGTAGGTATATTTAATCACCATATTAAGTAATCCTGTCTATTGTTATTTGATAGAGATTTGTTGGATTCATCTCCGCCCCCAATAATTCAAAGGCACCGGAAACGGGACTTATGGATTCACGCGGGTGAAACCGCGGGGCACAGCTAGTTTTCAATACAAATCAGTTGTTTATGTAGCTAACAAACAATATTAGCTCGTTGTCAACTGACAGCTGCGTATACTAAATACTTTTTGGCTTTTCCACAACAATTATCATAGTTATCACTAAGTATATTTTTTTTACAAAAAACAAAAATCTTGGAACAGTAGGTAGTGTTCATGGTGAACACGCAAGGTAGAAGATAACTTTATTCAGAGTGATGTGTCTCTGGGCGACTTTTAGAGATAATTCTCGAGCAGTTTTGCAATAAACGGACCCGCTAAACTCTCTGTCGATCGTTTGGCAGCCCTAAGCCGGAACATGTTTTCACTCAATAAAGCCATCGTTTGAACAGTTGACAGGTTTACGAACGTATCAACTTCGGTATTTACTATAAATCGACCGGAACGTAACAACAGTGTCTCGCAAAATCGGAAAATATTTTGACTCAGTTTGAAATTTTAAAATATTTTATTTCATTCGTCTTGCCGTCAAAAAATCGTACATATAGAATTTAGAATATAGCACCAGAAGCAAAATATTTGATAAAGATATTTTGCATGTCAGTAATAGTTATTCTTGTTCTTTTATACCTAATAGTTTTCGTATAAACGAGGTAATGTAATCTCAGATTAAACACAACATGCAAATCGGAAGCTTTCCAATAAAGCTTATAATAAGGTTTAGTCCATAAAACTTCAAGGTTGTCACGTTCACGTTGGTTTTACAAATAAATTCAGTTATACAAGACATTCCTAGTGATCTCGTGACTCGATGCTCATGCAAAGGGTTTCGTGATTTTTTCCATTTCTCAGTCCGTGATCACCGGGCCAGGCACGGCGGCTTGACGACACGCGTTTTGTCGATAAGGGCGATATCAATTACCCTTCATGCTAACATCGCATTCTTAATGTAAGAACATATCGATTTAGATTTTTGTAAGTGGATGTTGTCACATCACTAGCGGAATCAAATGTTCGACATGAAAAAGGAATGTTTTTGTTTATCGTCGCTCGTGTGTGCACTTTTTGCAACGTCATAATTATGGCTTCTTATGTGACAACATGAACATAATATCAAACAGTTTATTGCCTAATACAAAACATGCTGTTAAAACAAATTCATTCATTCTATAATTTATCACTTATATAATTACGGCTCTACACACTTCTACAGCCATTCAAGCAAATATAAAGACCCGTAGCAATCAATCTAACCAGCTAAGATTACATAACATCGACAATACAATATTAACAAGTCACTTTTTTCCGGCAACCACTCTCGATTTTCCAATAAATTTAGCATTTTTTGCGCGTTATGCAAGCTATTATTGTCGTTTATGATAGAAAGTACAATGTCCAATGATTCCGGCACAAAGTAATAAGAAACATCTGTTACGTCACGACGGCGAGCACTCTCGTTAAATCAATCACGGAATCAATTGTCGGCACTCAGTCGGTGAAAAAACTCATAGTGAATAATAAATAAACGAATAAATGTAGGCTTCAATTAAGGAATGACATGATTGTATTTGTAATTATAACATCAATTGAATATACTGTAGAGTAATGACAGTTACATTATCTTGTTGTTCATTAATCAATTATTACATTAAGTTGGCTTTGTTTGACTTCGCTAACTTAATTCAAAACATGTGTAAATTCAACTTAATAAAATAAGTTACTTATAAATTCAAGCAATGAAACAAATAAAGCTTGTAACTAAATCAATTAAGAACCTAGTGTTAAGTAATAATTGCCTGCAGACTAGAATTAAATTACTGCATAATAACTTGAAAGAAGAAACCGCTGCAATTAAAATGATAGGCAATTTGCCAGTAACTTTACTTACGCCTACTCAATTAGTTTACGTTATAACTGTTATAAGATACGTAGGATGTTTACATTAATTAACTAACTTTGATATAAGGCCATCCTTTGCAAACAACGTTGAATGGGAGACTTAACCACATCTGGTAGCCATGTTCTGTTAACATTTACACGAGCTAAATAGGCCGGATTTTATAAATATTAGCTTGCAAACACGCATAATATAAACCTTTTGTTATTAAGATCCTTATTAACGTTTGAATCAATGAAAGTCATTGTATATCATTGTTCTCTTTGTCTTGGCATTTGTTTATTCAAGGACACCTAATCAAAACAGCCAGGAGACAAATTCAGACAAATAAAAATTCCTTAAATAGGACTCGTTCTATGTTAGTTACATGATATTTCTTTGTCACATAAATATTATACTCACTTTCCAAGAATCTATAATTTATAACCCCGTATATAATTTATCTCAGTTTTAACGAGAGCAAAACAGCGAAGTCTCCAATAACAAGTCAACGAGTCTTTATAAAAAGTTACGACTCTAGTTGAAGTTTCATTTCCATGCCATTAATGTGCTGATCTGTTGACACCCGTAAGCTTATAAACTGAATATCCACACCTTCGCGAACCAAACATGGAGGCTTACTTAGTTAGGGATTAAATTGTGGCCGGACCACTTATAAAAATCCATTGCAATGCGAAACGTCGAGAGCTACATTGCTGAGTTGAATATGACTTTGTAAATGGCACCCTGGGTTTAGCTTTCTCATGCCCCTTGACGTTTCTTTGCTTTGCATTTAATAAGAATGTATAGTATGTACAAGTTTTCAAAACTAACCTTTAAAGGTAAAGTTTGTTTGTATCCTAGAATTAAAATTTTCTTTTTAGGAATATTTTTGTATGCAAATGCTTATTTTAGGCAGTTAGAGCTTAAGTAATTCTAGTCACGAACAGGACTGTTAATTTAATTTTCTTGCGTTATCATTAAAACCAATATCAATTTGAAGATGAAATCACACCTCTAAACATACTTTACCCCTTGGTTTTTTTATGCCGGCGTCATAGTATACAAACACAAGATTATTACGCAGGTGGAACCGTAAGCGCATCTAATTAAGATATAATATAACTGTTACCATACTGTAAAAATATGCTTAATTAGCATCAAGCAAACATTAATCGCTTGAGAATCTTATTTATCCACGGACAGACAATGAGTCGCTTTCACTTTTAATGCACGAAACTTACGTGTGTTTAAGCTTAAAATAATATGATTTGTATTATCTAATTTCGTAAAACGGTATGGTAACATCCCCTCTCGGTAATTCCCGGTACTATAATTAGTGGCTACCATCAGTGCGTCTAGTTGGCGTCTATTTCGGAACGTGTTGACGACCCCTGCGCCCGCGCATATGGACATTCGCTTTTCCGCTAACACATCGTTTACCGAGCTACCAGTTTACCATTTACGGCGGTAATGTGTGTAGGTGTCGGATTAACAAAGATCAAGGCGTCGATTGTGGTAACACTGTCGGGAACTTTATTGTAGGGTTAACAACTGCGAGACATGGTAAATGCAGTAAGGTATATACCAAAAACAAAAAAGAATATTATGTACATGGATAGCAGCGTTTTTTTTGGTTACTAAAGTCTGCCATCAATCAAATGCTAATAAACTTTCTCACGTAAAGTTTACACAAAAAAATCTCCATTGAAATGTCTTCCTACATCTTCATGGGTGAAAAAACACGTAAATGATCTTGACGTTGACCACTTTCTATAAGAATTCAAGCATACCTGTCGATACATCAAACTGACAAACACCTTAAGTGTTGTGAGCTTTAATAAAACCCAAAAACATGACAACTGCGTGAACCCCGCTCGACCCTGCACTTTCACATCAAATCATCACAACGCAACGAATTATCAGTTTTACTAAACACCAAGTAAGTAAGGCCTCATGAATTATAATTTGATGCCGTTAAGGCGAATTCACGTCTCAATCATTTTGTTTTGTGCAATTCATCGGGTTTAAAACGTGCCGGCACAGTCACGTCCCCGTATAATAGAACACAGATGTAACGTTCGCCTAAAAATGAACTTTCCGAAGCAAGACAAAAACACGTGAAAGTTAAAAAGATTCTGAAGAAGGCAATTAGACATCTTTTTATAGAAATTAATTGCATATTACAGTATTGTACTAGTTTTTATTCGTGACTTTGACTGCATTAACGACTTTCTAGACACGATCATTGTGCACCGGAACACAAATGCGCAAATCGTGATATTTTATATTTTAATATAAACAGTGAAAGTTAATGCCCGTCTCATATTTCTTTCTTCACAATGTGAAAAGAGGAACAAAAGTGTATCTTTCTCGAGAAGCTTTTTGCAGCCACAATCTACACAAGTCAATCTACGTATCTTAATAATATATTAAGATGATAATATGATTCATTTACTACACTTCTCATCAAAAAAATCGAAACACTTTCGTTTTTATTGTTTTTGTCCTATTTTTTTACAAAAGAGAATTAATTCCATGAAAAAAAAACATTATTGTGTAGCTGGCAGTTTGGTCATTACAGTTAGAAGAAAAAAATCTAAATTCGAAATTAGAATTTCATTTGTTTATCCTATAAATGAAATTAATCACTGTTTTGAGACAAATGTGTATTTAGGGTCGGAGTACGTTTCTCGTTTAAAAACTAAAAATTTGCGCTTGTCTTTAAACTTTTTGTTTCTTATTTCATTTACTGTGACTTTGGGACGTCTGAAAAAACTTTTTTTTCTAAAACAAATGGATACTTCGCCCGCAGAAGCCGTCCAAGTGGTAGCATTGCTGGATTGTGGACTTAGTCAGCGTGTTGTGGCTGCAAGATTGCATCTAAGCTTATCATCTGTTCATAGAGTCGACAAACGTTATCGGGAGACTGGTTCGTTCACGCGCCGTTCAGGATCTGGCAGGAATCGGGTCACTTCTGAGCGAGATGATCGATTTATTGTAACAACTTCTTTACGAAATCGACGCCTTAACGCTTTTCAACTGCAGCAGCAGCTTCGCGTTGTACGAAGAGTAGCTGTAAGTGACTCTACAATAAGAAGAAGGTTGAAGGAACGCGGATTGGCACCGCATAAGCCAGCGAATGGGCCGAAATTAACTGCAGACCATCGAAGAGCGCGCCTTAACTTTGCACGCGAGCACCTAACTTGGTCATACCTTCAGTGGAGCAAAGTACTGTTTTCTGATGAGTGTAAAATTATGCTGTATGGTAACGACGGAAGGAACAAGGTCTACAGAAGAGATGGAGAACGCTTTGCACAATGCTGCATTGAAGAAAAGATCAGCTATGGTGGCGGTTCGTGGACGGTTTGGGGAGGAATCAGCGCCGACGGTAAGACAGAACTTGCCTTTGTGTCTGGGCCACGGCTGCCTGCACTAAACTCTCATCGGTACATCGAACAGTGTCTTGAACCTTCTGTGATGCCCTATGCACATTTTATTGGCAACGACTTCATATTCATGCACGACAATGCTAGAGCTCACACCGCGGGCGTCGTACGAGATTATCTTACCGAAGTCGGTATCTCCATTATGGTATGGCCAGCAAGAAGCCCGGACATGAATCCCATTGAACATCTATGGGATGAATTAAAGAGACGAATTCGAGCAAGAGATCCAGCCCCAGAAACACTTAGCCAGCTGCAAAATGCAATCCAAGAGGAATGGGATAATATACCACAACATGTGATCGTGACTCTCATCCGATCGATGAAGAACCATACGGTTCTTCATCTTCCATACGGAAGCAGTAATAAGAGCTCGCGGAGGGAATACAAGTTATTAAATAAACGTTTCTTACATTTTTTTTTCATTTACGCGTGTTGTTTTACCCATTTCCTTCATATTCCATACAGGGTAAAAATTACTCATTATACAAAATACGAAACCTATGAAGACTTAATTTAAATTTAGAACATTAACATTAGGATTTAAAAACCTCATACTACTCACTATTGAATGACATTTTACATTTATTTCTAAATATACACATTTTTCTGATAATCCTTATCAAATCATAAACTGCGAGGTGTTTCGATTTTTTTGATGAGAAGTGTATTTCCCAAGGCATATAGTGAAAAAGTAGTAGTACAGGATACAGATAACTTTGTTTTGTTATCATTTAAGAAAAAGGCCTTAGTTTTCTGAGGAACGAGCTATTTTAAGCATCATAAAAGAGGTGGCATTAGTTCTGTTCACAAAGACCATGCGTTAAGTGGCGCGGAGGGAAACGCATCCGACGACAGATTCACTTACAAAAATGTCAGAGATGTCGACAACTTGTTAAGATAAATTACGTCAGATAATAATAATACTTTTTATTTTACTCTGTGTCCTATTTTTGGTGACAGTCACTGTTCCACCAAAGCTGCACGCAGTATACTTAAAAAATGTTACATTATAGTGTAATTATGTTTATTACATTTACTCGTCATTTGTTTAACTTGAATTACCAACATCAACATTATTTACGTGTCAGCTTGAGGAGTCCCCCCTAATTACCTGAAATCAAACTTCAAATATCTAGTCTCAATTGAAAGAAACCCAAAGCGAACATAATTTCACTAAACTCGGAAGCCCTATTTCGAAACACAGACAATAAGACCTGCAAGACATTAATTAGCAAACCATTAATTCCCGGTTGTGTAAGGAGCTGGTCCTTTCACCTCGCTTGCATCAGCGCTCGGGGATCAGTGATGCATGATGCCTCCATGACAATTAATGGACAGCCGCGGAAGATGGCGGCACGAGGCAATTTGTAACTGTGACAATAAGTCAGCTTTCTATGGAGACGGTAGCTGGTTCAAATCAATTTCATTCCGATATTAGTTATGGCTACATGTGCCGCCGTATAAGGATAGAATTAATTGAGAAATGAGGATATCTTTTCTGTTTTATGATACGTTGAAATTAAATCTTTTGATTAGTAATTAGAAAACAATCGATATCTGTATATGGTATGGGAGACGTTTAGCATTGACAAAATGACTACACTAGACCATGTTTGTAAATAACATAATTTACATTAATACGTAGTTAACGTGGTTTAATGTCTCAATGTTTACCAACTGAATATTCGGCTTCAATTTCGTACATTCTGAGATTCTCAATGTCAGTGTAATATATTCATTGTTTTATATAATTTTCACACAGGCGGCATTGCCTTCCCTGTGGCATTCGGTTGCGCTGGCCGCTGGCCCCGTGAGAATCGCACGCACGGGGCTGCGCGCGCGCATCACGCCCGCAGACCGTGTCCACGTCATATTGTGTGCGCTAACGGACGAACTGACAGTTATTGTGCTAATGCATTTCCGTGTCTCTCGCAATGGTAATCATATTGGGAAAACGTAGATATTGAATTGGAAAGCAGCTACTTTGGATTCCTTCTCTGATTGCTGTCGATTCCGTTATCCGTCTTGATATCAGGGAGAATTTACCGTTAAAGCAGATTGTCTTTATCCTGCCACGGCCACTCAGGTTCTCAGCAATAATAATCTTCAGTATCTGAGATTTGTGTGCCGTAATTTATGTTGTTGAGAGACTTTGCTACACTCGCTGATTTAGCATTATGCAAAACAATTCAGAACGCTGATACAGTTCGATTTGTATCACGACATGGACGTGAAAGTAACAAAGTACCAAAATATTTGTACAGGCTGTCACCGGCACTAAATCAATCAGGCACTAACAGATGTTTGCTTGCCGTTTCTCCTATAAATCTTTCAATTTTCTAAGCGACCGACCGCGTTGATCGCGGGCGCATTGCCACCGGGACGGCGATAAGCGTTTTAATTAACTTTTCGTAATTTATATCTTTATTAGAAGCTCGACTAATGGTGGAGCGTGATTGCCAATAAGCGTAGCGGTCCGTCGGCGATCACGATAGCTGGTGAGTCGTAGCTTGCTGCTTTCATAGCTCTATCTGAGTGAGAACGTCACGTTCGTTGTCAGTGGATTGCACGGCTGTTAAGGACGAGTCTCATGATGACTCGTGCTTTATTTATCGTGGCGCAGGAACGTGCAATCTCGGCGAACGGTAAGAGTAATGGGATGAGCCGCGGCTGGTGCCGGCAGCTGGCTGCAGCTGATAGCGACTCCGTCGACCTAATTGGATGTCGGGGTGCGACGATTGACATGTGCGATTATCGCTTTGCGGTCACATTTTATTTCTAGAACAAAAATTTTAGGCAATGTTCTGTACTGTCGCGTGGGGTGAAACTATACAAATATATATCAGGTTTCTGCATTTAAACAGCCAATCAATGTAAATTTAATCATTGACTGCATTTTATCGCCGTTTGATTGTATTGTGTGGCTTATACATTGAATTCCGCTACCTAAGTTGCCGCTATAAAATCTAAATATAGTCAGTCATATTCTTTTATGACACCCATTTATACTAAAGACATTGCTTCTTACAGTGCATAAAGAGGAAACCGAGCATCATTTAAATAAAGAGTAGACATCAACTGTCGTAATGACTGACTTTTATTGCAGGCTTTCGATTGATAGTGTAATTGTGTGGTGGGTTATTAGAAAACTGCCTCAGCGATTGCGTACTATGTCTCAATAAAATCAATTCCCATAATAACAAGCCGCGGTGTATGGGTAATCGTCGGAAGTCGATGAATTAAGTGCACGACGATCTTATGGTGTAATTACAGTGATCGAATCGAATCGTGAGATTCAATTTATGTATCGATGTCAGGCGGCGCCGGGCGAGCGGTCCGCGCGCGCCCCCGGTCCGCGCGGACTCGGCGATACGCGTTTACTCGATAATGTTAAAATTACACGTTAACGCGTACTGCGTTACTCGTTATTACAGCGACAACACACGGAGGAAATTGTCAGCATTACACGAAGCGGGATTTGATGGATCTATATTATGTTGATGTTTTTAATCAGACGATAATTTGCTTGGGAACGGTTTATGATCGTATCTGTTGCCGTAAAACGTTTGCCATCACAAGTTGCGGTGGTTCTCCGGGACTTTCAGCTAAGTAATATTCATGTGAAACGGTTTATGTTAACACCGAATGACACATAAGAATATTGAAAATATCCCACAATATTTCCGTAAATTAATTTTATGCGAATTATCTCATTAATATTGTTGAGGTAAAGCACACAAAAATAAAGCCTGTTATTAATTATAACTGCGTCGTATTAAAATAAACCTAAATCCTGCGGTTTTCCCACAAACATAAAATGTAATGGAAATACAGAATATCCTTGATAGATAACCGGACATCGTACTTTAACAATATATGGTAAACCTCAGAGATCATTAATATATAGTACCTAACTAAAATTGGTGTGTAGTAAGTACGCTCCTCAAAATAACTTCAAAATTAAATACGTCGATAGAGAAAATCTAGCATTATAAATTTAGAAACCCGTTGTTGGACGTAAATAAAATGAAGTTTCCATTGATATAACTTCATTTTAATCCAATCAGTAAAACAGCTCGTGTCGACACGACAAAAAGCCGTTCAGTCACGTCGACCAAGCCTAAAGGTCTCAATACAATATTCATCTCCACAAGTCGACGCTGAAACATTCATGATCGTATCTGAAAATAATGGCGATCTCAATATCCCAGCGGAATACAAAGACTTTCTTTCAAGGCTCGAGTCTATAAAAATACAGGCACTGGAGCAAAGATTGAGACACTCAATTGAGCTGAAATAATGTTATTGACTGCGGGGAGGAATTTCGGAGCTCTTTTGTTACTGAGTAGTGGTTTGTGACTTTATCTTCAGTGAGTAAGGCTTTAGAGGGTACAAAATGGTGAATAAAAGATTCTATGAAATCGTTAGGACTGTTCCGACAACGTTTTCCAATATTTTTATAATGTCACTAGTGTAAGAGATACTTTTCGTAGGTAAACATTTGAGGCATAAATGCCTTTATTCTACACAAAGTGTGTAAATAAAAAAAGCTTTATATAAAAGTTCAAAGTCAATGACAGACCGCAGACATAAACAATGGAAAACCCCTTTCGTAATTCCTGTATTTGGAAATTTCATCAATTCAATGAACTAAAACGAGCGAGGGTGGCGAACAAAGGCTGAGCATTGATGACAAACAAACAGACAGGTTAATGCACTGTTACCCAATACATTGTGCTGAGTGTAACTCACTCATCAGCCTTAATTTAATGCCACTGTTTAACGGATTCATTTCAAATGTAACTCGATGGAGGCAGAAGGGAAATTAAATTTTCCTGTGACAGCATAATGGATGAAATCATTTTCATATTCTGGCACTGCCGTTTTTATAACTACACCGACACAATTCTTATATTTTGAGTAAACTACAGACGAAACATAAGATTGAGAGATAGCGTATACCTAAGGCCTCTAACAGACTTTAAGTCACTTGCGTGATTTTCCTTCAAGCAAAGCAGCCTACACTACTTTATTTATGTTTCTACAGTCAACTGAAACGCAAACGGATGCCACTAAACTCTATGAATATTCATTTATTATGAAATATCGTGACACGAGCGAAGCCGCGGGCGCTCGCTAGTTGATCTAAGTTCAGCAGACAGACGCCCGTCCTGCAGCGGAAACACATTACATTAAACAGTATTACAAGCGTGTTTTACACCTTCTATAAATAGGAGTCTGTAATCTCAATTCCCTTATATTTTATGGTATGCATGTGTCCAGTTTTCTACATGGCACTGATCGTAAAATACGAGAATGTACGTCGCCTAGGACTCGTTAATATTTACCGTGTGAACAGCAGCGAACTTTTTTATTCTATGCATATATTAAACAACCTGCTTTTATCTGAGGTAAATAGATAATTTTCTCACAAACTAAAGAGATAGAAAGGAGTTATTAGCACTTTCTAGATTCTAGTTTACCTTTTTACTTATTCTCATTTCAACTGTGTCAGTGGTTTGGACATGATGAGACAACAAACAAACACACAAAAAAAAAGTAATATAATCTTTCAGAACTAATATTTATATACAGATCTGTAAATCACAATACAAATAGGATCAAAAAGGATTTCCCTAAGACTATAAACAGCAACGCCAGCTGTGGCCAGATGGATCGTCGACCTGAAGACGGTAGTGACGGTAGACTTAACACGGCCAGTAACAGATGCTGCATCCTGCTTCCTAGTCTCCCTAAGCAATCACCTAAAAGCATCTGTCACAAAAGAACTCCTTTAAGCAAAAGCAAAGTTTCTTAGTAATTTTCTTAATTTTGCTATAAATACGGATATCAAAGTAAACGCAAAATTTTTTGAAGTACCTACGCAAGCGTGCGGTCCAGTTACTTAAATAGATGATATTAATATATCAAAAACTAAGTAAACGTCAAGAAGGTCTGAATGGATCCTCAATTTAACGATACTTATAAATAGTTAAAGTTACAGCCGTAAAGTCCATCCAGATTTTAATCTGTTAATCACGGTTCACTGACGGCGGGACGCGAAAGGGTGGTCTTTGAAGCTACGACCACACGGTAAATATCTATTCAAATCCTAATTATAACTTTATATAACTTTATAACTATATATAGTTACTCACTATAATCTATATCTGCTTTAAGAACAGTAAATGTTTACGTGACAATTTAATAAGGTGATGAACATGTTCTTTCCATTCACCAAAATATTCCGAGAAATAAAACAATAAGCGGTGACCACACGCCCCAATTTTAACAAGACCTACTGGTCCAATAAATTATGATATCATGACCTGCATAAGCGAAAGGTTGGCCAAAATATCGTCACAAACTCGGACATCAATAAAATAACCTATAAAACATCCCGTTACTTCGTAACTACGTGTAAAGGATGCAATTCTGACGTGACCGAAATATATATGAGTTTATTTTAACTATCCATATACACAAAGGGGCCATTGTATGCGCAGGGTATTTAATTCCCTACGGTGGGTTATTTAACCGTTCGAAAGTGCAATCGTTTAGTGCGGATGCAAATATTTCGAAACTTCTATTGCACAATGCATAGAAAGTTTGCCCTGGTGCATAGCGAAATAAATACTAGACTAGAGATGGCCAGCATTTTTAGTGGAATGCTTACTTGGCAGGAATTTTACGACGAGTCTGCGAGCGAAATATTGAACGAACTCTTCAAATATTCTGTGCTGGCAATATTAAAAATGAAACGATCTGACATAGACCATATTAATAGCTACCTATTTTGTTTAAACACAACGACAAATTATTTAAAAAGTGACAACTACCAACTATTATTTTTCAGAAAACTTATGCCTCATTTATTTCATCTCTTTAGACACTATACTTAACAAGTTCACGTGCACCGTAAACATACATTAGTAGAGCACACTAATTGATATTTGCTCGTAGTATTTAATGTGGAGCTTTCCCGTAAATAGGTGCATTTCTCTCAAACTGCGTGGGTGGCACGCATCGAATACTGGTCGGGGTATACTCGCGAATAATCACGGTGTTTTGTAGCCGTTCCCCGTGGATGCATAATCATACTTTGTGGCGAGGATAAGTATTATAATGTGCTGCCGACTGAGCTGTGTGATAGAGACATTAGTTGAGGAATATATTGTGCTTTATAGCTGAACAAAACAGCCTGGGAAACAATGGAATAGCGTTCTATACAAATTTTCTACACATTTTACAAGTATCTTTCACCCAACCACATAAATTGCTTGATCAAATCAATGTAAATCGTAAAACAATACATAATTTACGAGTATTTTTTGTGGATTTCCTAATGTGTGTGACCTTAAGAAAATAAATTACGAGAAAATTATTTACTACTAGCAACGAAATTGAAAAACTCATTGACATTTACTTCAAGTAAGAAGTTTTTTGTAGGCTATTAAGGGCTATTAACTTCTGTCTAAAAATAACCCTAAATACGATAATAATACGTGGAATTTCAACCATTGCCTATAATAAATTATTTAAACTATAATTAAACGTTAAATCTGTACTGAACCAATATACAAATAAAACGATAACTGACAACAGCTATTAAATAATTTACAAAATAAGTTCGAATTAATAAAAGAGGAGATAAAATATAAATTGTATAAAGTTCATTTATTATTTCACGCAGGTAAAATGAATTGCATTAAAAATGTATTTTTCAGTTAAGTGTTTTGACCCAAAATAAAACCTTGTAATGATATTAAATTTAAATTGGTTTACCTAATCGAAACATAGAATTTTGATTGTCTACACAATATTTAGTTCAGTTGTTAGAAAATATCTAACGTTACGAATATCCCACAACAGCCCGGCAATAACTCAAAGAGGGGAAGAAAATTATAATGCAACACAGCCTAGCGAAATGAATAATGAAATGGTAAAAGTCGATACAATATATCGAGTAATTACATGCAGAATCGACAGGAAGCGTCTAATGTGCATGCATATTTATGTTCGAGACTATCCTCGGGCGACACCCACGATTTATTTCAATACTCGTCCCTCTAGCGTCTACAACACTACAACATGCTAATACCGTATTTACATTACCACTTATGAAGTGTTAGCTATTTATCAACACAAACATTATCGGGAAAATAGAGAAGCACTTCACTAGTATAGATTAAATATTTTGAAAGTATAATACAAACACTTTATTAGCCAGGTGTTCGTCCGGAGCGCCTTCAAGCGAGGTTTAAGTGACAGTATAATGCAAGATGTTGAAAATATAAACAATGGGAGCGTTGCATTGTTCTTCTCCTACTTTTATAACTATGTACGAACTGAAAGTTTAAATATGAAGGGAGAATAAATAATAGATGTTTAAGCAAACATTCAATTTTAAATAAGCTCGTTTATGTAATGCAAATTGATTTCTTCACATCGTTATAGATTGCAAGTCATGTCATCAGTGTGTTATGTGTTGATGATGACTATTCAATTTCTTCCTCAATTCGAATCAACTGTATCCACTTCATCTTCAGACACGAAGGCACAGCACAAAAGCCAATAACAAACACACATACATACATATATGTAGCTATAGTATATCGATTTATCACGTATCTCAGGCATATCTGATGGCGCGTCAATCGAGAGGATTACCAGTGACACGACATTACACATTATTTATGCATATTATACTCGATTCGAGTTCTCGATACAGCATGCAATTGATCGATATCTGCACTCAAAAATTATGTTAAATCTCTTTACCTTTCTTTTGCAACTACATAACGTGGGTAATTCATTAAATTAATCTGTATTAAATACTAAATATTCTTTCATCTAGCAAAAGAGTAATACGACTTAGTTTTATAGTGACACTTGATATACTAATACCATCTCTTAGAGTGAAGTAAACAAATTAGGTTAAGTTAATAAATGGAGAAAATACGATACAAATGAGCTATCATATTACTTTAATAACTACTAATAATGTCAGCGGGAAATCCGACATAAGTTTCGCTATTAATACATTTAAAGAACGTCTGCGCATTAATCGTGCGCCGTTTAAGTTACGATGCGACGCGACCAGTTGCTCTACTAATGTCATAATTAGAAATAGCATCTATAAAGTATCCCACGAACGTTGGTAGCACAAGAACATTAGCAAACACAGTTCCATTCATACAACTAAGAATTATTTCATAACGGTAACTGATAAACTAATAGTCACTAGTAAATGCGGAATTAATTGCGTTTTCTATATGCAAAATGTTCGTTTAGTGCAGGGATTAGTAAGGTATAAATTAATTTACGCCCACGCATAGTGCAGTAAAAGGAGATTCAGCTGATAATAATAATGCGGCTACATGTCTGAATGTCGCTCTCTATAGCATTGATATGCCAAGCACTGTACACTAAACAATGTAAATAAATCGTCGTATGCATTATACAAATGTTTCAATGTCCGATTCTACGATTGATTGACGCTCTAGAATTATTCGATTTACATTTATAAAAGAAACATTAACACGCGGACCATACATACATATTAAGAGCACATACATCGCGAAGTATTTTGCACAAGTATGTATTCAGTATTTATATAAAAGGAAAAAGTTAGAAAGTCTAAGAACCGTCGATATAGTTTATGAGACTAGTTTCAATTCAAAACTCCACAATAAAAGCTATTATAACTGACCACGTACAAGATTGGATCTGTCGTTACACAGTAGTTGACTACATATTGAATATCAAATGGATTTATTTTCTCTTACGATACGAAGATTCACGACGGTACGGAACTGCTTGGTGGGTGTCTTACCTGTAAAAGAGAAAACAACATTAAATACACATGAAAACCGACATGGGTACTTAGCGTCCATACAAATTCATTTCACCGTAGGGAGGTTGTAAGCATGGACTTTAAACCGCCATAGAATATTAAATAAGCAATATCTGTCGATAATAAATAAGATTGAAAATGCAAATAGGTGCTAAAGAGGCGCATCTTGTTGGAAAAGTTGTCAAACTACCGAAGAAACAACTCTTAGGAATGGTTAATTTCACTGTTGTGCATAACGAATGGTTACTAGTAACTATTATGGTGATTGTTTTATAAACACACGATCCTACGATTTCCGTACACGAACATTGAGCAACTCACAATAAGAACGGAAAAAATGTAAACCAAAATAGGATTAGTAATCTATGAGCCTACAAACTCAATCGATTTCAAAACATTGAATAAGAAGACAATAGGGATCTAAATAACACGAATCAGTCAAATGAACGACAACTACATTATTGTATTCAAGATAAATGTATCAATTTCGATCTATTAGGCATGACGTTGATGATGCAAATGTATATTTATTTTGCAAGAAAAACAAACAAAGGAACATAAGTAAGAAAAAAACATTCGAGTCTTTAGCACGTAAAATATCAAATCTACCAGCAACACGAGTCATCAAAACCTTTTAACAATTTGGAGAAATATAACAAAGGTTTGATGAATCAGAGAAAATAATTAAAACAGCCCAACTTAATAACATACACTTCTGAGATTCAAACGAGAGCTTTAAAAATGCGAAAACAAAGGGATAATACGTTTCTTCCGGCGATGTGTATCTGTGATCGTTTGATGGACGTCTGCTACAAAGCTGATGGATGTAATTTAGGCCTTTCACGCCTATGAGCTCAACGGACCGTGAGTTTTGGATATACAACGGCTTGTAAACACAAATTGGTTATTTCGGTAAGGGAAGATATCGTTGCTTAACACAGGAAATCGTAGATCTTCGACCCGAATCTAATAATAGCTGTTGGGGTTATGTACGGAACTAATGTGGTATCACTTTGTGAATCGTTTTAGTTATTTGCTTTGCTTTAGTAAACAATATTTCTAAGTAACTGGGTAAAACTTGAAGGAGTTTTGGCAAAGAGATTTGCTTTTCGACGGGTCGGAAACATCAGTAGATATTTTTCTAACGCGGCTTGTGTTTTCATTACTCGTAATATTCCGAGCTGGACAGCAAATTTCTCATTTACTTGATCCAAAAATCCTGCTATATTCTCTTAATTCATTTGACACCGTTCCTTGTAATAGATTACAAACGCCAATAACGCAAGACATCGATGTGGTCAATAATGATAATAATCAACATCGCCACGATCGTTACTCGTATCACGATGTTACGAACGATTATCTGAATTATTTTATATGATACACGTTTATGTGGGCAATTTAAGTGTATCAGAACGTTTACGCGCTAATTCGTGTCAGACCACAATGATAGCCACTTAACCAATGATTTTCTTGACAGACTTTGTTATGGGATCTAGGTCAACAATATAAAGAGTATATTGAGAACGGACCGATTTTTGTTCGATGATTAATTTCCTTGAGAATTCTTTTGAAGCAGTTTTAATTATTTCGCTCGTTTTATTGCGGTTTTTTCTTTTAAAATTGAATAGTGGCGTGTTGTTATTGATGACGCAGCAGAACATTGAGAGTCGGAATTATAGCAACATTGTTGATGCTTCGGTACCTGCTTTTGTATGCAGTATGGGTGCATTATGGTTGGTAATAACATAGAATTAATAAGAAACTCTATACACAAGACCACAGTTTAATAACTTCTCGTCGTCTCAACAAAGACGAACAGATCAAGTTCTATAGCGTCCAGTAATAATCTTGAATCAAGCTTTTATGTGGGCCTGCGTTTTCATTGCAATTTCGCGCATTAAGATGAACTAAGTGCACGCCATGAGAAAATTGCATGGTGGGCGAAAAATTATATTAAATTCATCGTTCAACCCTATTGTGTGGGGCGAGTGCAGTGGATCGGGCCGGGGAGCCGCGCGGCGGGGTGGGCGTCGCGCTCCATTCATGGCCCACTCTGAATAGGACCATAAACGCAAATTGCAGGGCTGGCACAGAGGGCATTGTTGCATGCGTATTCAGAACAGCGGCGCGCGGCGCTGCGTGTAAAGGGAACGTGTTGACGTTGTCGACTGCCTACATCTGCGTATTGTTGTTTCTCGTCAAAGTGTTGATGAGAACATACTAACTATCACACGTATGTTTGCATGACATTTTGTCCTTCGTCATTTCTGCTGACACAAAAGAGCTGTATGTGGGCCGCAGTGCTTTGCTATTAATATGGGGCATTAGTTTCTGGGTTTATTAATGTATACTCTTGAGTTGAAATCAATATCGGTAGTTTCTACCAATTAAAAAGAACGGAAAACATGAAGACGATTTATGTGTCATACTAAACAATAAATTAAACTGAAGGTAATAAAATCAACGGAAGCAGTATAACCAAGAATTCAATTACCGTCAATATTTTTACGACTTCCCGTCTTCGGCAAAGATTACTCGGCTAATTTTCGAGTGCAATTGTTTCTATTGCTTTGATGATCTTTCTATTTTCGAAGCGTTCGTTGGACCGCAGAATTACGGCCAATAAACGCAAACTGTCTTCGCCTGTACTGGGGTACAGTCGCAACCCACATCTGCAAGCTCTTCCGGATAGCTAACGTCGGTATCGAAATTATCACAATTACCAACTGGCATTTATGTGTTTGATTTTATATGGGTTTGATGTACGATGTTGGTAAGCGGTGTTGATAGGCTAAGTTTGGACGTTTAATGTCTAACAATACGTTGATAAAACTTCGTTACCAGATATGTATTTGACATTGAGCCAATCGTTACGATTATGCAGGACATTTTTTTCGGTGTTTCAGGTATTCAAGATATAAAAAAAGTTGTTTAGAGTAAAACATTTAATAACCTAAATTGTAACATCACTTACTTCAATCGAAATCAATATCAATAACACGATTTTGAAACTACAAATTGAATTAGATGAAGCGTTAGTCGAATTACGATTATAAATTATGTACAATCGATAAAATGTTGATGGGTATAGTTTTATGGGTTAGGCGAGTATTACCGGGCATCGCTCATGCGGGAGAGATAACCTTCCAATTACGGACACTCTTACCGATACGGTTCGTTTACTCGACTATTTATAAATTAACTTGCATTTTGACTCGATACGTTTTACTAAAGACTATGAGTGATGTGCTGCTATCCGATAATCTTGACCTGATTGATGTTGCAAGCGTATTTTTATTAGTGAATTTGTTATCGATTTAAAATCAGAAACAAGACTTTCTTTCATGAAGGGTGCCATTATTCTAGTGCGTCTATTTAGGCAATATTCTAACAGGCACATCTTCCAATAAACGAACAATTCGAAAAACAGTGAATCATCTTCAGTTTGACTTAAGTATTGATAATACTTGAGCATCATCAGCCAGACCGCTACGATTACCACTCGTGAGAGAACATTGGCTTACGGTAATCACGCAGGCAAGCGGATTGGTAATTACTAATTGCGGTACGTTATTATAATCCAAAGAGGATGCCTCTTCTTCCTTACTTAACTATTATTGACGATAAACAAATCTCTTATCTCCCTATTTACGGCAAACCGTTTATTCTTAACACCCGTATTAATTACTTGTCAAGAGTAGTTTAATTAACTATTAGTGTGAGAAAGATGTTATCAGTATCTCTGTCTATAATGGACTGTAATGATGAGACCAATTTGAAAGACAAATTGAATGACCACAATTAAAAGCCGTTAAAAATATCTTGTCGAATTACGAATTGCAAATGAAGTTTATTTTTTCATTAGTAATGCAGACCAATTTTTTATTGGAACGATTTTAATTATCCAATCAATCTTTAAACTTCTCTGAATAAAATTGATAGAAATTTTTACTCGAGCAATCAATATTTTTTTTGGTGTTATGTAATTTATCTTTAGACTTTTTAGTAGTAATTTTTTTAATTAAAAATTAAAAAATTTTAGTAGTAATCAATTAATAGAAATCGGATAAATAGAAGGTTTGATATAATTTATGTAGTTTACGTCAAAGCTTAAGAACTTCTAAGTATTTTATCTAAGAACTGCAAGAAGTTATAAATGTTCGTAAATAACATTATTAAATCTGATCTCAGTTCTGCAGATATTCGAGAAAGTATTAAGATGAGTCTTCAGCATTCCAGTGCCAATCATGACAAAGCAAAATTACCTGTCACTCAACTATTTATAATTTCCTACAGTTACACGTTAACTTTACTTTTAAACACTTCAGTATAGAAAGTCGGTATCTTCGTGTAATGACGTAGCAACTTTATTATCTGACTATTTTTGTAACTTCTTTATGATTTTTTACAAACCTCTTTTGAATAGGGCAGATTTTTCCAATACATAAAATAATTTTGAATTTTTGACTCTTGTTCAACGCAACATCTCTCAGACGTGAATGTTATCTCGCGACAAAAAAAAATCTAGGACAAATTGTTCGTTACTAAGTTATTTTCCCTACAATATATTCAGTCGAGGGAGGACTTAAATAGCGAACTAGTTAATGTAGTGACGCTCAGCTTGTTACATTATGAATAACCGAGCCGTCGTTACGTCTGTCAGTTTTAACGCTCCAGTTAAACTTTACTACAACGCCTACCAGTTTCTAATTTGCATTTACCTCTACAACATCACCATTTACTTCGACTTTGACAACTTGTTTGACACGTACGAATGTGTTCCTTTAATTCTTTTACTCAACTTTCTTCGTAATTTCCAAAGAACACGACTTAGACAAAAATTTACTCTACTTTTACATTTTCTGGTAAGTTTTTACTATACATATAACAAGGAATGATAACATTCATAATATTTTATTGCCATTAAGTATTCTAACCTTTCTCTGTAGCATCACGAATGTATTAACCTTAAAACACACGTATTTATCGAGAGCATTGCGCATATATTAATGTTCTCCAAACAAGTACCGTTCCAGTTTCTAAGCATATTTTCATAGATTACAATACTATGTGGAATATGTGGTAGAAAACATGCTCAAGTGATGAGAATGTAGATATAGTACAGTACACCTAATGACACTAGTTACAGCGAAAAACGAATATCAACTTTAGCGCTTTGGAATAAAGGTGTTGTTGGCACTCAAATTATTATGCGGTCTACTGTACACAACTATTCGCATATCGACAGTAAATAGACCGATCAAGAAAGTCCAAACGGAGTGGACATCACTCTATACATAAGCAAATAACTCTAGCTTACACCTCAATATCTATAGTCATAATGACTGATCAGAAAACGCGATCTACATTCAAATTAAAAACAAATATCTCAGTGATACGATAATTTACTGTCAATATTTGGAAACCAAAACAAATCTAATATATCTGTATCATTATTTACTAGTTTTTAAGTAAACACTCATAATTCTTCACAAACTTATTTAACTAGTGTATAAGAAACGAATGGCCGAGAGAGTTCAAGTGCTCGGAATCCGGTTCACATAGCAAGTGCAAAAAAAATCTCTAGTGAACAGTGAAATTCACATGGCGGTATTGAATAAAAAATACAGTGTCAACTTTGAGTGCCGTTACCACCATACAGAGTAATTTACGACCTTGCATGTTTCAGCTTAACGGTAAAACATAACAATTAAATACATGTTAACAATTACATACACGGCTATTAATTAACAATAACACATGCTTTAATTATAACTTTATGCTATCGTGTTTAGTTTTTACTACTATTAAATATGTATGTAGTGTTTGTACTTAACAAACTAGGATACTGTAAAACGTCAACAAATAAAATCTATACTACAATAAACTGTTAAATTAAACCTTTATTTTAATGTTTGTAAAAAAAATATCAAAATCTGTCTAGCCATTTGAGAAATAAGGCCAAACACAGACCGTATAACAGATTGTATAGGTATAGAAAATGCAATTACAAGATTCAACACACCGCTTAATACGTTAAATACATTGAACGTGCCAATTTATACGCAGTCCGGCAATCGCTATGAACGTCTATGTAATTTGAACGGGCATTCATCATCATGTGTCGATCGTTCAAACTTACAGCTACTGGTTTAGTGAAATTAACTCGGCCGAGTGTCAATTACATGTGATATCAAGTTTCGACGTGCGGGATCGCTATCGCGTATCAATGAAAGCGAAACGCTATTGTTTGCCTAATGAACGGTAGTTTTACCGCAGAATATGTCATGTATTTTAACGGTATATGATATTTCTATAGCTCAATTTTACGTTTATTTTAATGTACGAAACGTATTTAAATTGAAATGTGAATAGCTAATACTCGGTATGTCTGTTTGTATTGGATGCATGTCAAGTCGCGAGCGGATATACTTCACAAATATTATTTAGCTATCGCTCGTTTATATGAGTAAAATATTTGTAAATTCTAATGTAAACACTTGAAACTATGAATATTTATAATCAAAACTAAATTGTCTGTACAATTAACATCTTGAACAATCAGTATTTATTATTATACTTATTTTAAATAAAAACTTACATAAACAGTAAAATATGTAATAAACCTAAATCGTTCCCTTTTAACCAGTTTCGCCACTTCATTGAGTTTTAGAAAGACGCCTATATACTTCATAGCAAGTAAAGTGTAGTCCTCATAAAATAAACGTAATTTACAAGCTTTATAACCATACTACTGCAGTATATACCAAGCCATGTTCCCGGAATATGGCCATGCTTTTATCGTCCATTACGGTAGCCGAAGTAAGGTGGGCACTACAAATTAGTTCACACATTATGCAATTAGTGCTCGACATCGCAGCGCAAGCAAATTATCCAAATTACCACGAACTTACTATTCGGCGGCTAGTTAGTTAACTGCCTTTAACTTGTGTGCTTTAAAGTTAATATAACTTTACGCAAAGTAAATGCACAGTTAAAATCTATTGCGGTAATCAAACACCAATTTATCGCGATTGGGATGCCTAGTAAATTGTTTAGAGTTAACAAAGAATGTAATGTACAATGCAGTTATCTATGCTCAACCACAGTTAAAATAATTGTCAAAAATCAAATTATAATTGAATGCAATAAACACCACTCTCGTATCCCATTGCCCTAACCCACGACTGATGCACGGTAATTATAATAATAGTTTCATGTAATAAAAAATACAATCACTCGCATGAATCACACACACATTTTATTTTCGGTACATCGATTGAAATCTAAGCGCATTGTATTTTTAACGGCCATTGACTATTCGAAGGTCCGTAAAATCGATGATGATAACTTTTGAATTGTTCCCGAGATATTTGCACGAACAATGCCTGAAAAAGGCGGGTTACATCCTAAAACAATTGAAGGTCTGGGACAATGTATTAACAAACCCAACGCAAGTTATTTCGGTCACAAAAAGTGTATGCAACATTCGTATCTATTTGTAGGTATGTAAAGGCTACAACGGAATAGAGAAATTCGATTCATTGAATGCCTCAAATAGATTGCACGCATGCTGTCATATCCGTTACAGGAGCCGCGGACTGTGACTAAGAAGCTATTGAAGTAATATAAGTATACATTACTGAACATGTGTTCGTGTAGCTATTACTAAAGTAATTTCATATATTAATAACTCATCATCTTATATTAGCAAGACTGACAATTTAAATGAAATTATAGGTTTGTGAGAGATGTACAAGATAAAAGTGAAAGCTACAAACGTTAAGGATTAATTAAGTTTTATAATGACGCAACATAAATTACTGTTCTTATCCTCGCAAGAGTATTTGAAATCTAACATGATCTTTTCAATTAAACCTAATAAAGGTAGGATCTACTTTGTGTAATTGTCTGTAATTATTTAAAAACAAGGAAGTGTAACATAACAATGGGATATAATTGTGAAATAACCCCATAAATCTTGAGTCACTCAATACGATCAAATAATTACAGTGCGACATTACAACCGTTTGTACAAAAACTGTGAGTTTCAAGCCAAATTGTTTAATCATCAGCAATTTAACAATTGCCAGACTTCCTTCATGATATTGTTTGTTTTTTCGTAGAACTATGAGTAAGTCTGTGACTAACGATAAACGGAGGCTTTGTTCAGGTAATATAAAGTACATTTATGTGTCACAGGTAACTGTAAGATGGAGATAATGACCCCCAAGTGTCCGCTGTTTCAAAATATTATGAAAGTAAGCAGGCAGCCGCTGGCCGGTCCAGCTTTCATCTTGTCTTAGATCTGAATCGTTGAGATCTCATTCTTTAACATTCAGGCTTTAATTCTTAATATTTATCTCCTAAACGATCTGCTGTTAATGTTATGTCTCCTAAAGCATTGTCTGCTTAAGATTAATTGTCGTTGCCCGTGGACATTTCGGTGTCATTAACAAAGTAAAAGCAAATGATGAATTGACTAAGCCCACAATTAACTACCTACTTATTTAAACTTTTAACAAACTAAACTGTTTCTAAATAGTTCGTAAAGTGTTAATTGTTTACTTAAAACTTCGCAGCAAGTTATTTCCATAACACGGCCGAACAAGGAAACTAAGTCTCGTTAAAGTTGTAACAATTTGCGACATCGTACATCAGTAGCTGTTTAACCTGCCTCGTACCTATCTAGTCAATCTAAGTTTCACATCAACCCGTGTTTTATCTAACTTTCATTTCACACTGCATTACCTCGAGACGTACAAAAAAATAATAACATCTCATTTGGTCGTGTTTATGTACCTTTAGCGAGTGCATCAATCTAACTGTCGGTGATGTACGTGACAGATGCGTACATAACTCACTGCGGTAATAAACCCTATCTGGATGTAGATCATAGTTTTCGTGCGCGCGCACCTGTAAATTTAGACGTCGTATGCGCACGCTTCGCTCTCGACATCCCGTTAAGTCCCATTTACACGGGTCGTGTTCAAAACACTTTCCCTGATTTTTAAACTTTTCGGAAATATTTTAATGTGTTGACGCTTTCGCGCCGCCCGCAGTGGCGCGTGGACAAGTTTGTCGAGATCTTCAACTGGTAGAATGTTTATTTTCTTGACAATTCAACTATACACGTGTCAATACAAGCGACGATAGTCGACGTGTATTTTATCGATAAGACTAATATTAGTCAGTTTCCCTAAAATGTGGATGTTTATTCTTTTCGTCTTACTTATTTTGATTTGTAGAAATCTTGCAACCTAATATAAATAAGTCCGCGTTATTTGCTACCACTCCTTAGATATTAATCCAGCAGTGCTTCTTAAATAATCTTTATTGAGATGCGGATCTGCCCGTTATAGTTGAAAAGATTAACTTATTCGAAAGTAAATCCGTTGTCATCGTTTTAATCTACTCATTCAATTACACGTTAAGGTAATAAATCTTACTTGTGTGATAAATAAATTAGATTAAAATTCCAAGTATCTATCTAGAAACCTTTCATTAATAACGTTACGCAATTATATTAAATATTGAGAAAGAAAATAAGATATGAAAAATATGTACGCATATTGTATGTCAGAGTCAGTTTTCAAACCAACTTCGTTAAAAAGGAATTGTTTCTCAAATCGATGCTCTCCTCAAATCGCTTCGTGCTTCTTAAAATCGAACAGCTGCGATAATCCGCGTCAGTGTGAAGCGTACTTTATAACGATAGTCGGCATTAAATCATCAACATCGGCCCACTGCACTGTTACCACCGAGCCCTTTGATATTTATATCTCTACATCTTTATTGTCCCACATAAATCTCGACGAAGACTCTGATTGGGCGTTCGATAAAAATGTATTGGCTGTCATTCGTCTTACGTAGTAAATCATTTATCATAATGTAAATACCACACTTTCTTTGCTTCTAATATTATTTATGTGATATCTATATTATAAATTGAGCAAAACATTTATCAGAATGAAAATAATCATTTTCGTAAAGTATATTTTTAGCTCAAAGCTCGCTTCTTATCAATATTTAGTCAATCGTGACAAATAGTAACCATACCATTTGTAGACTCTTTTTCTAATCAGCTTCAATCGACGTGCAAAATAGACAAGCTTTAAAAGCTTTCCATACTGCCTACACTGTCTATTACTTCAGTTACAATCAAGACAGCGCAATGACAACAATGATGTGTGATAACATCTAAATCATACCAGATAATTGCGCACAACTGTATTATTGAAAGTAAATATGCAACAAATTGAAATGCTTTGTGAGCGGAATAAAATGGCGGTCATTTCACGCTTTTACTATTCGCTTTGGACTTTTATTTTGCTATTATTATCAACTCTTTATCTATTGTTCGTGGCCACACAAGAGAATGTGGAATTGATTACTTTGTGATTACAAGTGTAACACCGGGACTTTTCATTGTCACTATCACTGGAGAAACTACAACTAATTAAGACTTGTAATTATCTACCATTTTACATACTATTTATCAATGTATCACATAATATCTATCATCACGTAAAATAAAATTATGTTTTTAGAATAAATTTGAACAATAGAACAGAAAGGACTCTAAAATACTGCGACAATAGACTAAACATTTTCTAATCTATCTTTCCAGAAATAGGGAAATACCAGTCTTTAGACCGAAGCTACCGCTATCTGTATCCCGCAACCCAAATACTTAGCAATAACGATATGCCAACTGTCCTCGGCCTGTACAATAGCAATGATAAAGCAACAATAGTAATTGGTCCGCTATCAGTCGCCGGCAAGCGCGAACTCCCATTTCCTTAAGATAAAAGGCGACATTCCGTCTGATGTCTAACGATTTGTAACATTTAGCTCACAATGGCTCATTAAACTGAAAACGCTACATTCAACACGAACGGGTTCCGTAGCTTTCGCCTTATTTAAAGTGGCCTTTCAATGTTTCAAACTTTTCAAGAATGTTGGAGTGAGCTCAATATCACGCGATCTAATCCGGCTTATTGTGTATCTGTGTATTGTTAATTGACGTTAATATAAAGGCGACCACTTGAGTGGTATTAAAAAGGTAGCGTAAGGAATGTCAACCTCACAATAGCTGGGGCAACTTATAAGGAATCTATTTCTAACTACACATCTGCCAAAATACTCAAGAAGAACGTTTGAAAGCGAAAAGTACTTGTAAGGTCCCAGATAGTGCAAAAGTTATATGCAGTTTTGCACACTCTGATGCAAAATTTAAGTATTCGCTAACTACGTATTTACAAGCATTTTCAAGTGCTAAATAGTGAAAACCCCTATACGGGTAAAATCGGCACATCACATGTAAATTCCTCACGCCGGTGCAAGGTACGACATTCGTGCATTTCTCACCTCCCTACAAAGTTATTGATTAACGATGACATATAAACAAATGACGGCTATCTATTTTCTCGGAAATGTGTTTAATGAACAGCGCCCTAACAGTTCGCAGGCCTACGTAATATCAATCAAAAGTTCCTCATTACAGTTGCCGGCTGAGACCTGACCGGTTCCATGATCATCTTTTTGCTATTAGAAAGTAGGAATCCATGGGCAACACTAAATCGCAATTTATTTTATGTGGGAAACAGATAAAAACGTTTGAAATGCATGAAGGTACGCCGTCTGAATTACATTATCTAATCAAAGACGCCGTTGTCTACTTAGACAAACGTGAAACTGCAGTTGACAGGCATCCAGACAAAAGATAAACATAAACATTATATTATTATACTACAACTTTCCGATTTATAGGCGTGTGATATGAAAATTATTCAAATAAGGCGCTTTAAATGGATATTGAAAAGGCCTTTATGAACTAGGGTCAGACAGGTATGACAACGTTTTTTACGGAGCATATAATTAACATGTAATTGATAAACATAAAACAATGTGGATATAACACATCGTTGTTTACAGGAAAAAAGTGAGGAATGTGAGGTATTTAATAACTTGGTAACGGCTACGGCTAAAAGGAATGTATGTAAAAACGTTTCCCTCGTAGGTAATACATATTCCTATTAAGTAAACAGCAATTAAATAATTAATAACACATTTGCATAAGACACGGTAAACACTGTGGAAAGATAGCGTCGCCCGTGTAATTACAAGTTCATAATCACAATGGATGGCAGTAATTAATCTTGGATGGATTCCAGTCATTTCCAGCTAGTGAGTGCACAAATTGTGCGCGTGCGCCGGTCTAACGGGCCGGCGATAATCGCGACGCGATAAAAAAAGCGAAGCGAGCGCATAACGGATCGCGCGATGCGCTTGGCCCGTCATCGCGATCGCAAGCCCGCGCCTGCGCCCGCGCAGCTCGAGAGACGCCGCGCCGCGACTCTTTATTTTGTGATTACGTGTAATCAAAGCACAACATCACAATTTTTTGGGTGCGAACGTGATAAATGAATACTTTTTATTCTGTCACGTACTTTACTGAAGGCGGAAGGAAATTTTGGACTGTTTTGTCTTAAGACCATAAGTAAGAACTTTCGAAATACTTTCAAAGTAATAAAATGTATTCTTAATTTCTTGTGTTCCATCACGATCTAACGTATAAGGGACTCCATCAATCACCTGCACACTTCACTCCTACAATTAATTTAAAATTCTAATGCGCGGCCATTTTATCACATCGTTCACAACGCTTACCACCACAAACGAATAAGTAATTTACGCTAATTAAACACTAATTAATATAAATATGCATTTAAATCATTACTAATTATTTTAAAAGTACCTGGCGACTGTGGGAGATTAATAAAAGAATATTTAATTAAAGTACTAGAGATAAAACCTTTGCTCTTGAGTAAATATTTATATTACTATGGCTATAACTGTAAATGCATTGCTTTAAAACATGCCTAACTATAAATAGAGAAACTCTTATTAATTTAAATGTAACTGTTTCTGTAAATATAGAACATTCCTGTTACATACATAGGTTTTAGTGCGAACAAATTGAGGAAGAGCTTTCAAGTTTGCAGTAGTTAAGTATTACTTATTATACTTTTATGAGATGGTAATACTAGTCATAGAAAAACATCTTAGAAAGTAATAAAACCACGAAACAGTATTCTATTACACACGTGTTCTGCTATTTACTTTTCGCAACTTTAAAGGACAATGATGAAACTTGTATCTAAAGCACCTCTTGACAGTCTATTGAAGCGATATCGATAAATTCCGCAATAAAGACAATATTTTGCCAGTAATTTAGCAAAATGAAGACGATTTATTTATCGGTTCAAAAACTATATATAAGACTCTCTACAGCTCTTGATATTCAAAGCTTGACATAAGGAAATAAACAGCGATTTTAAGAAGATAAGTAGATATATCATTTATAATATAAACCTCAATGTTTTGATATAACTGTCGTTAGGCCCGCATCCACTAAAGTACTGTCCAAGGTTTCTGTAGAATAATCTTGTAAGTCGAGATAATAAAAATGTACAAGTCAACGAGTACTATCTCCGCTTTCAACACCTGATGTATGTAAACATTATCGATTTAAAAGCTATTGCAAAATTATTTACTCATTGCTAAAATATAATTTATAGAGCAGTAACTTAAGCCCTATTAAAAGCTAGCTGCATATGTAGTTTAAATATGTTGATACTGAATAATAACTAGAGCTATAAATATTTACTCAATCACTAATAAAAGCATAATGTGTATTAGCGTAAGCCTTCAAACGAGAACACATAATTTCCACCCGTTTTCATAATTTCAATGTATTAGATAGTTTAGTAGAAAATCATTGAAAATTTGCTACGTACTTATCTGCAGCTGTTTACATGAATCAGCGTCTAAGCTGAGGTTTTAGTACAGAATATTTCTAACACGAAATGATAAATTTAGATAGTGCATTCACGACGCTAAGCGGTGTAAGTGGGCTGCCATCGGAGATAATTTCCCTACACGTAATGGTCAGAGAGCTTAGAGCAAGCTCACACTTTATGACCAAAGTTAAAAGGGCCATTGTGGCCCCCACTGTGATTGATGGCTGGCTCCTATTTCCAACATTGAAGTGAATGTTTTAATGTCATTTACGACGCAATAGTCACACGGTTCTAATGTGTCGAAAATGACGAAATATTTAGGTACGTCAAATGACCGTCAATTGACTGAAAATATTTATACAATACATAAGTGTTATAACATTAACAATGAACAATACCACGTTAACGAAATAATAAAGTAAAAATGTGACACAAATGTTCGTTTTTCGTCACACTAATAGCCCTACTTTACTGTTCCTGAAGAGTAAAGCTACACGGAAGGCACCTAGCACTATTAAGTAAGTAAAAGTTGTAAATTTCCGACTACAAAACTGATAATTTATGGCACTTAGCAAAAGTTACAGTACCGCAAATACCTGCCAAAGAGTTGCCGCATTTGAACCATCATTTCTACTTTAAGCGGCCCTAAAGAGAAAATAGTACAACAAACTGGGCAATAAAATAATACTAGTGTTTACTTTATACTTCTGAAAGGCTCAGGATGACTGTCCAGGGTATATTTATCTTAGTAAATGGACGAGAACCTTTTCAAATGAAAAGACAGGATATAGTTCGAAACATATAAAGGGATATTTTACTGCGACAAGTAAGTGTATTCTGTGCGAAAGTAGGTTGATCATGTTAAGACGTAAGATTGGTGTTAATTTAAAAATAAACTAAAAAAAAAGCAAAGATAGACTCAAAAGTCAATATAGATTATAACATACTATTTTTATGAATTGTTTCGGACAATAATCTACACGTAACTGAATAACTGAGCCCTGAGATCCTGAGTCAAAAATTTATAAATCTCAATGATTAAAGAAAAGCTTCCAAAAATATCTTCTAACGAAAACAGTAAAGATCCTTATAAAATGTTGTGTTCACGTTCAAGATAAAGATGAGTACTATTTAAGTTAGGCGCATTGCGGCTTGCGCAGGTCATGTCAGACAATATCACGCTGACAACTCCGAAGCGGCAACGAAACTGCAAAAACTTTATGCTTCCGTCTGTTTACGAGATCCCATTAAACGTACAAAGTATGTATAAACGCGGCCAAGTCTTCGCAGAAAGAGAGAATAATAAAAAAAACTTGGAATCCCAAAAACTAAATTGACAGTACAGTTTCAACAATGTTTTCTAATTTCCGTTATACCAGCACTTCGTCAAGGTTTGTCATCAATTCGCAAGGCCGTCCATCATTTTTGACATTAGCAGAAGTCTACAAGGTACGTATTGCATAATATCGGAATATTATATAATATCCGTGAGACAGCTAATGTGAAATTTACACGAAATATCAAATAAATTTGTGTATGCACGCAACGGTATCTGCCACGACCACACTCACTCGTGGCGTGCCTTTTTTTTTATTACTCTACATTCTACTGTTATTTAGGCTTTAAATTGTTGTATGGAGCCCATATTGTACATACTCCAAAACTTGAGCACTGCGAGTCACAACAATTTCTAAAAGGTCTACAATACTTGTAGACTTGTAGAACTGTTTTTAAAAAAGGCCAGACTAGATTTAAACCCTAGCAAAGCAAATCATTTATCATAGTTATTAGGCTGACAAGCTCATTTAAATTATTATAGTAGGTCAAACGCCACCTTTAACAAAGTAATTCATTAAAGTGTAGTAGTACTAACATGTTAGGCTTGCCCTTATTAAAACATCATTAGTCCACCAACACGGATCGCACCGACTTGACATGCAGCGAAGGCGCTCCAGTCGTCAAAGAATCGATGTTACTACTTTTTATCGATACATCGATTATCGATTTAATGCGGTCGCACATCTCAATCGAGTTTTTGCTGCGATTACATCGCTGTTTAAACACAGCCATCGGTCGCGTTGACGATATAAAAAATGTAGTGCAGTTATCTACAAGACACATCTATGTTTATATGTCTCGTTGAAATTACTATGTAGGAGTTAAATTATTGTTTTACTTTACATACTGTAATTAGCGTAATTACTGGTCCTACTTCGCGGTAATTATGTTGAATCCCTGCTATAAATTATTGCCACTCGTATAAAATAATCAGATCACTTGTTATAAATTACGGAATAAAATATAGTAAGTGCAGCCACGCGCTACAATTTACTGAGTATATTTACTTAACAATTTTACATTGCTACTTTGTTTTGTTTTGAAGTAAATACATTAGCCTCATCTAGTTACCGAGGCAACGAGGAGGTATTACTAACTAGTTTAAGTCTTAAATAGCCTTCCGTCTAATTCTCGGAAGCTAGAACGCTAACTACAACCACATGTCAAGCGCATTCCACCCCTCGTGGTTTGATTAACGACACATACCGATACTACACTCAATAAATAAGTGTCGCCTCAGACACCATTAGCTCCTACACTCTACCACAAATTAATGAATACGCTTTGACATTAGTTCTGTCTCTATTCCAAAGCACTAAAGCCGATTTTCAAAATCAATGTTCACGAGTAACGTGCGGCGAACTGTACCTCTCACTATAAATACACTGGTAATTTATGAATGCCTAGACTAACATTTTTACGAACTAACTACCGAGTTATTCGTTGAGGATAAATTGTGTAACAGACAACCATATGAACAGTTACTTCGTCGCTTTATCCTTCCTTGTTATGTGTTTAGGAATGCTGAAACATAATTTTATATGTAACATTAATAATACGTTTTATGAAGACGCTAAGCAATAGTCTTATTTATGTTCATAAATTAAAACCTTTTACTGTGTACTGTGTACTGTGTAGTGTATAGGTAACGTTTCCAATCAGTTCATGTATTTTATATTCTTAAGATTTCAGGCGTATGAAACTTTGTTTCATAGAAAGACTACATGCATATTTACTCATGAGACCTAATATGAAATATCTACGACATAGACGTCTGACGAATCACGAGAATCGCACACAAAACAAGGCCGCAAAAAAAATCTCTACAAAGGCTTTAAGTAATCCGACGTATAATTCTTCCACTTTTATCAGACATAAATTCAAACGAGGTTAATCCTAATAACAATATTTATGGGGTTAGCCGAGGTCGGAACAACCCCCACAGCATTCGGCAGCAATCGGCAATCATCGGCCATGATCGGTAGACCTCGGTCTAAAATAGAGGGTATGCTGACCAGGGCCGGCTGGCGGTGCGTTTGTCTGTCCGTCGCGAGTAATCACACACTTCCTATGGATATGCTAATGGCAGTCGACGGCACGCGACCGCCGGCCACCCCGTAGCCTTTGCCTACATTACGCCATATAACTGTATTCGGGAATTCTTGTCTAGTTCAATTTGTTGGCATGGCATTTACGTAAGAATATTTTATCGACGTAGACTAAAACGAATGTAAAGACTTATGTCATAAAATACAAGAGCTTTTTTATTGCTGAATCATTTTATGCTAGTATTCTAGGGCTGTTCTTAAACTAACTCTAGATGACATTCATTTTTTTTTTACTGTTCACGCATTTATTGTCTGATTTTACCTCGCCAAACCCTTTAAAAAGCCGTTGACGCTACATTTATCAGAATTTATGCATCTCCATTAAATCTTTAGCTCATAAATCTTGTTCAAGGGTTGAGAATCAATCTGGAGCGCATGAGAGGCGCGTTTATATTAAGCACGATTCGATAAAATAATCAATAAGCACTAACGGTAGTAGCGATAGCTGGGAACAGCTGAGCGCTCGCCGAGGGATGAGAGCCACTCTGTTACCGTTACGAGAATAAAATAAACAAGAGACTTGTAAATTAATTTACAAGCCCGTTATGCGCATCGAGATTGCGGAAGAAGAAGGGCTTGTAATTAACACAATTAAAAGAGGTATTTCGTTAACACTTTCGAGTTTGAATTTCCTTTATACAAGTTTAAGAACGGGATAATGTTTCAGATACAATTAGGAACATGGAAACATAAAATGAATTAGGAACACAGCCACAAGACATTTAAAATTAAGTAATAATCTTTGAAACCGAATGTTTCATATCAATTCTATTATTTAATTGTAACTGTTGCTGCAAAAAAAAAGCTATGGACGCATATTTCTTCCAGTAACGAGCATCGTTTATAACTTATAATTTCAGGATGAAATTAAATGTTTTGCGAATTACGAGTAAATCGGCCCATTTTCATGTCCATCAGCCCTAAAAAAACTAGCTGAACGAACATATCTACAGCCTTGGACAGGTTAGGTAGCTCTAATGACCAGACGGTATCCATTAAAAAAATCTAGGTGAAATGATTAGGCACGCGTTGTAAAAGTTGCGTGTTATGGTGTGTGCTTCCTACCTCGCATGTTACAATCTACATAAGATTTTATATCATACTAACTGTTATGGGATCATAAAACATCGGGCGTGTGAGAAATATATTGTACCCACAGTTTTGGAGTGATTCTAGAAGGTTTAACTGTTGTTCCATCGATTGCATGTTGCCCAACTTGGGACGAGCCGTAATTTGCCGCGATGTTAAGGTGGTTGTCATAGAAATATATCAAACTGAGTAAAGAATTACATGAAAAGGATTGAGTAAAACTTTTAACTTTTAAGAATTTATTAAATACATAAATGTAGAGATCCTCTACTGCAATAAATCTGAGCTTTAATCTTTAAAAAATTGTACATGTAATTTTTACGACGGTATATTTTGATCGTAGTTAGCTTATTTTAAGATTACTCAGATTTTATGTTACCTGACTTTTTTCATAGGAAGAAAATTTCATAAATTTTTAAATACACTAAATAAATTCTTAAGTCCTACACTTATTACATGTTTAAAGCATCGTGTTTACTAAATAATGGTGCCTAAGTAGTGTTATCGGATTCGTAGCGACCTCCGCATTACATCGTGCGGAGTTCAACGCACCGACGACGTGAAAATCACATTTTCCGATGTCTAACAAAGATAAACGGTAAAAGTAATAACCACATTAACGGCAACATAAAAATAGCTTTAAACGTTTTTATAGTGGTCTTATTAATTTAACAATATTTTTTATTGTGTGAATAAATTTCTTAAGATGTTAGTCAGAGAGTGCCTGAAAATTAGATCGGCAAGAATTTAAAATTATTAATTGAATAAAAAAGAGCGCATTAAAAGGCTTTATATGGTGAAATGGGCGTGCTACGGGCATTGACATTTTCCGGGCAAAGTTCCAGACCTCAGGAAATTATTACATACGGCCTTCGTAGGCGTTGTAGTAGACCAAAATTTATGAACCGAATAGCTTAAAAAGAAACTATTGTAAGATTCGACGTCGACAAAGATAACGAACGAGATAAATTAAATCTGTGATGATGAAGAAAACAATCGTGAAAATTTACAAATAAGGACGAAGATATAAGGTTTTATGATAGAATGCGTATTTGAGGAAGTGAGAAAATATTAGTTATTCATGAACGATCCACTAAACAAATACAACCCTCCAACCCTGACCTTTTGAACAAAGATAAAACTGAAAATGTTTCAGCTGCAGCATCCTTCGAGGACTGAAAGAAAATTCTTACCTGTTCTTTCCGTGCCCGATTTTGTAGAGCTCGACATGTTTGAACTGTGCGTAAGTTGCCATTGTTGTTGAAAACACGAGGTGGTTTTATCACACGATAGTGCGGTCACTGTTACCGGCGCGATTAAGCGTGGAGATGGGCGTGCGTGCGCGACGAGGTTCGTCAGCTGACTGGCGCGCGCGGGCCGGTACCCTCGCTTAAGTCGATGCTGCCCCTGCCACCCTCCGCCCGCGCCGGGAAAACGAACCGCGCAGCCGCGCATGCGCGACCCGCCACTTCCGCACCGTGTTTTTGTTTTTTTTTTTCTTCAGATCCGTGACATATGGCCGCTCAGCCAGATGATCAGTGTCAACAAACGACAGATGTTCAGAACAGGTTCAGTGATATGGTAAAGGTAGCAGTTGAATGATACTAAGCAGTTTAGTTAATTATTTGCGCAAAAGATAATTACCGCCATTGATCATTGTTGACAGTTTATCTGATGACGGATAGTAATCTGATATTTAGTTTCGGTAAACAACAGCCTATGTATAATATTTCACCCAATCAACAAAAATAAAGTATACTTTGACAAGAACTCTATAATATCAACTAACAGTAAATAGATACAAGGAAACCAAGAAACGCAACTGCAATAAATAGACAATGATTTTAAATCAGTAAACATTTTCAGCACCAGTGACAACTAATAAACATGGATTTAATGAGACGAATCAAATAAATTCACACTAAATTAGTTCTCCAAATATTCCCAATCTATTTCGAACGACTGCAGAATATGGAACACCAGATGAGACTCTGATTTCGAAACATAAAAACATATTAGTATCGGAGATGAGAAGTACCTCTACGTGCTGATTCAGAGCACAATTTCCATACGGATCTTATTTGAATCCATTCGAATGTTATAGCTAAGTAATAAATCTAGGAAGATCAAACATTCGCATTCAATTGCTAGATTATGATAAGCATTCGACGAAGAGCTTTCATCTATCTGTAACAGTTTCGAAATCGGAAGTAGAAGAAATAATCATCACATATAGTATCCACTTACTGAGTTCAAAAATGGTTTTGTTTTATAGAAACAACTGTGTTCCACATTAGGTTAGTATACATAACCCGAAAAATAAAACAAAGAGGAGATATGTGACCGAGAAAAAGTAGCAAACATAGTGTTTAAAAAAAAAAGTAACTTCGTGTAATTTCAGATGTAGGTATGGTATAGTATTAGCGGAAAACTAAATTAGTAACTCAGATATTTATTTTCTGTTAAAAAGTTTTAAGTGTGGTAAAACATTATTCACATAAGAAGAATTGTATAAGAATTAACGAAATACTTTGAGTTCAAGAAACGTTAAAAAAGTACTATTTATTTTCTCTACAATTTCTTTCAGCTAAATATAAACTTTACCTCTTCCGAATAAAAGCAAATACGGATTATTGTTCAATAAAAGCCGTTTTAGGCAACATACGTTATTAACTCTTTCGACGTGAAAAGGCACACCGAACGCCATCATTACAGACTTTTGGAAACGGAACAACACAACCTTTTGGAACGGAACCGCGATTAGAGATTAGCATTTGACGTCACAGTCTGAGTGTGACGCACGCACCGTTACCGACACCCTTGAATACATTTTGATGCCTTTTTGCGTACTGAATGTAATATTGCTGACCGACCCTTAATTGTAAATATTTATAAAAGAAACATAACATGTAAGGAGGAATGAAAAAGATTTAGTGTTTTTGCAAGCCAAGTTTTCAGGACTATAATATTTTATTACTATGCTGATTAAAATGAAAATGTTCTCATCTCAAACGATATGATATATAACGACCGAAGATCATTAAGATATTTGTTAAAAATTCTGTCAATATTTACTATTTGCAAAGTCTACATAAATCTACATTTTATTGAAACTTTCACTAAATGCGTAGAACTTTTAGTTGGTATCTTAATATATATAGATAGCGATAATTACGTAGCGTCAACAAGCATTGTTTATAAGTAAATGTATCTGACATCGTGTATCTAGATTCTAGAGCTTCCACTAGAAAAGGATGAGTCAGAGACGACAAAGTTTACACCGTTATTAAGTACACAAACGAGAGAAAGTTTAGTGACTAACTAAATTAATAATGATAATAGCAATATTATATGAAACGCGGTCTATTTTGCGACGTCAAATGAAAGTGCTACGCGCTACGTCGGACAGTGAGCACGTACCTTTATCTGAGCTACGTGCAGAATACATGTTACATACTGTATAATTAAATGCGTCATGCTTATTATGATTAAATTGTAGTATCTGGATTTACCTAATGTTACGTAACTTGTAAAAGAAAAAGCTTTTTTATTTAATGTTTTTTGCTTGGACAAATATAATTTCTCTCTTTGTATTTTTTGTGATTTGTGTTTACATCAGGTATTTTTAAATACAAAATAAGAAACTTTAATTTATATTTTGGAAAACAATAGCCCAGGACCGGGAGAATTGGAAGAAGGATATAGAGGCTTTTGCCCTGCAGCGATAATGGCTGAAAGAAATAAAAAAATAATAATAGAAACTTTTAGGAAAACTTAAAGGACATTGCGAAGTTTTCAAAACTTACATTGAAATTGAGGAACATACTCCTTTGTTATGTATAACATAGACGACAAGCCTAGTTAGTAGAGCTTGTAAACTTTTCTAGGTAATAATTACATACGCTGGCTAACGACACTTGTAAAACTAACGAGCCTACTTAGGTCGTATAACAACAATAATAATAAAAAGGCTTTTAGCTTTACAACTATTTCAAATTACAAATAATTATTATGTAAGGTTATTCACATGGGAAGTGAATATGTAATTTACAAGATTTAACAGCTAACAACAAATTTAATAATACACAATGCTAATGAGGGGAATGGAATAATGTTAAATAATGAACCAAGTTAGTGGTACAACATTATCAGTACTTATTTCAGGTTTTTATGAGACTTGTTTATTATTCGTAAATCATCTATAATGAGATGCACAACCGCTCGGAAACAGATAACACTAAATGACAAACTGAAACTTGTCACATTGCCAATCAGGTCGCTATAATATCTATTTGATCGATCATAACATGTGGTTGAGAAACAAAGATAAAAGATACTGGATAAAATTATCGTAAGTTTGTTCGTCCATCAATAAAGGAATCAATTCTCAGTTTGTATATTTCAACAACAACCCATTACCGTCTAAAATCATTCTGGTATCACAAATCAGGTTTTCCCGCAACTATAATGTTCTATCCAATTCGCAAAGGTCCAGTCTAGCATCCCACACACTTGGCAAACCTCCTACACAGCAACACTTAATATAAAATTAATATTTAACAGTTAATAACACAGCATGAGGTCTTCGGTTGCATACTGTTTTTACAGCTCGTTGGTGAAGTAACAAACGTCAATTCCTACTTTATGGAAGGTTATTAAACTAATGTTAAAACAAAATCAATGATCGACGTAATAATATCAACATAACGACGTTTTAACTAACATTACCGTCAAAAAGAAAGCAAATATCTTTTAATTTTATATTTATCATTTCTTCCTGTAATTCACATTTAAATAATCTTTAATGCTTCCGCTGACATCTAAGTCTTTTTTATTGCATTACAAATTATGTGTCACTAAACTGCAGCGAGAGGAAAGTGCAAGTTCAGATCGATGTTGATATTTACAAACGTTGCAAAACTTCAGTCAATGGATCATTATTATTGTCCTATAATTAAAATTCGTAGCTACGGTTTTACATCGGTGCAAATAATAGCGTGTATATTAATAGAACAATCCTTTTAATGAATAAATCACTACAATTTTACATAAATTACACAAATACTATTTACTTTTTGGACAAAGCTAATGCCCTAAACATTTATATTACAAAACAATTGAAACAAAACCAAATACGCCATGTTTGTATTTCCGAAATGTTCGGTCTCGGCGAGCGTGTCCTATCTCAGATTAAGCCGTCGCTCCCAGACGAGACGGTAGCCAAACAAAGGTTTATCTTAAACAAAAACATCGCAACAAAGATGTTTCGCTCCCTTGCGTATTTTATTGCTTTATTATAAACCAGTAATGTTAACTGTCTATAAGATGTCGTTTATTATGATAAATGATCGATTCGATTAGCGTTGTAGCTAAGTGTTTTGCTGTTAGTAAATATACGGTATTAAGTGCTAACGACTTCAAGACGATTGTACAAAATAATCATATTTATTTACTTGTTGAAGTAGAAGCATTTTAGGGACTAACTATACGGAACTCTTACAAAACACCCTAAAAACCGTGCACGCGGAAATGAGAACATCTGTTTATGCTCAACGTATACTTATAATAGAAAATGTTTCTAAGTTCGGAAGTCGGTCGCAATGACGGCACTTGAGTTGCAGCATCGTTTACAAATACATGAAAACGAATGCCCTTTCATCGCTGCCTTCACAGAAGTCAGTGTTTACCGCGGGCGTCCTGCATTTGTGTAGATAACGTGAACGCCGGTAACTCATTCAACATGTCTATATTTAGTAAAAAACCTTACGCCACGGATAAACAAAGCAGCACGCGCTACAGCGGCGGCGGTTCGCTAGTAAAAGGGAAGTAAAGTTCATTAAGCTGTAATGCCGTAAACGTTAGAACATGTGTGAAGTAGCAGTTATAAAGGCTAAGCGACGTATGTTTTATTTCGTTTTCTGACGCTTACTTCGCTGTATCTAGAGTACCAAAGCCTGTCAAGTGCAAAACCAACCCCCAAATTTAATCTCATCAAGTAAACAATTGGCAAAAAAAATGTGCTTCGAAACCAATACCTCTATAATTCTAAATTCTAGTAACTTGATACAGTTTTCCGCGAGCTACTTGTACGAAATGATTCAATCTGCAGTGTCGGTGGCATTGGGGGGTATAATGCGTTTCCCACGCAGGCGCACGCACCGCGCCGCACGCCGCGCGCCGGCCTGTGCGCGTGCGCGGCGTTATCGCGAGCGCGTGCGCACGACCCGCCGAGAGCGCGGACACATTGCCGATGACAGGTGGACATTTAACTATTAGAATATATTTGCAGATATTTGTAAATGTAGTTAAAGTACTTAGTCTTGCAAGGTTTGTGTTTATATTCTCTACAATATCTGAAGTGCACAAATCTTTTTAACAATAATCATGTTAACAATAATCGAGATACTCTCTTATTTAAATAATTATTAGAATAGGTACTATGTTTACACTATACAGTCACTCAAGTAAATATTTCTTAAAAGCTTCTTGGTCTAATCAAAAAAAAACCCGAAGCTTTGAAACATACTCAGCGTTTTCTCCACAATCTTAATGATCATTTAATGTATGGTACATAATATTTATTGAGCCATATTCATATTTCACAAATCAAAATATGATTTGTTCAAAACAAAAATATCATCACGCATGTTTAACGAAACCTTAAAGCTGCTTAGAAAACCACGCGGTCTAGTCGACACAGCACACACACAGCTGTGATCCAAATAAGCAGAGTGCTATTACAACCGGTGGGCGGATATGGACTAATAAAGCAGAAGATTGTACCAGCATTAATAGAAGACGGCATAATACACTTGCGACCGTTACGACCAGAATGGCAAATGGGTAATTCAAACGAATTGTAGCCAAGTAAATACCGATTTAATTATGCTAACTCCACTTAATTGCCAGGTTCCATGGCATTCTTAGATACACAGTATTTTTATTTTAACGCACAAAGAAACATTAATTTTAAAAGCTTTTTCAAATAAGGTAGAGGTATTTAACATTTAAATTTTACAATATGTTATTCTTATTTTTAACTGAATATACAATTTAGTTTGCATGATTTAGTTCAAGTCAAAGTTCATAGATAGTTAATGCAAGTACAAAGAACACTCGACGCGTGTTAATTATTTCCTTTCAAAACGTTTGCTAACAAAAACAAATTACTGTTTAACCAAAACCATACTCGCATACAATGAAAAAAATGTTTCGTCATTAACTTTAACGTTAAAATCTAATTTGTGTTAATGTTTGGCCATTCGAGACGTACACAGTTCATAATATTCAACAGCAAGACAAATGCCTTTTCAACAAAAAAACATGCTCTTTGATTCTCAAAACTATTACTTTAACTTGACTGACATTGATTTAAGGCGCTCCCCCGAGCAAAATGCGCAAAAACGGAGTTTTATTAAGCTATAAACTCGATATTTAAAACATATATCAAATTCACTGTTATACCAAATCATTATTTAATATGTTGTCTTTAATTTCAACAGAGCTTTTTCTTTTTAATGCAGCGAATATTTAGTAGTACTCATTTTAAAAGTGGTCTATCAAAATTTATTCCTTGCATAGGCTCACGATGTACACGTATTTTATTAATGTAACTTATACCAACTGATAGAGGATTTAATTCTTAACATCTTCATCTGCTTTGTTTTTCAAAAAGACCAAACATCTATTTTATAATTCAAATTATTCCTAAAAATGGTCAATTTCACAACATAAACACAGTCGCGGCGGCGATCCAGCAGTCAGCCGTAGGCTCTCGACGTGAGAGCACGTCGGTTTTTTATTTGAAATGTCATTTACAATTTAATATTATGACAACTGTCAAAAAGTCATTGATAGCCCTATGTAGTTTTACACACGGCACTGGTGATAAAATTCAAATAGCATGGAATACATATTTATGTTTTACATAACATATCATCACGCCGGTATCCCCGAAGGGTTAGGCAGAGGTGTACCAATGTACACCCACAATTCGCCGATATGTTTAGGTCCCATGTGAGTAATAGGGGGCGAGCTTTATTTATGTTGTAAGTTTTTTTTTTTAATCTGACATTGAAATAAAACTACTTTTTACAGATTTTTTCGCGGTTTATAATTAGTAGTTTTATTTCATCACATATTAATATTTGTTTAAATATGTCCAACTATCAAAAGGTCGAAATAATTCTTATGCGTCTACAAATGTCTTAATTACTTTACATGAAATAATATGTTACTTTTTTGAAGTTTTATTTATATAGCGTCTAAGTCTATGAAAAAAAAATATAAAATTGGAAATACAATTGATAGAATCGTACTTTGTTTTTATTAAATTCAGTTATTTATGAGTGAAATTAATGGGCTCTCGTAAACAATTAATTACTTTTGCTCGACCTTGCATTTATATGACAGAAATTCATAGGAAATATGTTGAAAAAGTCTTTGATTCTGAAAAAGTAAACCTTGTGAAATATACTATTCAAAAGATTTAATGCGGTTGTTTTATACTTATTTCTAGATATATAATTATCTAGGTTTTCCCTGTTATAGCTTTGATAATACTTGTAAAGGATTATAATCAGAGTTTTTTTTATAATCCTGACAGAATATGTTAATGTTTTCTTATAGGCTTTCTTGTTATATTGTTTAGTGCACAAAAATAGTCTATAAAATAGATGATCAAAAGTATGTATGAAAAAAGAAACAGCATTAATTCAAATACATTTATTTTTCATCCTTCCTTATCACGATATTATCCAGGAAACCAGCAGGTGCAAAGAGGCTTTAAAAGGCTTCACATCGTGAAAAATAAATCGTTCTTTTTCACGTAATAAAATCCAATTTAATTTAAAATCGGAGTCAAAACTTCACAGCAAAATTTCGTCGTAAGTGGCTAGCACAAGGCACAGGGAGAAATCTCGAAAGTCCATAAGCAGTCCAAGTCATAAAGCAAAATAATAGAAATAACAAATGCGCAAACAAAGATTTTGGTGCGCACAAGCAAAGTGACGTGCAAGACAATGTCACTGGCATGACGCAAAATTTCACATTGATTGTATCCGTTGTTGCTGCCATGCTAGATTGAAGTTTTCATAATAGTATTTTGATGTAATTTATTAATTTCGGTGATGTTGGGTAGAAATAATAATATGTCCTTAGACTATTCAGGTTCATAAATCTTCAATATATTCTAAAAGCAAGCTTTTATACATAGTTTACTAGCCAAAGATATTCGTATGACTTAGTTTAGATTTAACGTTCATATGGCAACACTCAAAGTACAATTCAATCAATTGTATTTCCAATTTAATGTTTTTCTTTTTCATGGACTTAGACGCTATATTTCATGTAAATCTGTAATTAAGACGTTTGTATATCACGCATAAGAATTATATCAACAATTATTTCGCCATTGCCCTTTATTATGTGCGTAGAGTATTTCTTAAGTACTACTCCATGCGAGCGCGCTTTACACTCACACACTGTCAACTTTCACACATTCACAAATCATGCCGTATTGAGACAGCAATACTTTCTTCAAGAACCGAATTTTCAAAAGTCTCGCCGCCCGCCTTTGCTCTGTATACGTGCCTTGTTAGAATCACACTGAATAAATGGTTAAAAAAATAATTTTTGAAATCGGTCCAGCCGTCTTTGAGAAATCCCGAACTTCGAGAAATACTCAAACGTAAAAAAAAAACATCCGCTTTGAAAATCTCCTCCTATTTTCGAAGTTGGTTGAAAAAAGATTTTTGTAAAAAGACATTCAATACCTTTCTGACTAAATAACTTTACATCATTAAATGATTCACTTACTTGAGTTATAATTTTAGATACAAATAAAATATATTTCTCTTATCTTTTTTTTTAATCTTGCGAACATGATTGATTATATTTTTGTCTATAAATTCATAAGTCTACTATTTTTACTACTTAATACGTCGGTATATCAAACAGATGGCGTTGTATTTTCATAGAAAGTAGCGATGTATATGTAGAGGGGCAAAGAGGGGGGTTTAGAGGTCAAACGCTCAAAGTCATTTGCTCGGGGTAGCGCCTTAACGCACAACAAATATTTTCATTTACGTGAAAGTGAGCAACTTTTTCTTAAATATTTTATGACGAAATTTATTCCGTCAAGATGACAGGTGGCATTTCGTTCCCATGACAACGTCAAGTCATTTTGAAAGGACGTTCCATTTTTAAACACGATAGAAACAATGGCGATGTTTGAATAGGACTCTCACTCTGATTCAATCAACAATACTGAGCCTCCGCTTTGTAACATATACTGTTTGAGTGAGGTTGACCAGGACTTTGATCTCATTAGGATATTACGGTTCTCATCTTAATAGATTTTTTATTAAACTCTTGATATATATTATTATTATTTCATTTCATTAATTCTGGTGGGTAACCCCACCAGAATTAATGGTTGTGTAGTTGGATACTACCCAAGCTTAGGTTATATTGGTAGGAAGACCGGTAAATACAGAATTCTATATTTACAATAACTTAATCAAACTAAAGCGTTTATTGCCGTAAATATTAATTATTTCAATAAAAACTTTAAGATACTTCATATTGTACTCAGGACTCTCCTTAAAGTCATGTTTACTTAATTATTTAAACTTTACTACGATTAAAAATCTTCCCACTGCAAACATGCATGTTTTTAGTATTATTCAGGTTTTTTAGGACAAGCCTGCCGCACATCATGCAATGCCTGTAAACAGGGATCTACAACGACAACCAATGAATACAACCGAGACAGTCAAACAATTATAAAGTACATCTATCATAAGCTGTCCTTCAACAGCCAAACACGGAGACTCCCTACTCGGATCAGTAACTATGAGAAGGTGAGAACCTCGAGTAGGCCTGTCACCAGCCTCAGTCTCCGAAGACAGTTTAATAGTCAAAGCTATTAAAAAAGTACGGTCGGTATCCATTCAAGTGTCCTTTCTCATTGACGCCGTGTTCCGAACGAGGCTCGCATTGTGCTTTGATTGTTACGGACTTTCTCATAATGAAGTTAGTTAAACTATACAAAGATGTGGTTTAAAAAGTTATTGAAGCTGTGAGCCTGGCGATGAAAAGATTGAAAGGCTTTTCAATTTAAGTTTTGTGTTGGGTTGTATGCGAATGCGATTTACTCGATTATATGGGCGAGGTTTGAATAACTTACAATTCCTTTAAAATATACTGAAAAGTCCATAACAAAACTTTTATTTTTTTATGAAATAAGAACATTTAAATGTGACCAAGTAATCCTAGAACAAATATTTATTTCGGTATAAAGATTTTAGCTATAATTAATTCTAAAATCCCGTAAAATGAAAGTCAGCATCTAAAGGAACCATTTACAACCACTGATATCCGAAACCTCAACAAGTACTTTGAGGACTCATCAAATTAAGAAATCATTATAGAAAAACAAGTGAAGGTAAATCACTTTCCAAGTTGTCTGTCAGCATTACTTAAAGATGAATTCTTTATAGACATGTTTGAACAACACCGGCCATCACCATCTTGTTTTAAAAACGTTCTGACAGGTCACTTGTACCCGAATTCAATTAACACGCATTTAGAAACGCATTTCCTTAAAAACTCAAGTGAAAAGCTAAAAGCAATCAACATTTCCATTCCGAAACACATTTAGAATAATTATCTATTTCACAAACAAATCCGCGACACACTTTCTTAAACGATTGTTTCAAACGAAGTACCGAAATTCAATCATAACCAATCGATTGTAAGCAACTAATTCAACTTTATTACAAAAGGAAGTATCCAGCTAAACGAGCGAAAGGTGAGGAAACATGAGAATAAATGCCAAAATTATATTAGGGTCAAACTATTAAACTTTAACGTGCTATTATATGGTCAATAAATGTTTAATTGATCTGCTCGTAAAGGGGTTTAATGTTGATTTAAGAGAGTAAGGCGATCTGAACTGTGACAGTATAATTTACGCTGTCATAGTAAAGCCGGTATTTAGGACAAGGAAGCATATTGTAGGGGACGATGTTATTTTATAGTTATATTTGTTGAGAAAACATGTGACTTGCGAAACCCTTCTAACATTTCAAATGCCAAGCTCCAGATATTATGTTATTTCATGTGGGCTCATAGCCTCCTACATTTTATAGCAAAACATAAAGTACGACCTAAATTAGCTCGTACGTCTTAAAACTAAGACATTTCTCGGCTGACAGAGTGAAATATCTTGCATGTTTTATACAGACTTGAAGAACAGTTCAAATCTTATCCTAAATCTGAGAATTACTCTTTATTATATATTTTATAGGTCAGTACACTTCAAAAGAAATCTATATTTCAGAAAAAATATAAATCTTGTCAAAGTCAAAGTTTTGTTACATGAAATAATGAGAAGTAAAACCGTGTCCTAAACGACTTATATTACTATCTTCATAAAACAATTTAAAAACAAATGATTTCTTGAATTGAATCGATGTAAAATGGCAAGATCAATAACAACCGTTAAAAACAATTTCAGTCAATTTCTGTTGTCATTTAACGTCCACGATCGAAAATGATATCAGAATTAAATGATGAACGAGCTATAGATAAATATATTTAAATGTAAATTGAGTGCATAGAAAGTAAAAAATGTAAAGGATGGTTATTATTTTCTAAATCAGTGAGTGGAACCAGTTAAGTACGACGTGTACTGCATGGTGCATGCACAACTTTTAATATGAGTCATGTTTATTATTTAGCATCTTTTTATGTGACCCAGGTTATGTATGAAAGGAAATAGCAAGACGTAAACTTTACTTTACGTTATTTATTATTCCGTGACCTCTCTTCAGTGAGTTCATTCAAGGATTAAAGTTTTTAAGGGTTAGTATGGATTTGGGTCAAAGCACTCAAAGCACAGCGGTAGTATTATGATGCCACGACGAATACGGAAGAAAAATCAAGCAACACAGCCACAAAAAGCATCAAAACGTACAATTGCATTGTGCGAACATCAATCATATCGGGCTTTCATAAAACTCATCAGAACTGACCGTAGATCTCATCAGCATTTGATAGCATATCTCAGACAATAACTTTCGAAGCAAACCCTACATTACGAGCACATTTCGCTGCCAACGAAAGTTCGTATTCAATTTGCGTCTCTATTCTGGTGAAATTCACATCTTTCTTCACGATTTTCTTCAGCGGCCAACCGCGTAACCGCTAACGATTGTCGGATGCAAGTAAAAACCGGTGGTAACGACCCGACAACGCTCACGGTGGCTGCTCCTTGTAAATATCTCGTTGTACACAGAAATATACAAAAAGTCTGCAGTGAAACGGCAAGTTTTTTCCCGGCTATTTATTGCAAATTCAGTTTCATTTATTTATTATGAAGCAATTAGAGAAAATTGTCTTGTAATAAGCCGATTAAGTTTCTAGCTTTTATGGTTGCAAATATCATGGAAATAAACGAAAGTTTAAACTTTTCTTTTGCTTGTGAGCAAAAGAAAAGTTTAAACTTTCGTTTATAAACAATACAAAACCTTCTCGCGTAGAAATTATTATTTGCACCTACCTTAAAAGTAAAAACGACTAAAAAATTATCGGTATACATTTCTCGCTATCAATCCACAATCCTAAACGACCACTACATAACCGCAAGCAGAATAAGTTGATAAAACAATAAAAGCTTTTAACTCTCAATAATAATAACAGAAATTCATTTAACACCTGAAGAATTAACATAAAACAGCCACTAATCTTTTAGACTTACGACTTGGAACACTATCGTTCATTACATAAGCAACAAATGTTTTGCCGTGGCGTTGCACAAAAGCGAAGCTTAGATAATAATTACACTTCGACTTGTAATTATGAATAATGCTTTTATTGTTACGCAAAATATTCGAATGCTATTTTCCTGAATACAATCTAAATGGGAGTAATGCAAGTAAAGGGAGTAATTGAGTTACATTAAAATCTTTAATTTAATTATTCCTTTTTACAAAGAACAAAATTAAAAGGTATAGTTTTATTTCTGACAACAATTATTTATACGAACGGAGCTGAAGAACTTCCAACAATGAACCTACACTGAAGAGACTGAATAATTAATTCAAAGGGCTCTAAATGCAAATACCAGAAACAACAAAAGAACCTATAGCTCAGTCATCTCGTAATCCCCTTTGTAGAGAGTACTCACCACACAACGACTGAAGCAGAATCATTTACTACTCGATCATATCCACAGTAACTACCCATTTCGCGTTAAAAGCTCAGTTTTACGAGCAAGGCCCGAGCACTAACTTATAGAAATATAACAGCCGTTTAGAAATCTACGTATGAATCGTGTCTGTAATTTCAGCCAGTACCTCGTTTCATATAATTACCGAGACCGGATTGAGCGCGAACTATACAATAATTCGACCAATTTGAATCGATAGCATCTAATTCTATAAATATGTGTAAGCAACTGGTTCTGTAACTAACCGTGTAATGATAATGACGTGTATCTCATCGATTTCGCGTAAAGATACACTCTCCTGGACTACCGGACATTTGCAATTTTACACGCTTTTTTATCTTTAAATAAATGTAAATATGTACATAAATATAAGCTTATTGCGTGTCCTACATGTCGAAATAAAGATAAATTTTGTTTACATTTTCTATTGCAGTTTATTGTATACCAAAAAAACAGTACGTAACTATTTTAAGAGCCATTTCCAAGTAACGAAACAGCTCATAAAATACAAATAGCCAGCGGCCAAAGTTGCGGACAACAAAAAGTGATACATAAATCTAAGTTCGGCTTACTTCGGCTAGACTCGCTCCGAGGAAAGGCGTAGAGGTGCGCACGCGCCGCTTAGTTTTAGCGATACGCCCTTGTAACTGTGTAGATAATTATCATCTCTACAATTTATTGCCGTTATTATTTTCTTAACCATTAGCCGCTTTTTAATGGAGCGTAAAACATCTATACCGTCTCTTTATCTTAAAATATTGACGGTAACAAGAGGCCGGGTAGGGCTGTATCTAATTAATTGAATGATCCCTATTGCTATTGCCGTTAAGGTAATAGAAATTATTTCACACAATAAGTTAACAAGTTTATCTGAGTGTTGCACAATCGCTGCTCCAGCGATACACTGTAAAAGCACTGTAATTTAAATTATTCGCCGGCTTTATCTTAAGTTAAATGAATTGCAACTTAGTATTATGCAGTAACCTCTTTATGTTTATTTTGTGTGTAATATGATGCTCTGCCGCCATCATTGTTTTGATTCATCAAGTATGGTACGTGACATGCTCAAGAGATGAGCTCCGTGTAACTTTGTTCTACTAAAATTACCAAGAACATGACTAAGGTTATATCAGTTGACTGGTCAGCATAATGCATAAGATCAGGTAATAAAAGAGGAAATGAAAAAAAAAAACATGTGTCTTGGTGAAAATGAACAAAGAAAACAATACAACGTGAGTTATCAAAATCCTGAAGAACATAGATTAACTTATGACCTTTAAAATTACTCACACAACTACAAAACAATTACGCGTAAGGAAATCTTAAACATAGAAAATACATGTCGAATATTATCTACAAGAGCGAGACACGGGCAGGTGGGCTCGAGAGCGTCCTAAATACGAACAATGTGATAAACGGAGGCGATACAAATTAACAACAATAATCGAGCCAACAAGGGACCGCAATAACAACGGAAAGTGTTCAAAGGGTATACGAACACATAAGTGGAGGAAATATTCTGTTATTTCTTTAGTTAGGGAATAAATCAGAAATATTTAAAAGTTTTTGTTTTCTAAATGGTGAGTTAATTTTATTTTTAGCAACTCATATACATGTCACGTCCTATAAAAAAAAAACAATTGAAGAATCGCTATATCGAATATTTTCCTATCTTATGACATCGAGCACATATACTGTTGAATACATAGCACTAAAGTAGGAGTACAAAGCAATTGTACTTAGAGTGAAAAATAAAATACAGCGCATAAATTAACAAAGCAAAAAATCACACTCTTATTAAACAACAACACTTGTGTTTGTCTTCACTAATTTGCTCAACGAGCATCCAATAAATCAATAAAAATGCATTAACTCTGATTCTTTGCAGTCCACTTGTATAAGTTTTGCATTCGACTGTACCTTTATACAGCGACTGCAGTAGATAGCGCGTCGGGAATACAGGCAACGAATGGAGCGAACACACGCGAATTATATCTAGATATAGTACGGTCAATATAACTTGGCGCGTCTCAAAACATATAAAAGGTAGTTCTACCGAGATGCAATATATATGCCTGGTGAGTGTGACAGGGACGGTGATATATTGTAGCTCTTTTCGGACGTGCCAAGTTACGTCGGCCGCAGCCCGCACTGTATATGCGAATATTGATGCCGTTAGCGTTGTGTTCGCGACTGTACGACAATATGACGCCGTGTTTCTCCGGCCTTTGTTGCGGCGAAATTAAATGATAAGCGCTAATAGTTTTCGGTATGTTATTATATTTTCCAATAATAAAATTACTTTGATTATTAAAATAATATAGCGTTGACATTCCTTTTACTTTTATACTTTTTGATATGATTGATATTATGTAATCGTTTTTTTTTTCCTAGCGCAAGACAGCGTTATTAATAAAGAGATAGAAGTTGGCGCAAATAATTTACCTTCTATCTATAATTTACAAAATCATTTAGTTCATAACATACTAATGTCCTTGTGTACATACATTACATGCTTGAAGCCATTTTAGAACGCTGTCTTTTTGACAGACTGCATTCCTTCATATTTGTATTAGGTAATCTTCTAATTTGGTAAAAAATAAAGTTTTACATGTTTCTCTATCAGAAAGTGCAATGATATGATAATATTGATGCATAAACAAACAAAACATTTGATACATAGTTATTTCCAACCTTTTGCGTGATATCGCTAACTATAACTTGTAACATGTTATTTATAAATTATTTACACCAGTCATCATTGTCATCTTACACATAATCGGAACAACGAATCGATGCGCTTATTCGCTTTCAATAATACTATTAGCATTCGTATCTGACGCCTTTCAATGCTCTCTCGTACGGCCGCGAACACAATTAGTTCAATTAAAACAAACGCAATACAAACAGATATCGCCCTTGATGGCACCGCGATAAGGCCCACAATGGCTTGCCAATTAGCAGGTAAGTTTAACAAGCTGTTATAATGGGTACGGTGACTCAACATTTAGTTCTGCTTATTAGTTTACGAAAGTGACGCGAAAATCTTCACTCATGCATTGAATTCAAACGTCAAACGTTTGCAATAAATAAGGATTAACACCCTTCTCAGACATTTAAGATTATTTAAACAAGCATTTTATCCAACTATTAAAACATACACTATCGGAATGGTTTGCAAATAGTTGGCTTGTAATTATTTTGCTACTGGGCAAAGGACTCTTCTCATAGAGAAAGAAGAGCCTTGTATGACTAATTAAAACTAGGCAAAGCTTTGACGGGCTTTAGTCGTTGCATTTATTTATTTCTGTTTCATTAACATCACATATAGTTAGTTAAACAAAGTAATTTACGTAAATCCGTTTGCAAAATGTAAATAGGTTTAAACGGCTGAAATTCATACTCGAATCACCGGAAAACCTTTCGTTAAATACCATAAAACTGCAACATTACCTCCATTGTTGCATTGTATTAGAAATGAGATAAAAAGGAAAAAATACCATTGTCTCTGGAATAAAAAACCGAATTGACTCCAGCGTTTACAGTCTATTTAACCTCTTGACCGTTGCTCACCAAAAAGAAAGTTATATGGCGCGTTAAACACGGGAAATTCGTCCAAATTACTGTTTAGCTGCGTTTTACTCTAATTGCGCGGATTCATCAAAAGTATCGCATTGAGGGCGAATACGCCATTAAACCACGATTACAATGACAGACATTTAGGCGGGAAAAGTGACGTTTACTGTCGCTACGTCTATGGTTACGGCAACTAAAAATGGCGCTGTCGCAACAAGTCATCCGAAAGTTCGAATTTTAAGTAGTACTCGTAAGTATCGCTTTCTGCATTTCTTGTTTCCTGAAACTTCTGTTGCAATACTCTACGCCGTTTTTTTTTTTATATGTAAGTGATTATTTGATTATATTTAGTTATTAAATAGTGAAAATATTTTTTCTAACTTATGCACAAAAACCGCCAGAATTTTCTTCATAGAACTATATCATTGAACTACTATTAATATATGGTGATGATAATGGTAGTTTATTTGTGAACTCACCACATTGATTCCATCATGGTAGTAAGCGGCTGCGAGTCATGAGGTCATAAGTTCGATCCTCTTGACTGGTACAGAGTCATTGAGTTTTTCTGTCAGAAAAATATCTCAGTTGTAGCGTTTGAGATTGTGACTGATATCCTATAGGGCTATTTGAACGCCACCAAGGTGATATAATGCCTATAGGGGTGATAACAGGTATTGAAGGCTTTTGTAGAGTGATAATTGTTTAAATAAACTAACAAACAATTGAAGGGATCCCCAATTCAGACAACATACTTAATAGGATATTGATACCCAATTGTAGACCGTTCATTTAAAGCATCGACATTTTGGTATACAGTGAGAACTAGCTACCTACGGATGTTTACATATAAAAGGAAAGGCATCATGATTAAGCATTACTCGTGTTTAATAACGTAATTATAGGTTACTGTTCTCACAACAAACAACCCGTGTTGCATCTGACAGGGGGCGTGATAACCTTCACATCTAATAATCTGTTTGTTTTAACAAATTAATCATAGCAAAAAGTGTTATCTCTATGTACATCAAACAATTAATGTAGCTAATACTAATGTAAAATCCATTAATCAAATAGTAGGAGACGACATTATACATAACTTTAAAAAATACGAAACCCATGTAAAATCAAGCTTTGCCAAAAACTTGCAAATGCTGAACTCCTCTATGATCTTCATAAATTATAACCATATTTATTATGACGGTTTTAAAATCGTAAAACCTCATCATATCAATTCGTTTAAGTGCTACGATGCCACAGACAGACCAATACCTCCAACTTTCCCCTCCCTTTAGCTGGATTTAAAACAGTTAGTAATCCTCGAATGGATTTCAAATTGCACAATTACACGACTGGTCAAAGCGACAAACAATTGTTCTTTTCGCAGACGTACCTACCGTCGAATGTAACGGTCCGTCAAATGACCCAAATGACAGTTGATGACAACGGCGGGATTAAAAAACATAATGATGGGATTGTCGCAGCGTCGTGGTCGCTAACGATGGAAGAGAACGTGCGCTATTGTAGTTGCATTTAAATGACAATACATTTCTATTGCGATTTGGAGTAATACATAATTTTCTTATGCGAAAGATATAAGAGGTATGTACTGGACGTCAACATTCGAGGTCTAAGTTACTTAGTTTCCACTAAGCTAATATCTACAGATTAGGGAAAAGCTCCAAGTATACTTTCAGATTTAAGCCATCACCGTCTTGCAAGCCCGTTTTTACAATCGATGACTGTGGCGATGTGACACATGGTAGAGTGAACAAAGGATTAAATAATCTATTGTAAGTTAGAGCTTATTTCAACAATAGAATAACTAAGGTAAAACCTCAGTAATATAATATCAATAGATATAAATTTCACATTTACCGCGTCTCAAATTAAACATAAAGGATAATAAATCCCGATTGTAATAACAGGAAAAATATTATCTCCGCGATAATTTCCCTTGCGGCGAACAATAACTATTAGTGCATTACGCTTTGATTGCTATTTCTATGCTATTACTATTTATAAGTATAGAAACCATAAAGGAATACTTACATACAATATGGCTAGTTTCCTTAATACCGGATAGATTCGGTACATCGACCTACATGACAAAAAAGTGTCCTACTTTACAATGTAAGCATAAATTAGTAAATCGCACATTTTATGACAATTTGTTTCAGCCGATGACAGAACAGCGTTTAGTCCAAATACTAGACTGCGCGGAACGCTTTTGTCTGACAAAAAGTATGTCTAGACGACCTCATTCAAATTCCCCGAGTCATGTTCTCAGATTGATGTAAAATTAAATTCTAATCTCGCTATTCAAATCTTTGTAAAAATAATTTCGAACTGCTTATTTTTTTAACACCGCTCTAAATGGATCCGTCAATATTTTTGTTAATTTAAAACGAACATTACATAAAACTTAAAATATTAAACACCTCAACAGCAATTATTTCGACAGCTATCTCATAATGGCGACGACAAGAAAAAAGAAAAAGCATAAATAAACTCGAGTACGGTTACATAAGTCCGTATTATCGGCAAAAAGGTGAAACTGAATGCAAGTAAATCTAATCCCAAATCACGGTTCGAAACAAAGGCTAGAGCGAGGCGGGCAACTTTCTCTGCACTCTTCATTAATCAAACTGAATTAATCTAAATAAAGCCTCTGAATATCTCGAGCCTTTACGAACATTATTATATAGTTCTCGTAATCGGATTACTCTCGATGGAATCGGAAACGAGTGACGTCAATATAACCGGAACTCCGAAACTGCTCTTGTTTATTGACTTTAAACAAATTAAATGGTGTTAAATTTACGGATGGACGGCTATTAAAACACGTTATGTAAGTAGGCGTAATAATACATAATGATAAAATAATGTAATCGCCGGTAATACCTGGTAGTAATGTGCATATTTATAAAGAGAAACGCAAAACAGGAAAGTCACAAATAAAATCACAATTTAATCTATTTCTAGAAAACTGAATAGGTAAACGCAATTATTTACAGAACTTGTCCTGATAAAACTATTTTCATTTTCATTTATACAGCGGAGTAAAGTATGTTGTTAGCTTAATAAATATATAGAAATAAAGAACATACTTTAGGCTTTGTAGACTGATTCTTTGTCTAACCTTTTCTTTGGTAATATAATCCACAAAAGAAAGTCTATATTTTTTACAACTCAAAACATCGGATGACACGAATTAACTTTCGCATTTGTAATATTAGTACAGTGAGACCACTTACTGTCATTGTTAGAACAATAATACATAGAAGACATACAATCATAGTTTCGAATGATTCAAATATATGAAATTCAATCCTTATTAAATAATTTGAACCGAGCGATGAATGTAAGAGTTTAATCCAGTACATTTCACCTGTCGTATCAATCGAATTGTGCTGTCAAAGTGTTTGTTTAACTTGTTTATTTGCAATATAATCCTGGCTCTCTTCATTAAGTATCGACGGTTCCACTCGATTATAATTAATGCGATTTGATCTCGATTAATAATCTGTTGGTCGATGGAACGAAATATAACCGCAATGTTTGATAAGATTTAATGAAGTAGGTACAGAGTAGCGGTTTGTTTTGTACTCTGTATTTCACTTGGACATAGATGTTTAATTTATTGTTGCTCGCTGCCTGAATTTGAAAGCATTATAATGAAGTGTACGCTAGTAAGCATATACCATTAATAATAGCGAAGTTACAAACTTACTAAATACTAATAACGACAAGAGATCGAATTTTTAATGTTGTTCTCTTTCTACTATTTTAGGATCTGTTTGACTGGTTGTGGAAAACTGGTATAAAAAAAAATTAAAATAGAAGTGGTTTTCTTCACGACGCCCGAACCATGTTTTTTACTAGCTTACTAACTGTCTTACTTAGTTATTTTACTTAATCCACTTAATTTCATTTAACCTTAATTCACGCCAATCTCGTCTGCCAACTTCACGTACATTCGTTACCCGGCCTACAAGCTCAGCCATACAATTATTCCACGCTCACATCCTTCCACTCCGCTATTACCACAAACTAAACGACACCTCATTTATTAAACGTATTTACTGGCACCTTAACACGTGACATTTATAAAATTATACCCCTGCAAACATAAACAACAGTCGGCTCTCGTAACTCCATTAAACGGACCATTTACAAAACACTATCTCCCGTTGCCCGTTTATATAGGTCTTATTAAATCACGCTTTCGAATATGCACATGTGAAAACGCAGCGAAATCTAATATCAAGTTGTAATGGTAAGGGGTAAATTATAGGAGACTCGCAACAGGCCGGCGATGACTTATCGAACATTAATTGTCTGTAACATGCCCATTGAGCAGCTGATTAATGTGCGTGTGCGCTGCTGCCCTCCAGCTAAACCCCTATTCTAATAACTGTGTTAAATACTATTTAACGGTCTTTTAATGTCAATTTAATTAATTTCAATATTAAATTCCTAAAAAACATGTTAAAGCAGGGATTAAAAATACGAACGGTTACGAAAATACGGAAGATTCTATATTTTGAAAAACTTATCCACATACCATATACCACAAAAACTAATTGTAAAAAAGGCAAACATAAGACAGTTTTGTATCTAAAATGATGACCTTCTTTTGATCATCCTTTTTTTCCTTATCTATTCTACCACAATTTTTTCGACCCTGGGAATGTTGAGTGGTACTATTTCTCCTTAAAGAGACTAAACATACAACATGTCAATCAAACTAGGTTCAAACAAAACCGTTAAGATACGACACGAAATTCACTTCAAATTCCGCGCTGCAATAATAGTTACCAAGACACAACAGGTGGAAGGATTTATGCCAAGCGCGTAGAAGGTTCTAATGAGAATTTAACACGATCGCGCAATTTGCGGAAGCTTCGGATGCTAATAATGTTATTTCATCTATAATTAAGTAGCTAGTGTCATACGTGGGGACACAAATAGACACGGCGCCTGAGGTAACTCACTAATTACCATATAAAAACAATCATATATTTGCAACTGTATTGTTTACAATATGTATCACAATAACTCTAAAAGGTGAATTTTCTCACTGAAAGCTTTTCCAAATACGACGACCTTTTTGTCTTAGACATGAAGTAATAATTAGTATGTAGACATAAAATAAGCATTATCTACCCAAAAAGACAAATATTCTCTGATCAAGACGTCGTGCACTAGGCAAAATTGCATCTCCAATGAATACATCTTGTCTTTCGTCTCCAACCTAGTTTTCGTGTTCCGAAAATCAATTTCAAACCAGACAGAATCTACCCTGTCTGCTTTCTAGTAAATAGATATGAATAAAAAGCTGTTTAGGTAGTTGCTGTTTAGTCCTCTCAAGAACCCCGCCCCATATAGTTACACAACTGATAAAATAAATCCTTAGCACTACACTTATACGAAAACACAAACAAAACGCGTGGCACATAAGAAAAAGCATACATTTTCTTCTTAGCAGCAGTAATTGTTCACGAAGTGGCCATAACCGAGGGGCCGCGTACTACAAGAAGCAATTTATATAATTTTCTATTCGTTCGATCCGCAATGAGATACCATTCAAAGTGAACGGTTACATGGAAGCATGGCTAATGCCTATGCATTACTTTTTTTTTACGTTCGCTGACGTAGGAAAAAATGTTAGTGGCCGAAGTTACGTAAGCTCTCCGAAGTTATAATGGATGTTGCGCTGGCGCCGTGCGAACTCCGAAATGTCGAACAATCCATCGGATTATCAGATTTACATTATAAATAGACGTTTATAGACGCCGTGTGAAATTTCTGTCTTGGGTGAATATTATATTATCTATATTACTAATTGCTTAAGGTAGAGGCTATTATATGGAAGGATGAATGCAGATTTAGGCGTTTCCCATTTGTTTTTGGAAATGCATTGTAGGTGCATTACGGTATGTTCCTTACAATTATATCTTTCGTGGAGCATACAAGACATTGAATTATCATTTACGAGAAACATAAAACTTCTTAAACGTTTGTAAGAAATGCTACAGGAAAACGTATGAAAAACGTAAAATATGTAGATAGAAAGGAAATCGGAGCAGCACGAAGCGAGATTTACATCAAACACCGGATAACGGAAAACTAATTAAATCGATTCGACGCCCGATCCGAATACCAAACAAATAATTATCTGTAACGATTTACGTAACATTGTATAATTAATGGCTATCTTAATCCTTCACTTTCTTAATAAGTGAGATAAGGTAAACAAACCGTAAGTTGACCTTTATGGAAGAAACTTTCTGATTCACTCTCAGATAGATTAGTTACATTTTCGTTTGTTATCAAAACCGCGGGCTGTCATCTGGCCCTCATGCCCTTTATTAATGTAACCTACATAAGCAAACGAAGCATTGTTACGTAGCATTTACATTTGAAATCTTCTAGAAATCTTACGTAAGTATAACATTGTCTGTAATTTTCTGAACATCGGTACATCTCGAAGTTTTAATAACGGGTCGGTCGCGGGTCAGAGTGTATCGAATGATTGCGACTTGTTTCGATCTGCGGTGAATGTACGTGAATGCTTATTGTATCCGTATTTGCATGATGTTACGGATATTTTAATATCCGAAGCACGTTAGCATGTTTCTTCCGCATAACGAGGGGAAATGCTGGTGCACTTAGCGCTAAGTTCCTATTATGATGTTATCAGGCACTTAGAATACCGAGATTGAAAGAAGCTCATTTAACCACGTTCATTATTTCTCGACTTACTTACAGCAAGCTAAAAATCTTATGTTAAATCTAAGTTCAAGCATCAAGTCATCAAGATCATCTCAAAGTAATTCTAATCAATTTGGTCCCTTTTTATTTCAGAGTTTTCTAAACACAGATATTCCTACATACCTACACAAAACTCAAGTTAATTAAAAGGTCTTTATGTGAATATTTCAAATTTATTCCAGCATAAGTAAAGGGTACATAAAATGCAAATGCATTAGCTACTTAGTATTTCAAATTAATTTCATCTAACCTTTTAGATGCAAAGCGTCTTAGGAAACAAACTGCCAGCGCCGGGGTTATACGAGAACACAGCTTTTACATTTGTTCCGAGTGTTTTGATATGTTTCCAGATTACAGAGGATATAAACCTCAAACTAGAATGTGCTTTAGAACGAGGCGTAACCAATTTATAGGTAAAACGTTTAATTAACGACAATAAACGAATAATAAACTGTTGGCGTAGCGCGGCTTCGTACAAATCTGCGAATTGTTGCGGTTATTAATAAACTTTTAGAAAACCATTAAGGAGATTGTTGTACTGATTTTTATCTAAATTGACTAAGTGAAAACATGGCTCAGACAGTGTTCAATAATATTAAAGATTTGAATCTAGGTGATCATTCTTCTTAGTTTTTACAGTGCAAGCTGCAGAATTAAATTGTAACTGTAATTGCATCAAGGCTTTCTAAAGTAGAAATTACTTTAAATATTAAAGGCATTACGTAAATTTAATTATTTAATCAGATATAATTAAAACTAAAATGTAGAGTAATAAAATGATAAATATTGAAATATGTGTAATAATATAAGTATGTTTATTTAATTAAACACTCCATAAATAAATGTTTTATGTTACGACCAGCCATGTAGTTCGTTGTATAACTGGAATTGCCGTCAAAGTAAATTCCATGAATAAATAATTGTTTTCACACTATTTGCTTGTGCACGAGCTTATTAAACACAAACAAAATTAACATTTTCGTATAACATGTACAGGGTTTGCACATTTTATTGCTCAGGCAGTGAAAGTGAGACTTTTACCTCGAATGCGCTAGAAGGTGTAAAAATAGCTAGTGTTTGAAGCCTCCTTCCGTCAATTAGTCACGTTCACAATTTGACAACGTTTCTATTTTTTTCCAAGTTAAGGGAAACGAGATTTATGATGATCATTAAAGTATAATTGTAGTAGACTGTATGCCAGTTATTCAGATCTACCGCTTGCTCGTTGCTAGTTGCTTACTTATTGTAGACTAAGTATTTAAAAGAGGAGGTCTTTATAAGTGTATTACCCTTGTAAAGCGGTTACATAGTGCGACAGTGGCCGGTGAATAACGTAACAATGTAAGTAAGATGCAGTGAGGCAGACACCGCAAGATAAATAGTTGGAAGCTAACGAGAGCGACACGGACCAGCCTGGCTACTTAACAGATTCATTTTATGCGTGTCTTTAGTTTTACGGGATTAGTGATAAAAAAAGATAAACACCTTTAACATGGAGTAAAAGATAGGCTTTGGGTATGGTCTAGGTGCCTGAGACAATGTTAGCTCCCTACACCTATAGTAATATTCATATAGAAATCTAAGGTTATTTTGCTTGGTTGGAAATCTGTTTTGCGTGGATGGTTTCTAAGGATTTATTTACAGAGTAATCTGGTTATATTTTGATTCAGTACATAGCGTTAGTACAGATTGTGATAAACATACCAATAACTATATTGACATGTTTATCCCAATCTGTACTTACACTATTTACTAAATCAATGCACTTTATTTTTTATGAAATAGTTAAAAACATATACACTTGTGCAATTGTATCCAATATATTTCTGCAACTGTAACTAAACTACTAATAAAGATGCAACGAAACCATAAACATGAATCAAATACCATAATAGTACACGAAGCAGTTATATAAGATAACGTGCAATACATATGGACATTATGAGATCGTATTTGGTACAGATCGACAGTAAAATAAAACAATTAACTAAAGTATTTTGACCGCTACACAATATACGGGGTTTTAACGTCGACTTTACGATCGTGTAATGCACAACTTATTTTAATGAAACTGTCGTATTAAATTTATTCATACCATTTCCTCATTAATTTTATTAAATACATTTCTTTGTAAAATGGCTTTTACTTTATTTAACTTATTTAATTTATTATTTCCAGGTGCAAATACTTTGACTTTGTAAACCTAGAACTTTTTTTTATTTAATTGCTGAATACACTCTTTATAAAGAAGTGTTTAGGTTTGATTGACCTATAAAAATACCACTTCTCTTCCGTCTCTTTTTTATAAATGCTAACCCCTGAAAGTTGCTGCTTATATTATAAAACAAATTATCATAAATCAAACTTTCTTGGATCGAATTATCGTCACATAATTTCTTTGCACGCTTTTATAATAAAAGTCACAACTCACTCTGGGCTTGGAAAGTCGGATACTCATATTTTAATGCGAAGTGGAAGTGTAAAGTAAATGCCGTTCAAATGTACCTGTGTGTAGTACATTACGGGGTGCATTAGAGTAATTCCCCAGCTTCCTGTAATTAACAAGCAATTAACATGAAACTGACCGGAACTTGGACCACATCCTTTACTTGACTTCCCGCCAACTTTATGATAATACGGATTTTTAATATAATACCTTCGCGAGATGATTACATTATATCAACAGCTCGATTTACATGATTACTGTAAAACTTTAAGATAATACTTTCCGCTGTATATTTTAATTATCTCGGGTTTATTTAAATAATTAACTGAATAATAAATAACTAATTAGCAATAAGTACTTGCTACTTTAAAATAACAAAATGCGGAATTTATTATTGCAGTAATTACATTCACCAAATGTAAGGAGAAAATAATACACATTTTGTACGTTATAGATAGATATCATAAATAAATATTATTTATTCGGACACCATAAACAATCTAAAGAAAGTTTTAAAACAAACTGATAAAAATCATAAGACCACCCCGTCGATTCCAAAATATATCACAGAGATGCGGAAACCGCCAACAATATTCAAAGCGAAGATTACATCAGAAGCGGTACATTAACACCTCCCAATGCTAAAGATATCAAAACACAGATCAAGCGAAACCGAAATTAAATCCATGTTACTTTCGTACCAACTATCTATTGCATATAACCACTATAATAAGTCCAAGCCCGAGGCGACACGCAATTCATAAAAAATATACAACAACTACTCATTACCAACATATTTTCAAGAAGAAGAGTCGTTAATAAAATCTAGATGACCCGCAAAGATAAGAATAATACACAACTTTCTTATTATAATTGATAGTTTATAAAATTCGATGTTTCTAAGATATACTGTGGAAGCTAATAAGGGGATTGACAAATGTAGGGGGAAGGGAATGAGTTCAGTGCCGACTGATCATTTGCGGGCATCACGATTGACAGATTACGAGCTAAGAACATTGTAGATCGTACGACGGATCGTCTAGACCGCCGTACTGCGCAGGCGCAGCGGGAGACAACTACTTATTACCCAATCATTATTATACATTTGTACTTATAGAGATAAAGAACTATTGATGTCGTTGCATTTCTTTTTGTGATATTAAATTGTTCTTGAAAATTTTTCTGAATTATTTTCCTTACACTCCTCATCATTTTCATGTCTTCTGCTGAATATATGCATGGTTCTGCATAATGTTAATCTATCTTCAATTTATTAGTATGTCACAAATGTGTGAAAATCACTTTCAATAATTACAAGTACTAAACAGGTGGTAATGCCTCAAGCATGTCTAATATTCCCAATAAATATGTAAGATTCATGTTTGTCAGACATTTATGGATAAGCAATGATTATGCTGACGGCCTCTTAATTATATTCAGTTGTACTTATGGCCATAATAAATAGCTAAGTCATAATATCCTCACCATATACCACCTGCAATTTTAACTTTCACTTACAAATTAAATGCCAATTCATGCCACCTTTTATTAATATTTTTAAATAATTTAATTAAAGAGTCATGAGCTTTATGATTATGACGATATCAATTAAAATGTCAGCGCTAACAAGACATTATGATGAATTAGACGTTAGTTGGAATTAGCAATGAACATGTTTTATTTTAATTATCATATCACACAATATTAAAATCATGACATGATTAGATGTTAGAGGTTGTCTTTTACTCTTAGAAAGAATAACAAGACTTTTTAAACTATTGCTTTCTCTTATTTGTTCTAATAGCACTTTTGCTGTACCCTACGTATATAATATGGTCACAAAAATCTTCATTCAACTTTAAATATAAAAGTTAGGAGCTAACTTTCTGTCCTATCGCTGCTTGTTTTGCGTCTGTTAAGGTCCTCCACGACCTATATTACTGTAATACTGGATCATCTCTAGTAACCAGAAATGAAATAAGACCCGTCATAACTTAAAAGCTCCCCAAATCGCTGTGAGTGGGACCACACCCTCGCACATATTGGGAGCGTGTGAGAATTTCTAACAATGCATGCAGTAGGACCGCTTGTCAATAAGGCGGTGCGCTGCGATACATTAATCAAAGCCGCGTGAGGTAAGACGAGCACGAGCACACGTATGACTGGATGCAGCGGGTGAAAGGTGCGAGTGGTCAGTGATAAGGTGATTAGGATGAGGGGTCAATGACCGGTGACCGAACTGGAGTGATAAATGGCACTCGTTACAGGTCTCACTACAAATACTTTGACAGGTCAGTCAAATGAAAATCTTCTGTAACTTCTGTGAGTATAGATGCGCTTTTGTAGGTCTGTTAATTTTTTTGCTTGCCAAGGTAGGCTTACAAAAGGCACACTAATTTATTAATTTCTACATGCCATAGTGCTGTTGTCACAATAACTCACACAATATATGGGTTTAAGATATGTGTAAGTTAATAAATCACCTGTCACTAAGAGAGAGCTTAGCTATTTCTTTACTATATAAATATTTTAAGTATCTAGATTTATTTATATACTGCAAAAGTTCACAACTTTCTTATATAAAATATAATATCGAAGTTAACCAGCCAACAATAAAGTTTCACGTTCAAAATTATTAGCACGAACATAAAGTTTAACTCTCGTCTTATTGAAACCCGCGATGCAATCGAACAAATATTTCTTCAACACAATCAGTGTTCCGAATACATTTTTTTTAATCGCATTCTCGGCAAGGGCCCTACTTTCGAAAGGCGGCAGGCGTGAAACGCGACACAATGGGAGTTCGTGAGCGAGCGCCGAGCACCGACACGCGGGACGTCCAAATGTTTACGCGATTAGATAACATCGATAAGATGCAATTGCCCACAATCGATTGATCGTAATCGATCGAACAATCGATGAAAAGTTGTTCGGAATTTATTCGCGTACAATACGCGTGTAGACGCAATATACAGCGGTGCAGCGGCTCTACATACTTGAATTAATGATTCGTAAAAGAGACCATAAATAAAACTAGTTACACGACAGTTCTTCAATTTCATTTTCTATCAGTACTACTAAACACGACTGAGCATCCATCTCTCGCGTCCATTAAAACTAGAAGCTTTTACTTATGTTCATTTTGCGGAACAGTTACAAGCGATAAGTAAAAGTGCATTCCCGGTATCACATCAACTAAAAGCGAGCACAATTAGTCGGCGGGCCTATCATAGCGCAATCACTCCGATAGCTGGTCACTGGGCGTCGTAAAGCCGTCAATGTACAGCTAGCCATTAGGCCAGGCTGGCTCTTCCTGAAGCGTAGATCGTTGAGACAGTGGCCGTCCATCGCGCTATCGCAGCAGGTCATGGCTGCCATCAGCGTCTATCACGAACCACGACTACACTCACTTACATAAAAAACCTTCTTTCTAGCACCTTACTTAAGATAAGTACACTCTCTTAAAAATAGTGTCGCTAAATGTCATTTTCACAGCACATTTTTCAAGTGCCTTGTACTTTGTGATACTTTGAGTTACACTTAGAGCACTAACCTTGCTTTTGTTTAAATACTTTTTATGTTAATTTTGGCGATTTAATATAAACTTTTTTATTCTACATAAATAATTTATATTTACTACGACGAGGTTAGAGCTGCCTAATTACAATTATTTTATTATAGCTAAGGCTAATCATCAAAATTAAAGCAAGCATTTGTCGAATCTTTTTATTTTGCTATTCTGTTAAATACGCAGAAAACATAAATAAAACAGCTATATTTCAATAGAAACAGCGTCAAACTCCCAATAACATAAACTAACAAACAAAACCTCGCGTTAAATTGAATGGAAATTGATCTCGGCATAAATCTAGCGATTACAATCAAATAGATAGCATTACTGTATTTGCGAGCGAGTAGGACCCTTGCTCCAGGTAATTTTTTATCAGTTGTTTGACAAGACAAACTTGGCCCATTGAGCGCGACTGAACATTTATGTGGCATGTGGTGTATGCAAGAAAGCAGAGGCGTCACTTGATATGTCACAGCGCATGCGCGGACACGCACAAGGTATGCTGGCATGTACGCAGCGCACGCGTCTCTTGATCTCCCTTTTCTTTTTCTAACTTTATGTAAACATAATTGCAAGCTAAGATTCGTATAAAGAAAGCCCAGTATCTTTATATATATCGTTATAAGGTAGGTACAGGTACACCTATTTCATTAATAGTATTTTTGTAAAAATATCTGCTTATTCATACACAAAAAAAACAAGCAATTGCTTCAGTTGCATTTTACAAGCTTCGTAACTAAGGTCAATTACGACCATAGTTACAAAATGGGAATTAGATAACCGATTTAATTTGTATCGTTGGTCGAGAAATCGATTTCCCTGCACGAGATGAGCTCCACAATAACGGAGAGGGGAGAGGGGGGGCGTCAACAGTTATGTCAGTGGAATGCCATTGTGGCACATCAATCAAGTGCCTTCAGTTATTCAGTTGCAAGAAGTATCTAAAGCGATGATGACGCTAACGGAGCGAGGGAACATTATATTTACGACACACATTACTGACGTAAACACTAAACAGTTTCTTGTGACTAGTAGAGTTTGTAGAATTGGAGCAGGAATAATGTCTTAAGATCTATATTTCGACAGTTCTGAAAGTTATGAAGTTGTTCAGAGAAGAAAATGCGAAATGATTTGGAAACGACCACGACTGAAAACAGAATAAAACATAAATTGGTGGCCACACTAATAAATAATAAAATAGAGAAAAAAATATATGTAATAAGAATAAAGATGAAGAAAATAGAGAAAGAGAAAAAGAAACTAAATTAGTAAGAATTGAGCTTACAAGTCATTATTAAGCTTCAATTAAATTCCGAAATAATATTGTTATAGTAGATTAAAAGACAGGTAAAGGTTTGGAAATCTGTGTAGCAAATATGTATAATAATTAAATAGATTGTTGTAAATGAGTAGGCATCAGCCAAACAGACACATGTCTTTATTTATTTTCCTAATCTCTTCCTTATTTATTCTGTGAGATTGAATACGAACCGCTCCTATGATTAGATGGAATATCACTGCGGTGCAACGTCATAAAATAAGATAATAAACACAAATCAGTGTAATCAGAGCCTATAATAGTCGTAGCCGTGGAAAACTATCACGTATGACCGACACAAGCTTAATATACACAGCGAAACAAATGCACGACACTAAGTTCTTAAATATACACACCACGACCCTTCTTCCTTTCCTTCTTTCTTTCTACATAATTTCTGAAAACAAGGAGACGCAGCAAAGTGTGTGTGTTTCACGAATGTGGCCCAAACATTCACTATTGGCCATTTCACCATACTTGTACCATTGACGAGTACAGTGTCTTAGTGTAAGTGTAGCATTATAATCCCGTCCCATGATGACCACACACTAAAACAAAATGGATTTCTATATCACTGGTGGAGATTACAATTTTCTTAACAGTATATTCCGCTCCAGCCGTTAGCATCGGTCATACGTGTAAGAGCTTTTCCTTGTAAAATAGTGTTCGTAAGAAATGTTACGTTTGGCGACGGCTCGGTTGCCGGTCGTTACGATGGAGCAGTCGACTAAACCATTTCTAATGGACCGTGACCGGAGCTACTTAGGTTTTACTTATTACAGAAATAGCTTACAAAGCATTCCTGTGGTCACAGATAATATAAATAACTTGGTATGGTGAATTTTATTACGTTTCCTATACCCGTTACTTGGCATTTTTGTATTATTATATGTCTAATTTTAAAAGACATTTGTGATTTATTTTGGAAAACAAAACAATTACATAAATCCTAAAAATGGCTACCAATTAAGTTCCTAAAAAGGCAGATTGAATCAAAATAGTGGTTATATTCTGACTTAAAATGGCTTTTTGCGGTAAGAAGGAAAAATTACAACATAGCTGAAATATATATTTTTAAAAACATAAGTAATGTTTACTGTTTATGTCGTTCAACTACGTCGCAGCAAGTTTTTCACATAAACAAAACACAAACCTTCCCACAAGCATGCGTAGATCTAAAGCGCTGATCTTAAACTTTACCGTGAATTAGAACTATTAAAGTTGAGAGACTCGCGTTGCATCATATTACAAGAGAATTGCCTTTCAAAGCCGGGCAGGCCGGGCCCAGCTGCCTTTCATTTCATACGGATTGCATGAGAATGGAAAGGTAATCAAATCTACGATGACGGCTACATGGAAATGCGTAAATGGATAGTAAGAGCCTATTATGTGAGGTTTTGATAACTACTTATATCAATAATTGGCAACCTTATTGGAGGAATCGCTAACTTTCTTTGGTGATGATTGAAAGCTAGACATAAATAAATACTTGTATAGCCTGCAAGTTTATTTATGATGTCTAGGTGTTTGTATTTTAATCGCACTTAGGATAAAAGCGAAAACTCCATTACATTTAAAGAATAGTATTAAATAATAATGTGTTTTATCCGGACTAGTTTTATTTACTAATTCTCGGATCATTCGCCGCATTGCCGTAAGAAGCGTGCATGAAAAGCAGAGGTTTAGTAAAACTAAACAATAGAAGAACACATTGATTTATAATTGATATTATGTCGAGTAAAGAATAATAATTTCGAATAGGGTTATGTTACAAAATATTCCCTCACTGTTTACATCATTATAGTGACATCTGGCTATTACCAACACCAGTCGCTTCCTTTTCCAACATCAAAGAAAATGCAACACAGCAATACACACATAGCATAAACTAAACTGAAATAGTGTAATGTGGCATTTACTTTATTCTACGCGTTAAGCAAGTTAAGATAAGCTAAGATTATAAAAAAGAGGATGTTAGAGAAAACTAAATAAATAAAGGCTACGTAGTTAAAAAGACGTAGGGTCAAAGTTTAAGATAAAGTCTGAAATAAACTATAATTATTTTTGACGTCTGTCGGAATTTGCCTTAAAGTAGGAGGGGTGTGCAGGATCAGTGGTTCATGTCTTCTATATCCATAAATAAAACGTCGTCTGCTGTGTTTTACATTAAATATATTTTAAACGAAAAAATTACATGTCACAGTTGTGGTCGACGATGACAAGAAGAGAAAACAAAAGCACGCAGGAAAAAGGTATAAACAGAATATAGAAGGAGGCCGAATAGCTGTCCATACATGGCGCGAACAAGGGGTTATTAATTTATCGTGAGGTAAAGCTCTATATACCTCTTAATATCAATTTAGTGACAAAACACGACAGTGTAAATCAGAACATTGAGACTATTAAAGGAAAGTCTCCACATTGTAGGACACGTCTTGACAGTTTAAGTGTCCATTAAGTACCATTTAAATGGTATCACACACAGTAACAACAATAAATCTCTAGTTTAATGATCATTATGCGGTTGAAGCGTATCCTTCGATCACCAATTAGTACTAATTGTTGATCGAAGACGTATCGTGATCGTGTTAAACAGGTGGTTAACTCACCATTTAACCGTAGTACCAAGGAAGCTTAAACTTAAACTATTTCTCTGAATATTGGTGATATATTTTCCAACAAAAATGTGGTTTAAATTCCAGCTTATAATCTGTTTAAAATTAATCTGAACAAAAATGTGTTTATTTGCGAGTATACAAAAAATCATTGAACGTAATACCAAGTTACAGGTATTTATAATATTTACAAAAATAACTTAGTAATAAAAACTGCGTTCGAAAACAAAACAATGTTATTATACTCAATACCTGTTCCAAAGTCCCAATTGTTGTGTGTCTGCGTGAGGACACGGCACAGCATCAATTAATCAAACGGTAGACTTTATCGGTAAAAATCACGACACTTCATTTAGAAGGAAGCAGTTAGTTTGCTGATAAGAGCTTTCTATCGCCTCGCTCGGCCTCAAATGTGGGAATGGACTAAAGGTCAATTATTCGCACCCGTGTAAGGCGAATATGTTTTATCTTATTGATGTACACACATTAGTGAGAAGTAGGGCTGTCACGCGCAAGACTAAACTTCACATGATGATATTTTTGTCATTTTTTAATTAAATAAGTACCAATAAAAAAATATTAGTGACGCAATAAATTAAAGGCACCTTATGTAGCAATTTTACAAATAAGTGTCTTCGTTTAAATGTTAGGTAAATTGACATTCCATTTAAACTATGCCATGAGCTTAAGTTTATACTTACAGTATCTTTTAAAACGTTGAGTCATTTAATGAAAATAAAACAATTCATCAAGTAATTTAGCGTTGAAGAAATAGGCAGCCCTAACTATAATAAAGACAAATGCGCCATGTCTAAAGAAATGAAGTCGCTAACACGGGGACACAATAAATTCCTAAGTATCGATAACATTACTCACAATGATTAATTCATAAATATCATTAAAAAACGATAAATCGAATCGATTCAACATGAAACGGGCATGTGTTGACGAGAGTACGATTACATCGCTATGATACAGAATAGCATTTCTTATTGGGTTCGCTCCGGGCAGCCGTTAATAACTGTTGCAACAGAGCGTGCGCGGGCGCATCCGAGAGTCGCTCGGCGCTCGTAAAGTTACGAAACGCGACGTAAACAGAAATAAACGGAGCAACAAAGGGCCGGACTGAAATAGGCCGGTGCACTTCCTCGTGGCTCCGGGAATGAGACGCCCTAAAATTAAACGTCCAACGCATGGATTTGCGATCGTCGCACGCGTCTATGTGGACGCGAAAACCAAGAGCTTTTAGCGTTATCTACTAGATACGGACTCTAAATTCTTGACTTTAATTATCAGAGTAAATGTCTAAATGTATAATGATTTATTTATAAACTTCAGTTATCTCGATCTAAAATTTAATAAATATAGGTCAGATGAGTTAAACATGTTGCAAATACCATTATATTAGATGCAAGCGCATTTATCTTAGTACTTCAATCAATGGCTAATAACTCCCGATTGTTTCGTAATAAAAACTTTTATTAATGTTGGGCATTACACGAAAATATACGACTTTCGCAATCACCAATCGCATTACTCATTTACTATTACTTACTGCATCCCATATGCTTTAGATATCGGTGTTTAAAAAACACAAACACACTCGTAAATGTATGATGATTTATTGGAACTTCTATAAGCAGGTGTAGGGTTACCATACGTTTGAAGTTATGAAGATATCATAAAGAGCTCGTGGTGGTCTCGAGATAAACTAAATAGGTTATGATATATGCTCAATGTTGAAAAAATTGAACTATCTTTTATTAACTTTATGTTTCCTTACAAACATGAATTAATATTTTGAAAATATGCTCGAAAACTTCCTAAGTAACCCAATTAAAGGAACGCAAGCTCAACTTAGACATGCCAATCTTTAAGTGGAAATTAAAAGTAACCCATCTTTATTAATGATCAGTAAAATATAGAGAGCTTTTCTAAGATACATTTGTGGTGTGATGAAATACACAAAATTTCCCGGGAAGCAGTTTTAGTGACGCAAAATGTTAAGCTATAAATAACGCGACAGTTTTCAAAACTGATACGTTACACACAGTCCGGTTTTATAGGTTAATTGGCTTATTAACTATCTCATAGTTTAAACTTATGTAATGGAGCAGAGCGGTGTAGTAAAGACGCTGTTATTTCCGCTTACCGTATAATCGATGACTTTATGCAACCTCTATAGATCTTGTCTGTTGTTATTAAGGTTTTAATTAGGTAATTATTTCGATACAACATCTAATCGAGGCTAAGTCTTCAGTTCCGTATTCAATTAGGTAGCACGCATTTACTATCATTAAGACGATGTGTAGCTTTTTATATATGAATTGAGCCGAAGTGCGCACAAAAAAAAACGGTCTAACTACAGCAAGAGAAATTTGTGGTAAAATAACATAAACTTTATTAAATAATTACAAGGTTTAGTATATGACCATGTTAACAGTAACAACACAAATTTATGAGCATTATACCGCTAATGTCGGTCCACCACAGCCATAAAACTGAATCAAACCGACCAATAAAATGTGGTTACCCTGACATGCGTACACGCAACATTTCAATGCACATTTGTTCCGATACGTGCATACGATTGCGATTAATCATCGCTCCGTGAAACCGCATAGATAGAAGCTCACTTGACCGACTTGAATGTTCAAAAGAAAATCATTTGAATCAAGATGCGCCGAACGTTTCATCTCAACCGACCACCATCTACCATAAAAAAAAAAACATTTACATTGCTAATTGGTACTTGCATATTGCATGAATTTGTTTATTCTATTTGAGTATGCAAATGTTGAAGTTTATTTTATTTTCATACGGTATTTCCATACGGTGAAAGAAAACTGTAATAGAGCGTAGAAATAGCAAACGATTCCACATAAATTGAATATTTAGAGATCTTGCAACAGTTTGAATCTGTTAAATAAATAAAGTACTATCACGATCTGTATAAAGTTTCGATTAAAAGTTTATTTGCGTTGAACCCGCGACACCGCGTCGTGATCGGGTCATGATTAAGGAGTGCCTTCAAGACCGACACCAGTCGATCCCTAAAATGCGTGAGGGAACTGTCTGAACCGCAGCCTGTGAGTGTGGCTATTATGAAGCCTTATTGCTATCGAACACCGATTTATGCTTAGTAAGAGAGATTGTACTTTGTAGCTCTTTGTCTCTGGATCTAGCTGGTTTAAAAAAGTCATCGTCTATAGTACTGAAAATATGTACGTATTTCAGTTTTGGCCACTTGATTGTAAACTTCATCTAACTATTGCAAATTGACAAAGACCACCAAAAGATGGGGAACTTAATTTTTTTTTGTCAGTTACATATATGGCATTCATATAGCTTAGTGAGGAAAAATTGTTATGCAGAAATGTTGCATATAACATATTGATATAGGTTTCCTAGAATATAAGACGTTGATAAGCTCCAATATATCTTGGACTCTACCAAGCGATGAACCCAATTCGCTCTCATAAGACCCTTACAATAATTTACAGCTTGAAAATAATTCTCAACACTATGAGTTAAATCACGGTATGATTTGCGCTACATGCTTTAAAAGATCGTGCCGTCTCGTTCATTCATTACGAATGTAAAAGAGAGAGTATGAGGCTGTGGTGTAATAAATCTGTTAGGTTCGTTACGCAAGGACATTAGCCTCTGGCTACCCCCCTAGCGACTTGAAGATACATAGATTACTATGATTTGTGACCGGTAGCCATTCGCATTTAATACGCTTACTGGCCATCTTCTATTTTATAGTATTGCAATTGACAGAACGCCAACGTTCTAATATTATAAATAATGCATCACATTTAAATGCATTTTACTTCTTTGCGTCACATACTTTGATGTCTCTCAAAAGGAGTGTGATATTTTACATGAGGTTATAGAAAACTAGATTTTCCATAGAAAGACAATGTCGCAGAATCATATAAGTATGATGATTCCGTAAGGTTTTATGTCAACGTATTTGTCATAAATAATCCTATGACAAAATGTATATTCACTTGCAAAAAAATTACAAACATAAGCATAAACAAAGCTAACCATACCTGTACCGGTTAGCTTTCACAGTTACTTGCAAAACGAAGCTGAAATTTCGCCAGTTGATTACGTTGTTAATAATACTACGTTACATTAAAAGGTAAGTATCTAAAACATTTAATTTAACTTTAATTTTCCGCATATAACTCCAGCGGAAAAGTTATAATAAATTAGAAAGTGGACGTTTCTTTATTTATAGTTGATTGCGATCAAGATATTAATAGCGACTGATCTAATTTCTGCGATCTTTCATCGAGAATGCATTGATTTCAAGAGCCTTAATTAAGCGTTCATTTGTAAAATATGTATAGAAATAGGACCACAACTGTAATCTATTAACTTATTTAGAGCAGTATTAATACCGACCTCACAACGATGAAGAATATTTAGTTTCTTGTAGACTCAATCATGGTCTAGATCAGAAACGGTATCAAACAAAAACGCTACAGCATCCAAGTTATGTATCACAAGAAACCTTTATCTCAGTAAACGATAACATAACCTGTTATTTAGCAGACACATGCATAGTGAAGTGTCGTGGACTGGCAATTCAAAGACAAGATATGTGTGCACAAAGTTGCATTTTCAAACCTTAGGCTTGTAACAATGTAACTTTTTATACGATACAAATAATGACAAAACGGTAACATCTGAATCTAAAAGGGAATATGAAATCACCAACCCGTAGATCAAGCGCGGTGATCAATACTCTTTGCTTCTTAATAACAGAAGAGGCCAGTTGCGAACAGTGAAATATTTCAGTGTAAACAAGATATGTATTTACTGTCCACTGCGTGCAAGTATCTGATCTATATGAAACGGGGAATCGTGTCCACGCATGCGCTCCACTAAACCCGTCGATGCTCATCTGTCAAACGATATCTTTGATGTACGCTTCGAATGACAAACGTTTGTTTACCATCGTCCACATGCATTGGAAACGCGAGACGATCGCAAGCAGATCGCATTTACGAAATCTGCCGAGCGGTCATAAATCAACCGCGGGCAAGTGGAGCGCAACGGTAGACTATTCTTCTGCATTATTAAGGCCTGGTTTAAACAATGCGAGAAATATCATACAAGTTGCACTACATTGCCGGCCAGTGAAGCTAAGCTATCATAAGTCATCGATCACAAACAGCAATGTACTGCAACTTGCATGTAATTTCTCGCATCGTATGGACCAGTCATGAGGCGATAACTCATGGTTTCGATACGACTTAACATTCCATTCGTGTGTCGAAATCGTTTTGAGATTGATTAGCGAACTGCTACTTGGCGATCAAAAGAACTTAAAGGCATCAAACACGCGAAGTGGCTATTGTAAGCAGCTGTTAGTGTTATTTACGTATCTTTCAAATGTGTCAACTTTATCGATTACAATTAACTCAATATATACATTTTGAAATTGGCTATTTCTACTACTTAGAGTTTTTTTCTACTATTTTGTCACACCAGAAATGCAAACTCTAATAAAAAAACGCAAACAACAAAATTAAATCAAGATAGATCCGTTATATAATGAAACAATAAATTAAGCTACACGTATAATCTTCCTAGCATTTATCACTTGAAAAACATACAGAAGACCCGTATAACTTTACAATCTCTTAACAGACGACAGGAGGAAATTAAATCTCATAAAACATCAGAAAGATTATTAGATCTCTTATCTAAGTACTATCTTTAACTAGATAAAATTGTAAATAAGGAAGAGCACATATAAGGTAACTTCAAATAGTCTTCCAAACGAGATAGATAGAGATAGAGAAGTATTTACAAAAGTAAAAACTATAGAGTGTCGCTAAAAGCCCATTGCGCCGGGCGTAAGCACATTTTTGGTTGTGTGTACGTACCTAGTTCAAACGACAGAAGTTTACGAAAATATCGATGATTCCGTTATTATTAGGGTCATTTTAGGTTCCGAGGTAATTTTATAAAGCCAGTGCACTGTGTTGATAGTTTTTCTACGACGAACATAGTTCACACTTGTAATAAAAGTTCATACCCTGATATAAGCACTCTGTAGTTTTTATCTATCCTCTAAGTTTTTAACTCTATGAAATGTCAAATAACTAATTAACAAGTAATACAAGAACTTTACTGTTTCCAACTTTTCTTTGGAAACTTAAATACGCGTTAATTGAGAAAACCTCTTTGCGTTTTCGCTTTCTTTAGCAGTAAAATGCTTTTCTGTAAGGTACTGTTCGATTGTGTTAAGTGTTTAGCGAATAGAGTGCTGATCCCTTGCCATGGAAGTAACAACCACATAATAATGGCCCTATGGCCTATACAATGACTGGCTTTTCCCTTGTTGTGTTGTGCTTTAGGACTTGTAACATTGAGTTTAAGTGAAGGTTGCCATGCCATATGACATTTATCAACAATTAGAGTTTCATTTAATTTGTAAACATATGATGTGTTTAAAGCTTGAAAAGCTCTTAAACAAAACAATAAAATAAAATATGAAAATAACGACGAAAAAATGGCAGTGACGTAAGTTCTGGTAATCATAAAATCTTATCAATTACCCATTTGGGACCTACGATGCAATATCCGATTATATAAAAAACACAACACTAAGTTAAAAACACTAATCTACAATCAAAGCTATAAGTTCGTAAACTAATCAGTGATGAGCAGGGTTCAATGACCGGGCTGCGCAAGCGCATTGTTCCGCAATGCATCCGCCGACCGCACACGGAAGCTACCACGTGGATTCTACCACCGGGTAGAAAACGGTAGGATAACATCGTTATTTCTACCATTCCTAAGTAAAGAACTGTAAATCAACGAGAAACATTAACAAGCTTGTAAAAGGTATTTACATGTTTCTCGTTCAAATCGTGATGTCGTTATAAAATTGTGTTACGAGACATGTAATGGGAATTTGTTCCTAGTTAACTTCTGGGAAACAACTTCGAAATAGAACGCATAATTAAAAAATAGGAATGTCATTAAAAATGTTAAGTGCAGTTTTCTTAGATAAAACATTGAGCATAAGTAGATATTTACAAAAATGTATAAGAACATAAACGCCAAGCGCTATGTTGACATTGAATAACAATTGTATACTTAAGAAAATCCCTAACCATAAAAACAAATAGAGCAAAAAAATCTAAATACCCCTGCATTCCAGCGATATTTCGTAACCTGCACCAATTACATACAGGCACACATCCCCCCCTACCCCTCCATTTCATAGCACATTTACTGTTACCGATACATTCCTAAATAGCCCTACAATTTGTACACACGTCATTACAGTACGACAACCATTCATTATTCGCTGCACGCCGAAGGGCCCGCTGTCAGCTATTTGATTTTGTTTGTGAGTCGAATGGCCCTAGTTCGGTGTCAACATATTACATATTTAATTCGGATTGTACTGTAATTGCGTGCTAATTAGCTATAAATATTTATGTTAGCTTTTTTGAGTACAGGAAGTTTTGTACGTGTGTTGATAACGTTTAAAAAAGAATTATTAAGTAGTTTAAAACGTTTGGAAATTGGAAATGTCTATTTAATTTTAAATCGCCTGTTCAATTTTGATTAATGTGATCGATCTTGCATCGATGTTCTTCGAGGAAATCCATGTTGTTATTATTCATTTATGAAAATACCTGAAGGTACATTGTTTAAGTCTGTAGTCTGTCACTGTACTTATTAAATTAAAATAAAATAAGTCTGATTTTGAAATAAGCTCTATCCTGTACCATATGTCCTCAAGAAATGGATTAATTCCTACTTATGATCGGCAATTGAACGTCGGAATGGTCTCTTGACCCGAGCCGGTCAATTCAATTGGCGACGGCCACCGGCCGGCAATCAATCGCAATGAATTACTTTCTTTGTTGTCTTATCTTAATCTTAGTTCCTTATAATTCAATCATTCAATCCGCATTGGAAAGTTTACAGCTAAGCTGGTGAGTTGCGGAAAATTATGATTTAAATTCAATTGTTTTTTTTAGTACAAGATCTAGCTTAAGTTTTGATTGGTCAATATTTAATTAATAATAGAAACCCGGAACAATGACAAATGTTCTCCTTTTAATGAATAAAATCTTGAGAGACTTTTATATATCATTAAAAGTTACATAAGATTATTATTTTTCAAATATCGGGGTGGCCTTTAATAAACATTAGTATTCTTACGTTGTCTACTAGTATATTACAATAGCAAAAAAATAACTAAAAAATGCACCAAAATAATGAGAAACCAATTCTCCAACAGAGAATCAAGCTTTAAAGAAACATAAAATTCATAAAACTACTTAGCACTTAACTTGAGAATTTCCTCACGGAAACCTAATACGGTACACTTATCGATAAACCATAAAACGATAAATATGATCCATTACCATACGGCATTATATGTCAACGAAATGGTATACATTCATACGGCGTATAACTCAGTATTGAGCTAACTGTTCGCTGCGACGTACACTGACGAGCAAAAATATGTATCACGTAGCGAAATCGTTAAACAAATTAATCTAAAAAAAAATGTGTAAAAAATAAAAAATAAAAATGAATACATGAATAAGGTACTGTTTTACATAATTTCTTCATAACGTATTAACAAAGCCAATCTAGAATTATTGAAGAGAAAATCATGTGTCACACATATTTTGCTCGTGACTGTATGGTGTACATATTTATCACATAACTGCATATTCCCATTAATTCCACAGGTGGACACTATTGACATTCATGATGGGGCATTAGGTCACATATTTATGTACTATTCATGCAATTCTAAAAATAAGCTGAGTACAGGGAATCGTCAATACGACATCGCAACCAAAATTTTAATATCACACTTAGGTAGTGCTGAGGAACAAAAAAATATAGCACATGTCTGAGAGTAAAATAAGAAGGTATGTAATGGTTTAAATAACCATGGAAAGCTGAGCTGGTATCGTATATTTGACTTAAGGTCTGTGGTATGGCAAAGAAGAGAACTATTCAGGCAATGCCATCGTGATTGATGTGTTTATTCGAAACCACTAACTTAAAAAGCGCCTCTTAAATGAAGACTAACATAATTTCCCACTTTCGATCAATATATCTTTAAGGTTTCATCCCAAATTTGGAGCTGCGTCGGAGGGGATGCGCGTGCGCAGCGCAATCTCACGGAAAGCTCGCGCCGCGCCGTCATAGATACATCACCGTCGCGCTCCCGTCATAACTTTAAACCTCAACTAAACCTACAGGGCTGACTGGAGGATAATTACTTAGAATTTTGTTGAAATAACTTACAAATAAAATTTCAGTAAACCTATGTATAAGCGGCTTTACTTGACAATAGACGAACAACGAACAAAATCGCACAAAGAAGGAAAGTTACAGCTAAAATCTAATAAAAATCTTTCTCAATTAAATGATTATGCAAAAGCAAGACAAGTAGATATTAACAATGTTTATATGTAGACTAGATATTGCAGAGCTCCAAAATATAAGCCTTACAAAATTCCGGACAAAAATAAATATTCTAATTCCTACTTTACGAATATGGAATAAAACTTGACACACATTCTTAACTTCCAAAATATTTACAAAACAGTTACCTCAAAGCTGCTTTGCTCGGATTATAATTTGTCTGACCCTAGTGACTAATTTACTATCTGGAATGCAATTAGTTTCATTCATCATAAAGTAAGAAGCCATCCGCGGTAGATAGTGAGTTAGTGTGAGCAATAAATTATAAATTGATATCTACATGTTACTGCAATGTCCGCTCATTACTTAAGTAAAGGTGAAATTATTTTAAATATTGCCTTATAAGTGTTTCTATATGTAGTTCTAGAAGCTGAAGGTTAACATAAAGCTTTCGAAACAGTACGAACATTGTCATAAATAAGGAGTAAATAGATTGTCTTTACTAACAGTGTCTGAATAGTGTCAAAAACCATCAAAGAAGTCAGTATTTCACAAGTTATAGTATAAACATAAGGTGGTCCTAAGGTGTTAGCTATTATTTATAATTTTTTAATAATATGCTTCTAAAATGCCTCCTCATGGCTGGCTACATAGTCTTTCGACAGGCCTGTGTGGCATCATTAAATTCAGTATTAAAAGCCCATAAACATTTCCTTAATTAAACGTAGCCACTTAATGCCAACAGCTGTAAAATTGATAATGAGTTAGTAAATACCTAAAATATTAGGTCTCCAAGACTACCATACAGCAATTAAAATCAATAAGATAATTAAATAAAATTTACAAAATATTTTGTTATTTAATGAATTATTAATTGTAGAAATAACGGTGATAATCACGCGATCATTAACTCGCGTATATTTATTCAATAAAATTCGCAATTTAGCACGGATTAACATGTGTTTGTGTTCTAAAACAACCACTTATCATGGCCTTAGTTACGCTCTCTAGTTATAAGCATACATGCGATTAAACGATGTATTTGGGTTAAACAAGAAGTATTGTTTAAATAAATATATTAAAATGAAACTCGTTACTTTTGTCGTGTTAAATATTCGCAAATGCTCGATCTACGTCGTCAATTCAAAATGGTTGACCTATAATATAACATCCAAGTGACTTGAACGCAGACCTCAAACTTCACAGAACGATGTGTCAAACTGAAGCTTACAAAGCCTAGATAAATGACGCTTTGTATCGGCAATTATGTCAATTTCATGACACTAAACAGCTTAAGGACATGGCACAACCAAATTTCTCAATACTTACCATTGTTTTATTTATATGGCATTTTTAATTAACATGTCTTTGGCAAAATTGTCTAAGGGAGTCGACCGATTACCATAAAAAAATATCGCGACTGCGAAGCAAAATGGACGTAGATAGTATACGTAAAACTTAAGAATGATAAATAATTAAACATCGATAAATATATATTAGAAAGAAATAGCTAATCGGTCAACAACTGACTACTGAATTACTAATTAGAATAAAACGGTACTATAAATTCTCTATTACAATGTTTATCATTGATAATATTCACCGTCAAAGGGACCCAGTGCGCATCAAAATGAGGACATTAGATCCACATGTGACATCACATTCCCCTGATTAGCAGTCAGGCCTTTGCAATCGCTATTCTCCGGAATAACAAAGAGGTTTTAACAGGCTGAATTAATTTATGCTTATATACATACATTGTGCAAAGAGAATGATTAAGAAAAACATATTTTTTTCCTCTTTCAGATTTAAAAGAATTACTTCACATGTTTTTATTTGCTTTCACAGAATGTGGCACAGGCCGGAGCCTATCTAAGGGCATCTCAGTGAGATTTCAGTCAGTGTTAGCGCTGTTAAACACACAGTAGGATGCTGAATCTGATCTTGTTTATTTAGGAGAATGTGTATACATTCCGTTCAAGTTACTGTACGATAGTACTCGTAACTAAGTAGATAGCTAACCTTGCAGGCCAACTATTGCCGAGATAGACAAGATTGGGTTAGTGTAGCCAGAGATAGCGCAAAGTAAATGTGTACCAAACCATTAACAGTTTCATCGTGTTCTGTGAACTAAACCCGACATTTATTCAGTACTTAGCAAATCCAGCGTTAAATAAGGTATGTGCCTTAACCGAATGAGGTATTCATCTCTAGGCAATCGTGACGTCACGTTCGCAGCGTGAAACAAGTGCGCTGGACAACACTAAACAGTTTGTAAATCATCCCTTCGAGGCAAGCAATATAAATAGAGAAATTACTCACACAATCATAAATGCACACATTGCCGGTTTTGTATTGACAGGTGAAATAAAACAAAAGGCTCTAGCGAGCAATGCATAAGTTGGACGGCGAGATGATCGTAGATTTCAAAGGTCGTCTATTGAGTCTAGGGGCTACGGTTTGTTTTGACCGGCACGTGCAGGGGACTAGTCACGATCGCGACCAAAATAAGAATAAATGTGCACCACAAAAGTTTAACTGGGGGCTATATCTCAGTGGCAATCTCGCCACCTGTGGATCGAGCGAGGTAGCGCTGAGAGAACCGCTACCACACAAATACTTTCAACTACTTAGAAATATTTAACTCAAATACGATATGTACAAGCAAGAAATAAATAAATCCAGAAATTTTGTTTCTTCGCAGACCTCTCATTAATTGCAAGTGAAGTTTAAATAGAAAGTATTGAATCATTTAAACCACAGATAAAAAGCTTATCATTAAAATACTTCAAGGAACGATAAAAACCTAGAATCACACTTCCGTGCTTGGACAAACATCCGCGAGTCTCGAGTGCTTTAATAATCAATATCACTTGATGTCTAATTGACTTTTACTCTCCACAATTAACTGAGACTTTTAATCGTACCGGAAGGGATCATTCAATTAGTTCTGTAAGTGGCGCTAATGCACTAATATACGGTAAGGTTTAATGCAGTTGTCGACTTTTAACCCTGCACGGGTGACTCGCTTTCGGGGTTGATAAGTAGTTTGTGTGGATGCATATTGGTGCAATAAAAATGTAAACTGGAACGAAACTGGTGCTACGAAACAGAGTGTAATAAGTGGCTGAGTCAAAGATTTTTCAATTTAGATACTTAGACCTAACAAAAACCTAATGGACTCAATTTACATACTCATGTATACAGAAACCTAGAATAACTAATTTCGATACATCCAAGTCGTTTTTCCTCGATATTATCTATTCAAAGCCTCTTCTATGTAGGTCAGTCATTAACAAGCGTCCTAATTCCGAAGTAGGTCTGTAAATCAGTGCAAGCAGAGGGCCAAACAATCTCCGTCGATTGTACGATCAACAAAAGACGTTCGCGTTTCGGGGACCATCAATCACGCAAACATTATTTGTTTTATCGATCGTATTGAATCGGTTCAGCGGCGGTACCTGGTGCGGAAGGGACTGCGTGTCATCCCGACGGACCTGAACAATGTCACAACGTAAAACGCAACCTATGTAACCTTATAAACCAGATACATAAGTTTTATGTACAGATTTTTGTGACGGATGAGCACACATGCGATGCTTACATAGTTGTCAAATAATTGGCAAATTAATAAGGAATGAAAACGTTATATGAATCTTTGGAACGATTCAAATCTCCTGGATTTGTTCCTTAATCAACATTAAAGTCAGAAATTTTCAAATGATTTTTAGCAGTGGATAATTTAGGTTATATTTATAAGAATTACATGAATAATATGTTACTTATTCCTAGTCTTCTTTGCATATATTGTTATAATTTGACATGATAATCCCATAAAATAGAAAACCATTTCAAGTTTTATCTAAAACAATAAAACTCCAGTTAAACTACTGATATCTAGGAGACGTAACTTATAGTCTATTGTAATTTTTATTGGTCTCATTTTTATTTGCATACGTAGCCAGGTTCAGCTTATCTTTTCTCAATCATATGTGATCGATTGCATGTTCCAAAATGTAAATTACATAAGCCATGAACGTTATGCTGATAGCGAATTTACTGAAACCTTGTATCAAGGACTATAATTTATTTAGAAAAAGCTAAAAAACGTAGTATACAAAATACGCGTCAAAAATTCTTTGGCAGCGATTTTGTTGCGACTTTTTATATATCGAGTAGAAATCTACCATTAAAAATTGTTTAATTACAAACACTTGCGTTGTATATATCAAACCGAATTTCAATAGATAGTTACAAGGTATCACCGACCTAATTAAGGGTACAACGAAAATGGGTTACTATGACGTAGATGCGCGAAGCAGTCCATAGTAACGCAAACTGTTTAAAACTACATGTTATGGATTCACGTGACTTCGAGTATCGCTGACAGATGTAGCAGGTCCCATGTTAAAGGAAATACAATAACAATATGACGGGCCTGTTGGTCTAGTGGTTAGAAACCCTGACTGCTATACCGGAGGTCGTGGGTTCGATTCCCACCAAGAACAAATATTTGTGTGATGAGCACGATCATTTGTTCGGTGTCTGGGTGTAATTTATCTATATTATGTATGTATTTAGAAATATATATAAGTATGTTTATCAGTTGTCTGGTTACCATAACACAAGCTCTGCTTAGCTTGGGATCAGACAACCGTGTGTGAAAAAAAAAATATATATAAGGGAAAAGATCCGCGAGTTTAAAATTTATTTGCAGCACGTTCCATTGCGATTATCGCGTAGCTAAAATTAATTTACACGTCATGTGGTATTAAATATTACCTATAAAAGGCTACCCGAATAGTAATAATCACAAAAAACTTTAAGCAGAAAATAACCGCATTATTATTGTTGACCGAAGTTTCTTGACCACAATTATTGTGCGCCATGACTAAACATGCAATGACTAATTTGTGTGTCACCGGAAATACTTTTCTTTTACACTGATGTTGGTAGATATATAGTTGGCAAAAACCAATGATTTAAAACCAATTAAATTACTTGGTATTTCTTCTGAGAGCTTTTCAATACGCGCTAAAGAGTGTTCATTGTTCGGATAACCTCAAACTTTTGAAGCGTCTTGACTCTACTCGTCCAAAATGCGCGCGGAAATCTCTGGTCTTCCACCATTTTCTTTTCAACTCGGTATGTGTACGATGTTATTCTAAGCACATCTTACCTTCGCTCGTTGTAATCCAGGCTCGTGAGGAAGACTGAGTCCACGTCCACGAAACTTAGATCACCGATGCTTTGGGATTCCGAGTTTGAGGTAGTCCTAGAATGAGAGCTCGGTTAGGGAAACGGAAGGACTTTGGGATACCTTGACGATTAGGACGGGTGTATCAGGATTATGAGATATGACGGGATTATGGGCTAGATTATATTTACTAAAATTTATTTATCAAATCAAAATCATTTATAGTACCTAGCAATAAATTTAAAAATTCCTTACTAAAAATTTCTTTTTTAGGCAAAGTAAGTAGTTTCTAGACCTCATCAAAAATGAATGTGGCAATCTGCTATTTCCCTTTTTTTTCAAACTCGATTTTCATTTTATAAATTCCTCGGTAAAAAGGCGTGGAGCTTTTGGCAGCAATGCTTCAGCTGTTATGGGAAATATAAAAACTTTCTGTTTATTATGCTAGCAAATCTCAAAATGTTTTTGATTTATTCATTTGTAGGTTAGCCAAATGAGAGCTATCGCATATTTGTAGACGCTTTCTATCCCTTTAATTATATGTATTTATAATCGAAGTTTAAACCATAGTTCAAATCAGTATAACGTGAGAACTCGTGAGGTAAGTATCAAGTAACTATAAATGGTTTGCCATTTGCTGTCACTTAATCTTTATTAAGCAATATGGCTATAAGTAATAATGTAGACTTTAACGTCTCTATATTCCCATAGATAGCATGGGTAAGGAATGTCGAGAAAATAATATAATTATTTTATAATCACACGCAAGCTTTTAAGGCCATAGGGCCTTCTTCTTCCGGGAAGTTTTTCTATATACTATGATAAAGAAATATGAAATCATATTCACCGATACCTAAGCGGAAATTGACATGCTATCTTCCCTATTTAAGTTGAAAAAGAGCGTAGCTAAAAGCATACAACCCAACAATTCACTTAAAACAGATCTATTTATATCTACGCATTCCTTGGAAACAATAAACAGTAATTTCAAGGTATTAAATGGAATAGCCGCCAATCTTCGTCAAATCGTTCCATCGAAGGCACGGCGCGCGGCGTGGTCGGTGGCTGGGCAGCGCTCGAGGCGACATCTACGGTAGCGAGACTCCGAGACACGGCATTAGGCCTCATTAGAAAGAACCTCAGTTATTTCGCGAGACCATAGGCCAAATAGGTCTTTGAAATAGCTGCATATTGAAAGTGGGGTGTAATTGTTTTTTTTTATTACATTAGGTTTTGAACAAAAGATAAATCAAATGTGATTCAAATTTAATTTGCCTTTTAGGGTTGGTCCTTTGAGTATAAAATGCACTTAGAAGTTTATTAAAATAGCTTGTAATTGTAAATTGGATATAATGAGAACATGGGTCTGGACTTTGGCAGTCGTACTATGTATCTGAAGAAGCTGCTATAATTATCACTTGCAATATCTTCTTTCATACACACTTTCAAAAACTATTTCTTTAATTTGATTACTTGGAACAATATTATATTTAAAGATCGATAACATTGTCATATTGTGTTGCGGTATTCGTAACACCGCGATATTCAATTAAATAAATAACCATTTTATAACCTTAAGAAAGCGACTCATATTTTTATGACTATCTATTATTACAATTACTAGCATTACCAGGAGTAAAGCCGGAACCCCACAGCGGCGCACGGAGAGGCTGTGCACGTGTGTTCAGCTTCGCTTTAGTACAAAATATATGAGAGCCTTTCCACCGCAGCGCACGGACATGCTACGCAGCAAATGACGTCATAAACACACGAACGTAGCTCAACCCACGGCCGTGCGACGCATCCGAGCTGCGTGGGTCGGCCATTTCTCTGCGACCCACGACTATGTACAGTCACGAGCAAAAATATGTACACACATAATATTGTTGAAGCATTATTATAAGAATAAGCTAATATAAATAAGAGGTACAATTAATGTTCCTAGTATATATACATACATTTAAGTTGTGATAAGTATAATTTATGTAAGAACTAAGTAATTAATAATACAAATAAGTAAAACAGATGTTACTACACAATAGCTAAATTATATTGTTACTTGGAAGAGCTATTGTCTATATTATAAAAATAATATATTGACTTTGAGTAATTTTTTTTTATTATTAAAAAAAATCTTTGAACCATTTTATTTTCAAGTGTCATCTGTCAGTATGCATTGATTGCTAGATGGCAGAAGAGATTCGACAAAAAATCTCACTAATTTCGTTTAACAATTTCGCATATTATTATGTATACATATTTTTGCTCGTGACTGTACCCCACGCATAGCTATGAGCTGTGTGGGCGACACATCCGTGTCCGTGCGCCGCAGTGGAAACGGAGGCCGACGCCGCCGAACTAATGAGCCCACGCAGCAGAGGTGAGCCACGCATCCGTGCACAGCCTGCGCAGCGGTGGGGTTCCGGCTTAATTGTATAAAAGTATTATTCCTTTCTATTGAAACAATGCGCTTATTATAATCGGCAACACAGACTGCAGTGTCTAAAAAAAAGTAATCACAAAATTACTAGATAGCCGTCATTCAATAAAAGTATGCAAAAAATATTTGCATTGGAAGAAAATATTATGTAAGTATTAAGATTTTTACTACAATAAGTGTAAAATATAAAATTGAATTAAAAAACTTATTAAATTAATTGCCTTTTTATAATTACATTGATCACTTTTTCTAATCTCATGTAAAATAAATTGACTACTGAAGTAGCGTAATAGTAATTTCCGAAATAAAATGAAATAGCAACTAATCCAGAACACAAATAATTTCTAACAACCTTTCTAAATGTAGACAAACCCGATAAGCTAAAATACAAACAAAATGTAGTGCTAATCAAGGCTTGTTCCATGGTACACATCCCACAATCGACCAATTAACAACTAATGGATAACGTTTGTATTTGTATAATTAAACGTGATAATGCGGACTGTGGACATGCAATAATTATGTAAACTTATATCCTATCTAAGTATTAAACACTTTCTAGCTATGTTTAGAATAACTCTCCTAGGAAATAAAAAATACACAAACAAAGAAATGAGCTTAGATATTGACTTTGTTCGGTGTTCTAAAACGAAGCTGTAGCTAAGGCTACCAGTGAAAACATTATGCAGAAAAAGGTTAAACATATATTTCTTTACGAAGTTCTAAATGAAAACGTAGTAGTGTAGTTGTTGTAGTAGTGTGTGTAGTTTGTATTCTACTCGGACTCTTGTGTTAGTTTAATAATAATACAAATAATGTATAAGTTTAATCACACCTTTTGAGCATGATGTGCTTACCTGTAAGGGATTGTTACACTAGAGCATAGCATACTTGTACCTATGATATTTTTTTGTAATTGTATTGGTGTAATTGATTGTTGGTGAGCCTAATAAATAAAAAAAAAAAAAAAAAAAAAAACCGCATACCTACCCAACTCTCAAAGAGTAAATGTGGGGTAAAAGATGTGAACTTCGAATTTTGATGAGACACGTAAAACTTGTTTTTTCTGTTCCGTGCGTAAAAGGATAAATAGAGTCTATGCCCAGAGGTGAAAAAAGGATGATTGAAGACAATGATGCGACATAACCTTTGTCCTGCAGTGAGATAATAAAAACTGGTAATTTTATATTAGATGGGAACCTGAAGGTTTATTTATACGTATGTTTATCTTATCGTACCTAATATGTGTGATGATGCATAGTAATCAAACATCTCTATTATGTGATGAAAGTAAAAAAACAAACAACAATAAACATAAAAGCCTATCCCTTCGAATGTTCTTTTGATTGTTTGTTATTTGCGGCGTTTAGACCACGATATCTGTTAATTAAAGGGTTCGATACGATGGTTATAAAAACAGAGATAGTGTCAATTAGTGGGCCCGATGTCCCTCAAAGCGGCTTTGTATCTATTCCGGGCGGCGAAGGGAAACAAATTGATGTGCAGCTATCAAATTAAGGAAAACTTTATGGCGTACAAATTGTTTCTAAATTTGTTGACGCCATTAACGTTAGAAGAATGCACTTTTGGAAAGTGAGGGACTTTGTTAAGCTTTCAAGCTCAGTGTATTTCACAATGATGTTTTTGTTCTCTATTAAAACGTGCGCTAAGAATTTTTATGTTGGACTAAATGCTACTTATATGGTTTTGTGTGCTGTCCTCGATTATTTTAAGTCCCTATAAGCAATAAAAATAGTTTTCTTAGTTTTTAGAATGTCTTTTATGAAAGAATTTATGAAGCTATAAGAAATATTTTATAAAATAAAAATTCTCTAGGTAGAAATGTGGGAATCTCAATAACTGTAGGTGTAAACGTCAATTCTTCATTAAAGTTTTTTCTTACTTACAGTTTGTAATTAATTTAATATCAACACATTTTCCCAGCATAGCCTTTTATTGCCTACCAAGTCATATAAGTGTAGGAAAACTCGTAAAGATGTCCGAGAAATTACACTCATAATATTGACCGCGAACTGTCAAACCGTCTGCGCAGGCGCAAGACTGGCCTCGACGCGACGCCATATTAGTCAGCGTGTCAGACGACCACCTGGGCAGTTACTAAAACACTATTTTCTAATTTATGTGAGTACGATCGATCTCCTCATCCTTATTTACTCTGACATTATCTAGTAAATCGCCGGGACAAGCGGATTTGTGTCGACTAATTACAACGCAGTTTACTACCGGACTGTTTTGACGGCCTATTTAAGCCTATTATACTCAAGACTGTTTTTGTTCGGTTAGCGGTTAAATAAATCAATCATTTTTATAATAAGTATTTCACTATAAAACAAATGTCTAAGAATAGCATTTAAGTAAGTATACTTAGCTGGTAAATAATTGTAGCGAGCGTAATCGGTCGATGACAGTGGAAATGATGGATGGAAACTCGTTTACTTCAATAATTTGATCTCAGTGATTATCACATCATTATGTATAAAAAATGTACATAATGATTTCTAGATTATAGGAAAAGCATGTTTGAACTTTTAATATTAATATTTCCTGAAGAAAATATCGATGGTCTTTTTTTTTTACTTAATCGACAAAATTTAGATAAGATTAGGTTTCCGGCATACATTGGCATTGACAACATCAATTATAGGTTTGTTTAGAATGTGTTCTTGAGTGAATATAAATTCCTGATCTCCATACCTCAAGTCTATCTTTCAAAATATGTATGTTTTAGTATCTGTGTCCATCCTAGTAGATAATACAACATAGCTTTGCACTAAAACAATCAACAATCGATTTCCGAAAGAATGCAATAATGTGTATCAGCGGGTTATTTGCGGAGTGGCGACCGCAGGCTCGCAGACGGACAGACGTCGAGACTAGCCGACCATGTAATGGCGGCTGGCTTCCGCGAGGGTGTGCCGCCATTGTTCACCGGCGACTCGTGCGTGACTGTCAAACGCCCCCGGAGACCAGAAGCTTCCAATGCCATGTTTGTCTATAAATGTCTTCACTGATCTTGACTGCTTATGGCAATAGTCACCTGTTTAAGTGGTGCAATATTTTCTGTAACATTGCTGAATTCAGCGCAAGGAAGGTTAAGTATTCAAATGTCACGCATAATTTAGCGACCTGTTTTGACCAAATAGTGAATTTGTTTAAAGATTGAAATAACAGCCTACTAATCTAGATCAATCCATCCATATGAGAGGCGATAGATGACAACACGTTTTTATTTAAGTACTTAATTGTTCATAAATATTTACTGACATATTATTTCAACCCGGAAGACCCTGAAGAAACGCAGGTGTTAACAGAACCATGTGCATTTGAAATATAATATGCTGATAAAACCGAGGGCAAGTCACGTCGGGTGCATGCACCGCGTGGGCGGAGCCTGCAGGGCTTCCCAACCTACTGCTATCCTGTTACTGCACTCCCGTCGCAACCTGACTAATCCACTTAAAATAATACCTACGCCTAATAGAGGAAAAAATGCATATGGAGGATGCATCGCCATAAAAGTTTAAATAACTTTCCTTTACCACGAAAATTGTTAAGCTTAACACACATCAAAGCAATTTCCTTTAGTGGTTATTATTATCCTTGAACCAAACTACCATCAGGCAAAGTTCAAACCGATTTATGCTCACAAAACCTGACCTAAGGCACAAAATTTCACGCGAATTAGAAAGGGTGCTAATATCAATACCATGCTTAAATCAAAGGACACAATTCTATTGTTTTGACGAGTTATTGACGCTCTTAGCAATCGCGAATGAGCGAGCCGAATTGTCAAAGACGGCACAACCATTGTCGCAACACTAAATCGCATGGTGCAACTCTAATGACACACTAGAAACACCCAGAACTGTGCCTTTTAAGGCTTTCAAAGAACAATGAACACAGTTCAGCGCGCTCTTTATAATGACGAATCCAAGAAGACAACTGTCCAAAAAGTCGTGTAATATAGTTTCAAATAGAAGGAATATCTAAAAGGTTTAAACATGCGTGTAAAAGGTTACTGCCCTATTTACGAAGCCTTATTCATTTCCTTAGTATGCATTACAGCATTCACAGCTCGCCGTAAACAATGTGGATGTATGAAAATAATAGAACGGTTTAACTTTCGTCTTTCCCGTAAAAGTTTTATGGCTTTTGTGCTCTACATTCTTAAATATTACATCAACTTCGTTGTGTTACGCTCAAGTTTCGCTATTTACTGTAGAATTAACGAATAATTTTTATTTATTTATTTATTTATTTAATAATTTATGTACACACACAAACATTTGTTAAAGAATAACATATTGATAAATTATGTACAAAGGTGCCGGTTATTTCTTAAGAAATTTCTGCCAGCGGACCCGCGAAAATAATATCTATAATTAATATAATGTAAACTATAGATGTAATCAGCAAGGTCGTGAAAATGTGAGCGACGCCTGGCTACTGGGCTGCGAATAATAATATTGCACAATAACACCTAATTTGTACAAATAAAACATTAAAACATAAACATGCCAGTTGTTCACCTAATTGGGAGACTCAAGGCGAGGCGCGCGCGCCGCCTACGACACGGAATATATCTGGAACAGCCTACAACTTCAATTACAGCGCGATACTGTACAATGTACATAATTGTATGTTATGCTATTCTTGATGGTTTTATCAAATTGCTGAATAGAAACATATTATTATAATCTATTGATCACAGCTTCGACAATCTCCCATAGTAACAAGATAGTCATAGACACACGGACACATCCAATAGCCAAAACAATCCAAATCCAAAAGTTCATCAGCTTTAATTTTCTTTAACATTACTGACACTTAAATAATAAAGATTAGTTATGTTTAGACGAATCTGTGTAACAAATAAACCATAATATTCCTAGAAAGAAGTCCTTAGATCCTAATATAACATTTACCTAATGTTGTAAGATGTATCTAAAACGGGCAATCCATTGTACGCAGAAATACTTAAAAGGATTTCGCGAATGGTTTTATGACGAACCGTACTAGTTAGGCGCTCGTTCAAAACGCATAAAAGCAAAATGATATAATAACAACATACAAGCGCTTTTGTAAGTTGAATAAGCATATTAAAAAAATAAATATTTTCTGGCGCTGCGTATCATGTTTATTTATGGCGACAGTTTTTGTTTTATTGAACCCGACATGATGATGAGCTCGATTGCTAATTACTCCCGAGTACTGCTGCTTGACCTAAAATACTGTTTTCTAATATAATCCAAACATAAATAATAGCAGGTACTTGCTATATGCAATATATATATATATTGTCAGTACATAACAAGTGTCAAGGTTCGTAAATGAAAAGAAACACATGCAACGGTCCGGATTGTCCTGCAGCAACCCTATGATGAATATACCCTTTCCAACAAGCATGCAAACAAAAATGGATCGTACTTACTTACTTAGTGATAGAGCTTCTAGAATCTTCACGTAGCCCGACAAAAATTAGAGTGGATGACATTGGGACACTTCACAAAACACTTAATTTTACTTAATTTTTATGAGTATTTTTTACAGATAATTTAGTTTGAATTACACGGAAAGATTACAATAAAAATGCGATACAATCAAAATTAAAACATATTAACTATTGTGATTTTATGACATCTGTCAAAGATTATAATATTTTGTGCCAAAATATGTTTTTAAAATAACATGCCAGTACTGGCGAGTCTGTTAGACACACTGTTGATTTGGTGTGCATTAAGTTTTATGACAAAGTAGACGTGGGTGAATATTGTAGGTGGAAATCAACCTCGACTCTTGTATGTTATTAAACTATAATAACAACTTCCATTCGAGTAGAATGATCTCAGGTTGATGCTATTTAAACGTCCTTAATGAGTTCTAGAGTATTCGTGGGTAGTTATATTTTTAATGATTTTCTTGTGGTGCATATAACTAGGGCCTTCGCCAGCCACACATTGAGCAAGCATCCGTGCTATGTAAATGCATGAAAGACTTCCGCGCCTTTTAGCCGACTATCATATTATGATTTGGGGGGTTGAGTCGGTATTCGTAGATGCTCAAAGGCAAAACCACTGTTCCACTTAACACAAAAAACAATTAGCACTCGTAGCTACTTCGAGTTTCAAACTTTGAAGCTGGCTCCGTCTTTTCGATCGCTGTAGTTTTCTGTAAGAATTCCACAGAGCAAGGCAGCTTCGCGAGTCATTAGGTGCTCGGCAAAATATCAGAGGAGACCGATATTTGCCCATACCTATTCGAAAATAAAAGCATTGAAAAAAAACCAGCTTAAATAATAAAAGTAAATTAATTGTGGATTCTGACTGAATGATGGCCAAGGACAGGGCGAAGAAGTCAGGGACGACCGAGAGCACGTTGAGTTGACGACATAGCCAAGGTAATGGAAACCAGAAAAAAAGGGAGGCCTATACCCAGCAGTGGCTGATTTCGGGCTGATATGACGATGATGATTTGTGTATTAAGGTGTATGTATATAGGGGATGAAATAAGATTATCAAGTGATTAATATATTATTTACCGTAGAAAGGCAGAGTCCACAGACTCCGTGTCAACTAAAAAACCCAAAGAAAAGCAGAGAAAGATTTTTTTTTCCCTAATGACGTTGTTGTTTTACCTACCAGTATACCAGTATAGTATAGCAGTACCTACCTAAGCATTTTTAATAATAAACATCTAAATCCATATTTTTTGGACATTGTGTCCAAAACATGGAATGACCCATTATTTTATGTAACACACAGCGCCACCTGTTTTACACAGTACGAACAAACTGCGCGGTAGGTACTAACTTTCTAATGTTTTCAATTTTAACTTAGCTTTTAGACTTTCGAAAGTATTAAATTAAACAGAAATTATTATAATCCAAGAAGCCACTCTAATTTCATTTTTGAAAGAAACTATTCACAAGATCTTATAAGAAAATAATTGAAGTGTTCGTGAATTTTAGGAATAGTAAGTTTTTTGTAAATGTGGCACACTATTATTAACATGTGCTTAAAAATGTATTTAATATTATAAGAAAATCGAATGGTGCTTTAGTTATTTTTTACAAGAAGTAATCACAATTTACGATAATAACAAGATTACTGAGCACAGTAGCGCCCTCTTCCTAACCATGGTTTCTGCACTATGTTTCTGAACAACGATCTACAGAGAAACTAAAAAGATAGCATTTCGACATTTCAGTTTATTTATTAATCTAATAGTGTAAATTATTTCCAAGAAACATTTATCAAGATTTAAAAAATAACTAATATCTATCAAAAACTCATTTTGTTTTAAAATCGATAATGCAAAGAAGCGAACGACGAAAAAAAAAGCAGCGAGCGTCGTTTCTGAACGTACAATGATGCTTGACGGCACGGCTGTTGAATGCAGTGGACTTGTTATTCGCTTTCAAAGTGTTTTTTTCATTTCTCTTGTTTTATCACTATGAAAACTGTGTTCATTCTTTAACCATGTTGAATCAAACATCTACTGAAGCGTTGCTATCAGCAACATATGTAGAAAATTACTTAGATTGTGTTGAAAATCTTCCGAATGACCTGCAGAGACATTTATCGCGTATGCGAGAGCTTGACGTAACATACAGAGGTAATTTTCCAATATCTGAACGCTCTACAAGCCTAAATTGCCCCAACAAAATATTTACAGTTGTATATGTTATTTATAATTGATATAACAGCTTGTAATTATATTGTTGACGTTCGCCTTTCAACCTCGTTACGTATGCATACCTATGTATAGATAGCGAGTCGCGACTACAAGTAGACCAAAATAACACCAAATCCACTATCCCGATGTTACTTCCAAAGATGGCTATTAAAATCTAGCGTTTTAATAACTTTGCTGGAGTAATTTGAGTAACATTGTATGGGCGAATAAAATGGAGTTTTGGAGGTAACCTAGTTGATGAAAGTGTTGCTATGTAGTGAATCTTGTTTTGTTGTCAACAGAGTGCCTTCGCGAAGCCGAAAAGCATTTGGCGGTATGCATAGGTGCGAACACAGAAGAGCGTCGCCGCAGCCGGGCGGCGCTGCGGCTGCAGACTGTCCTGGTGGCCGCCCAGGAGATAGGAGACGAGAAGCTGCAAGTTGTTCAGATACTGCAAGACCTCATCGACAACAAGCAGCGGTCGCTGGATGCTGATCATAAGAAATTAAGTAAGTTTCTGATTGGATTATTTTTAGACGACTTAGTTATTGATTTCTTAATCATTCATTAAGAGAGTACATACATTTGCTTTAGTTACATGTTAATGTTAGTTTAGTTTTTTTCCAAACACAATATTGTAGGTTAAAATACAGTGATTGTAATTTATCCGGCCATGTTTTGGAACATATTAAAAGCAATTACATTTTCGTACTGGTGTGCTATATGTAATTACAATGAAATATTTACATTACGCTCAGTTTATATAAGTATATATATATATGTTAATTAAAATGTTTTCCTAAAGTTCAGATTATTGTTTAGGTATAATTGTACCTCTAGATTTAATTGAAAATATTTATATTTGACTACATCAACTACAAATACTTATGAAATTTCTATATATTTGCACAATTACCAAATATTTATAACAATAAATTAAAATCAAATCTGTTTAGAGAGCATATGTATGACAAATGACAACTTTTTTTCATAAAAAATCCTTGTTGTAATCATACTCAAATTGCTTTTGCCAAATATGGACAGTAAAACAATTTAATGTTAAAACAGTAAAAACTTCCACAGTATCTTGCCTTGATGTAAACACAAATGGTACTACAAAAGAAGAGCCCGCCCCAGTGCCTGAGACACTGCGGAGTGTGGAGAAAGAGCCGGCGGTTCCCGTGGCAACACAACAACATGTGCCACCTCCTCCGCCGCCAGAACGCACCAGTGAGAAGGAGAAAGAAAAAGTTGATAGAGACAAGTCTGGCGGTACGTTAACTATTAATTTGTTTGAATTTAAATCCTTGCAAATTTAAGATTTAAATCTTAGATATATATAGCTAGATATACATTCTTTAGTAGATGGTCGTCCAAAAAGAGAAAGTTAAGCATATTGAACACAATAAAAGTAATTATTATGAAATTTATTCTTTCTGTCTTGAACCTTATAATTTCTACGAAATAAATTACCGTATATTATGTCACTCACAATAAAAACTTTATTATAGGTGAGAGATGGTCAAAACGCGCGCGACGATCACGCACCACCGCAGGCGCCGCGACGGACGGAGCTGACTCCAGCGAGCGAGACAGTGAGAGGCACGCACACAATACCACTCACAAGAAAGGTCAGTAAACAGATAAAGAAAAAATAAAGATATTAGATAACCAAAGATACTTTACCCAAAATAATATTGACAAAAAATTAATAATGTTATGTGTTCCACAGGTATAGGCAAAAAGAAAAAGCGCAAAGCTCGCCAGGCAGCTCAACGCTCAGAGACGCCGCCAGAAGAGACGGATGCCATCGACCCCGACGAGCCGCGGTACTGCCTCTGCGACCAGATCTCCTTCGGCGAGATGATCCTCTGCGACAACGACCTCTGCCCCATCGAGTGGTTCCACTTCTCCTGCGTCTCGCTCACCACCAAGCCCAAGGGCAAGTGGTTCTGTCCCAAGTGCCGCGGCGACCGGCCCAACGTCATGAAGCCCAAGGGACAGTTCCTCAAAGAATTAGAACGGTATAACAGGGAGAAAGAAGAGAAAGCATAGTTAATAGGAGCAGTAGGTTTAAGGTTCGGCTGGATTCGAAATTAGTGAATACAACCGCAATATACAATGGTGCTTGTGGTAGATCTATTGTGATTTTATCTATAGCCATCATTTTCGGATGGTAATGTATGCTACTCTGACAGAGACATACAGTTTTTAGCCTAATTATAAATTTGACTCAAATGAAACAGATCAAAAAGTATTCACTTGTTTCTAGTCCATGTACAGGCAAGCACTTGCCTTGAACACTTTCAAGTATTGAAATGTGATTTAAATTTTATGAATATTCAGTTTGTTCTACTGTGACGTGTGGTTGTAACAGAATGTTACACGTTATTGTTTGAGGTATGATTAGTTGAATCTCCACATCACAGGATAATATAGAAGTCATCGAATCTATTTGTTGTTAATTTACTATCCGCGATTTGACATGATGTTGTAAATATAAAGTTATGTTACGGTCAAACACGGAATCCCTAAGTACAGTACGGCATAACTTAAGTTACGCGTTGCGGCATCTATTATATAGAAAACAATGTTCTTTATGATAGGTTGTTGTGAACAGATTTAATTTCTTACATTAAATAAGTTATATTGAATATAAGGATTAATAAATAATTAAGAATTGTTGTTTCATTCATTAGCTTAATAAATATATAGATATATAGTTTTCTTAACAGTAAATTAGCCCTACGGGAAAATAATACACAACACGAATCAGTATACAATATGTCCTTTATTTCATATTTGAATTATACACAAATCGTCTAATTACAATTAGTAACCATGCAAGAAATAAATTCATACTATAACATTTTCAGATAAGTCTCACACAATTTCTAAATATTATGTAGTCTTTACATACTACATCTATTACGCTATAATATTAATAATTTGATTTGTCATAAATGCCATTATTATTTAAAATGCTTCTAAAATCAAGGTTAATATTGGTTTATAAAATATTGCAATGGCTTAAACTTTCGACTAGATTTATTATTATAATTAAGTATTTCTATATTGCATATTAATCGTAGAGTAGGTACATACTTTAAACATGATCCTTTACATTAATATAGGTCGTATAGATTAAGATATTGAAGTACACGCTTATGTATAGTTAAAACAAGTTTTAAATGGTAAGATTAAAGGTGCGGCAAACGTAACTATCATCCACACGCGCCAATATAATACTTATACACTTATTCGGTCCAACGCTCTTACTCTATTACCCAAATGGCGCAATCAACTGAAGTGATCAACATTCACGAGCCTAAACTCATCACGATACATACAAACAGAACATTAATAGATGGGATACAGTCACAAAACTAGGATTGTAGGATAAAATGCTAATCTAACCGTTTAGTGTTAATTAAAAAACCTGCGAGTTCACAAATCGCTTTTCACTATCTTCACACGAAACACAACACACGCAAATACAAAAATAATATTGATCGATCTTGATGAACTTGTACCATCAACTCCAATATCTAATAAACATTAACTATACGGCAAGACAAATAATACTTTCAGTGTCCGATAAAAATATCAAGCCGATACTTTTAAGTACACTTTCATATTCCAATACACACTTATAAAACAATTAATTTGTGACAAAGTAATAATTATAAATATGACACTAATTTGAACACAAATATCTTCTAATAAATTAACCGCTACCATACAGCTATAGGAGTACCACAAAATAATATCGTGCACATTATACAGCAGCACTGGATTAGGTTTCTGAACCAAATACCGTTAAACGATCTATAGAGATTCGGGATAACAAAGCTATCACACAAAGTTACAGAAACAAATTTATATAAAAGAAGATAATCCTAGGAAGAAAAAAAAACGAATTTTCTATTTATAAATGCTCACACAATTCTCAAAATGCACAAAAACAAATATTTGATTCAGAAACCTAAGAGAAATTATATCTATTTGATCTATATCATGTTGGCTACTTAACTTAGGCCGTCGCATATAATTAGGGGGAACTTGTAATGGCCGTCCTTAGTGTATACACTATAGTGTAAGGATGTTATACCCATACTCCGTGAGGGTTCTTATTGGTGGGTGCTGCGTTTTCTAGTTGTCTCGGAGAGCCTATGATCCTACGCGCGCTGCCGGCTTTGCACAGCCCTGTAGAAACGCAAAATGAAGTATAGATATAAATAGGTACCTATATAGGCATAAAATTAACATATCATAACGCCTGTATCCCCGAAGGGTTAGGCAGAGGTTCGCCGATATGTTTAGGTCCCATGAAGTAATAGGGGGCGAGCCTATTGCCACTAACCGGGCACAAATCCAAACTCCGACCTGCTACTGAGAAATTATTAGAAAAACCCAGTAACACCTTGGTTGACTTGGGAATCGAACCCAAGACCTCTAACAGTGGCGCTTAGCACCACTTGGCCACAACACGTTATATACTTTTTATTCCAATAATTCTACAAGATCACTACACTACGCTGTAAAATCTTATGGAAGTACCGGCAGTTTGCTTAAAAATAGGTAGTACATACCATCCAAAGGATGTCTCAACTCGTCCACACTACCGGTGAGGCTCTGTAAGTTGGCTTCCTTCATCTCCTGCACCAGCCGCTCCACCTGGCGCTTCTTCTCCATTATGGCATTCTCTAGCACTCCGACCTGTGGACAAAGATTGTCTTGTGCCTCACTAGAAAATTCAACTGGTTGCAAAATACAAATTTCCCAAAACTTACTAAAGGTAAAAGACCAGGCATAAAAATTTAAGACTGAATATAAACTTTGTTTAAAACTGTTTAAAAGTTAAAAAAATAATTATGACATGGGAGAAAATACTAAATCTTGTTTTTATTTTTATTGCTTTAAATTTGATTATGTATGTATGTATGTATCTTATTATTTGAGATGATCTTACCTCCCTCTTCAAATTCTCTGCGGTTAGATTGTTTATTTCAGTCGCGTGTTTCGCTTGTTGTATCTGACTCTGCAAGCTCTCCATTTCAGCGAGCATTGAGCGCTCTAGTGCTTGCCTGCAGGTTATAAATATTGCGTTAGAAACATTACTACCAATACTTCCTCAAACTTAGAGCTAGGAGAATTATTATGTGCCTACAGAGTGAATCATAAATTAGTTAGATACCACCGATTCAAAAAGAGGCAGAGATACTTAAGATACTACATAATTGTTGAAATAATATAAATGCAAGTTTGTAAGCAGACATATTTAGGGCAATCCGTAGGTACAAAGTTTAAATCATATAAATTTATTTAAGTCAATAAAGTCTATATAAATCATACGAGTTTTATTGAAAGGGAGAGACAAGTGTGCTTTAGTATTTAACAATAAGTCCTACCACCAACCTTTGTGCACAGATCATGAGTGATGATAACAAAAAGGTTTAAATAAACAACAGACCAAGGTCTAAGTTCCCAACCTGATGCTTCTGAATATCAAACAATCTAATTTAAATTCTCACAGGTCCTATTGTGCTTGTTGCCAGTTGTTGCTATAATTACACATTGGAGATGGAAGTCTGAATTACAAGTGATCAAGACTAAGATAACACAGTAACTTTTTACGCACTGTAATTTGCGTTTGTATAAAGCAAACAAATTGCAGGGAGTATGATGAGGCAAGAATTCGTAATTTTGCTAAAATGTATGTGATTTCTACTACATATCATATAGTATTTTCCGAAAACTGATAAGATTATGTGATAAATTAATAAAATGATACATAAAATTAAACTGATGATCATGAACCATTAGCAGTCACCTGCTAGTTAACAACGTTTTGAGGTTTATGTAGACTAATATAATATTGCCATCCGAGGTGTTCCTGCCGTCGGGAATAAAAACCTAAATATGTACCGCGACATAAATATAGAATCCGCAGTAATTCTAAAAAAAACCGCCTCAAAAATATGTCTTTTATTTATCTGTTATAGATCTTGCTGTGAAAACTGGAGCAATTGAAATAGGTCTATACGGAAAGCACCCACTTTCAAATAAAAAAAACATCAAATTTGGTTCACCCGGTCAAAATTTCCCTGGTAACAATCATAAAAAGGAGTACCTCCTCATTTTTCTAAGTCAGTCAAAAAGTAGTTTTATTTTAACATAAAGTATTAAGTAAACCAATAAATCCTCACCTATTTTCTTGCTGGCGGCTATTCATAAGCCTCTGCTCATTATGAATCTCCTCCATAAGCTTGCGGATCTTGTTCTTGCACTGCAACAGCTCAGTCTCGCAGTTCGCCAGCTTCGAGCGCACTAATACGATCTCAGACTTTATGGTCTTCTCGTTCTGTTTTACTATCTCACTCTCCTCTTCTACGTAAGTTAGGGATTGTACCTATAAATTTTTAACACAATTAACCAAGGTATTTCAATATTTTAGATGTTTAAATTTTTTGTTGTACTTATACTATATTCTTGTGATTTATAGTCAGTAGTATGTACAACATAAATAAGTAAAGTTCATTTTATGTAATACTGTATGTAGTATATTATAAAATTATAGTCCATTAAAATAAATGTGAAACTAGCTACTATCATGTCTATCTGTTTGTCTGTTACGCTATTTTTCGCGAGTCGTTCTATATGGCTAGATTTTCAAAACGGAAGTCTTATATTCAATCAGCATATAAAGCACTTTCACCTTCTACAAGATATAGTAGAAAGATACAGAAGCTAAGAAAATAAAGGGACCGTGCGACTGAGAGTCGCGCATTCTGATCAAACAATCAAGTAGGGCGGTTCTTGTGAGAATTGGGGTTACCTGCTCAGTGCTAATTCTCAGTTGGTTATCGGCCGAACTAATCTGTTGCTGTAGTAATTCTACCTGTCGCTCTTGCTCCCGACCTTTGTTTTCCCAGTAACCGATCTCGGCGTCATACTGTGAAAACACAAGTTTTTGTTAAGTAATCACATCAACCAAACAATTAACATCAGGTTCTCTTTAGCGTCAGTTCACAGACCAATACTTTAATTGACATTTATTTTTATGAGCATTAACATTAGCTCTTCTAGTTGAGTGAAAATTCTTGCAGGAATATTTCTCAATAGGATTGGTGGTAAATCAAAAATGTATAGGATCGGTTTTTAAAGGTGCGTCCAGATCTGACGATCGCGCATCAAATGAAACGAACAGCTCGCGAGGTGCTCAAATTAACTCAAATAATGCTCCTTCGGTGCGCTTTCGTCTGGTATGGACGCACCCTATGAGAACACTCACGTATATAGGACATATACCTCAAAGAGGAACCCAAAGTCATATAAGAGTGATAGGTCATCAATCTCACCTTAATAAGATCAACCTGCTGGCTAGACAGCTTCTCCCTCTGGTAGTTGACCAGTGACACCAGCTCTCTATACTGACTGTTATAGCTGACGGCCTCAGGACTCCTGTTGTCCTGGTTGTCTTCGGGCAGGTTCACGGGCGACATGTGTGTGGGCCGGTTGGACCGAGACCGGTTCGGAGACTTCCTGACCGCTTGCGACGGCGGCGGTGGAGATCGGTACGGCGGTGGAGGTTCTCTGATATACAAGTGTTAGGGTTTATTTTAATATGTGTTTCCCTGTAGGAAGTAAGCATGGTGGTCAATGCTTGTCTCTTAATTATCTGTATGAGTAGAGCTATTGTCCCGCAGATGGATTGTTATGAGCTGTTTTTTTATAATTATTTATTTATGCTAAATTGATTATATGAAAACCAACTTATGTTTTATAAGTTGTTATGAAATGACATTTAAATAATATTTAAAAAAATATATATTGTCAGCATATTTAAATTATTCTCAAGCATGATGATATTGTTTGTGTTAATGTAGGTTAGTTTTAAAAACAAAGATGGAAATGCTAAAAATGTTATTATAAACACACAAACAATGGTCCATTACTCTTAATTGCTTATGTAATATGATAACAAATAGGTTACAGGCTACATCATCTATTCAAATGTAGGACATTATTTAATTTTAACACTTACAATAATGTAATATTTCAGAGTATTATAAATGTATGTGCCATATACCAAAAAAGCAAAATTATGAAACAATTTTGTGTGAACTTTATAATGTAACAACTTTTTGCTGTTTTTTTAACAATATCCTGTTTTATTAAAATCCTAATTAAGTATAATCTTTGATGAGAGTCTTAGCTGACCAATAAACAGTTAGCTTTGATAAGTCAGGCAGACATTCAGGTCAAGGTCTATGTAAATGTCAGCACATGTGACTAATGTCCGTAAAAAACGAAATTTTAATACTATGTCTAGTCTGCTGTGACTAATCCATTCTGGGAAGCTGATTTGAATATGTTTCTTGAAAAAACCAGTTGATTGAGGATATATTTTTTAATATTATAGTAAGTATACCTACTACTACAATACTTCCCTATAACCCAAAGAATTGAAGGCTTTTGTATAGTACTATTGGCTCCGAACTCAATATCTAGGAATATGGATTTAATAATATGTTTACAGCTATAGTATTCTTTATTGCTAAACATTCTTTATGTACACATAACAGAGCTAAATGCCTGTTACCCGATTATCTCTGCTATTTCTACATTAGCAGAAAATACCAATAGCTCTTTACCTAGCCTACTGAAACACATCAAAGATAAGTGGTTACCTGTAAGGTGGGACATCTTTAAGCACAGGGCTATCAGACTCTGGTGTTTTGGCTTGCTGCACCCCCTTCACCACTCCAACAGGGTTGCCAGGGGAAGTGTTGTTCACATTGCTATATGTCGGTGTTGTGCTCATTCTATTTGGAGAGTTCTGGCTGTCCAGTATGTTGGGATTTGATGTGTTGTGGCCGCTAAAAGGTGTAATGGTTTTATAGATTGGAGTTTCACTAAGTCTTAGGTATAGAAAGGTGTGTAAAATAGGTTAATAAGAATAAGTATGTAAAAACTGAAATTAATGGATGACTGGTATTTTTCCCAAAAATATTACAGCATCGTACTACATGTTCTTTTTCTTGCTACTTTATTTATCTATAATAAACTGAAGAAACTTAATGTACACTTACCCATTTCCAATAGGTGATCTAGAGCTGTTTGTTGGCTGTGAAGGTTTCTGATTGTTGCCAGAGTCTGATCTTCTTAATATGAACTGAATGTCATTCGAATATTCACCCCATTTCATTAAGATCTAAAAATATAATTTCAGTAAGTGCTAAATGAGTCTAAAATTAGAAAAATACTGTTTGCCAAGAATGTATATAACAGCTTTTTTAACATAATTTTACAAATTACTACATCATGTAGTAGTTTCCAAGGAACTTTGATATTGACAAGAAAATTAATTAATACCTTGAGGGGATATTCCTGTGGTGCCAGCAGTCTTTCATTATTTCGCCAGCGCTCTATAAGCGTAAATCTGCCAACTTTGCCAGTGGCATGAGCTAATGCGAAAACTACATCCTGTGTAAATAATAGATGAACATCAAACATCGAAAGTTATCGTAAAAAGTGAAATCCAATACACATAGTATGCACAATAAAGGTGTCAGCGGCATAGTCATGAGAATAGAAATTCTAGTATACTGACCTGGCAAGTTGTGGTCTCTGTAACCCCACAAACAATCCTTTGTATTCCCTCGACCCAGACCTTCAGCTCCATTAATTTTAAGCTGTTCACAATCAACTCATAAACACCATATTCACCTAAGATGTCATTTTATCGGTAATTCAGCCTGCTCGAGACCTTCTTCTCACACTATATGAGCTAAAACGCAACACAAACATACCAAAAACACAATAAAGAAAATAAAGCTCCCAAGTGGGTTATGAGAAATTTTCGTTTAGAAACACGTCGCTGACATAAGCATGACAGCTTTGATTTAATTATTTGATTTGCTTGAAGCTCTTTGAATTTTAAACCATAAACAATAAATTGTTAAGAAAAGTTTACTATTTTATTTATTATGGAATAAGAAAAGGAAGCCATAACTTCTTATTTATTTATAATGACGATCAAATCGTTACAATTGATTTTTTTTTCTGAAAATTATGAATGTAGGGTCCTTTAGTTCATTAAGGATGGGACACCACATAAGCAAGCGCGGTAAATTCGAAACAATATAATATTTTCTCAAAGCATATTCACGCACTAGTCAAATATAAAAACAATTAATAACATAAACACAAATAGCAAACATGAAATGAGTATCTACTAATATTCCTAGTTTTGCTGAAAATGCTGCATAAATTATAACGCAAAAGATACCAACTTCGACCTCATTTCCCTCATTTCAACGTAACAGGTACTGGCTGGTACAGGCTGGCTTATTTTTTCCTGACAGCTTTAACGTCACTGCATAAAATATTGAAACAATGTACTGATTAAATTTCCATTTGGAAAGGAATATATTTTACATAACTTATCATGGCTCAAGAGGAGGACGAAGAGGTTTCGTGTCATATTTATTCACAGCATACTAAAATGAATAAATTCCACCCACCAAAGTGCATAGGCTATGATGAATAAGAGATAAGACTTCAGACAAGTGTTTTTTACTAAGCTGTGTGTTTTATGTAACCAACAATCAATAGCTGCAGATAATTTGGCCCAACTCTTGCCTTCCCAGGGAACTTCAACTAAATGAACTAAATTGGTGGACTGCAATTCATTGACCACTCCAAATCTTCAACGGACGATTTCTGATTACCAATGTTACCTAATATTTTCAGTACCTACCTATTTGTCTATACTAGAAACTGCAGAAAGTAAGGAATCAAAACAATAGTGCTAACAAATAAGGCTGTATATATTCCTGCTTCTATCCTGCCTGCAGATCCTGTGTCATTGCGTCTATTTAAATATTTCGTGTCTCGCGGTTTTTGACTTATTTACCTTTAATCGGATTCCCACTTATTCCTTGTCTATAATACCTCAATGTAGATCCTAGATGTACAGAAACATTAGTTTTAAGACTGCATGCAGCTTGTAGTGGCCCACAGCTGGTCGTCTTTCAGGCCTATTTAATAAAAGATACCTAGGTGAATTTATTTTAAGTATATGTAGGTACAAAGGTGTGCCTTTCACTTTGGTGGATTTTCGACAATCCAAAGTTTTTTATTATTTTATTCTCCTTGCCTAATATTTCATGATCTAGTATTGTATGTAAATACCTACATTTAAAATGCTTATTTGTTTGCTACAGAATATTAATGTTATGTTTCAGGATTTAGCATTTAACGTCGAGGATGTGCAGAAGATAGTGAGAGATAACATAGAGTTGTGTCTGGGGGGTAACACATACAGCCATTCACGATGCCCACATTGGATAACCATAATCACAGACAAAACCCTTGCAAGATTGAATAAACTTAACAAGCCCTTTAAATATATAGGTAAGAACTACCAAATAGATAACTAGGTATACCTACAGGTATATTTTCTTTTAACTTTTCAAACTAGCTTTGAAGTTACGTATCCTAAAAGACGCATGCTCAAAAATGAGTTGTCCGCATATCTACCGGTATCTCTGACTAGGTACTTATTCATCAAACAGAAGTTCATTACGTGGAGGGTAAATGTAGAAACCCACTGCAGAGCATTCATCGGAGTACCGGATTTCAGAAGTATGATCTTCATCTTTTGAGTCTAACCTTGTTATGCGATAATAGCCAGCTCCGCAAGTGGTGTCTAATGCTAACTCTTGGTCTAAATAAATGTTTGTGTTCGTTTCTATAGCGACAGTGCTGCCCCACACGCATTACGATACTTTTCGAAATAGTAGCGCCACTTGTTTTATTTTTAGAGGGAAACGAATATTTTTTAAAAGGTTTTACTCTTAGTATGCTGTAATAGGCACGTCTGATGGAGATATAAGATAGAGCACAATGTATTCATTTAAATATCGTACCAGGCTCAGCGCACACAGCATTTAGCCGGCGGCAGCCGTAACTACAGGATTACAACTTACATACATATATTAGAACTTATGTCGTTGTATACCAGTGGCTGTATTCGGTGTCCTTTTTCTCCGAGTCTAAATTGTTGAAAAAAGCTGTGATCAAGCTGTTGCATTATGAATACTTGTAGGAACTGTACCCACTACAAAAATATTTCGTTACTTTTTATTGATCACTAATTCACTACCCGTGTTCTTCCCGCTTCGCATGGCTTCATGTTTCACCTATGTTTTTATTTACAGTTAGAATTACCATAACTCAGAAGAACGGGTCAGGCTTGCACACTGCGGCGGCTTACTACTGGGACACGGCCACCGATGGCACCTGCACTGTCCGCTGGGAGAACAAGTACATGTACTGCATCGTTAATATATGGGGACTAGCTATACAGATATAATTTTAGTTAAATAATTGCTTTACATATTCAATTTTAATTAATTAGTTGTTATTGTGAATTTATTTTAATTAAATAGTTATTGCCTATTTGTGGGGTTTTAATTAAATATAAATAAATAAATGCGGACAACATCACATACATTGCTCTGAACCCAAAGTAAGTAGCTAAAGCACTTGTGTTATGGAATTCAGAAACAACGAAGGCACCACAAACACCCAGACCCGGGACAATGTAGAAAAGTGACTTTCTACATTGACCCGTCCGGGGATCGAACCCGGGACCTCAGAGCTAGCGACACCTTGGAAACCGGTGCGTACGCCACTCGACCACGGAGGTCGTCGAATATGTGTACCTAATTTTACTTAGAGCTAAGGCAGGTTATAAAAAGTAGAAAAAAATTGACTCTTCATTATCTACATATGTGGCTCGTCTTCCCATTGAAGTGACAATACGAAACCCTTGAGTTTTTTTTTTGCATGTTACTGTGCGGCGCCTAAACCACTTTAAAAATAAAAAACCTAGCGCAGACGAACCTTTTTGTCTCAATGTCTGTGACTCTTCAAGACAAACATAATATATGCACAGTTGTTTGTAAAAAATGCGGTTGGAACAAAATAAAACAAAATATAAAGCACATTTTAGTATTTTATTTTTGGTAAAATTTACCACAATACAAAATAATGATAGAAATAAATAAAGTAATAAAATGTATAGACAGGTCATAGAACTATGCATTGTAAAAATTGGTGCTTTTAAAGCAATTTCATTATAATTTATAATAACATTAGGCAAAATGGCATTGTGTACATAAAAAATTAAAAGCATTACTTTTAACACAAATAATATCAAGGGCAGATGCATACACTTAATAATTAACGCAAAATTCATCACTTAGTGATTTGGTCTTTTGATTTTATAATATAATCAATTCATTTAATGTATACTGGGACTGGCGATACGGTGATCTATAAAACACAGGAGCCGAGGTCTTTGGGAGACTCTTACAGAGTGTTTTCTAGAATAGTCTGATTTATTTTTTTGAAATAAAACTACTTTTTTTAGGTATCATGGTCACGGGCAGACTCTGATTATGATCTTAATATAAACCGCGAAAAAATCCGTAAAAAGTAATTTTATTTTTTGATTTAAAGCGTTTCAGGTTTAATAGCGTGAGATTGTGATTCTTCTCTACCACCACGCGCGCGCCGTCACTGTATACAAGACTAACAAAATGCAATAATTGTACATAATTTTAAAGCATTCGTGAGTCTACCAAACAAGACAACATCTTTACAAATCATTTACAACATACCTAGTCCATACAATTGTTACACCAACATAACCGTTTAGTTATCTGTAAAATAACATAACACATGAAACATTGAGGAGATAAGGGAAAGGAAACGCGTGTTAATCTTATGTCAAAATAAAACTAAACATTTAAAAATATTGTGTTAATCTTAATAATCGAAAGTGATTAAAATTACCTGTACTTTTTATTATCGTAACTCGATGTAGGCTATAACTTCGACTAACTCTCGTATCAAATGTAAACAAAATATAACAACCTTTTTTATAAAAAGAATGGCTTATAACTGTCACGGCTGTGTTCGTATCATTTCTCAGTACTAACACCGATAGGACTAGTCTACAGACGTTACCAAGTTGGCTGGTTAACATCAATTTAAAAACATTGATAGGAACACAGGCTTCACAGTTTACATACAACATAATGTTATTATTATCATCAAATTCATATTTATTACTTCTGCATTTCAGGCTGTTTGTCTACAGAAGACACAGTTATTATGCAATATAAACTACTAGATATGTCAATCAAATAAGATAACCCTTTTCAAAATTGATTTAGTAACAAACAACAGTAACATATTCACATACTGAACGATCATTGTAAGTATCCTACCTAGCTTATGGCTGTACAACAGATCACACATGCGCCTTGATCGTGAGCGCAGTCTACAAAACAATTCCAAATATCTACTTTGGTAGACAAACGGCCTAAACAAAACGGAACAAGTGTGACGCAAGTATAAATGTTATTTAACTTCAGATAAACGCTGAAATAAGACCTCCGTTTAACAAATTATCATATTACGAATTTCAAATGTATGCGCAGATTATTTTCACACCAAAATGTTACCTTAGATATTGTATTATAGCTTCGGTGGCGATACCCATAAACAGTACGTATCTAAACCATTATTATTTAACGGAACATTTATTCTTATGTGCATCTTGTTCTAACGTATAAATTTTAAAAAGTACTAATAGTTACCTCTTAATTCGGGCCTACTTTAATCTGTCCTATTGAATTTATCTATAAAATACTTGGGGACACATACATGTTATTTTAATACTGCTATTGTTAGATGCAGTAACAAGTATATACAACAGCAATCTTATGGCGCGGTATCCAAAACTTCATCATCTATATCGTTTCTGCATCTAAGTCTACATATTACTAAAACAAAAAATTGTGAAAATTTGAAGCAGATTAGCAATTTGACTGATTCCTGTGATGTCTATTTTCGTGTGATGTATATCGTGTATAATTCAGTCTATAAATGCTTAGGAAAAAATGCTACAAAAATTATATTTGCCAATTAAAACAACACACAGGCAATTGATTAGAACATTAAAATATATATTCTTCTAAAATAAAACCAATGAAGCTTTGCTGAAGTAGTATTAAAGCTAACAAATGTGCATTTTTATATTAATCCGTGCTTCATAACTGGGAGTGGTTGACCTATACAGTTCCGCTGCGAGCCGCGGCTACCCCCGCCCCCCTCCCCTCGTCCCGCGCGGAACGCTCCGCACACTAAATAACTTATACTATATACACCGTAAAATATACTCTATAAAGTACAACCTACCACTATGACTACAATAAAACGATTTGTCGTTTAACTCATTATTATGACAGATATTTCCTCTTATTTACAATTTTACTATACAATACATGTTAAAATTAATAAAAAGTAACATTGTACTTGTAACTTTGCTACCCTTCTTTCGAATGTACTAATTTCATTATTATAAACGCCTAAATTCCCTCGATATAATTATGTACACATACGCGCTATGTTAGTCGAGACTTAACTGATCACAAATGAAAAGAAATAAGAACATAATGAGGAACAAATATACACTAGCTACGCACTAACCATTCTCATTCCCGAAAACCCCGGGGCTCACATATCACATCAAAATTAAGTGCACACACTTAAGCCGTTCGCGAGTCATCAATCCATCTTAAAAAAACTCAACATAACTAACAAATATTTACAAAATGTATAAACCTATCTCAAAATAAGATTTTTTAAGTATTACTAATTCAAAATTATTATAAAACCAACAACTCTAACACTGGGTAGATTCAAGAAAGAGATCATATCAAGATTCAAGTAAAAGTTTTCCGTGTCCGATTAGGTACGCTCCAGTAAGACTATTATAAGTGTCAAGATACGAGGTGGGAGTAACGCGATATGTGAATTTGACTTATTGTCTTACATACATTATTATGTACATGCATAATGTGCTCGACCCAGTATTTTGTATGTAATCAAGCAATCGTTTCCGTAGCTACAGTCTAAATAGGCTTACTCTAGAACTCTGGCGAGATCCATCGTTTGATATAGCGTCGTAAACGCTGTCTGTCCGAATTAAATGTCACTCACAACTCACGTTATCACTAAGGTAAGTTTTACGTCTAATTCAGTTAGGTATGTACTTCTAGAATTATGCTATTCGGTAAATTACCCGGCTTAAAAACTCACTGATCAAAATCACCACAGAAATATAATTCACTTTTGATTTTATATTCATATTGTGGCGTATTTTTGTTCAGTTTTACAGCATATTAAACCTATCAAAGGTGTTCTTTGATCAACACAAACATAATTGACACTCAAATCACTCACTCCTTGTGGTTGTTCATTAGTTAAGGTACTTGCGGCACTTCTTGGCGCCGCACGTGCATGGGATCTTGACCTCTTCGAAGGGGAACTTGTAGTCATAGGTGAGTTCTTCTCCGACGGTGATGCGGCGCAGGGCGAAGATCAAGATGTGCTTGTGACCGTGAATGTCCACAACACGCGAGTAACAGTTCGGCTAAAACAAGGAGATAAAGTAAGTAAATTATTCTCGTTTTATCAATACATAAAACTAATTCCATCCTTAATCAATTATTAGGTAATTATAAAGTATTTTTTTTTACTAGCCATTTCTTTCCCACTGCAGGGCAAAGGCCTCTCTACCCTCCTTCCATTTCTCTCGGGTTAGAGCCGAGAGAAAGTATTGCACTCGAAAAAATCATATTCTTGTTATTAACTGCACAGCATCTAATTTTACTTGTTACTTTAACATGCATACAATTAAAGCTTATTACATTAAAAAACATGTGCATAACAAATTCGTGGGCTCTCCGTCGAGGTCAGTAATTTCAGCAATATATTTAAAACCGTAATAACAGCAACTAGCTTTCAATAAAGACGTGTGGCAAAAAGAATGGGGGCCTTCCTTTCTTCGTGCCACACATTTTTCTTTGCCCTGTAGTGGGACATTTCAGACCCAAAATAACAACAACAAAAAATAGCAACTCACGTCACAGGAATGGTTGATGAACCTAGCGGCGTTCCCCTTGAGCGTGGCGTCGACGACGAGGTTGTCGTCGATGCGGAACATGTAGCAGCCGCCCACGCCGCGCCGGCCCGACGTGGCCTCGTACCGCTTCTCGCGCTGGTCCGCCAGCACGGCGCGGATCACCTCGCCCGCGTACTCTATTACCATGTCACCTAGAACAACGCAAAAGTTATTAAAATATATATTTTTTGATAAATCCTTGTATGGCAGTGTATTTCTGCTTATGAGTCGATAGCAAGGCATTTAGTCATGTTTTAAAAGACATATCATTCAATCGTTATGAATTGTTATCTGTTATAGTATAACCGCACGCAGGGTGCTCTATTCGAGCGGTCATATTTGCAGACAGCCTAAAATCGGTCTTGGATTTTTTACAACTGATTTACGTTATAGCATTTTTTTCAGATTTACATGAGAATGAGAATCAAGTGCGATACAGCGTATCAATGTTTTGCTGAGGTAAATAATACCAATCATAAAACAGATCCAATAATGTAAAGAAATAGCGTTGAATTTTAAACATTTACACATACCTTCTTCAATATCTCGTTTGCAGAATAGTCCACGTCCATGAATGTGAGATCTGTACACTCCCACAGACGCTTTGGATGTCTCTTTTAGTTGTCTGAATCTCATCGCTGGTGGCAATGTTGCTAAACGCCTGAAATCACAAATAGTATATGTAACATTTCATTTATATACTATGCATTTAAACGTAGATTTAGGGGTAAAATTATAAGAGGAAATAGTAAAGTTATATTTTTTGTACAGAAACTATTTGTTTGTAGTTTGGCTTGCAGTCCTAACCATACACAACATGACAGTAGAATAATTTTACTTTTATTAGCAAAATATTTACCTAGAAATAGAGCTCTCTCCCTCCTGGCCTCCGAAGGGCGGCGGCTCCTCTCTGAAGGGCGAGGCCATCCAGCTGAACATGTCGTGGTTCTGTTTGCGCGCCACTGGGCCGGTGCGAGCGCTCCCCCACGGACTCTCCTTGAAGCCCTCGCTCAAGTCCAGGTCGTTGTCCCAGCTGCTTAGAGGACGACCTTGACGCGTCTTGTATTTCGTGCAGCGGCTTGCCTATAATAATTAATCATATTTTAGTACCTACTCATAAAAATCAATTACCATTTTTCTACATATTTATCTTCTTTAAAGTATAACTTACCCCAGGTAGTTGTTCGACCAGGTATCTTAAAGCGTTGTTATTTAGACCCAATATATGCGCTCCAGATAAACTAGCCGGCAGATTATACTGAATCGGTTGCAGTCCCGACTGTTTTCTAGCATTTTGTACAGCCTCCACAACTTTAGCCCACAGGTCCGTCAGCGACGACGATGTGTAGTTGAATCCGTCTTCCGAAGTTACTTCATATATCAATTTCGGTCCATCGTCTTTGGACGGCTCCGGTGCAGGTTTTGGTACAGTTGGCTTATTTTCTTTTGATATTTTTGACTGCTTCTTGGTCATAACTGGCTCAATTTCAGTTTTTCTATCTCCTAAGGGTCTCTTCATAACTTTGGTGGGGGCATTTGATATTTTCGCCGCTACAGCAGTTCTGTTGGTGTCTTTTTCCGTGAGCACTTTAGGTGGTTCAATTTCTATCATTTCCGCGTCCAAGCTAGGTAATGACATTTTAGAGGTGGTCTCAACAGGTGCGCTGATCCTCACAGGTTCCACGTTACCTGCAGCTGCGCTGGTGTTAGCTTGCTGCATTTCTGCAGATAACTGCATCGCCTGAGCTGCTTCTCTCTCTTCTTTTTCCTTCTTCGCCTTCTCAAGTTCCATCATGCGTTTTGACTCTTCAATTGCCTTTTCTAGGTCACTATCTATACTTTCATCTTTCATGTTCAAATCGGGCATGTCGTGACTTACGGGCCTCTGTTTTGGCACTGCAATAGTTTTGGACGTGTTCTTTGACGCCGACTTGCTTTGGCCATCTCTATGTAATGGTAGCACTCTATTCATAGGCCTCATAGACATAGGATTGACCACGTTAGTAGGAATGCCAGATTGCTGAGTTGGAGGTGCTTTCGGTAATGTTATGCTCGAACTTGTCTGAGTCGGTAAGTTAATAGTATTATTCTGTACAGGTAAGCACATCAGATTATTAGCATTACTTTGGTTTTGAAGCAAATTGGTACTTGCTTGAAGAGGGAAGTTTATATCAGCCGCGGCTTTTGAAGCAGGTAGTATCTTGGGATCAACGAGGTTGTTCTGCACCGTGATGTTGACTGTGTTATTACTGGAGTTCACGTTAATGTTCATGGGAGCACTGTTGGGAATGGCTTGGAATGGAACATTTATCATTGTACCAGTGTTGTCATTACTCGGCTGGAAGGCTAAGGGATCGGTAGTAATGCCAGCCACATTATTGTTGGTATTATTGGTGACAACCCGAATGTTATGTTGCTGTGGCACATGCTGATTAATATTACTTTCGAGATTAGCATTATTCATTCTGCTCCTTTCAGGTAAATTGATAACCCTATTGTTATTCTGGGCATTCATTTGCATATATCCAATTTGATTGTTGACAGAGATAGTATGGTTTTGCTTTTCATTGGTTACCATGTTAACCTTAGAGCAATCTTTGTTATTAGATATACTCGACAATGGCAGATTGGTATTACTTGGAGGACCCATTAAATTTTTGCCTCGAATTGCATCTTGCGTAAACTTAGGTGGGTCTGGAACTGGTAAAGTGTTCCTATTCAGTTGATTGTCCAAGTTCGTTATGTTTTGACTTTGTGACGAGTTATTGCTGCTCATGCTGCAACTATTTATATTTATTTGCGTGTTATTAGATACTTGACTGCTCATCATTTGGTTTTGGTTGTTAGTGGTATGTGTTTGGGTATTATTCAACATCATATGATTGGTAGCTCCTGGCATTAGATTATTAACGTTATGCTCGGTGGAATTGGAGCAACTCATCAGCATTTCGTGTCCCGTCATGTTGTTCTGAGTGCCAGGTCCATACATGTTAGTATTGTTGACATTATTCATCATCATGTTGTTCGACATACTGGAATTATTGACGTTCATGTTATGCATCATATTTCCTGTGCCCATGTTCATGTTGTTTGTGTTCGTGTTCATATTCATGTTAGAGCATATCTCCATTGTATTTTGATTGTTAGAAAACTGAGAACTGTTGTTGGCACAGCTACCGCTGCATGAACTATTTATGTCATTCTTAATGTCAGGAATGTTAGGCATGTGCATCATTGAACTATTCATGGACTGATGATTCGTATTCACTATTTGCATGGTGTTGTTAAGGTTACTGTGCATGTTCATGTTGTTCATGGAGTTCATCTGGTGCTGCATCATTGAAGAATGTTCCATGGAGTTTCTGTTGTTCTGTATTTGGTTCATGGCATTTATATTTTGTATAGTCATGGAATTGCTGTCATATCTATTCCCATGAATATTGGACATAGAATTAGAATTGTCCATTTGATTACTTAAATTGATATTAGGAGCACTTCCTGACATATGATGCATGTGCATGCTATTATCCATCTGCTGTCTATTATGCATTTGATTGGGCACATGCTGGTGCATACTCATTATATTATTGTCCACATGTGATCTATTATTTTGAATCTGCATGACATTGGACATTTGATGTTGGTGATGTAGTCCAACATTCTCCATTTGCCTGTTCTGTTGCAGTGTCATCTGCTGGTTAACATGCATGTTGTTCTCCATCTGCCCCCGAGTGTTGTTATTAACGTGATGATTCATCTGTTGCATGTTATGTAGTTGGGTATTATGCATATTATCGATAGATCTGTTCGAATGCATAGTATGGCTCATGTTGCTCATCCCATGAGTTTGCATGTTTTCTATCATCATCCTGTTATTTTGCATATTCATGTTTGACATAGGTTGCTGCATATGCATATGGTTCAGCTCCCCCAAGTCAGATCTATTCATATTATGGTTATTAGATCCTAAATTATGCATGCCCATAGATTGATTCATCATGTTGTTACTGTCAGGGGTACTTCGGTTAGACAGCATATTTCCCTGGTTGTGATTCTGCTGAGCATTCAACAAATTTTCGTGGAATGTTCTACTGGACGATGATTGATTCAGCTGTAATTGGTTGTTTTCAACTTGACGATTGTGCTGAATTTGTCCATTCATGATATGAATCTGATTGGGTGATGGATGTTGATTGTTATCATGGGACATCATTTGTAGGTTGCTGCTGTGAGACATATTCGATGAATTCATAGAACTAGACAAGTCATGTTGCTGGCTTGACTGCATGCTGTTATCGCTGGACACAGAGATATTCATTCTATTGTTTGAACTTTCTTGACATGAAAGATTCATATTTTGTAAAGAGTTATTTCCAGAACTCAATATTTGAACTTGTCCATGAGAATTGTTGTTGTTGGGCATGGAGCACATTTGATTTTGGGTATTAGGCACAGAAATAGTGTTCTGATTGTTTTGCATTTGCGGTCGCATAACATTGTGAGGTATGATGCTAATAGCGGGCGTATTGCTCATGTTGCCGCTCATCTGGCAGTTATTCATTTTATGAGCATTCATTTGGTTGGACAAGTTATCGGTATTGTGTTTGTTATCCGTAGTTCCCATATTTTGGAAAGTCTTGTCATTATTAGCATGTTGTTGGGAATGGGGAGCCATAATCTCCTGAGAGAAGTTCAAGTGACCACCCTCAGCCTTCGAAAGAGCATTAATTTTGCTCAATTTTAATGACGTATCCGCATCGAAGTTGCTGTTCATAACTGACGAAGGCGGATATATATTCCCAGCAGTAATCTGAATGACGTTGTTGGATGTAGAGTGTGAGGTTGAATGGTGGCTCACATTGATACTTTGCTCGAACTGGTGTGAATGCATGTTCATTGAGTTATTAGGCATCTGTATTAAACAGTTTTGGTTCATCTTTTCGTGGTCATTATTTAAATGTGATCTTCCCGCCATAACATTACTTTGAATGTTCATTGATGAGGTATTTACGGTACTCGGTTTGACCGTCATATTTTGTAGTTCCAATTTATTCTCCATATTATTGTTCACTTGATTTATTTGCCTCCATGGAGTTGGCGATTTTATACTCTGAGTGACACTTATAGTGGGCATGCTAGCAGAACTTGAATTATCCTGCAAGTTTCCGCTAATTTCAATAACATGTGAGTTTTCGATCTTGTAATTATTTTTGTTGGCTGATGGCGCAATAGAGCTTGAAACTATAGGTTGCGACAATGGTATCGACTGCATCGGGAATGACGTGGCAGAATTAGGTATCGATTGAGATATAGCCATCACTGGTTGTCCAATCGATGACACTAGTGTTACATTCGGCGACATTGAAACAATGCTTGGTTTCGGCATATTTCCCCTTTGCATGTTCTGAGGTGCGCTGGAAATAGTCATACTATGAATCTGAGATGTTATAGGATTCATTTGTCTTCCAGTTATAATGGTTCCGGATTGAGACCCGATAGTTAGTGGTGAAGGGCTCATTTGAATAACTTTAGGTGTATGTCTGTTGTTATTATTAGATGATTTATCAGGTAGCGGCTGTAATGTTAGATTGGGTACAGACGTCTTTATATTCTTCATAGATTGTGGCGTTGACTGTACGGTCTGCGCTGTGACCACATTAGGTGTCGAAGATACAGCAACATTATCACCCACATTGTTAACTACGACATATCCTGTTGGCACCTCCACAATGGGCTCAATTTTACTGGCCTGGAACACCTGAGTGGTCGTAGCCGAAAAACTACTGTTCTGCGCTAGCACTCCTTGCATAGCAGTTGATACAAACTGTTGTGAAGACATAACTGTATTCTGGACAATTGTCTCCAAGCCATAGTACACAGGCTGTGTTGTTGTTAAGTACATACATCCCGAAGGATCTGTGACCATTTCTAATGTGGGCGTCGACCCCAGTAGAACTTGATCATTGCAAAACTGTGGCAAAAGAGTCCCTTGTGGTAAAATAGTAGTACCACCAGGCCCAGACGAGATCAATGTGTTGCCCTGCGTTTGTAATGTATTGGGTATTATGGTCGTTTGACCATTTCCGATACCACTTTGCGATACAACCGTAGCTCCTCCTGTTTGTAATGTGTTGTTAGGTAGAAGAGTTGCTTGTGATGTCATGTTTCCAGACGTTAATCCCTGAATTCCTTGGGGGATTATAGTAGTGCCATTTTGAGTATGTATTGTTTGAGGTAGAATAGTAGGTCCGTTTGGTCCCTGGGAAATAATTCCTTGCGTTTGTATTGCGCCTTGAGGTAAGATTGTGGCTCCCTGTTGAAGAGCTTGCGGCAATATGCCCACGTTTCCTTGAGGTAGTAACACAGGGATACCGCCGCTAGGGACAGCAACCAATCCTCCTGATTCCGTCTGTTGTATTTGGAACGTTTGCGGCATAAGACCACTTTGTGAAATAAATTGTGTAGGGCCGGTTTTAAAGTCTCCTTGAGGTGCAATAGTCGCAATATACTGCATATTTTGGTTTTGCTGTTGCGATAACGCTTCTACATAGGCAGACATTATGTTTTGATTGGCAACTGGTTGCACAATGATTGATGGCTGACCTGTTTGATTATTAGTTTGTAATTGTATCACAGTATTGCCAGGTCCAAGTGGTGACTGGTTAATAGTATATGTCTTCTCCATTTTTGTTTGTCTCTTTATTGTGGTAGGTTTGGGCATCGGCCGACCTCTTCCTCGGTTCGTAGCCTGGAATATAGGCTTAGGTTGCACCGGCGCTGGCTGTTTCTTAGGTGATTTCTGCGAATTTCCGGGCAATATCAACTGTTGCTTATTCTGTGTATTTGGTGATGATAGCCTTTGTGCCGTCATTGCTGGGACCACGATAGTGGGGTTCCCTTGAATTTGAGGGCGAATCATAGGTTGAATATTCTGGATAATAGAAGTACTCGGCATTCCCTGTATTGAATTAACTGGCAGTGCGATAGATGACGCGCTAGCCATGTTGGGGAAATTGGTAAATTGATTTTTGCCTTGAATCATTTGACCACCGTTACCCTGTTGATTTTGGGGTATGGTCAAAACCTGATTAGAGTTTGACGATATTACTTGAATACCTCCAGATCCGGACAGCAACTGCGTCATATCATTGCCTTGAAGTTGTTGTATATTGTTGCCATTGCCGGGTTTTACACAGATGTTATAAGGCAATATATTAGGCTGTGTTATGATCTGCGGCGCCATCATCTTCTGGCCGTTGGCGGAACTTGTTTTAGGAGGCAGTAGCATTTGTGGCGTAACAACAATTTGAGGCGACGATAGCATTTGTTGATTCGCCGACACTTGGACATTGGTAGTTTTACTTTGATCGAAAATAACTGTTCCGGATTTCATCTGTTCTGTAATAGTCATAGTCATTTCATTTGACGGTCCCGGTGATGGTGTTTCGACTATGGTGCCATTTATAGTGATTTGCCTCGTATTGATCGATGTCCTCCTCGCTGCAATGCCTTCAGCTTTAACGGTATTCTCAGAACCGCTTACAACACCTGCATGTATAATCATTGGCTGCGCAAAGGCGCCTTGGAATGCATTTTGTAGAGTCGTCAATGTTCTGTTCTCTGGCGATTTAGGGTTCTCGCTTTCACTCTCGCTGGTCGACATCATATCGCACGAGGGAACATGTCGGTCATATGACTCCTTGTTTCTGTAAGTACATTGGCATCTATCACACCTCACAGGTTGTTCCATCTGATTTGAAGACCCTGAACCATCATCTAGGGATCTCATTACAAGTTCTGGCTGGCCAAGTGAATTACCAGCGAATGTTACAGTATAACTCTCAGTTCCGGTAGCTCTGTACATGAACTGATTAGTTTGGGCTCTTTGCATGTTATCATTTCCTGGGTGGTTATCTTCAGCACCGTCCAACTGTTGTATGGGCGTGAAGTCATTGTCCTGATCTCGCGGACTACCTGGTCGCGAGCTACACGTACTCTCCGAACCTGACCAGTCTGCTGTGCCATCTAGCTGCGATATGGGACTGCACTGGATTTTAGTGTAGAAATCTATGACATCAGTATAATAACCTTCATTTTTATCAGTTTTTGTGTTGTTTGTATCTTCCTTTTGTTTTGGTGAGGTGGTGCGATACGTGATGCCTGAAGAATGGGCGGCTTCGTCACAAATAGCGCCGCTTGTACAAGTCTCTACTTTTACTTTCTTTTCAGCCTCTTTAATTGGTTCCAATGGATTCTCTGTTAATGGAACTCTCTGGACCGGACTTAATTTGCCTGTGACTGTAGATGTTTTACCCATTTTGCACCTTTTGATTGTAGATGAGAGTAAACTCGTGTCAAACTTGTTATTCCAGCTACTTGACCTTTGTTGGCCGCGCCCAGTAGTCAAAGTTTTAAGATTATGACTTTGCAATAGCATTTCAGATTTGCTTCTCTTTAGCTCCTTACTCCCAGTCTCGAATCTTGAGTTTAAGAGTTCGTCTATAAAGTCTGTAGATCGGAAATCAGACTTATCATTACTTTTATCATCTGACTGACCCATAGCACAATAGAATTCGTTCTTAAGATCTTGAAATATGTCTTGCATGGATATGCCATCTAAAAGATCGTGATTTAAATCTTCGAAAATGGCGTCTTTGACTTCAGGTGGCAACAGATCTGCTGTGTTTTGCGGTTCCTCCTCATCTTGCTGTTCTTGTTTGCACACATTGTCAAGTAAATGTTCCACTACTTGTTTCACAGCCAAATCTTCTAAAGTCACAGTATTTCCAAACTTTATGGGTGATTTATCATTCTTTAGCATCATAACAGTCTTGCCAGAACCTGTCTCAATGCTTTCGTGCCATGCTCCAATCTCGGCCATGACGCGTTCAACAACTTGGACATCCAAAGTGTGGTCTACTGTTATGTTCACACCAAAATCAAATCCAGGTAATGGTTCAGCTAGTATAAGCTTAGTTTTTATTGTATACCGGACGATTTTCGTAGGTTTCTTGCAAGACCAAAACAGGCGAGTACACGAGAAGTCCACTGGCATTAGAAACTCTTCATAGTCAGATACTGATGGCACAATTTTTCCTAGACTGTGTACTGTTAGTGAACCTAATATAAATTGCACTTTGGTAATTTCACTGTATCTCTTCTTCTTCTTGTCAAGTTCGACATACACTGGTCTTGTGAGTTCAAAGTCGGCATCCTTTTGTAAACTCTTCTTAGGCACATCTTTGCCGTGCGTTGGACAGAATACTCGTTTGTCATCCATAAAAGCACAACTTTCCTTCCTTGCGCAAGCATAATGATACGTTTCACTGCAATTTTTAGCGCAGCAGCCGACACTGGCACCTTTAACTTCGCACACAGCACATTTGATCATCTTCCCTCTAGATATTGCAGAGTGAACATTTTGGAGAGATCCATCAATTTCTTCAAACACTTCAGCTGACCACAGTGCACAGTTGGAGTGGATCCAATCATTCTGCCCGCAATAAAGCAATCGCCCTTCCATTGCTGGTGAACCATCACCAACAGCTTTGCATAGTACACACAGTCTGGAATCCACAACTGGATAAAACTCTAATAAATCTTCTTCCAATTTGTCACAATCAGTTTCCAGCTTTGGTACTATTTGGTCCATTGGCCTTTCAATAGATTGCACAGCTGCTTTCACTTTGTTGTCAGCTATATCAAGGTCTTTCATAGATTCTGTATCTTCCTGTTCACCTTCTACTTCCAGATTAGGTTGTAGGCAATTGCTTTCACAATCAAACCAAGGAAATGTTTCAGAGAACAAGTCCTTATATATTGATGTAAGATCGTCACTAGTTGTCCTTTGAATAACCTCCCTCATATCGTGATTGAAGTCTTTCAAAGAGACATAACCATCACTGTTTACTCTTTTCTTGATGTCCAAGAGCGATGGCGATATAACTCGGTCTAAGTCATCACTGGTATTGTCCAAGTCTGTGGATTGTCGTAACACTACTGGGCTCAGATCTTGCTCACTGCGAGCTTGACGATAACTCTTCATGGGTTCGTCATCATCAGAAATTGCCTCATATTTATCGTCATGGACAGTTGTAGGCAACATTGTCGTTGCTTTTTCTGATTTTGCTTGAGGTGGATAATTTTCGTGCACCTCAACACACGAAGCCTCAAATTCTGTTTTAGTTCCATAGAGGCCTGTTGAAAAGCATATTTCTTTATTCTGCATCAATGGTTCCTGTAGGTTAACCACTTTATGGGAAGTGTGAGGCATTTCTTCTTTCTCCATATTGACGTCTTGTAGTATTGAGGAACACTGCCACACTTGTGGCGTGTTTGGGTCATCAAATTTGTTTTGCGGGAAATTGTTATTCCGCCTTCCTCTTGAAGTGTTTCTATACACTTTAGTCTCTGATGTCTTCATGGAAACGTCTACAACATCGAAGTGTAGTTTCCGAATAGCTTGTGGTGACATTAGCCGGTACGGTTTATTCGGTACCGGCGTATTTTTGTGCGGAGTCAACTTTAATAGGGCACAAGCTTTTTTGTTCTTGGCAAGTAGTTTCAACAGGTGGAGCAGTCTTCCTTTCAGATGTTCAGTTAACATTTTTCTCCATGGTGGGTCATGCGGCATGCACTTGCAGCAGATGTATTCGATTGAAGGTGGTAATGCTGACAGGAGCTGATATCCTTCGCCTGTGAGACCCTCACAACTTGCATGTACCCATCTACCGCACCATCCACATTCCATCATCTGAAATTAGAAAAATATTATGTTAATATTTGATAGACGATTTCATCCACTATTTTATTACCGTTATGTTATGTAAGATCTAAGCATACCTTGCTGTCGAAATCATTGTCTCTATAGCACGCCTGGCAGAGCGGGCAGTAGTTGCCCTTCTGACGCAGCTTGAAGCAGGGCCCACAGAACGGTAGGCTGCCTACGAACTTGCTCACTCTGCTGCTGTCACAACTCTTGCACTTCAGACACGCACTACATATCTGAAAATATTATACATTATGTTAACACAGACTCTTTACTTGCGGTATTTATGCACGATAATACTTATGTCACATTCATATTAGCATTTTCTTCACATAGGGAAGAAAGAATAAAACCAAAACATATTATTTTTAATCCCAATTCAAACAGGTTGGTATAACTTTTATGTGAGTTCTACCTGTGGCATCGAAGCTTCAACAACAAGTACCCCGCCGTGCCTCGGATAGCACGGTAAACCGTAGGCCCCGACTGTTATACGTTGATCTTTGGCAGTCGTTGAGTCAATTTTAACAATGAGTCTTACTATGGGATACTGTGTTTCCCAATAGAATGGGTTGTAGGTCAGATATTCAGTCGCTCCATGTAAAATACGGTATTCAGCTGAAGCCAGTAAGACTGGTAGCCGGAAAAGGATCGGGAGATGATGATGTTGGGCATAGGTACCTGCGGCCAGTCGCTGCGATGGTCTGGCGGCGGCGCGGGCAGACAGGCGGCGTGGTAGTGCGCGGCGCAGGCGCGACACCGCAGGCGCGCCGCGCCGCGCTCGCACGCCGCGCACGACACGCAGCGCGCGCACGTCCAGCCGCCGCCGCCCGCCGCCTCCTCCGCGCACCAGCTGTGGTACCACTCGCAGCACGACGAGCACACCAACATCTACACCATGCACATATATATTACTATCAAGCATAAACTCATGCACCTAACTTCTACACAGTTTAAATCCCTCTATCATATAATCACAGTAGGAAATTACTGTTGAAACCACTCATACATAGTAATGGCTAAGTAAATAACCTAACCCAATGTAGCATTCACTGTAGAACATGGTTTATAATCCTAGGATAATATAGTCACAATATGAGTTAATGTATTACTTATTCATACATAGAAAAGATGAACTGATAATAATTTGTGTCCTGACTAATAATAGAATATACCTATGTACTGATATTATATGTGTTTCATAATAAATTATTCATTTAAATATAGTAAATAGACTTACATATAAGTTAGATAAAAACTGGGGGTTTCCTAAAATAGTTCTTTAAGTAGGTATAGGTTAAACCTATAAAAAGTTAAAGATAATTTGATAAGCTAAACTGTGCAGACAGCGTAAACACCTATTATTATTTATAATGTAAAGATTCTATTATGTACATACCATGAGCAGAACATATAAAAACCAAATCCACAGAGTTGCAAATAGTACAATAAATTTTGATTAAATAGTTAATAGGCATATCTAGGAATTTTATTACTTGGGATTGGGAATTATTTAAATTCTGTTAAAATACAAATACATAGTTACATAGTTTTGTGTGTGTTTGCTTTGATATTAAAGGGTTTTATGATTGCATAACTTTTGACATTAATATAAGTAAACAATTTATTACATATTTAATTGTTAATAGAGATAAGTCATGGAGTCAGGACTGATAATGATTAGTTTTGAATAGGTAAAACTTAATATGACAATCTACCTTTTCTTTCCCAGCACTGCCACATAGGAAACATAGTCTGGCAATGGTGAATGATCCAGTGCCAATGAGGCCGAATCCTGAGCTGCACACCTCGTCCGGGTCATAACTCTCCCAGAAGTCAACACATATCAGTTCTGGTCTATTCTGCCCACATTTCTGTGAACGACTGCGAACCTGGAAACACAAAATGATATGTTAACATTTATATTGTTTGTTACTTTGTACAGGCTAGTTTTAATATCAAGATATACATACATTTGTAATATTTGAGAGTGGTTTCATCACTGTCTTTTTAGGTACAAGGTCCATGATAGTTTCGTCTTCACTTGATTCAGCCTTGCTCTGAGATTTGACGGAAAGAGGTTGCTCTATCTTCCGCTTTTTGGTTTCTACCTGTGCCTCTATGTCGCTGTCCTTTGTCACAACAGCTTCTGCGATTATTAGAGGAGCTTTGTTCTCAGAGTCCATCTCAGATTCACAGCTAGACAACTCAGGAGTTTCTCTTTCCTTCTCAATAACACATGGAATACTCTCATCCTCAAGAAGGCCTTTCTCAACTTTCTCTTTCTCATCTTGTGTAGGGAATGTTGCAATGGGTTGTCCCAAGACAATAGATGCACTTCTACATACGTGTTTAACTCTAGGTCCTTTAAGTTCCACCTTTTGTCTTTTAGGATCCTCTGTCTGTTTGGTATCACTCTTTTCACTCTTATCCTTTTTTCTAACTTTGATCCTCGTCAATTGACGTTTTCTTGTAGCGTTTATATCCTCAGTAGTCTCATTTGTAACTGGACGGTCTTTAGGAGATTTATCCTGTAACATGACAAAATTCTGTAAAACATGTTTATTGAAAAATAATTCCATTTTATTCTACGAAAATAAAAATGGATAAGGCAGAAAATAAAAGTTTTTTCTAATATTCTACATACCTCAACTTTTTCGATTTCTTCTATCTTCTTACTAGGTTTTAGAGTTCCGAAGATCTTATTATTCTCGTTGTCATTATTAGTAATCGCAAACACCGGAGTATTTGTAGGGGTGTTGCTTGCAATCCTCAGTGGGTTTGCCTGTGTCAAAGAACCAGGCGTTTTAACAGCTGACCTCATGAAAGGAGGCAACATTGCCGTGAGGCCAGCTCTTATGCTAGGTGGTACCTGGAATGCCTTTAGGCACATCTTCAGCCAGCATGCTGGACATCGAGCCTTGTTAGTGCACCGAAGTAGCTTCCACTGCTGTGAACGAACTATTGGGGGAACATGACAATTTCCTGAAAAACAATAGTCAATTAATCTCTATTGCTACATACCATACAAATTTCCAAAACAAGCTCAAATCACAAACCTTCTCCTTTCAGACACTGCATCACTAGTGAACCTGACTTTTGAGACAGCTTTTCCTTCTTCAGCATCTTAGATATAAACTTGCGACATGACTCGCACGAATATATTCCGAATTTCCGTGCTTGTTTCACAAATCTGTAAAATCTTACAGCACCACAAACTCCACAGGTCACTGTTGTGGGTGGGTTAGGAGCTAAAAATATAAAAAATAGTTTAATAACATGACTTGCAAAGTTAACTGATAGTATATAATTAAAGCAGTGACTAGAAACTGATAGTTTATAAGTAAAAAACTTACATGATGCCGATGTTACTGTAGAGAATGGACCATCTAAAGCAGAAGTAGATTGTGTTGGAGGATTCAATTGCAATCTAGCTTCTCTAAGAATGATTTTGCCTCGGAGCAGCTGAGACGCAGAGGATTTGTCTTTCTCTGGACTGGCTGGTGCTGGCTTCTCCTCCTCATCGCCACTTGCACCAGGACTAGCACTGTCCCAGCTATCTTCAGACTCTGAGCCACTGCTTGTACTGCTTGAGCTGCTTGCATCTGATATATCCATCAGTTTCCTCATAGCATGCCCTGACCTATCCTCCTTGAGAGGCTCTGGAGATTTTACCTTCTCAATACTCTCTACATTGGAGTTCTCATCTTGCACTGGCTCCTTTTCATATGAAAACAGATCATGTAACTTTCTAGTGCCAACACTCAGACTTGAAAATGAATTTGATGTTTTATCTTTGAAAAGATTAGAGGCCTTCAATGATTGTTGTGTGTCTCTAACTTTTTCAGTCTGATTTGTTTTGTCTACCTCAACCTCATCGGGGGTGTCATCATCATTATGTAAATTGTTAAACACTAGTCGTTTTAACTTAGGTTTCTTAAGCACTTTACTTGATGATATACTTGTTGTTGTTGTTTGCTCCTCCCCATCAATGAATCTTTTGTTAGGTTTGATCACTCTTGATGAGTGTGCACTCCGTACGGGCAAAACAAACTTTGTAGAGCTCCCACTCTCCTTGTCAATAGGTGATGTATTTCTTGGAGGAGGTGACATACACCGGCTGTCAGTAAATTGTGAAAATTTGTTCATAGGCTTCGATAAGGGGTTTAGATTTTTCCTTAAGTAGCCCTCTTGATGTTCCGAACTCGATTTGGAGCTTAAATCTGTTAGTTTTGCTGGTTTCAAAATGCTATTGAAAGTAGAGTACTCTGTGGATTTTAAAGAAGACTTCTTCTTTATGATTGGTACAAGAGGAGCATGATGTTTGAGTGGGATCTTCTTAAGTGGGAAAAATATGTCTTCACAACTTTCCACTGTGCCAAATGTGACTGTTTTCTTAACAGGTTTAGGTTTTTCACCCTTGACCGGCTCCATTTTGTTCTGTGACCGAGTCCTCACTGGTGACTTGGACAAATCGCTGTTGATTTTGTCCAGGAGCTCAGTTTTATTGTTTGTTATTTCAGTCACTTTCTTTTGGCCGGCATCATCTGTCTCCTTTTCATTATTATTTTCTTTCTTTTCTTCCTCCTGAAATGTAAAAAAAGACATTGTTATACATTAACTTACTTGTAAAATGCTCGCTTTGTGCTCTACATTTAACTAACATTGTCATGTTTTCTTGTAATTCCAACATAGATAACATTATTACATGTTTTATATTCCACTTGATAGGTACATACACTATTTAACTCACAAAAAACAACTTGACAGTATGGTTTTTAGACAGTTTAGAAATAACCTTGAGAATAACAAAAGTCTATTTTTAAATGTTTTCATTTATATTTTAGAATGTGAATTTTGCATGTTGTTACTTATTCTTGTATGTAGTACCATTAATACAATAGTAAGTCCTAGTAAAGAAGAAAAAACATACTAAAGCAGAGCGGGCAAAGTGTTACACATGTAATGGCAGCCAAACAGAGTTTAGCTTAAACAAAAGAATGTTGTGATATTTGTTTGTATTTTAATCATATTACACCCTGTATACGTAAAAAGTTAAGTATTGCAGTGTTAAATACCTAAGAATTAACAAATACATGCTTCAAGCTGGCTTGATAAGAATGTGTATAACCATGTAGTAAAGGTTATGTGAATGTTTACAGTTTGTTTGTAAATATTGTATTTGTATAGCAGTTTGCAAATGTAACATTCATCATGCAAAACAGAATAATACGAACAAAACTAAATCAAGCTCTTTAAAATTGTGTTGACATGAAATGGAACACGCAAATGTCAAAGTACGTAGATACATACTTGACGCTCTACCTATGCGATTATCGCGTCGAATGCTAGCAGTTATTACGTAAACACAACATTTCCGTGGACACGCTTATATTTTATAGTAATTTACACGAAAACATCGAGAAATGATAGCAAGGAATCTTTACCTCTTGGTCCCCAGTAAAATCATTGGCCGTAGAGCCGCGCGCTGGCGGGTGATTCTCTGGAGCAGTCTCATGGTAAACAGCCCCCGATAAAACACTAATACGCTTTCTGTTTTGGAATTTGAGTGGTTTGCCTGGGAATCTCGACCTTCCCATTTTGATGTGCACGTAAACGAAGATCACTTAGTGCGTTCCTAGCGATTGCGAGGAAACTGGCGCGCATGCTCGGGCCCGCGCGCTCCGCAACGCCATTTCACTCATTTATGCAATGTGTATAACAAATTACGACGCAGTTCTCATCGCATGTACGCTCAAACATAAACACTAGCATCACCCTTCACATTATTCACTAAAACCATCACTTAGCACTGTTTTTGCAAAAGACGACATCATCCATCATTTTTAATGGTCGACTGGTTGTTAACGCCGTAGTCGTATCGCTTCCATTCAACTAAGCGTCAGCTACTAGTGAAACAAAAGAGAATGTAGCGATACACCCGATTCTACAACACTACGCGTCGGTAACACAACGTTTTGTTCCATTTGATTATTTATTTTATCACTAAACAAATTAAATTATTAAAATTGAATCGCCGTAATTTGACAAAGATGGCTGTTCGCCGCGCTTTAACAATAGCGTACACGAGTGATTAACGAGACGAGGCGCGAGGCCGCGGTGTGAACGACACCTGGCTCTCGGAGGCCAGTTATGGATTTTGAACCAATCGCGACGTTAATTCGGACCGGTATGAAAACAAACATGTCGCTCGCTACAGTACACTCGTTACCTCGCTACTCTATCTATACATAGAGGCGTTTCACTCATTTTTCATCAATAAAAATGTTATGTTGTGCTTACGACTTATGATCTATTATAAACTGCGCGAACGGGTCGACTCGGACACAACGGCATTGACTTCTATATAATATGAATTATAAATAAATATCATGTAAGGTGGTAAAAATTTCATTAAGTTCTTTTATAATCTCATAGCTCTAGGAAATGCGGTTACTTGAGACGATACTTATCATATTGACGTTTTGTAGAGTCTTTTGTTTAATTTGTTACGACTACGTTAGCGTACATTTTATGGGTCGGTATTTATTTTATGTCGGTAGGATTGGGAACATCTGCCTTTAGGCATTAATTTTGCGACAGTAACATTTACAAGATACGAAGATAATCAATTTATGGCGTCATCTTAACAAAAAAATCTGCGCGTCGTGCTCCGTTCCGTAGAATTTAGTGACTCTACATTCAATATTTCCTTGTTTTGACTCGTATACGATGTCTTTTTGACAAAAATAAATCGATTTACTAAGATTTATTGTACTGACAAACTAATTATTGCCTAAAAAGGGACATTAACCTCGGTATTACATGATAGAGTTTGTCTCTACATTTTTTGATCGGGTTATCTTAAGATTATTTGCTTGTTAAATGTTCTCGTTGACTGAGACAACAGTTTTTATTGATAGCGAGTTTTATGGTTCGTTAACAAAGGCATGTGTGCATACATAACTTCTGAATTATACGGTAGAGCTCGACTCTACATATTTAAATCGGAGTTTTATCAAAAAGGTAACTTGTACACCGATGTTAATTCTATTTAATGGATGCAAAACTGAGAGGATATAATAGCGTATATAAACGTTTAAGAAAATAAACACAAATTGTGATTCTTCCTCTCTTTCTTTTTAATACAATTAAATAGAGTACGATAGTGTTGATTGTGTAAGGCAATAATAAAGTATGTTGATTTTGATGCGATTGTCACGAGCTAAATTGCATATTATTCATAATATCAGTATTATTAGATTACCGTATACAGATATTGAAAATGTCCGATTAGAGTAAGGTGAATATGCATTATGTGTAATATTTTAATGAAATTACGTACCTAATCCACTATCTCTGTTTATTACAGTTCATAATTTGCGTAATAAAAATATATGCTTTAATTTTCTCTATTTCAAAATCTAATACATATTATCAATTATGCAGTTATAGGTAGTATGTATAGACTATGTACAGGCTAGAGAACTCATTAATGTCTCTAAGATCCTGTACAGGCGCCATAAATTGAATATAATGTATTATAGTGCCTAATCAGTACGGCTTTCTTTCATAATCATAATTAAAATAATTTGTATATTAATATTATATCAAAATCTATGCTTTTATGTTACCATTTGACATTTATGCAGATATTCGTGAACTACATTAGTAGAATAGCGCATACGCAGTGTTCGAATAAACAAGTAGAAAGCTAGAGTTTAGAGTGATAAGTTGTACAAGTTGCGTTGCATACGTACGCATATTATGTATATTACCCGCACCCTACCCTACAGCGGCGTGAACCCCAAAACTACCGGTCGATCATGCGTAAAGGGCGGAGAAGGGCTGATAAAGAGGGAAGCTTGTCGGTGTTTGAACCCTAGACACATCGCCATACTTATAGCTACGCACACATTTTTACATACAAATATAATATATTATAAAAGTTTCACTCGTACCATATAAGTTCAATACTGACCTCTAGCGTAAGTTATGAGAACGAAAAGTTCCTTGCTGAAACGCTTCCTGAAATAGGCACATTGAGAACGGGCGGCATTTCCTCGCACTTGGATCGAAGCGAAACAATTCACAGACACTTCTCAGTAATTTTCACTTAAAACACACTATTTTTAACTTGAATTCATATTCACTACACTCGTACTATTTGTTGATGTTTTGAAAATAACAATCCGCGTGTAAATATTATGGTAGGAGTAATATTTACATCAGTTTCAGTGCGCTGGTGTACGTGCGTGAAACTGTAGTAGCGAGACTGGCGGAGAGACGACGCGCATGTCGCGAGGGACTCGCTGTAAATATAAAAATGGACAAACTCCCCTTCTTGGGGGCTCACCGAATGAATCACAGTAAATCACTAATATCACACGCACTCGTAACATTTTTTTTGATGCACGTATAACGTCATTTTCGTAGTGTAAGTCACGATTAGTGGCGGAAATGCTCCGGAGGTGATTCAAATTTAAGCGGTATTGAATTATAATGCAAACTTCCGTATAGCTTGTAACAAAATATTGATCGCCGCGATCCTCGCCGTCGTTGGTCGACATTTTCAAAGGGCCAGCTTTGGGGAAGAGATAATCGCTGTGGATCACCCGCCAGCTATCCGTATTGTGCCCAAATCTGAGTCCTCTTGTGTAGCAGGTAGAATTTTTTGTATTGTTTGGGTCGCATGCTAAGGAATGAACTGTAGGTAAAAAATGAGTCATGAGATACTTTTTAAGTTATAGTCAAGACAGTTTGAGAAGTTTGTTCCTATTTAAAGACTTTTGTGTAGGCACTATGCACCTAAGTTATATTGGCAATAAATATGATATCTGCGATATAGATGGGTAATGATTTGAATGTTTACATATTCCATGTTTAATTAATTCATAAATAAGTAACATAAATCGTACTGCGGAACTCTTTTTTTTATTAATTAGTATAAGTATACGTTTGCTTGATAAGCGTTTTCAAAGCGACATGCGCTACGTTAAAACTACGCTAGGCTCGTACTCTATCTTACAAGAAAAAATAATTTAAAATTGTTAGTAACAATTCATCAACTGATAACACTATATACAACTGACTGAAAATAAAGGAAAACAGTGTGAGGAAACCCTGAGCTTAATGATACGAAATCGTCAAGACGCAGTGAGGAAATGAGTGATTAATACTTCTTGCCTTTGTCTTTACCTTGCAGAGGCCTGTGGGCAAATACTCGACAAACATAATATATTTTTAGAATGAATGTAAAACAGGCAAGGGTACTCTTGAAATGCAATTAAATTTGATACCAGTTACCTGTTTTTATGTTCGCAAGGTTTGTTATTTTAGGTCTTAGTAGGTAATGTCCTTTGGATAAAATACGGGTTGTTTAAATATATCATGCACATATAAATAGCAATTATGGTTTCAAATAATTAATTTTGAACTAGCTAGTTTAGTGTTATCACTGTATTGTTGTTAAGTTGTGTTAGATAAAACATGTTAGCCTAGTCACAATGACTGTAGTTATCTATAGAAATATGTAAAAAAAAACACATTATTAAAAAGCGGGATTCGAACCTGCGCGCTAGCAAATTCGATTATTGAACTTCTAGACCGACACTTTTACAATAACTAACAATTTATTTAGACTTAATAACACAGCTTCCTTCATATTTCTGATTTACACCAGTACGTAATTTGCGAGTAAATTCTTTTACCGATAAGTGTTCCTGAGCCGGGTACAGATTAATGCCACAACATGTCCCACATATTTCAATGTGTTCGCAAACGCACTAAAAACTGTTGTGCGCTCGCTTTTTTACCTATGGAAAATGTTGCACTTCACGTTGCATTGCATGTTGTGTTGCGAAAGTTCGGGGCTTAACATAACAAATTAAATACATTTTTGTGAATTACCATTCGTACCGGAATAGTACGCGCAGGTGCCTAACGAAACGAGCCTATAGGAATAACTATCTAGTGATTTATTTACCTTCTGTTAGTTATTTTTTCGCAAATTTTTCAAGAGCTGTGCCTATGTTCGAGCAGTGTATTCTCCCTGTCATGACCTACGGAGCGAATATCAAGTACGATACGATACAATACGATAGCCAACTTCAAGTAGCGCAGAGAGCTATGGAACGTGCTATGTTGGGCGTATCACTCTTGGACCACGTTCGAAACACAACCATCCGGGAACTGACCAAAGTGATCGAAATAGCCCAAAAAGTGTCCAGATTGAAGTTGGGATGGGCTGGCAGACGGAACAGATGGCAGGTGGATCTCTAAGGTTGCTGAGTGGAGTGGACCCTGGATGGGACGTCGAAAAGTCGGGAGACAACCCACTCGTTGGGTCGATGACATCGCCAAAGTGGCAGGAAAGGGATGCGATTGGCACGGAACCGCAATACTTGGCGTGCTCATGAAGAGGCCTATACCCGACTATGGGTGACTACAGGCTGAAGAAGAAGACGCAAGTTTTTGTTAGTATGTACTTATTATTTTCAATGAAGTTTCTTTGCGAAATATATTTTTCACACCTAGATAATGGGGTACTTACCAACAATAATAGTACAATAATAGTCTCAACATGAACTTTCCTATAATTACTATCAAGGTATGTTTTTATTTATGTCATCTTCTTGTTATATTAAAACATTAGGTACTAGCAGTAAGTTTCGTGACAACTTTCCTTTTTCTCTGTTCCTCCAATTATATTGTATGGGTAACAAATAATGAAAAAGAGTTTGTCATTGTAGTTACATGTATTCGTCTAAAAAGGTTATGGTTTTACTATCATCAGTCCTACTATTGTATGTTATTAATTTCATCAGCGGTCAGCCGCGACATACCATTTCCTTTACTTTAAAATTTTATTTTTGTATTTCTGTCATGCTGGATATAAATTTAGAAATTATCCTTTAAACTTTATATTATTTTAAACGACTCAGTCCTCAAATCAAAAGTAATAACGGTAATCAGAAGTTCAAATTGAATTGATTTTTGTGCCTTGCAACTTTACTCATACTTGACGGTTGTACACAGTAAACATTTTGGCGCCAGATGCCCAGTTTAGAGAAGCAGTTAGTGAGGTGCGTAATCGACGTTTTTTAACGAGTAGATGAACTAGTTAAATTTACCGATTAGTCTTTTTAACATTATTTGAGATATACGCGTAAAGATATTATATATTTATATTAGCACCTACAAGTTTAAATTTACATTACACACTTAACAGAATATCTTTGGTGTTTGCAGACGGCTGCAATGACGCTTACGGTTTCGGTACTCATAATAATAATTATGTGAAGTAAGTTACGTCCATTCTTCTCCACAGCTAGAGCACTTAGGAAGTGGTTAAAGGTGTGCAAGTCTGGGTGCTGATAAATATGTAATTTATTGGCCTTTAAAAAGAGCTACTTAAAATTGATTATCTACTTCGGATAAAGGATTTTGACTTTATGATTCATGATTTATCATAATATGTAGATAATACATCATATTGTAATGACCTTGATTTTGAATGTCAATAGATAATCAATGAGTTTGATCTGATTATAACGAAAATAAAACAATGGTTTCGTGTGTTTTACGTTTACATAGTGGAACTTCTAGTCTAGTTAATTTTCATGTTCTTCTTTTTTTTGTTCTTGTGATTACAATCGTTATAACTTGGTTATAACGAACGAATTACAACTTTTACCGTCGTATTGGTAAACAAGTTTGTTGTTGATAGTTGATTCGATAACTATTCGTCATCGGTTTAGTCAACTAGTTAGTTCACTCAGTCAGTTCATTCAACGCCCATCGCTAGTACATCATACCATAACGTCAATTTTTACCACAAGTGGCGGCAAGAAGTTGCACAAACTGTTTAATTTCATCATTACCCTTTTCGTATTCTTTCTACTTCTTCCAAAATTTCTCGATATATAACCAGAATCTTTAACTATATAACCAAAATGTCGTCTGGGCTAGAAACCGAACTTAAATTCACACGCTTAAGTGACAATGCGTTTCCCCCAACGAAAGGTTCTGATAAAGCGGCAGGATTTGATCTTAAAAGGTAAATCTAACAGCTCTAACGTTAAATAATGCCATTATCCTTGGTTCTAACCTTTATTTCTTTACAGTGCTTACGATTACGTGGTACCGGCGCGTGGGAAAGAACTTGTAAAAACTGATCTGCAAATTGAATTACCTGCAGGCTGCTATGGAAGGGTTGCACCACGATCAGGATTAGCTGTTAAAAACTTTATTGATGTAGGAGGTAAGTGAAATGTCAACCGTAACGAGCATCATACCATGATACATATGGTATATCTGTATGGCTAATATTATCTTTATAACCAATATTATCGATGAAGTTAGATATGCATTTTATTTCAAACAATGTTGAGTGGTATCCCACTCCCAAGTCTGTTATCTCTCCAACCTAACATGATAAAGAGATCTGTGGTGTGAACCAAACTAAACATTTTAATGGTTTACTTAACCTACCAGTCATCTAATAATTTAATTAATGTATAATCATAGTTTATTAATTTATTCATGGCATTTAAAAAGACAATATTTCTATTTCGTTCAGTATAGAATCGTTACAATTAGTCTTTTGACAGCAAATTGATGAAGGTTCCTAAATTAAAACTGTTTTTCATAAATTTTCATAGGATCATAATTTATAATAGAGTTATTTTCAAATAATTTAACACAATCATTATTTTTATTGCAGCTGGTGTCATTGATGAAGATTACAGGGGAAATGTAGGAGTTGTAGTTTTCAACCATTCCGAGAATAACTTTGAAATTAAAAAAGGTGATAGAATTGCCCAATTGATTTGTGAAAGGATTTTCTACCCAGTCCTCAAGGAAGTCACCAACTTGTCTGAAACCAAGAGGGCTGAAGGAGGCTTTGGATCAACAGGAAAATGAAAAAAATGTTTAATTTTCATTACATTTATTGTTAACAGTTAATTAGAATTAATATTTTTATAAAAATGGAATGTCCAGTCATACTTACACTATCATACTATTATTCCATATATATCAGAGTTTTGTACTGTCATTCTAAATATTTCATTTAAAAGTTGAAGCATTTTATACCAACACTGAACTATTTGATTCTATCAGATCTACGGCTAATTAGACATTACTTGCTTTATAAGAACATCATTATGTCATACTAGTGATTAAGACATACATATTTCCATGCCAAACATTCTTCTTTTTTAAGGTTCTAGATGTTTAAGACACATTGTGATAATTCAAATGTTTTGCATATTGATAAGGTACTTTTGATTTTGTGTTTAGAACAATAAACATATTTTATCACATTCTGCTTATCTTTGCAGTTATTCATACCCACGGATGTTACCCACTGAATTATGTATAACCACATAAACATTTGTAGTGATCACTATGCTATATCTTACATTCTGGAATAAATATTGATGGTTTATTGTAACTGTATATAGAAGTTATATATACAATTCACAATAACTAATTAAATATGAATAGTACAGAAACAAAGTAACAATAATTTAGCCTTTTCTATTCTGCCTATGAGCACCATCACATTTTACTTGTAGTATTAAAACTTATTATAAGTACATTAAGTAAGAAACAACAGAGGTACCACAAAGAGTACCTCAATATAAAAAATATTTACTAATTTTATTAAAATACAAGACCCAAATATATTCACTGTGTTTGGTCTTCAAAACTGTCTAAAACACTTTCAAAAACCAATCGTTCATAAGGCATTGTTAGGCTAGATGCAGAAACTTGTTCCTTATTCCTCTTGAGAAATGGTTTTAAAAAGCTTCTTATTTTGTTATCATTGCTTATACCAAAGTCTGATTCTGCCTTATCAACTTGTTTTTCTAGAAGATCTACATTATTCTGAAGTTTCTGAATAATAATGATTAATGTGGTAATTTTTTTGGACAGAGTAGTAATTTCACTTCGATATTTACTGATATCCTCCGTCACAGCTGAGCTACAGTCACCGTTCTTCAATTTAACCATTTGCAATACACTGGTTAATTCTTCAAGTCTCGTTAACATATTATCGACCACATCTTGAACGGTTTGAAATCCATTTAGCACATCCAACTTCAAATATGCGGAATAATCTTTCACCAGCTCGTCCAACATATTGGAATAATCAGATAATAAGCTTTATTCTCGATCGAAATCTGGATACAAATATTCGATGACACTTGCTAACTTATCTACGATATCTGACACAAGTTTAGTTACGCCTCTAAATGTCGATGGACACCAACGTAAAACTTTTAAAAATAGCTCCATAATAAAAGCACAATATATTAACTATGTAGATCGTAGCTACTCAAGAACTCCATCACAGCCAAGTATTGAGAAATTGTAAGTGAAGACTTTACCTTGAATTTCCCACCTCTCAACTGTATTCGCAATATCAACCCTGACATCATTTGAGATGCGTTTTATTATATAGTAATAAGTGATGTTTAATAAATGCCCATGTAGTATCAATAAATTTATTGAGCATTTTTTTTAGCTTTCAGTGTTCATACGGAAAATAATTTTCGAATTTAGACTATTATTTCATAGGAATGTATGGATATTAAAAATAAAAAACAGAAGAATCGTATTATAAGTACCTATTTTACACTTTTCGAGTTATTGCAGGGTTCCACCAAAATCTTCGTTATTATAAGAATTATTGCGTCTGTATAAAGGTCTATCGTAGGGATTTAATTTTTCATTTAATTTTGTTGAAGTAAACTCGTTGTTTCTTCAATACGATAAATCGACTAACTGAGTTTCAATTCTGCAATTTTTAACAATAATATTTACCGAGAGATTTGCATGAATTTTGGCATCATATAAATACACTTTAATTATTAGTTAATATTTAATACGTGAAATTAAAAATATATACTGGAACATAAAAAAACACAGAGCACAGAAATATATCGAATTTGTATATCTATAAAAACAAGGCTCTTGAACTTGAGAAAATCTTGCAGAATAATATAGTTCTACGGAACCTGTGTCTGTGTCAGTGATTTTTGTTGGTTTAGTTAATTCGTTCTTCGCTATTTAATGGATTAAATACAATATATTTAGTAGAATGCTTCCGTCGACAGGGTATTTTAAAGGAATAAATTGTCCTTTCTATGATAATGGTTTATGCGAGCGACCCTATTGTCATTTTCGACACGTTAAAAAAGAGTCTCAAAGCACTCCAAATGAAGGTATTGAAAGTGGAGCGATTCTACAGAAACTCGTGTCGGCAGCAGTTCAAAAGGTTTTACAACAAAAAGAAGGAACTGGAGTTACAACAACACCACAGCTTGATAATAATACAGCCAATTCAGCTCAAGGTGTAGCAAAGGCAACATATAATCCCACGCCTATAGCTGAGTTGAATAAGATCAACAACTTAGATACTGAAGAAATAAATGAAGAAGGGAACGAACAAAGGAAGAGACATATTCCTGTACCATACACACCTCGAAAACCTACAGGCTTTGCCATCCAAAGACCCATTGATACTAATGGATCCTCCAAACCTTTTATTTACATTCCTCCTCCAGTGAAATATACACCAGGTAGCACAGATAATGTGCAATGTGATAAATATACACCCACAGGTTCAACGGTCTCAACTGAAAAGTACTTACCCGGTTCTGAAACAGAATTACAAGAATATATTCCAAATGAAGGCTCCAACAATTCTAGTAAACATAATTATGTACCTTCTGATAAAAATACTACTAAAAAGAAGATATTAGAATATAAACCTATCAAAGTCAACACTAAAAGTGAAACGCCAGCTGTCACATACCAACCAACTCCAAGGTCACTTGCACCATGTTTTTCCAGTGATGAAGATGAACCTGATAGTAAAAAAGTAAAGTTATCTTCAGATCTTAATGGTTTTGATGATCTAGGACCAGAATTCGACATTTTGGATCAAATTTTAGATGAGGAAAAGTCTGATCAAGATAAAGTAAAAAAACACTTGAATGATGAAACTAAAAAAGAAAATAGCATAAGCAATAATAATGACAATAAGAAGTTAGTGCATAAAAGTAGTTCAGACAAAAATCATAATAGCAAATCTCATCACAAAAGTAGTTCAAATAAAAAAGATAAATCAAAATCTAGTGACAAAAGTAAACATGAAGATAAGACAAAGCATTCTGATCAAAAGTCCAAACATAAAAGTTCAAGCAGAGAGAAGGAAAGAGATAAGAAAGATAAACACTCATCTGAGAAGAGGAGACATTCTAGTTCTAGAAGTTCTGATCATAGTTCTAAACACTCAAAACATAGTTCATCTAAGAAGCATGAATCAGAAAAGCATAGTTCTAATTCAAAACATAAATCTAAATCAAAGGATAGGAGTGACCACAAGAAGTCCCATAAGAGCTCTAAGGAGTCTAAAGATAAACAGGAGAGTAGGCATGATGAAAGTGACAATCTGTCTGATAATGATGGCCATGCTGCTGAGGAGGAACTTATGGATGAGGAGTTTGATATGGAGCCTGATGAAGATACCATAGCACTAGAATGTAAGAAGATATTTGATGAATATGTCCATATAGAGAAACCTAAAATTATTGAAGATACTCCTAAAGTAGAAAATATCAATGAAGAAGAGTCTATACCAGGCAAGAAAAGAATTTCTAGAGCAGCAGATAAAGTTGTAATTTCAACACCAAAACCATCCTTAAAACCAGATTTTAAAATAAGTGCAGCTCAAACAATGGCCCAAAGGCTAGCTAAGGTCCGTGAATATCATAATGCTAAAAATTCTAGTATTTCGTTAAATAGTGAAAATGTGCCTTCAAAAACACCAACACCAGCTGCCCCCTCGAGTACTGGAATATCTAAAGTTCGCATTGCTCATGTGCCATATGCCTCCACTTTAATGAATGCTAAGAAAGTTATGCCTCCCAGCCAAGTTGTAGCTAAAAGTGAGCCCTCAACTAGTACTACTATTACACAAACTGTAAAAAAAGGCAGCCAACGAGTTGCTCATGTACCAAATGAAAAGTTTATTGATAGACCAGGGGTTCTGGAACCTCTTGGGTCAAAGATTGCGGCTAACATTAGGTCTACTTATTTAAATATGATGATTGATGAATGTCTAAAAATGTATCTTAGTGCACATGATGCTTATGCTCGTGCTCAACATGAAGAACTGACTACAAGTAAAAAATGTTCAACTGTACAAATATACAAGAACTCTGCAGTATTAGCTGTAAGTAGATTAAGAAAAGAATTGCAGGAGTGCAAAGGTGTTAAAAAAGCAGCCTCAGATTGTCAAACATTACAAAGAATGCCAGGTACAGCATCTGGAAAGCAAACAGGCTCTTGGAGCATAGAAAATAAGAATAGAAAGAATGCTGATAATTCAAAGGAGTTTGTTGGTGCAAAGTTATATAATAACATAAAAAAATGGATTTTAACTGAGGAACAATTACAACAAAATGGTTTTCCTAGACCACATGAGAGTGGACAAAAGGGCAGAGCTATTATTTATGGTCAAAACAAACAAAAACCACCGAAAGGATTTTTCAGAACATGCTGTAGGTGTAAAAAAGACTACATGGTTGACAAGAAAGGTGTTCCAACAACTAAGGAAGAATGTATTTATCATCCCAACAATAAATATAGAGTTCGTGGAGAAGCAAGGTACCAGTGCTGCAGCCAAGATGGTACATCTGATGGTTGTTGCATAGCCCCCAGTCATGTATATGAATATGTTGACTTTGAGAATTTAAAAGGGTTTGTAAAAACTCTTCCTCCCGAGGTTGAAATGGATGACTATGGTATTTATGCCCTGGACTGTGAAATGTGTTATACTACTCATGGTTTGGATTTAACCAGAGTAACAGTGATTAACTCTTCTTGTAATGTAGTTTATGAAACTTTTATTAGACCATTACACCCAATAATAGATTACAACACTAGGTATTCTGGTATTACAGAAGAGCAAATGGTTGGTGTTAAAACTACATTATTGGAAGTGCAAGCCACTCTTCTTACCATGTTCAACAGCAAAACCATTTTAATTGGACATAGTCTAGAGTCAGATTTCAAAGTCCTTAAATTAATTCACGACACTGTGATTGATACTAGTGTTTTATATCCACATAAAATGGGTCCTCCTTATAAGCGGGCATTACGAAACTTATCATCTGAATATTTGAAGAAAATTATTCAAAATTCTATTGATGGGCACGACAGTGCTGAAGATGCGACAGTATGTATGGAGCTAATACACTATAAATTAAGAGAAGAACTTAAAACTAGGTGAAAAACACTAAGCTTCGTTTACTATATATTTATTTTGATGGTGTTTTCTAAACGTCCTGTAATATATTATATTGTTATAGTAATAATTACATACCATTGTCAACTTTGAGTGCTCTTTATGTTGCAGCAAGATTATATATGAATTTAAATGAATGTTTATATGGTATAAACAATATATCAACGAATTGTGTTAGGTAGTCGGAATAATTTTGATGGTATTATTGCAATAATGGTGTAGTATATGATAAGATATACTTTTGTAAGGATTCACATTTCATATAAAATATTTTTACTAAAAAGATTTTTTTTCTGTTGTTTCCTGGTTTGATTATAATTAACTACATAAACATCCCATAGCTAACATTGCAATAACAGTTAATAATGAAATATGAACACAGTTGACTCCTTCGAGGGTAGGCAGAGAGTTACACTCGCAACAAATATTTATAATTTATTACATCAGATCTCCGTGCCTCAATTAGTTCATTATGTAATGTTATGGACTAAAGAACATTTGGCACTTATTGACCGCGCTAGCATTGAAAACTTCTATGTAGGCCTATACTTATTATTAAAAGTGTTCATAGGTATAAGTTATAGGGAAAATTAAAAAGACTTGTAAAACCGAAAATAATATTTTACTAGAAGACGAAATATTACACATTCATAATGTCCTTGAAACACAAGACATTTCAAACATTCAGCTTTATTAGAAAACAAGAAAACTGCTACACATTTCAAAAATATCCATTGGGACGCTTATAATATACACGAATGAGACTCGACCTAATTTTGTGCAGCAGGATTATGACAATATAATATTAGTAATAAAAAAAACCACGAGTCAATAGATAATAATTTAGAAAATTAAAAATAAACTTGTACTATTTTCGGTAAACACTGTTGATAATAGCACTAGGGTCTTTATGTCACAATTATAATAATTCAGTAAATAATAACAATTTCTACATTACATTATTGTATAGTTCATCGATAATAAAATATAATCCAAAAGTAGATACATACAATGCAGCAATAAAAGTGGAAAGAAAATATTAACTTTTAATGTGGATACATACCTACTACAGTTACAAAATAGTTGTCAGTCATACCAGAGACGTGGCAATCTACCAGTGTCTAGACAATTTAAGCAAAGCCTTACAAGTTTTTGTTATGTGCATAATACAATTGAGAAAAGTTCACTCTGATAGCTAGCTAAAATGTTACAGATGCATTAGAAATACTTTTATAGATGAATATTTCTACTATTGCTCATTTAGTTACATGAATATAATGGTATAACATGAAAAATCTAATGTACTCTAAGAAAATAAGTGGCACACACATGATTTGCAGTGTTATAATGTAAATATGTATAATGCTCATACTATTCTTACATTTATTGGCATGTGGTAAGGTTTCATATATTGTCAATGATAATTTATTAGGTATATAACATGGAGCTATCTTTATAAATTCATATTACCTGTTGACTCAAATTTAGGTTTTCTTACTGATTATTAATTAAATTAGTTTACCAAAACCCATACTTATGATTAATCTGCTATACTTTGCAGTATTAACTTGGTGTATGATAGTGTATGTAATTATAATTTACATGGTTGTCCCAATGAAATTTATATAGAGTTATTGGCCGATGTTCGGCTGCCCAGGTAATGTGTACACCACTGTTAACTGAGATCCTGGCTGACCCCTGCTAGTCAATAAATGATTGTTCTACACATGCTTTCACCCGTTTTTCATATTCTCGTCGGTTCTCCTTATAAAGCTGCGCTGCCATTGAATTCGCAGGTGAATTGGGGTTGGGATCACTTAGTAATGACTGAAAAGAAATTACACAAATTCCATTAACAATATTTTTCTAGAGTTTTATGCTATTTACTGAAGCACTTAAGAGTTGTTGACAAAAATAATGCTACAGAGGAAACAAAAATAAAAATGGTTTCATATGCATCTATTTTTAAATATCTGTTTTAACAGCTTGTGAACATTATAGGCAGTGATTTGTTGATCAGATTCTGTGTTTAAAGTATAAACAGCATTTTTCTTACAATATTTTGTAAATTCATAACTACCTGACTACACCACCATTGATTTCTCCATAACAATGCAGAATAGTGTTATATGTTAGCAGAAAAATAAAACCAAATTAAGTTAACTGTTATGACTGCTTTGTTGAGGTGAATGAACTCAATAGGAATGTGAACATTGACACTAATAAAAAAGTTTAAAAATATATATTTTTGTATGCTCTTATGTTTAGCTGATAAAATGCATATTTACCTGTATAGAAGTTAAAATAGCTGAGACATCATATGTAGGGCTCCATCTGTTCTGCAGGATGTCTAAGCAAATGCCTCCATCGGCATACACATTTGGATGAAACATTTTAGACACAAATCTCACTGTAGGAGGTTTGTTTGGGTATTCCTCTGTGAATTCTATTGTGAGCTTGAATGTGCCATCTTCAAATGGAGTGTCATGGGGTCCAAATATCACAGCATTCCAGATCATAATATTGTTGTCAGTGGGAGCACCAGACACACCAGTGGGTGGGTCTTCTTGTAAGCTGTGGATGCCATAACAAACATGGTGAGTACATCTATGTCTGGTACATTATGAGTTTAAGAAAAATAGCAATTATACCAATATGCATGCTATAATTGAACATGCCTAAATAATAATTATAAGCTTTACTTCACATTTTAACTTTTAAGTGTAGATCTGTGTTTGTCATATCATTGCAATGTTATCTTTTTGCAATTTACATACAAAGCATTTGTGTGAACTCATATAAGTTTCTACAATAAAATCAAGGTCATGAAACTACTTTTAATAGGTTTTATGAAAAAGTTTCACTGTTGAACATAGAAGTTTGAGTTTTAGTGGAAAAATACTAGAAAATATTTTTTTCAGTTCAAAAAGATATATATTTGGATAACCTAAATAATTACTACCAACAAACGACGTTTAGACATCGAGAATGACGTAGCTATGTCTACTTATAGCGTATCCTACACTCGAAGTTCAACACAAAGAGCCTCATCTTTTATCAATTTTTCTGTTTACAATCCAATTTGAAATATAGAACAGAATAGAAATCGATTAAAATGACTGTGATGTAATTTGATGAATCAGCAGTACGCTTTTGCACAAAGGAAATTTTAATGGATACTGATAAAAGATTGCACGAAAACCATTGACGATTGTAGATATTTTAGAACATGTAGGAAGTATTTAGATACATACCGTTTGAAATCTCTCATCAGGCGTCTTCTGGCTGGAGTTGACATTTTGGTCTCACGCACTTATTAGTTACTAATTTTATAAAGGTACCGTTTGTATGTGATGTGTATTTCTTATGAAACTTTTCATATGACAAGACAGTGAACTATATATATATAAGATTTGCTTGTACACAAAAGATTCCGTTTTTGTCGTTGCGTAGAAATTTCTGTCGTCACGGCCAGCGAGATGGTTGTCAGATGACCATGAAATTAGCAGTTTTTTAGCCTGCAAGTGGTCAATACACAGACGTCAAATTTTAGTTTTAGTATGTGCACCAGCGGCGAACTTCAGATCCTTTTGTATTACTAATTGAATTTCATGTTAGTTTTTGAACGACGAAAAGAGAAAATACCAATAATTTTCTTAATAAATAATCACTTATTGTGCGCGCTTATTCCCGTGAATTATATTACTATAAACATGCAGCGCGATAGTTTAAAAGTTTACACTTTTTTACACTTTGTATTTTCTATTGCGATGCCTGTGATCGGCGTATCAACGTAACGTACCTAATCGTAAGAAAGTACAATGTGTGGCTGTCTCAATAAAATTGTGTACATGATTCTTAGGTAATGTTTCCTGTAGCGGCTGTAGGTAATTCCCTCTTTTTGAGACGTATGAAATTACATAGCTCTGTGCGCGCGGCGTTTTATCTGTGCTTTAAAATGTCATTTGTCAATGACATGACAGATAATATTAATATTTTATTTTGTAAATAAATGTTTGTTGAATTGAAATGAAACAAATTATCAATTATTCAAATCTTACATAAATTCAGTAATTACAGATTATTTGCTATAATTTTGTCAGCAGGTAAAAATGGACATATAATCATATTTCATAAGTAAATATGGTTAACGATTTAGTTTTTGATTACGAATAAGATTGTACTATAATTACCTGTTAGATTGCCTTATTATCTGCCACAATGAACGATGGAAGTTCGAAGAAGATACTATTTAATAAATCTACGGTAAGTGATCCCTTAACGTTTATAACTCCGATATTTTTTACATAAAAACATATCTATATCGTCAAAACTTGTCTATTTTTTTGCTATATCTTGCCATGTGTGCGTCATATCCAACCTGATGAATAAGAGTATTTTAATATTTTCCAGCTATTTAGTCTTAAGGCAGAACTATTAAGAAAGCAAGAAGAAGTGAATGAAAAGAAGCAATTGCCTCAAAATAAGATAGAGAACTTTAAGCCTCCAGTAAAAGAAAAGGAAAAAGATGAAAAGCAGGCGAATAAAGAGTACAAGAAAACATTTAAGGATAGGTTGAAAGCAACTGATACCGAAGAATTAGAAGCTTGCAGGAAATCCAAGTAAGTTTCTATTACAACATGATTGCAACTGTATGACTGAGCAATGACATGATGATCTTCATTTATCTGAATACACATTTATCAAAAAGACTCATAAACTTAGTTATATCAGTTAATGTACTTCTATGTAATACAAATTCACACTATTTATTACAATAAATAACTATTATTATGACAAATATCATTTATATGTTTAATTATTTTGAATTTTATATAAATCTTTACTTTACTATAAAAAATATACTACTCTACTATAAAGTATATTTAAACTAAATTTAACTTAATATGTTTACAGACTAGCTCTAGAGAAGAAAGCTGAGTTATATGAGCACCTATCAGACAGTGCGGGCAACTCCCAGCTGGCTGAGAGGTTCCTTGTGGATTTCAACACTAAGAAACAGCAGGAGCCAGAGCCAGTCAAACATGTTGAGGAAACTATACAACCTGATAATGAAACTAATGAGGATGAGGATGATAGTGAATGGTATTTATTACTTTATCTCAAATCTTTATGTTTTAATAATAAAACCTGGATTACAAAAGCTTGTATCTCTAAATTAATATTTATTAACTTTAAATTAGGTAGCTATGTAGGACTTTTTGAATGGTAAGGTAGACAGTACTCTGATTCACCCACCCTTTGCTAATTATAAGTTCTTTTTTTTAGTATAAACTTGTGTAATTTATCTTAATTTATAAACTTGTATAAATATAAAAAATAATAATTTTATAATATCTCTGAAAAGAAATGTTTTATCTATGTTTGTTTGTTTGTATATCTATATTTTATTTGATTATGCTATTTTCAGGACTGAATTCACTGATTGCCTGGGAAGGACTCGAAAATGTCATAAATCAGACCTAGAGATGTTTATAAAGAGAGACTCACAACTTATGAAGGCTATCAACAAGGACAGGATTCCTGATAATGTTGAAACTGAAAAACCTCCTGAGGTGAATATACAAACAATGTCCTTTATGTGTTTCTGTTACATATCAAATGATATTGACTGTGTGGCTGTTTTCTTATGTCTTTAGTCATACTATTTTTTGTTATTTGACACAAGCTGCTTGTTTGCTTATTCAATGTCAGATGAAAGACTTTTGGAGTAAAATTTACTAGTAATGTAGTACTTGAGTTATTGTCATCAACTTATGTACGAAAATTATGATCATGTTTTTCTATAATCTTGAAAAGCCACACTTACCACAAATATTATTGCAGATATACTTTATATGTATTTTTTTTTGTAGGAGGTTGTGATTGAGCCAGTGAAAGAAAAACCATTGTTGGTACAAACTACTAATGAGTACTTACAATCGTTGAGAGAAAAGTGGGAGCAGAAAGAACAGGAACTGTTGGCTAAAGACAGAGACATCCACTATCAAGACTTGCTGTTTGATGGTAAGTACCTTATTTATTTCATATAATAAGTTATTTCAATCTAATCTAATTGTTGACTCTTTTTAGTTGGTATCGTATTTATTTATGAAAATATTACATAAAGTTTCTGTTACTTACCAATAATAAACTCCAGATATATGTATTATAACATACATAAAAATCTTGTAAGGATGGAGCAAAACTTGTAATTATTCCTACAAGTCCATAAAATGTATAACTTTGTAAATGGATATCTATATTTATAATAGTGCTTGATTACATAACATGTAATATACTAACCATATTTACAGAGGCCCGAATCCACGGCGTCGGCTACTACTCCTTCAGTACCGACGAGACGGAGCGTCAGAAGCAAATGGAAGAGCTTATAAAGCGGCGGGAAGAGACTTTAAGAGCTCAGAAGGATACCGAAGAGATTCGCAGGAAGAGAGACGAGATGATGGCGGCGAGGGTCGCGGCTGCTCGCGCCAGGCAACGGGCTAGAGCTGGCTTGCCGCCGGAAGAACCCAAAGGTGATTGATTATACTTCTTTTATTGATTTGTTTAATATTTTATGCATAGTATGTTATATAGGTGGACTTAATGCCAGAAGATTTTTTACCAGGCAATCTAGTATTAAGATAAAGTTTGTTTTTTAAGTAACGTAAATTTTTAAATTAATCTATATTTTGGTTTGTAGATAATCAAGAAGACTTTAAGAAATGTCTGCTAGAATTTTTGACGAAACAAAAGAACGAAGCCGATGCAAAAGCTAAAGAAGAGGAAAATAAACTTAAAGAAGAGCAAGAAAAAGAGAGACAGAAGTTACGTGAGGCTTATATACGTGAGTGGGATATCGGCAAGGACGGCGTCGAAGGAAAGCCCAAGAAGTTCAGAGAAATGTCCCAAGAAGAGTATGTGGAGCAGCAAAGGGATAAGAGAATCAAAGAATTTGCGCCACCTAAAGCTTCCACCTCTGGTCACGCTAACGTGTTTGATGATAAAGGAAAAGTTGTGGGTTCCAACGCAACAGCTACGAAAACATGGGCCGATGTTAGACCTAAACCCAAAACTCCGCCCCCTCCAGAAATTGGTGAAATAAATGAGACACCACAGCAAAAAGGTCTCTATTTCTCGACTGTTACGAAAAACGATATGACTGTGAAATACAGAAACTTCGTTAAAGCTCAAGAACCTACGCCTATTGTCAATGAACTGGATGAAACAGATACTATTCCAAGTATTCAAAATGTAGAGAAGAGGAAACATGAATCAAGTAATGTCGAAGTACCACCACCTCCAACATTTGAATATTACGGTCCGACAATTAAACAGACCAAGTTTGATAAACCTTTTGAATCAGACATCAGAGAAGCGTACACACAGGGAGCGAAAAGTCTAGAACCTAAGTCCAGTAATCGGCAGTTACCGAAACACTATGATTTTACCTTTGATTAAGTTGTAAATAAAACAATGTGAATTTTCTCTGTGCGTATTTATTTGTTGTGCAAATCGCCAATCACATCTACAATTATTACTAAAAATATTGCTGAAAATATACACAATTTGTTTATACTAATATCACATGAATGAGCGCTACAAATATTCTACATTAATTTCTAACATTTAAAGCTTTACTTACAGAGATCGATTTTGAGAATGAATAATTCAAAAACTATTATATACCTACATAACACATAAATCTTAATCTAATATTGCAAAATGATACCAACGACTAGTGTTAGTATGTGTGCGTCGAATCGTACCGCAGTATTGTTGCGTGGTTTCGTTGCTTCAGTAGTCGTCACGTCAATGTGTGCGAGGGTCATTAATGTTGTACCCATCGTCATATGTTCAGTTGTTTTTGTAGTAGGTGTATCATTATGTTGCAGTGCTTCGGCCGTAGGCAACTGCTCGCTAGGTTTTACTTTATCTTCATTTAATTTCGGCTCGTCTACCATTTTAGTAGCTTTTGTAGTTGTTTCTGCCATAGTAGTTTCTTCTGGTTTATTCATGTCTGGCGTTGCTGTTTGAACTTCTTCGATACTTGCTTTAGCGTCATTGCTGAGGTTGGGTGCTTCACTACTCATCAGTATGATATCAGTTTTGAGGTCACTGCTTTCGACATTTATAGAAGGTATATCTATTTGTATGCTTGTTTCTTTATTTTCATTGTTTTGAACACTTTCATTGTCTATTGCATTGTTAGCTAATACTGGACTGGTTTTAACTAAAACTTCAATTGTTGGATTTGTTTCGCTGGTTTCACTTTTGTCGTCTGTGTTTTCTGCCATCATAGTAGCAGTAGTCTCAATTACTTGAGCGTTCATTGTAGTTGCATCGTCAGTTTGATTGTCTTTGTTTTGCATATTATCTGCTTCTTCGTTCACATTAGTGTCATTTGGAATGGTTTTCATTTCTTGAGCCGTCGTATTGTCTATTTGATTTTTTCTGTTGGTATTCATGCTTATGAAACTTGAAGAGGATATGAGGGCTCTTTTGATTCTGGCGTTGTGTGTTTTGGCGACCAGCCGGGGCAGTATGCCGAATGCTTCAGCCTCCCGCTCGGTGTTGACTCCGTTGCAGAGGTCTCCGCGGCAGGGGCACGTCATGCGCCAGGTCCTGCTAGAGTTGCAGTACAAGGAGTAGCATTCGTCTTGATATAACTTCACACAGTATCTGGATTCCGTGTAAGCTGTAAAAGAAGAAAATATATGATTCTTACATTGATCTTTGCTAGGTACTTACTTGTACTTTCTTTGGTATTTTTCGTGGTTAGTTCCAATTTTAAATTGTAGTGACGGTGAAGCTACCTCGCTATGTACCTAGGTACCTAGTGATCCTACTACCTTGCGTTGTGCATAATGTTACTTTTATGTAAACACATGGTTATCTGATCCCTTACTAGGTACAGCATTTACTATGGCGAAAAACATGCATATTACATTACACCCAGACCCAGAACAAATATGATCATGCATATCACACAAAGATTTGTCCTAGGTTAGAATCAAACCCACGACCTCCGGTTCCACAGGCCGTCAAAATGTTAATTAAGAAATGTAAGTAGAAAAATGCACAGGTTATTCTGATCATTAAGCTAATGAAAGCCTCAGTCATTGTTACATAATTCTTGCAAATTAAGAATGTGTGTACTAACGTGGTGACGTAGCTACCACAGCGCAGTAGGGGAAGCCGGGGTCGCAGTCGGTGACCTCCGTGAAGGGGCGGCTGCAGGCGGGCGCGCGCTGGCTGCGGTGCACCTGCTCCGCCATGGGCCCGCACCAGTAGCAGCGGCGACCGACCTCCGAGTAAACAGGCCCTGTAACAGAAAGTGTGTGTTTGCAATTGTAAAGAAGTATAGCAGTGTCACAGTTTGTAAGTAGCCAAGTAGATACTAGATATTATGCTACTTAACTACAATCCATTTAATACAATTGGACGACTTTTTTTGTATACCTAATACGGTTACCTGCCTAAAAGCTAAGTAGGTACCTACTTAGCTAGATAGGATAGGTATCCTACTGAGGAATTTTATCGCAATGTCTATCTATACAGAACATCAGCCTACTTTAAGTAGGCATACATACATTATTTTATACCTACTATTTAGCTACCTAAAACGGTACCTATAAATAGGTAAAGCTTATAGCTAATCCTCGAAGGGATAGGCAGATTAGGCAGTTGTTTTTCTATATCAAGAGCCTACATACGCTTATTTAGTCCCCTGTGGAGAGCCTATTACCGTTCATAGCGCCGAAGGTACTAAGGAACAGAATAATTTCAACCTATAATATTCCGTTTCATATCGTAAGTACGTTTAATTATACTCAATACTTTATTACTATTCCACAATTTAATATGTATATGTTTGCGTGGTAGATAACATTGAAATGGAACCTGTCGGGCACAGCAAAATATAGGTAATGTTGAGGAGGACATAGCTAACTCTTATTAACTTTTACATAAAACACCTTACTCCTTAAAAACGACTTTTATTTTTATCGCTTAAAAATCACTTGGTCATTGGAACTCTAAGCTTGTTATGTAGAGCACAAAGTGTTTAATATTTTCTTCTTTTACTCTTGCGAAAGTGAACAGAACGAAGTGAAACATTAGAAAAAACTGGAAAAACACAGTTATTTTAATATCAATAATTTCGTATTATCCATACAAAGTTTAGAAATAATAACCACGGCGCTTTAATTCGTAAAACAAGAGAATTAGTTACCCGTCATTGTTATAACTAAATTAAAGTAAGTGGTAGCTACATTGCGTGCTTTTAGAAAACGCATAAGGATATTGCGTGACGAACGCTGGGATAAGTTTCTCGACCAATTAGAGCCCAACCATCACGCGTTTTGGAATCTCCAACGTAAATTACGTAGATGTACCGAAGTTACTATGCCCCCACTGAACCGTCCGAATCAGAGCCCTGCCTTTGAAGACGACGAGAAAGCGGAATGCCTAGCCGACAGCTTAGAGGCCCAGTGTACGCCTAGCGACCTTCCGGTCGATCAAGCTCACCTTGCCAGAGTTGACGCTGAAGTCGAACGTAAGGCCTCGCTCCCTCCTTCTGAGGATCCGGAACACCCACTCGCGCCGGTAACAGTAGACGAGGTACGGTCTCTGATCAAGGAACTGCATCCACGTAAAGCCCCAGGCTCAGACGGCCTCACCAATAAGGTGATTAAACTCTTTCCCCCAGCATTAGTAATCCTCTTGACAGGCATCTTCAATGCAGCATTAGGAAACAATCTCTTTCCACAGAAGTGGAAAGAGGCGATAGTCATCGGCATCCACAAACCCGGTAAACCGAAGTCTGAGCCCACTAGTTACCGCCCCATTAGCTTACTCAAGGTACTTGGGAAGCTATACGAGCGAATTATTTATTCCCGTCTTATGGACTACGCCGAGTCCAGGAGTCTCATACCAGACGAGCAGTTCGGTTTTAGAACCCAACACTCGTGCGTCCAACAAGTCCACCGCATAGTCGAGCATATAAGCGCTGGTTTTCAGCGTGGAAGGCTCACTGGCGTGCTCTTCTTCGATATAGCAAAGGCCTTCGACAAGGTCTGGCACAATGGCTTGATCTTCAAGCTATACCAACTCGAGGTGCCAGATCGTCTCGTGCTCATCATCCGAAACTTTTTGTCGAATCGGTCCTTTCGCTATCGCGTTGAGGGCACCCTCTCTTCCCCTCACCCTATCCGGGCCGGAGTCCCTCAAGGCTCCGTACTCTCTCCACTCCTCTTCACGCTATACGCTAGCGACATTCCTCGCGGTGGCAAACCCCAAGTAGCTATGTACGCCGACGATACGGCCATCTATTATTCAGGCACCAGCCCCTTAGCAATAGGTCGAACTCTCCAGACCGCGGTCACGACCCTCGGGAAGTGGTTCACGAAATGGAGAATCGAAGTCAACCCTACCAAGAGCGCAGCCGTTCTCTTTAGCAAGAAACGGCAGCCTCCCGCTCCCCCTCCACCTATAACCCTCTTCGGGTATCCTCTTCGGGATAACCTGGGTGTGATCCTTGATCGGAAGCTTACCTTCATAGCTCATATTAAAGCGGCACGCGCGCGGGCCGCCTTCGCTCTCGGCCGACTTCATTGTATGTTGAACAAGCGCAGTAAACTCTCTCTTACTTGTAAGAAGAGAATTTACACTGCGTGCGTGAGACCTATCATGACTTACGGCAGCGTCGTATTCTCTCACGTACCCGATTATCGACTCAAACGAATGCAAACTCTCCAAAACCGTTTCATGCGTAGAGCCACAGGCGCTCCAGGTTACGTTCGTAACTTGCAGTTGCACTGTGACTTAAGGCTGCCAACAATCAAGCAGTTCATGAAACGCGCCGCGATCCGATTTTTCGACTCCTCCGAAACCCACCGTAACCCGCTAATCGTAGCGGCAGCGCGATACGTACCTTCCGTAATATCTAAGATTAAACGCCCCAGACTTACTCTCTCCTACCCCGACGATAAAACAACGCTTCTCCAAGAAGCATTCGATTTAGCTAGCAGTAGCAATACAAAACACAACCGCCGTATATTACGTCCTCGCCGGCGAGGCCCGTCGCGTATTATAAATAATAGTAACGTAAATGTTATCCTCCCGTCCCTAGACCAAGCTGGCCCGAGCCGGCCAAACTAGCAATAAAAATATGTCCCTAAATAATAAAAACTTAGATCCAGCCATCCCTTGCTGTTTTGCTTTATTAAGATTGTTAGCAACGCACTAAGTCGAGGTCCGAACCCCGCAGGGGGTGCCCTTAGTGGACGTTGCTGACGTAGTTAGTTTTTCCTATTGCTCTGGCTGGAGGCCTTAAGGTCCTCGCCAAAAGTCCGGTGAAGCAGTCAAAGCCTGCGCTCAGGCTAACTGCAAAGATCTCTACCAAAAAAAAAAAAAAAAAATGGTAGCTACATTAATGTTGCCAACTCCAGCAACAACGGATTTAAAATAGTGATCTAAGAGACATACTTAAAATAAATCTTTATATTTCAACGACAAGTCTATACATAGTACTTTTTAAGCCAAAGCAACCCACAGCAAGATTTCCTTTCCTTGTGGGTGTGTTTACGAGCATAAATCTTATATGCACAAAGGGCCAGTCTTAGAAAACGTTATAAATTGTACAGCGGAAAGGTAATCTGCCGACCTGAGCGAAGAAACCTACCCTCGGCGCCAAATAGGTCATCAAACTTTGCGGAAAATAACGACTAAAACTAGTGGTCTCAATATAGTAGGTAATGGTTGTTATTGTCGATGCCATTTACTTTATAAAAGGAAGTAAACAATAGCATACAGAAATTACAATGTAAAAGTAAAGTATGCCACCGTTTGTGGCTGTTATTATTCCATACTCCACTTTCCGTATTATTCAATAACAAAACGCGGGGCATTTACTAATTTGTACACCTCCGAAAACTAGGCCATCAATAATTTGAAATTAGGTTACCGCAGAGTATTGTGTTTATGTCACATGTGTATGTCCAGCAACAATAGCGCTTGTAACTAATTCACTCGGCAATGAGTTGTGGAGCGCACATATCATTAATTCAAGCGCTGCAGCTGGTTACATTGTTGATTACTCGTCCACGTGTGCCAACGTAAATGTTTGTTCTTACCGACTCGTATGATCTGGTACCGAGTCTCGACTCAGAGATAATGTTGACCCAACTGTGTAAATAACAGATTGAGGGGCATTTTGACATGTTGCGGTTCCTACTGAATAATGTTGGTTTATTTGTAGAGGTAGTAAACTGACGACTACTTGGACTGAAGATTGGGAATAATGAACAGTGAGGCAAATGACTTTACTTATCACTTTTTAACCAAGTTACATTAAGGTTCACCTCGAACCTTAATGTAACTTAGGATTTTCTGTTGGCTACATATAAAGTCTATTTTACGGCTAAACAGTTGATTTAAAACAGGAAGCTAGCATTATTCTCTAATGTTGAGAACTTAAAGAGAGTGTTATAGTTTTTAAGTATTTTAATCTAATTTTACGTATTTGGGTCAAAATGTTTCATAGATGTGATTGTAACGATTAAATTGTAACAAATTGAGGAATACGGGGTCAAAAATCAATATCTAAGACCAAAAATAGAACATTTAATTACAGCATCATCAAAATAAATTAGAAGTTTCATTTAATAGACAATATTTTCCAGTTTTTATAGTTTTAGGTTTTAGGTAGCTAATGATAAGAGTTAAAGTTGAATAATATCCTAAGTTAGGTAGGTAAGTTAGCTAAATAAATATGAACTCTTTAAAAAGTGTGTAAGTTAAATTGTAGGCACGGTAAATAAGTTTATTGTTGTTTCCGTTATTATGTTTTTACGACCTAGGTCTTAAACAAACAACATTCTACCTATAACTGGTGAGGCTATAACAAAATAATTGACTTTATGAAGTAAACTTTAATAACATGGGGTTTTTCCCGAGTTTTCGTGGAGGTGGCGAAAATAAAACCACTTTTTATAAAGATCGGTTTTTTTACCTTTAAGAATGAAAAATTCGGATTTCTTTCCCTAATAGACAATCCTGGAAAATTTCAAATGAATCCCTTAGTGGTCGACCTTGATTATTCCCATCAATAAAAGTATGATTAAATATTACGTTGTTTGTATTGGTTTCTCCGGAAACACATATTCTAGTATATTCAGTCGCAAAAATACATAGAACCGATGTAAAGTTCCATGGGAGCCATACATCTGCCGCGAAGGTCGCCCGACAGACGCTGAATATCTTATGATGTGGTCGTATACAACTACATATTTACTTCATTTATAATTTACCAGAATTTATCGAAGAAAAGGTATTTTTTTAATACGGTATTCATTTAAAAAAGCAAATATACATGTCTGTTTTTCAAATTGCCAGCATTTGCAGATACATTCCATCTTTGAATACATTAAAAGAAACAGGTCAATAAAAACTTTTTAGTAGTTCTTTTGCTCGTGAAAGTTTCAACCTCGTAAAGAGATTATCTGCAAAACGTTCAACGGAAACGTATACCGACACACGTTACGCGAACACAAGGAAATAGCTCGATATAGAACAACAACACTCAACATTTATTGCGAAACTTTTCAGTTTATCAGGAATGCGAAAGTTTGTGAAATAATCTGTATGAGCTACTCACCACACAGCGAGATGAAAACCGCCACACTCAGGACAATCCTTGAAAGGCGGAACTTTGTTTCGGAAGCCGCCATCTGAATACAAAACTTTATTTTACAAAACTTTTTATTTCCATAAACAAAATCCAATCAATATAATGTACCTTAAATAGTGTGAAATTATTTTTTGTAATTCGAAACGGTTGAACGAAGTCGTGTGTAGGTCTGCAACGTCTACGCGTCGACTATTCCAAGTTCGTAGCGGCTCACACTCGTAGGCCTACGCTACGTAAAGGCCCGTACACATAATGACACTCGTTATCGCTACAATCGGACACGAAACACTTTTCAATGCTTTCGTATAACTTCGTACGACAGGTCTGTGCGTGTCCTTAATCAATCATGATGAATGTTTGATGTTATGCTATTAATTTATATTGTGTGATGCTTTCATGCATGTCTATTTTTATTACGAGACAGGTTTTTTTGGTGGTGACAGTCTAAGGTTAGCATTATTATTTATAGTATTTTAATTTATTACCACGTACGTAGACAATTTAGTAAAAATAGTTGACATTTATATCAGCATTACCATCAGTTATTAATTTGAATTTGCTTGAATGAAGAATGAATTAATCAGAATCGAAATCGTAATCGACACTTTCAATCTTAAAGAAGTACATACTGCATATTAAATCATGAAAAGGTATTCCCCTTTTACGATATCACCTCTGAACTAAAAGCCATACAAATAGCATTAGGACTTTTATATTGAAGGAGAAACATCGCTTTCCCAGCGATTATGATTTGGAGAGCCGTTGAAACAAAACCTATACATTACCGAAGTGTGCAGAGCCCGTATATTATTGTAAGACATAGCCATTTTCTCGGTTGTTTTCCCCGACATAAAGTAGCTTCTTGGAAAATAAGGTCGCTCTTTAGAAAATACGATCGAGTAGGGACAATAAATTGAGGCATGTATAAACACTCGAAATAGATTACTTAAGTATCTCAAGGAAAGTGGTTTTATATAGGAAAGTAGAATAAGCTTTTACCTTACCTTGAGCTGTCGATTAACATAAAACAAATAGTGCTATAATTAATTATTTTGATATTTAGGTTGAAATTAATTTCACTTATTTCTACAAAAGACATAATTCTGTCTATTACAAAAAATATGTACATATTATGGAAAGGACCGAAATATACTACATAATTTTTAGTATCGCTTACTTAAGTTTCAAATGAGCCTAGTTTTCCTCCTTAAACTTTATATTTTTGATTCAGAAGATACATGGTTATCTCACTATAAGAGCCCTATCTATACCATACTATGTATAAATTTACATAGTAGATAGGTATGAATGGTATGTGTATATCCCATTCAAACATTGTAAGGATCAACGGCCATGTTTACGTTACAAGGTCGTGCACCTCTTAACTGCGAGATGCAGGACGTTTTATGATTGTTTCTTCCTCCCAACATACTATAGTAGAGAATATAAATGTTCCTTTTTTATTTACTTACAGATGTATAAAATAGCAGAATATCTATAGCGTTCTTATAATTATATAATAAAGAAATACAAACTGAAAATCATTTCAGTTTTTACAATATGTACGCCACCGAACATTTAAAATATCATCGTTTATACAGTTTTTAATATGAATTTTATATAGTGCAGTGTACCTTATAAAATTACCATGCGGGTAAAAGCCTTGGCATGGCTAAAAACTACAAACCATGACTTACATTAGCTTGAAGGAATTAGGCTAAGTAAAAACATGGAAACTATTTTAGTCTACATAGCACGTACGTTTGTTTTTCTGCTTTAAACTAAATTTTCAACGGTGTGTATGTGTGCTTATCAAAGCTATATGCACCTATCATTATAGAGTGCTATTACTTACTGTTAGCTTAGCTTTACGCCCGTCAATGTAGAATTTAGAAGTATAGATGTTTGTATGCTATCTATAATATATTTAACTGTGTGGAATAAGGAATATTTTATTTATTTTAATTTCATGTTGCTTAGAGAATAAAGTTAATTGAATTAAATAAATAAGAAATAAAAAAAATCATTTAAGAAAATCAGTAGAATTTTTGATTATGCACAATAAATATTATTTCAACATATATTTGAGCTATAAAATAAAAACTACAAAGAATTTTACCCCAATACGAGCATAAATAAGTACGTAATACATCAAGTCTGAAGCATTACCTCAGCACCAACGTATTGTGCGGTAATCTTAGCAGTTCGGCGATGGATGTAGGTCATCGGTGCAGCCTGCAATGCGACGCCGGCTCATCATAACGAACGCGCTGAATTTTTTATACCTACAACACGTTCGGCGCGCTCCAAGGGACATTCAAGAGCCATCGCTTCGTGCATTCTCTCTCTAAACATTCCTAAATTATAGATGCCTGGCCCGACAATGTTGGCTTGGATGGCTACGTTTTGTACGATATTATTCAAGTGTTTTAGATATTGTAGTAAAGTTTCAGTCTACTTTTTCATCGAAGAGGTTCTTGTATTGTAAATTATTAGAATTTTGTGATCTCTGTTTGCAATTTGTCAGTAGTGTAAGCGAGGACGCAAATCTGTACAAATAGTGTCATTTATCGCGTTTCTCTAACCCGACACCGGTGACGCGTCGCCGCCGTCAAATGAAGATGGAACACCCACTTGCCGACCCTTGAAATAAATCTTACCGTAAAAGTTTCACTCGACGGATTTTCGTTTGAAAACCAAAGAATTCAAGAGAAATCTTTTTAAAAATGTTCACGTTAGTTCGGCTTTTAGATCGGCCTTTACCGTATAAATTCAGTTGGTAACGTTTTGTATTGCACTATCCGGTACAATTTCAGTCTGCAGTATTTTTTACTGACATACGGCGTTTAATTTTCATATCGTTTCCGAGGACTCTCAATAACGAGCTTTATTCATGTTCAATTATGTAGGCAAACGATGACAGAAAAAATACATTGAACGTCGCTTTTTAAATCGCTCATCGAATGTGCAAAAGCATTCATCAAAATGTTGGGGTGACTCTCAATACCTTTTAGAGAAGGCTTAGCGGAACTCCCCTTTCGTCGTTAATGGTCTGAATTTTATAGCGGTGGGTGTCAATCGAAGTGTGGCGAGATCCCGTCGCCATGAGTGCGTGCAAATGTACTGGCCGTGAACTTACCGCGCGCCGTCGTGGCCTGATTGTAATGTAACTGCATTGGCCCACTTAGTCCCCTCCTGACCCTGTCGCCAGGCCGATGTAAATATAAGTGACCCTCGCGACATCTTTATAATTGTACCTAGCTATGTGGATCGTGAATTGCGTGCGAATGTCTCCGCGTTGATTTACATGAAGAGGCCGCGGTATTCATGATGTGCTTCATATTTATTTTCGCAGTTTCTTAAGGGTAATTGATTTAAATTTTAAACGGTGACTATAAATATTACGAAATAATTATGGTAGTAAATGTCTCGATGATAAATTTGATGTAAGTCATAGTTCGAGAGTTCCCTTATCCTGAGACGTTAGGGTGCATATTAAATCAACTGTATGGGACGTTAGGGCAGACACTTATCTAAAGTGTCCGTCCTGTGTTATAGTGCCTACGTGCTATATCTAATATCGAGGATCAAAGGTGTGGTAAGCAAGTTCTAGTGTTTGTGTGAACTAAAGCAGTCCCTGAAGTGTTTCGAACATTCTTACATTTGAAAAGTATCAGTTATTGCTTTTTTACGTGTATGTGCTAGAACCTTATATTTATAAAGAAATTAAATATAAATAGAATTTGGAAGGGCATGCGACACAGGTAGGTACTCGTCTCACAATATATTTAGATACAGATCTAAATTTATGTTTGACGCAGTGTCGACATACAAATTATGGGGAAAGTGTTTAATGGACAGATGAACTGACACCTCGGACCCCTAATCCCTAGTATCCTACCTTTGGCATTACAAGTCATTCAAGGTGAATTTCCTCTGGGTTAAGTACTACTTAATTCTGACAAGTGGGTGGACAAATGTTGACAATGTCTCACCTCGAAGGGATAACAAGGATACACTCAATTTAATAACAAGTTTACAAAAGTGATTCACGACGGCATCTTGTTGTAACTCATTGTTTAAATTTATGGGTTCAGGGTCACGAAGTTTAAGCGGTTGTTGTCAAGTGGGCCTTTATGGCGGCTAGAATAAGACGATAATGTTTACATAATACCGTTTCATTTAGGATGGCTTACACTTGAAATTCAAGTTAGTATTTTGTATATTTCGACTCGGTTTTAATGAAGTTAATTTTTTGTTCGATAATTTAACTCGTATATAACCTGATTCCTAACTGTTGTTATTTAGGTACATAAATAAATATGAGCTTCATAATACACAAATAATCGAATACTGAGTCCTACATACAATTCATTAATTACATGAGCGGGAATCGCATTTGGCACAAAACACGCATTACGGATCAACACATTCATATTCCTTTGTGAGACGCGGATATATATTATTTACATGCCACTACGATACGCAGTTCAAATGAAATGAACAAGAACTAATTGCAATTTGCATGGATGCATCCGTAATGCATTCCGCTCCGATTGTCCCAGCCGGGTGCCAGAGTGCTAGCTATTAGATTTGTGAAAACTTTTTAAAATATTTTCATTCTGAATCTCTGATAAAATCACAGTTGCACGATGTGAGAAATGTTTGATGAATGCCGCAAAGCTATTGTTATACTGACCTATTTTAAGTGAACAATTGATTCTTTGTGGCGAGAATATTGTTGGGTTAATAAACTGCAGGTGAGGGTAGTTAGAACTTGAACTAATCATCACTACAAAGAGAATTTATATACGGTATACAATTACAAATGTTTTGATAGTTTTCTCTAAATATGTAGCTTTTTTACTCGTAAAATATATGAGGGAAAAGCTGATGATGCTGAACAATAAAGTAACTTTAATACCATTTTTAGTAGAATTCTTGTATAGCAGAAATTTCCTTGTGAAACTAGGACAACAGAGAAAAAAATACTGCATAAAAAATGTAAAACAAGACCACGTCATACTGTAGCAGTTTCACAAAACCTCATAATTCATGCGGGTAACTATTTCAGCTGACTGCTGAAAAATTGGAGTTTGACAAATCCAATTTATTTTGTCATTTTCTTTTGGAAGTTAAACGACACCTCCGTGGAGCGCAAAAGTTTATTCAAACTTAACTAGCTCCACGTTTTTGTAAAATTAGTTCTGTAGATAAAAATACAATTGTGGAGAGAGCAAAAAAAGTATGTTCGCAAAAGTTAGATAACGCTTTCTTTTGTTTGAACAAGACATTAATATCAAAACAATATTTGGAACGAGATTTGCGAAATCTGGTATTTATTATTCAGTGTAGCCATTTGAAGCCCAAGGAAACAAAATTAGAGACAGCTGCGTGGAACAGTGAATAATGTACTGGATTCAACCCTTTCACGTAGCTATATGTAGGTCCCATCTGTAGATAGGTTGTCCAATCATAGAGGAGCATTGTCCGGATAAAAACGGGCCATATCCGTCCCAGCGTCGACCGCAATGCGTGGCCAACCACTCGAATGCCAAACTGATTTGTGTATTGTGTTGTTTTTTCCAGTTCCCATGGACAAATAAATCACTCATGTTAAGCTGTCGTTTCCGAGCACTGCATATTTGTAAGAGGCTTATTTTAAACGACCGCCATTAATGAATTATATAGGAAAATATAAAAGAGTTATGTCATTCATCTAAAGAATAATAGTAGGAATGTAAACTGGTCCATTGAAGTTGAAATCTATATAATCGACATTACAGCCTTGAAACCTTTGACCAGAACCGTTGGAAACTATTGGAAATAACTCTCCCTGTAGAATAGCTGAGCGGTGGAGTGGTTAGGGACCACTAGACAAAGTGACTATCATTAGTCAATGAAATGAATGGGGTTGACATTTTTGGATGCTGTGATTTCTCGATAGTGTGATCCATCTCGCTATTTTTGTTCATGTTTTCTACCCGTTAAGATATATCAAATGTAACGTATATGAACGAGCATATTTTATTCATTCTACGACACCAGGAACCTCCCATATTTCAGTCTAAATTTGCCTATAGTCTGATAAATACAGGATAGGATAAGACGCTTCAAGATACATTGATCACACATTAGTATTTAGTTATAGAAAACGCAATGACCAGAAGCATATACAAACAGCAGCGTCTCGTGGTAAACACTACATCCAGCCCCAGCTGCGTCAAACAAGTGCAGTGTGACGTCACAAAGGAGCGGCGTCCGGCTCGGAAGCGGTAAGTGCCGGACGCGCAGCCGGCAGCGGCGCGGCGTCCGGGGCTCGCGACCTTGTCCTCTAAGTACTGACGGTTTATGACAGGTATTTAATTGTTTGTCTTCAAGTACCTACTATTTATAAATGAAATAAATGTTTGGCTACCTAACAAATCACATTGTGGCATTATTGAAATTTGCATATTGTCGACATATTGTGTATACTCAAACTTTTAAACCGACTTAAAAAAAGGAGGAGGTTCTCAATTCGGATGTTTGTATGTTTTTTATTGCAAATTATTGACTTACATGTATATAAGTTTATTTTCGATTCAGGTAAGTTTGAATCGTAGAATTTCAACTAGTGGAGCTCTTTCTCGACATTTTCATATCATAGTAAGTATTTTTACACAAAAAATATTTGAAAAGAGTATTGTCAACTTACCTGCTTATTTTTGAGAAATGTCATATATTTTCCATTAACATCAAATTTTGGATTTTGCAGATGGAAAGCAAAGGAATATGTATGTATAACTACGACTAACAGCTAATGTAGCAACAAAAGCTCAGGATAAAAAGTTCCTCTCGAAAATGCTTTACATAGAAGCTCTTTCTAATGCAAAAATATTACCAACACTGCTTAATATACTTTCTGGACCTGAATATTCTGCTTCACCGTGTATGTTTCAATTACGGCTTACAATTAATTCGAGACACGGAGCCGTTCTCAGCAGCTGCGCTTTGTATGGTTTAAGATAGACTTGTGGTTCAGTCTAGGTTTAAATATCCTTCAGGATAGGACAGGCATGTGAGATGAGCGTATTATAAACTAAAAGATTATTTATTTGTAATGCGTAGAAAATTACTTAATCATAACGGTTTTGTATTGCCCAGTACTGTATGTGTTCAGTGAAGCTTTACTTACAGTGAAAAAACTTACACGTTCACGTTAATTAGAACTATCCATTCCATAATAATTACGTTAAAAGCAATTTTCAATGTACGTACTTACAATTTAATCACGTTTGTTTACCTCAAGGCGTGTAAATCTCTACACTATTACGTTACCTGCACGTACACGTAACAGTACTCTACGTTGTACGGTAACTACGGTCCACTTTTCGCATCTCCCTTATGTTGGTGGTATTTATTTTCAATCAGTTTAATGGGTATTGAAGCGCATAACCATTAAGGCTGATATAAATTGGACCATTTATGAATACCATAATGGGTTTGCGCCGTAATTTAAATGTGAACAATGAAAAATGAACAAAATGTATTAAATTTTGTTTCGGAACGTAACTATCAATTTAATCCGCGGCAAATTGAGAGTAAAGCTGGAATTGTATCGGGAATTGGTGTTATCGTGTTATCTCACCTGGTTGCGGTGAATTAGCATTCGATATCCATAGATAGGACGATTGCCAACTTCGTTTGTCGTACGGATCGTGCGAAAACTTCACAAACTTCAAAAAGGAAGCAATAAAGATTTACTAATCTTTATAGCACCCACTTTGAACTTTGCGCACAGTTTTGTTTTGGCGACTCTTTTGGCGTTGGCCAGACAAATGATGGAATTTCCGCGATATTAGTGTAACGACTTTGTTATGTGCTGCAAACGCCTAATGTTCAAAAACAGCGCTTCTTCTTTCTAGTTAAACTTGTGCCTAATTTGATTAATAAAATGGAACCATATATGTTATGGCTATAAATATATGTTATCCTATACTATCGTATGTACAGTTTACTGATTTGATACATAGTGGAGTAAATAACACAACTTATACCAACAAAAACAAAAGTGTAACCCGTTGTGACGTGTTTATCTACTAGGATAGCATAGACAGTAGACAGTGAGACAGGATCGGCCAGCGATCAGCGTTGCTTATCGGTAATCCTTCTATCGCGGCCGGCTTACCGGTATCGGCGCAATCATCGCACTCGCTTGACGTTTGATGCCCAACGAATAAGGAGAAGCTTCGGAATAATTGCTTAATGTCACTGCTGTGGATTAGAAATGCATTATTTTATTATGTTACAGATATGTAGTAACTGTATTTATAGATTCCTGCTTTAGTTTTTTACATTATTAAATGTATACTTCATTCATTTATTTATTTCTTACTTATTCTAAATTGTTATTTAATGAGTGTAGGAGAACCTGGCACAAATACGTGATATTAGAACTTTCATAATTTCAGTCCTAATTATATGATAAATAAGGTCAAAATTATACCTTTTCCATCCACACGTAAATAAAGGCAATACCTGTTTTTACAGACAAACAAGCTCAACCCTTCATAGTGTTATTTTTATTCCCCTTTAAAACCGAGTAAGCGTCGAAACGATTTGAAAGTTCAGAATTAAATGTATAATGAGAATGCCTTCACAAACTCGATGTCAAACGCTTCATTCTGCAACGTCTTTTTGAATTTTATTATTGCCTTTTAGTCGTCATGAATTTCCAACTACTTTTTCTTTGATAGAGCTCAAAGGTTCTTTAAAAACATTATGTCCAGTTAAAGCTTTATGAAACTTTTAATATCTGGAAATAAGGAAAACTTTAGTGTTCCTATTTTCTGAATGGAATATCTGATCCTTTTTTATATTTTCATGGACCGTTGGGAAAGGATTTCTCGTGCGATGATCCTCAAAGGAAGTTTTAACAAAACACGGTATATTTAAGAAGTGTGTGTTACATTTTCTCTGAAAATTTAATGTTAAAATTTCATTTAATGGTTTAAAATACAAAATTCATTGTGGTAGGTACGTTTTAATTAACGCAAAAATAAAAAAAATATTTTTTTAAACATATAGAAGTGTTGTATTTTCATCGTAAACAATGTACCTAAAAGAAAAGTGTCTGCTATCTTTGAACAATCTGTTCGTAGCTCGTTGTTTAATCGTTGATCGATCGGCATCTGTCAGACACCTGTCACACAGACATATTGTAAGGCAGCATTCTTCAGGGAAAACAACGGAAAACTGACGGCGACAGGCTTTGTAACGCGGTTATTTTTGTCATTCTTATCTGGTTTTTGTGTGTATTCGATAGAAATTCGAGGCTTCTTATTCAATTCAAACCAAACAATCAGATGAATTGTTTGTCAAGTACACGATGCTCGGAATAATCGGAAATTGTAGCTAACGTGGAAATAATCATAGAAATTTAATGGAAATCTGATAGGTAATTACAGTTAAACAACCATTTAACAGCACAAGTGCTCAATTGTTCACTACCTTTGTGCAAAACCATTTTCATAATACGAAGCTAACACAAAACACATTTGCGTGGCTTACTGCGCAAATTCTCGCCGTTACCAACCTAATAGGTAAGGCACGCGACATTTCTATTATAATACCAACATCAGGAACAAATATTCGCGTCTGTCTGTCTATAGCCTCAGGCACACGAAATTAAACCACAGGACTGCACTGCAATTTACCTACGATATACGGACGATACGATTTGATATTTCATTGGTAGAAATGTTCATCAATTTCACCGACGCTTTTGTTTCATTTCCCATAGACTTTGAATATATGTTTATTGAATCTGCACTTTGTGTGCGCTGTTTGCAATTTTGGAATTGAATTTTGGTTAATGTGTATTATAATTCTAATTTCATAAATACGGCTCATTGCTTTTAAAACTACGTTAATGAAACAGGAGCATTAAACAACATGGTATTAAATTATACACAAGGTAAAAGCCTTCTTTTGGTTCTGAAAACATTTGTAAAAATGAATAGAGCTAATGCGATGTGTTTTAATATCAATGATTTTGAAAATAACTGTAGATAGGTTTCTATTAACTTGCATTTTGACTATAATGTGACGGCAAACGGTCGCCCGACCGTCACATATTATATCGCAACTCTACTAAAATATATGAAAATTGAACACATATTGCGACGAGAAATTTCATAGCGGTGACAGACGTACATAATTAATAATAGATAGTGGCTTTGCTACCACTATCAGTTCATAATTGCTCCACATTTCCTTCTCAATAATTCGTGATTTAATATAGTTACAATGTGCTCCCATTAACATTGTTACTACGAACATAGCTTTTGGCATTAAGCTGTATTTACAGTAATTATGTTATTTGTTGCAGTTATTTTTTATACATACATACAATCACGCCTCTTTCCCGCAGGGGTAGGCAGAGACCACTTCTTTCCACTTGCTACGATTACTACACACTTCTATTTTATCTTATTTTTCATCTGAAATCTTATAATGTATCTTTGCTCTTTTAAACTGGAAGGAATTGAAATATAAAGAATAGGTGAAAATAAAATATAGTTGTGATATCGTACTTGTTTTATTTGGAAGACAAACTCTCAACCTGTAACGTCAAAAGAATAAAAGCACTCTCTTACCCTTTATTTGTTTGTCGATTGAGTCAACTCTAGGAAGCGGTTCCATTGAAAATCCAGTTGCACTAGTCGATTCAATACCCCCTTACAATGGAAGTTATTTAATACAAAGTTTGCACATTCATCAATTTGGGATTGTAATTTGAAAAGGTGTAAGAATTACGGCCCGACTTGGTCGTTGTGGGCGCCAAACACGACGCGACGTTGTTGTGAATACAATTTGATTTATCGACGCCGAAAATTGAATCTATGGAGAAAATTGTGTCTTTTATTGCGTTATTTTTTAATAAATATTCGTTTATTAATTTTGTGTTTTTTGTATACATTTGCATTTATTCTTGTAAGTGATTTTTATGTGAATTTTATTTGTTTAAAATCTTTCCGTCACCGACATACGACTGCCGATTTACGGCAGCTGAACTTTTAATTCATCTAAATTTAAGATGCAAGTAATTTTAGAGAAATAGAGCTCCATTTCTTTCTTCACCGTCAATAAATACACTATTGACTGTATTGATAGACTGTTAAATTCTCAATAGAATTTCAGCATCAATATGTTGCATTGAAAGTTGTAAACGACGTTATGTGGATAGGTTATCGTGCATCTATCGTCCACGTTTTATTCGTTGCTGAATGTTGGCAGCACGTACGCCACGCTCCGGGTATTAAGTTTAAAGATCGTATAGTGCACGTAGTGACATGACGCCAGTAAGAAAGAAACTTATTTAACTCGTCTACATTATTCCTTCTATTTATGGTCTTGGTACTAAAATATAACGGCGAATGTTGCCTGCAAATTGTCGCCCTTACTTGGTCTTAAGAAAGATACCTAAAATTCGTAGACTACGTTATTTAATAATTGAGGTTTTCCAGGTACCTAATTGAACAAAAATGTTCAAGCTTTATCAGATATTTACAGTTATGTATTCTACCAAAATTCTACTTAACTTCAAACGAAATGCTAAATTTAAAATATATCCCACGTATACCCCACCGAAATACTCCGAATTAAGGTAATTTGCCGTTGAAGAGTGGAAAACGTAATTTGAAACCCTTGACCCTTAAAGCAGGTACGTACTAATTAGTGATACGGCTGTAATTTAACTCTATTATTATTGATGATTACATTCGCGGACCGAGCGGCCACCCTCGCATAATCCCTTCGCCAACGGGTACCGTAAGATATTACGAGACCCATGGGAAGTCGATTCTGCCTTTGGTACAAAGTTACTCCTATGGTAATTAAACCTATAAATGAAAATTATACCTTATGTAGGGTATCCGTAAACTTATTACGAGGGGAATTAAACGTGCCATCAAATTATCCGGATAATCTGAGGTGAAGTTTAGTTAAAACTTTGTGCTTTCGTTGGCTGAGCTCGTTCCGCGTCTGTTGTCGGCGCGATATGCAACTTCTCTTACATTATTTGTCTTGCTATAATCAGTATTTCGTTTGTTCACGAATCAAGAGTTTCTTGTTTGTTATTCTGTAATTCGTAAGTTAACAGTTACTGTTTCACTTAGACTTTAAGACTACTCATTAAATGCTTTTAGTCCGGTTCTACAATTATTTAAAATTTTCGTATTTATCGAGTATTTGTAGTTTGAAAGTTTTGAGATATAGAACTAAAACAACTATATAGCTACTTAATCTTTATAATTGATTTCTAATGACTATAATGTTTCTCTGTTGTAGACGAATGTTTTAACTTCATAGCTTCTTGTATTCGTAAAGGATATAAGTATTTTTGATACTAGAAACTAAGTAGGATAAAAGGTTTTCCAGTGTATTTCCAGAAGGTAATCCACGTAACGTCGAGCAGCAAGGCCGAGTCCTATAATTATACGTTTAAATTAACTAGGTACCGACTCTTTTGTAAATGTAATTGCTTTCACAAAGTTCGTTTGAGTGTTTGAAGGCCCTATTAATTTTATGTTAGGAATTCAATTTGCGAGAATAACTGCTTTATTTGTCTATTAGTACCACGTTCTGGATTATGAATAGATGAATCAAAACTCAAATTGAATGTAACTAATTAATTAGTTACTTATTATGAAATTCCTGATGTCTGTACGACAAAATTAATTTACAACACGTGTTTTACTTAATTGATTGTAAATTTTCCTTTTATTTATTAGTCCTAGTTTTTGGCAGGCGATATGACATTATGTATAAATTTTGTAATTTTTTTTTTGAAATAGCTAAACAACAAAACTAATAAATGACTGCCGTGATATTGCGGTATATACCTATGTGCATGTATGTATCAACAAACAACGACTATTATGAAATCGCAATACAAAAAAGTTATATTTTCATAATCCTTATTTCTTATTTGCATTACGAGTACATAAATAAATAAGTCTATAAAAATGCTTAAAGAACGCCTTGGCTTTATTACGTTTAACTAACTCGTAGGTAGGTGTTTTAAGTTATTGCGAGTAGGCATTAAGTCCAAAATGCACATTAATTTCGACGAATCGCAGCGCTTTATCCCCAGAACAGTTAAAATTTAATGGCTTAGGTTTATAGTCAGGAAATCTGATATAAAACGAGGCACGAAAACGTTGCAACGGTTGCAATGACTGCAACTATAATTTCGTTCTGCCCCAAAAGATTTAGGATAAGTAATGTGCAGATTGTATCTATGACTTATACATCTAACTCAGATCCTTTGGCACGGAAAACAAGAGCTCCAGTCCACATAACAGAGAGCCAAATAGTCACATAGATATTATAATTATGATAAACATGTTTTATATGTTAGAGAGTAATGATGTCCGGAAATAAACTTACATATATGATACTTTTGAATAAAACCAGCCTGTAACTGTCCTAGTTCAGAGAAAATCTTTTTATTTTGTAGGGAAGGAGAAAGCGTTGTTTACCACGCGTGTTCAGTGCAGGTACGCGATTTCATTCAGGATTCAATTCACCTTTAGTTAATGTATGACTGTACTACAGTATACCTACTTTTGTGGAGACACATACATATAATCACGCCTGTTTCCCGTAGGGGTAGGCAGAGACCACTTCTTTCCACTTGCTACGATCCTTACATACCTACTTGTTTCGCTTCATCCACTGTCATAATTCCCTTCATACATGCTCTTCGGTTTAGGGTACTCTTGACCTGGCCTTTTTTCAAGACTTCTCCGATTTGGTCTAGAAACGTCCGCCTAGGTCTACCCCTTCCAACACTTTCATTCACACTCGCCTTATACACTTTTTTCGTCAATCGTTCCTCATTCATTCTCTCGACATGGCCAAACCATCTCAACATACCTTTATCAATTTTTGTCACTACATCTTCTACAAGACATACAATTGCTGTAAAAAGTAACTTTGTTTAAGTCACATAGGTATAGTAGCCTAGACACGAAATTGTGAATGAATAAGTTAGTATTTCATTACTTTCGGGACTGTTTTAATTTTTGTAATCATACTACGTTGGAGACATAATAATACGTTTCTATTTTCATGTACGAGGTCTTTGGACCCTTAAGGTTCTTTAGCAGTTGTTTCGGTACGATGATAAATAAGTTATAGCTACTGTAAAAGTGATTGAACTAAGCATGACTTAATAGTACGTTGAAATCTGAAATATAATTTTACATTGACAAGGATGACGATGTATTTATGGATGCCTATTAGTTTCATTTATATAAATAAGGTATTTTAGTATAGATGTAGGTGTTTATATTGTAGAATAGACTATAAATCTTTATTTACATTGAATGTAGGTAAATATAAGGTGTTACATTTAAATTTGAATCCGTATACAATTCTGCCTTAATAGTCTGCATGCAAATATTATTAACAATGTTTAAATAAAACTTGAAACCAACTATAATCTTAATTAAATTAAATTATCTTATCATCTATGAAATCTTGTACTGAATAGTAACATTTATGTAGTAGGAATGATATACATTGTTTTTTAAACTTGGTATGATACGTTTTTTTATTGGTTCTGAAATTTTGTTTAAGATTTTAGGCGCCATGTAGGCCTACATTGTACATTAGATTCAAGTATAGAATTTAAAAAAAAATTTGCTTGTGTATTTTACATTATTTGTAGATCGTTTCTACAGGTAAAATTTTGTGAATTGTCTGTTATGTTCAATTTAAAGTTGATTAATTAAAGTCTTGCGAAATAAATAGACTCTGTATGAAAAGCTCGCTGTCTAAGTGTCTCGGCGACAAACGTAGGCGTTCAGTTAGTGACGGTTCAGTAAATGTTTCATTTGGATTGGTTTGTGATGTTAACACACATTTGACACTCACATCAAGACAGGATTTGATCGGTTTTCAGCTATGGAGTAGGAATATTGAGATTTAGCTAAGCGTATTTTTTCCTAAACCAAATACAAAATACTTTTTGTAAAGTTAGAATAAACGAAATTTTTGCCAAGAAAATGACTTTTTGCCAGACATTTTAATACACTAAACGTAAAATTACAGACACCTGTAATAAATCTATCCCGGCTTACTAAACATTAGTTATGACAAACTATCTATTTGCAATGTTACTTACACATTGCAAATAGATAGTTTGTGTAAAAAAGAAAAAAGTTTTTTCTCAAAGTCGACGCCCATAAAACATTGCAAGGATTTTCACCGTAGTAAAAAGGGTGCAAGCTGCAGTACATCTCGCATCTATAAAGAAATTCCTTTCAGATGTGCGTCGATTGCGTAGCATGATTATTGCAGAGCCTTTACACCACAGAACTGATTCCCAGAGCCTTTTGTTCTGACGTCAGTTTCACTTTAGATACCCATCACAGTATGGTTCTGTCACTTCTTTCTTTTTCCTAGGGACAAGCGATTTGTCTGTGTAAATTGTTACGTATAAGCAAATATGATAGAATTTGTGTTAGTTTAATTGTTATTGAAATGTTAGGAAAAAAATATGGGACCTTTAACGTCTATGACGGTGTATGTCTCCTCATTTTACACCTTCTTATATTTTTTTGGTGGTCTCTTGTGTATTATTTATTTCGTCAAAAGATGTTACTATTAAGCGAGGGTCCAATTTTCCTCCCACTATATATTTATTTTAATAGCAATGAACTTTAAAGCTGTTAGGCATATTCTACCATGTTTTGCTTAAAGGTCAAAACCATCAATTTGTTAGAAGTATATCGTCGACATTACTTATTAAAATTCCTCAAGTTTATGAACGAAGTCAAACGGAACAATAAATTAGATTGTAACTTTACAAACAATTCATTGCAGATGTATTTCAACGAATGAACATAATTGATTAATGTTTATTTTGGTTCGTTTTGTGTTCATCGTAATTTGTGTAAACATGATGTGTATTGAAAATGAAAAGTACTATTGTAAAAAAGAAAACATTTACATACAATATTTCTTTAATTTTGCTTTTTTCAGTGATTTTACTTTGTACTCAGTTTTTTTTTTCTTTCCCGTCAGTTGTATGTCGTAAGATTTTAATAAACATCTTCAGTCTCACTTACATATTTTACTTTGCTATCGAGAAACAACGTTTCATAAAAATTTTACTTCTTCACTTCCCAGAAAGCTTGGTTTTTCAGTTGTTTTGGAACACTATCTCATCTACGTTTTTTTCCATTATGACAAGTTTCACAATTTTCTTTACAGGCTGTACGTACACCAAAACAAACCTTGGGAATTTAGTGCCTAAGTGCTTATTATTACTTACCCTTCATTTATTACCTACTTACTCATGACTCATCTTAGCTGTTGTTTACCTGTATTTAGCGAAAATAATAAAGCAAAACTGTAATATAAACCTCGATCTTTCTTCGATGACCCTCGGGGTCCTCTTAATGATTTCCTAGAAACTTAGCCTTTTGGCAAGAGGTAATGTTATATTTATTGTTCTGTTCACATAGCAACAGTAAAGGTCTGTATGTGAATAATCTCGCTAATAGTATTTGCTGTGGACAGATATGGCTTAAAGACAGTAAAAAAATACGATTGGATTAAACGAGCAAAATTCAAAACGATGAAAAGCACAAAAAAAAAATCTATCCAAAAACAAACACCGGTATGTCGACTAGTTCTAAATAAAAGAGACAACTAAACAGAATCCTAATAGAGAACATTTGGACACAAAGGCATAAGCTCTAGTTTTAAAACGATGTTTTGAAGTACCTCAACTAGCATGAAGGTTCAATTTTACACAACGCTAGGTATGCAACAAAGTTCATAAAACTCATTCATGTATGTATATTGTCGGAACATGTTAATGATTTTCTATAAGCAATTTAGTAGTCAAACATGTTGTGACGTAAGCACGTTCTGTTTCAGTAGACAGGTCGATCGTGCGTAATGTAAGGCACAAACACTATTGCATAGGTAAACGACGGTCATTTGTTATCCTGTTGTCACGGCCTGGCTATTGCCTAATTAATTGACTAGGAATGTGGTCGGATACCTTGATTGATGAGCTTCTAAATTATTGTATTCTTAGCCGGTAATGTTACATTTCTGGCAGACATTTGTTTAATTTTTCTTCTGTACCTACACGTGTTTTTGCGACTGTGTTTTGGATGTATATTAAGAGCATTATCTGACCTCTACCTCAATAAATTAGTTGAATACCTACTAAGATATCGGAATATTTGATTTTTAATTCTAACAAAACTTTTGAAGAACTAAAGTATGGACCTAAAACGCAGAACACACTGTTCTGCGTTTTAGGTCTAATAGAACAATTCATCATAGTTGATAATATTTGAAAAAATGGAAAGGTAAGTCTCCATTTTGAAATTCTGTCATGATAGTATTATATCAGAAGGGTGTGATCGATGGTCAGTGCAATCTACTCAGTTATTGATTCAGAAGGTGGAGAGCTGCGCTGCATATTGGGATTAAAGCGGATCAATTCGTCAAGTCACGACTCCCAGTCAGAGGCCGAATGTTGTTTTCATTTCATCCACCTTTTGCAGAAGCTTATAACTCCGTCCTAAAATTGATTGCAGCCAGATCAATCTTTTACCTTACGAGGCTTTTTTTATAGAACTTCATTTGTTTCCTTCACCATCTTTTGATAAAAAAGAATTTCCTTTTATAAATGGTGGTATATTAGCTTGTTAGATTATGGCTAGCCGGCGATCTCATTTTTATTAGACTCAGGTTCGTCTAAAGCTCTGAAATCTTAGCCTATATTGGTGTTAAGGTTTCTTTCTTATTTAGGTGACCTAAATACGGTTAATGGAGCGTTATTGTGTTTTTGTAGGTCATAATATAATATTAATATTAAGTATGCTATTTGAGACACGAACGGTAGTTGGGCAATTATAAAATCAGTTAATACAGACGTATTAAAAAAAGTGGATTCATTTGATAAAGTTGTTTCTTACTTCTAGTATAGAGTCATATACCTAGTTAAGTTTTTGATATTATTTTTTTAAATAACCTATTAACTGACCCACTGCTGGGCAAAGGTCTGACACCAGCCATTCCTGTCTTGAGCCATTTAATATATTTTATAATAAATTTGAACGATTACAAAAACTAATATAAAGCTTACAAAAAATTATGTACAAAATGGAGTTTAGATATTTCCAAGCATCGTCTATATAAAATGTAATGTAAACAACATATTCCCTAGCTATGCTCGACCTCTCTATATTTAGCTAGATCGAATAACTTGAACGTGGATGTAGTGATATTGAAATTAAATTACAGGTCAATCTTCGGCTGCGGTTGCTCTCTATTAAGACCTGCAACTAGATATTGATCTGACTTGAGATGGCTCGGAACTTGCCTTAATATAATATGAAAGGCATGCAGTAGTATGATTGAGAAATATTTTTAGACATGTTTGTCCTAGCAAAATATCTGTACAACTGTACAAGTTGGTAGATGGATGTGCTTCTAGCATTTTTGTGTATGTTATAAGTACTTTTATACGTTACGTACGTACGTTTTATTATGGAAACGTGTTTTTTTTAACTCTTTTTTGTCTTAACAATCGTTGTTATCTTCCATAAACTCGGAAATAATTAAATAAATAAAAAATATATAAACATATTTAACACAATTTGTTTGTGTAAGAGGCTGAAATCAAATAATTTAAGACAATTTTCTTATTTAAAAGGACCCACAATGCTCTCGCAATTAAATCGTAATATTTAAAAATACTTCTTATTCTAATCCACGGATGCAAGTTGTTTGAAATTCGAACGGGCTCTATAAACGACTTTTATTTGTTTTTAAGCCAGTTTTTCCAACATCTACTGTGCTAATTAGAGCAGAAAAGTACGAACGCTTTTCCGGGCATTTAATTAAATTTCTTTATTTTTAATATTGCTTTTTCGAATTGATTCTTTGGTTATTTCGTTTGTGAATTAAAGAAGCTAATATGAAACATGAAGCTGTCTTTATTGTTTTCATTTGATTATTTTCTTAGTGAACGCTTATTTCTCTCATTGTAATATTTTATTCTTAAATAAGTTCTGTAACACCTAAATTTGTTAAACTATTTAGGGTTTCAGAAATTGGTATATCCTAAATCAATTAATTCTAGATGAGTTTAAAGCTTTAGAATTTGCCGAGAGTAGGATATGAACCTATGTATTATAAAATTAAATAAAAAACAGGTTTAATTCATTAACTTTAACATAATAAATACTAATCTTATTTCATTTATGTCAACTATGTATTGGATGTACCTAGTAACAAAGTAATTTTCAAAGAACGATGAACTAAACAGTAACGTCAAATAATAGCGAGGTGACGTTGATATTTTATGTCATAAGGTAAGTCCTACACAATAACATATAATACATCTATTACATATATTCAATAGAAATCGATATAATATGAAGGTTAAGGTATTCAAATTAAACATTATTATCAATTATAAAACCGTGTTGAGGCGTATTTATGTTTTGAATTTGCCTGACCTATTCCTGTAGTTGTTTACAGTAGTGTATGTAATGGGTACATAAGACACGTTTGCCTTCCGCCGGCAATGCCCCTCCGAGTCGGAAGTCCGTCCATTGAGCTGCAATCTTACCATCCGGGTGCTGTTACACTAGTCCTCGAGGTAAGTCACGTAATATATGGTAAGTGTTGTTTATTACTGTGATAGTAGTTTTAATGGATTTGTTAATTGCTGATCGATATAAACTAATAAAATGGAAAAATATAATTAAAACATCATATTATTTAAAAGCTGTTGTTTTTCGACATTTGTTTATTATATTAAACACTAGCAGCCCGCCCCGGCTTTGCTCGGGTGCAACGCTGATACCAAATATAACTACATAATCATAAAGTTCTGTAGGGCGAAGCACAGCCTTGGACGCACTATTTGGTATAGAGGCACACGACCCCCGGCCCCCGCGCGGCCCTCCGGCCGGTACCGCCGCAACCGCTATGTCCCTGCATTTTAAATTTGTAATATCTTCGAAAATATTCATTTAAATTACATGCTGTAAAGGGCAATATTGATCTATATTACATGCAAAATTTATTAAAGGTACTTAATTGGATAAGGATTAATACTGTATTGCTTAAAATCGATTTTTCGTAAATAAGTAATAAATAAACGATAAAAATGGTTATTGTGGGTTATCCTCAAGAGATAGAAATATACCATCGCGGACTTTTTTGTAGATCTTTTTAAGGAGCACAATACTGTAGTACATTATTTTGATCTATCTCATAGGGTTCAGCCAGCGTTCGCAATGAAAGCGCAAAAAAGTGTTCATTTACGACCTTACTTTAGAAATCTCTAAGATTATCCGTGTTTCTCTACTTTATTATGCATGTATTATACATATAAACCTTCCTCTTGAATCACTCTATCTATTAAAAAAAACCGCATCAAAATCCGTTGCGTAGTTTTAAAGATTTAAGCATACATAGGGACAGACAGCGGGAAGCGACTTTATTTTATACTATGTAGTGATAGTGATAATTGAGATAAAATTTTGCGTGATCACAAACTCTCTGTCATCTATGATCAGTAACTCTAGGTACCGATGGTAGATGACCTGCCTACAGCTACGTATCTTGCTGCATTACTTTCCAAAGAGTCCTCGTTTCATTGTGGTTCAGTCACAATTAGCGTGAGTTTCAGCCGGAGCTAGTAATCTGCTGGCGCTGGCGTCAAGCCAGTGAGGAACGTGCCGCGGCCGACAATACCAGCCTACAATACCAATGTACCGGCGCAATAACTTATTTAATTGTCAGTTCTCTAATTGAAAAGGTGAAATTATTTAATTCAGTTATATGAAGTATTATATCTTTACTAACTGCCTAGTTGGCCTAGTGGTGATAAGCGCGCCTGCTACGCTAGAGGTCTTGGGTTCGATTCCCGAGTCGACCTAGGTGTTATTGGGTTTTTCTATGAAATACTCAGTAGCAGGTCGGAGTTTGGATTTGTGTCCGGCTCGCCCCCTATTACATGGGACCTAAACATATCGGCGAACTGTGGGTGTACATTTGTACGCCTCTGCCTACCCCTTCGGGGATACAGGCTTGATGATATGTTATGTTATATCTTCACTGTATGATTAAATTTAACAAAATTCGTTAATCTGTTGCTTAATTTATCAGAAGACAATTTTAATTGTTTTTTTATATATCAGTCTAGCAAAATATCGAGTCGCTGAGTAGTAGATAAATTTGTAGTCAAGGATATGTTTCTCAGAATATGTTGATACCTAAATTTAATATTACATCTGACTTCGCCGTAGCGAACATATAAACGTTCGTCTCTCTAATATTAATATTTCCAATATTAAAGAACGTCAAACGACCAATATCCATTCAATAAAACTCACTGGGATATCAATAATCGTGGTGAGTATATTTTCTTCGGGGACTAAAATAGAATCTAGCTCATAATAAATTCTAACGTGTGCAATGGCCCAGCGAGCGATAGTACGCCATCTGCCGCGCGACGTGCGAACTACCGCAGCAACATAAGGAGGATATATCAAAAATGAATGACACTGACATTTTGTCAACTGCCACATTATCGACGGTCCATTGGAAAAGTTGGTATACTTTATGAGTAAATAATACCGTTATTTGAATGTATTTAGCCACCTACGATACCATACCTGTATAAGAACTTGTAATCTATTATGCACTTCAAGAATAAAAGCAACATTTTATTCTTATAAGACGCAAAAAAGCAATAGCAAAATTGGCCCTACAAGGAAAAAATCATAGCCAGGCCATGGAGCACAATTCTATAACATTAAACATAGTATACTGACATTTCAGCCTGTCTCGTCATTATGTTTGTAGAGTATCTCTTGTGATCTTAATCTTGATAATGTGTTAGTTGTAGTACAAGTAACATACAGAAGATTACCGCAATAATTAAACGTCTGAGACGCAGACAGGTGACAGACGTGTGTTGTGTGGCGTGTGATCACTGGGAGCTGTTGTTATGATGCTAATGCTATTCATGAGGGGCTAAGTAGTTACTGTGGGGTAATTAATAGATCTTAAGTACATGTGAGGTATAACGTACAAAAGGTACATTGTTAATTGTTTTTGGCCTATGTATGCTTTACATTTAATAATGATAACTATCTTGGCTAGTTTATAGATCGTTGAAGTTTCAAAGGGAAAACGTCTGCAAAGGATGTTGATAAAATTTTGTAATTGAATTTCCCCGCTGACCCATATGTAGTTGAATACGACATAAACAACTTTGATTCAATAAAAATTGGTTGTGAATGAAAAATATTTTATTCAGTGTATTTTAATAACCTTTTAAGTAGCTAGATACTGTTTTGTATAAACATAGCTATTATTACTAAACTACATATTTAAGTGTGCCCAAGTATAATAAGCTATATTCCTAAACCCCAAAGCTAAGCTTTGTAACGAATCGCTGGTTGAGCGCAAACTCTAAACAGCGAGTGAACTCAATGGAAACCGTCTGAAAGTTTGTTGCTAAAACAAAGGCTACTTAACTTTACGTTTGCATCTCAATACAGGGATTATGAAACATAATTGCGCATTAAGTAGTACTTAACTATAATACCGCATTTATTTTGTTGAGTAATCGTTGTTTAAGGTCTATAATAGCGGCTTTCTATTCTACCTATACAAACAAATACTTTTGGGCAATGATGGCCTTGTAAAAGTTTGAAAGTTTTTCTCAAATGGAGACATTTAAGAAAACTTACCTAAGTAACAGCACCTACTTAGAAATAACTTCATCGTCAAATAACCGATATTTTTCAATAACCAGCCTATTCCGCGTCTAAAATTATGTAGCTAGGGCTCAGTGAAATAGCTAACTGTGAATAATGAAGAGCGAATGCAACTGCGGATAACTCAAGATATATTTTTATCACCTAAATTATTCTCATCATCATCAAACGAATCATTACCGAAAATAAATGTAAATTATCAGTTGTGATTGCTTTAAAATTCGGTATCCAAAGCCTTATGTCTCCATTGATAAATGTTAGGAATTCGGTAGATAAGTTCGGCCTGTGTCAAACAGGCAGAGATTAATCGGTCTGAGCTAGAGGTGAGATAAAAACAATGGTACTCTTTTTGTTAGAACGAAGAATAATTTGCTCTAATCTGTTCACTCCTATTATCTAATATACTCTTCATTTATTTTAAAAATAATTGATATTTAAAATACCTGAATTGATGATTAAGTTAAATGTAACTTAAAACGTAAAAAGAAAATACCTAAAACAGTTATTTAATATTAAAAAAAGACTATTATCAAAATACATTTACATATTTATAAACACAGGCTGGAATGTAAAACGGTTGAATTTGCAACATATTTACGGTTAATAAATGAGTGTTCCTGAATCCGCCGTTATGAGTTTTTTTTTATTTACTGGGCGGAGTATACACCCGTGTTATCAGGGCATTCTATCTTTATTCTGAGAATAATCTTGTTCTTACGGTGACCGCTCGTCGACAAGGCCGGGCAAGGGCGCTCGGTCCCACATTACTCGCGCTACAATAATCCCGAGAGAAACTAAATTAAATATTCTCTTGCCAACGTAAACTCTAATATTTATAATAATGTTTACGGTGTAAAAGCTAGTTAAGTGGATTAGCGAGCGGGTTCCGTCTCCCGCCTGCCGCATCAAATCAATGTCAGTGATTACACTGCCCTAGATACAGCCTCGTAATCAACTTACATTTTAATATGGCGTAATATCATTCCGTGGAAGGCTTATAAATAGAGACCGGCCTTCATTAATGTATTTTCTAATTTCTTCCGCTTATTTACTTTTGATTGCCAATTAAAAAATAAGTGCCCAGAGAGTTTGCTTTTCGTTTTATTTTTAGGTATTTGTCAACTTGAGATTTTATTGCGTGGGTGCCTTTGACAAGTTTTAATTTTCCTTGATAGTATTTTTCAGGTAAATTTGCAAGTTTCGCTTAGCAGAAAATAAAAAATGCATATTCTGACTTAATACATGTCCTATTACTATATTATTTAGACTGTAAGGTTTTGAATTTGTTTGATAGTTTTATGAAAAATTTTATTGATCTACTCTATTTTGGAGCAAAATTAAACTTCTTTCAGTATAAGTTGGAGCATACAGAAAAGACATAATTTTAAATCTTTTAGACTTTAGACGGATTCTCAAACTCAAACGCTTAAGCTAAGTTCTCAACATCTTAGTAAATAATCATTATTAAAAACTACCTAGGGCGGACACAAACGCTTTTAATTTTCTCAAAGTCCATTCAACCTTACGATGACGATATGTGTGGCAGACATTTAAAAAATCTCAGTTACATTCTTTAACTATCTTATTATTCATCTTCTTTCATCTTCTTTACATAATAGTAATTTGTTGTTACCATCTGACGTGAGACAAAACCAGGTTTTTTATTTGTATAACAATTACTTCGTACAGCGCAACTTTACAGTCTGATTATAAAGTCTTTGTTAGATTTAAGTTAATATTTTGGATACAACCTGGCACATAGAACGCTGGCTAAACTTACATAAAAAATTCAAAGATCTGTCAGTCACAGATTACTGGCTCTGAATTAATGATGACCCCACTCGAATACTGTTGTTTACTCTCGCTCTTACACGATATCCACAACTCGTTTAAACTTGACCTACTAAAAAGTTTATATACCATTTAATTATACTTCTTCTACACTTAACGATATATATAGCTGAAAACATTGTCCCTCAATACTCGCCCATCAATGGAACTATCTCTGATAAATGAATTGTAAGTAAAATAGAAGTTAGGTACTATGTTCAAAACACATTTTTCCCTAAAATAGTGTTTCAGAACGAACAAAAAATAAAGCAGGTAGCCTGATACCCTCTTCCATTTAAAATATTAAATGTCGGTATTCTCACGTCTAACGTTTCTCCAACTTCCTGTTGGAAGCGTGCTTGAATTTAAATTCGTTTGTTAAATTAATTTTTGCTAAATTGTCGGTAGGCGCCGTGAACTCTCATCCCAAGTAGACGCTTTATTAATTTGATACACATGACTCCCGTTTCAAAAGATTAATGCTGCATGTTGAGTTTCATTTGTTAAAACAAAAGACTACCTTTTCAAATTATGTTCTTAGGCAGGTAATTCTATCTTCAAAAATAGTTTTTATCTTTTCTTTCAATGCAACGTAAAAGGTTTATTATGTCAGTGTCAGAACTTGTCAAGTTTGAATTTAGAACAATATCAGTCTCCGTGTTTAATTTATTCGTCAAGTTATACACTACTAAACATCGGGATAGAGAGGGAACATCTAAATATGACGCGGAAACATTGTTAGTGAGGGAACAAGAAGTTGTTGAATAAGTTTATCGTCAGCGAATACATATAAAGTGATTTTGATGGGAGTTCTGATTAGATTTGTTTACAGATACCGCACTCATTGAATTATTCAAGGCAGCTAGGTGTGGGTTCTCGCGCAATTTAAAATTGTTACTAACTTTGGAGTGAGTTTAAGTGAGTATGATGAATGCTAAGATATTTACGTTGGCGTCGTGTTCAGGCGCACTTGTAATCAAGCTTACTGCTATTACTGGGGAATAGCTTACTGTTATGTGTGTAGGTTACGGCCTGGCAAACTGCCATTTATTATTTAGGTACTTACTCTTAATATCTACACCCTAATATATTATTTAGATGTGTGGAGAGATTGACCTAGCTGTGATTGCGATACGTGAGAGATAGTAACGATGATTACGTATAATCTTACTTCGTGTGTGAAACCTAATTCTTCTTGTATGCAATTATTATTTAATGAAGAACATTTGTAAAGCCATTGGGTATTTTAACCTGGGTCGATATAGTAGAGTAAATTAAAATGGAGCTCTCGTTAAATTGAAAATAGTTTATAAATTATTTAACGTTGTATTTTCCTTTAAAATTGCAGGCAAATACTTTTCAGCGCTCACACTGGAAATCATGAATAAAGTCTGTTAAATTATTTGCACGTCGTAAATATGTGACTGAAATAATTATGTTTGGGTATAAGGTTTATAGTGTGCTCGTTTCCGGAACATTGGTTCCATAACACAGTTTAAACTTGAACACCTAATGGAGAAGGAAGTTCGGACTAGTTTGATTGAAATACAGCCTCGGAGAGCGCTTGCTGACGTTTATTGCGGCGATCGGCTTCAGCCCAGCCTCACATATTAAAACATAACACATCAATAGCCAAGTAATAACCTAAGTTTGTTAATTACCAAGTTGGATCGGTAAGCCTGTACGAGACGATGATAATTTATGAATATGAGTGTTCTAAATAATTCGAGGGGCCTGTCTCTTGTTATTAATGTCCCTTATCGCTCAGACGGTAAGCAGATTCATGTTCGTATAAATGTGCATATATTTAAATAGCGCTGAAACATTTGTTATCGAAATATTGACGTGTACTCTCACCGCACTCACCACGCCACATTGTTTTATTGGATAGCGGATTAATATTGACAAACTCGAATAAATATAATCGACGTTCATGTAATAGCTACAGACCAGAAAAAAAGCCAAACGATGGTTTAAAATTAATGGACTGTGCTGATAGCAAAACTAATTCTTAAACTTTATTGGTTAAGTTAAAAATCTATTTAATTATTTAAATACTTACGTGTTCTTTTTTTATACTCTCATAACGTATCATATAATTATTCACTTTTATTTTTAACTACCTTTCAGCTCATTCTTTCCAGTCTGCGCTTTCAGCTAATTAGATCACATAGAACTAAAACCTTAAAGGAATGTTCGCAGCGATTTGATTCGATTAATCAAAGACGTTCGCACCTCGAGTAGCTCGAGTAGAACAGAAGTCGGTAAATTAATGACTCGCCGAGATTAAAGTCGCGATCGAGCATTCTCAAATGAGACTCGATAAAAGCTCACCTACATTAAACCTTTTAACGCTTTATTGAGATAAAACTATTCGCTTTTTATGGAATAATTAACCTTTTTCCAGTCTTTTCATCTCTATTTTATTTGATCGCATGATCTGAGAAAGCTATTAATAATTTAAAAACATTTATGTGGTTATGAACCTGGTATGTAGAAGTAGTATTTAGTTGTAGCGTCGAATAGTGATTACATTTAGTACTTGAAAGCTAATCAATATCAGATCAGCATTATCCTTGCTGCAGGCATAGTTGTCTTATAGGAAGATATACAGACAGGAATTACACTTAGTTAAATAAAGACATTAATAAATTGTATTAGTAATCAATACATAAGTAACATTGAAACAACTGTCGATCGAACGCTTAGCGTTTGGTTTTTATTTTATGATTGTCGATACACAATTTATAATCGTGTTTGTTTCACACAAATAAGTCTTAAATAAAGTAAGGTAAAAACATTTATAAGACATTTTCCGTGTTACTCACCTATAAACAGGTAAGTGAACTAACATCTGCCGAGTCGTCCAGGAACGCCTAAATACACAAACATTTTAATGAACGGTATAATAAACAGGTCTTTGAACAGAAAATAAACATAGTAGAATAAATATTGTTTTAATGACAAATAGACTTAGTTGTGACGTTTGAATACATAGAAAGTTGAACGCTCAGTAACGGATCGTTATGTTAAATATCACTATATAATTATAGGATACTGTATAATTCAGAAATCCATTTTGACTTACTTTAAGTTTTAATAAATAATAATGTCTGTTTACAGTTCATGTAGATCTATCTCTCTGTCTTTAAAAAATTACCAACATAGGATTTATAAAATAAACTGTATAGAGTAACCAACTATCTACTATATAAACATAAGCTACTCAAAGCTTTAATGCAGCTAACATTGTCAGTTTTAACGAGAAAAGTTCGTTTTGTTGCGTGTAAATGTATGCAAAAACAGTTGAACGAGCTATTTCCAAACCGTTAGCGCAATGAGCCGGCGCTACAAAGCTGCCGATACAGAAACAATTCCAGACTATCCGCTTTCCTATCTACATATTACAAGACCGAAACCCTTTATGCCTTGCTCTCCTTTACGGCACAGGTCGGGATCGAAACGGTTATACAACGAACGGCACAGCTGTGTGAGTGGGACACCTGTGAAACAAGACTACAACAATTATTGGAAACATGAAAGCCATTAAATAATTTAATTAATTTAAGTATATATGCCTAACTCAATCTACGGAAAGTCGATACGATAAAATGAGATTTTTCCCACAATAACCTCAAGATTTTTCCACGCCAGCTCCGCTGATAGACAGCGTACAGAATGTATATTTAAACAGGCACTTACTTTGTTCCGGGTTGAACATGTTTACAGAGCTATCTCATTATGAGCTAACGTATTCCGTCGTCGCGTCCTTGATGTCAGGTAAAATTAATTCGTAGCACCTTTTAACGGAGAGTCACCGGAGCCTACGGTCCTCGAGGGGCGAGAGAAATTTATACGCCACATTGCCTATTCAAAAAGGTCTCCTGGAAACAAAATAAATTGAGGAGACCGAGTAAAATAAATGTAGTTGAAGAGAAGCATAAATAAACGAGGCAGTGTTCAGCGCTCGTCACACTCGTTACGTCGGATGCTCCGAGTATCGATTCCCAACCAAACGGAATTTCTGAACATTTATCAGATTCGAAATTATTCAGTGTGCTTTCGGCGTATTGAAACCGCAGCGCGGTCGAGAGCGGCGCGGCGACGTGCGACGGCCCGCAGCAGCGAGACGCGCGCTCGTATGCCTCGTGTACACGGAACACAACGCGTCGTGGCGTGCAGCTGGTTCGCGAGCGGCGAGCCATTCATTATCTCGACATGAGAGGCCGGTTAATAAATCTGGGAAATGTTTCAGCTACTATGTTATGCGGGATTAGTGCGCCACCTCGAGCGCGCACGAGCCTTTAAATTAAGGGTGTTTGCGCTGTTTCGCCGCTGTGGTTTATGTATTACATGGGTCAAAGTTAATAAGAGCGAGACACGGCGCCGCAAACAGCTGCCAACGACGCTCCGCTGTTAGAATTGACCCATAATTCTAGACGACATCTTCAGCTAATGTCTAATAACAATATAGCGGCTCGTAGCGGTCGGTGACACGTGCTCTTCATTGTACTAGATAGCTCCATATTTTTTGTAAACACTAATTGAAGCTGTCTCATTTTGCGAGACTAAAACAATATCCTCTATCTTATCGTACTGGAAATGGTTATAGTTCTAATAGTTTATACAATTTGACTGATGTAAAAATATATATCTACGAGTAAATATATAATTTTCGATGCTCCCATTTTTACACGGGAGCCTTGTCAATAATAAATGAGCTTATACGGTGTTTATTATCAAGGCATCATAGGCATCTTAATTATTGATTACATTCACTGAATCTGTACCAAGTTTTTAAATAGTTTGTTGGTATGGAGCTCTACTTGATTTTATTTTCATCTCGTCTATTATTTGCGTGACTTTTATGTCTCAAATATACACCAAGTAGAATGTTTAGACTTTGTGCAGAATAATATCTTAGAGTGATAGCAATTTCATAATGCTTAACGTTAAAAGTGGATTGCTTTCTTTAAAAATAAACATAATACAAACTACTTTTATCTTAGGCGTATTCTCTAAAAAATAGAAAATATAAAGTTAAAAATTAAAATTGTTTTAAAACATTTATTTTATAACAACAGTAAACAAACGGATAACATGGATTAAGAGAGTGAATAAAGTAAAAAATAACGTCACCCGGGTTGCTAACTGCTCCAGCGGTCACCAGTTCGCCGCTAAGTGAAACAAAAGTCAGCCATAAGTACGGAGAGCATCTGTCGTGGAATTAAAAAGGACGAAGTGACAAACCATTTTACCCTAATGTCTCTGAAAACATGAGGCATTTAGCAAAATGGCTGCCGAGGTTTCAGGTGTAGCCAACTTTTTGTAGAATGAGATGCAATTTTATAAACATTTTCCGTAACTATAGAGTATTCTATAGTTAATATTTTAATAAGCTTATGTATTTAGCCTTCAATACGGTGTTCTGTTAGTATTGTTTGTAATAAACGCTCAGTTTGCTAATACTATTACTACCCTACTTCTGTCTAAAACTATTTACATGCAAACTTTGGAAACATGTTACGTGGCTTAACCCAAATTGTGGATTTATGATATAAATACTTAATTAAACCGGAGCCTGGATTTTGAAAAGCTGAATTTATATGAGAGGTTGGTTGCAACTCTCAGTGCGAATTCCAATTGAGAATGCGATTATGTTCGAATGAATAGCGAGGCACGGGCTAAGGTTGCGAGCGTTATTGGCGGCGGTTATTGTTTGTCGACAGATTAATCAGTGTGCAGGACACCTGCTCCGAGCGCCGAGGGCGGGAGCCGAAGCCGAGCCGAGCCGAGCGCGCACCTCACTCGCCAGAATGCAGAGCTATATTTCACGAGACAGCGACTGCACTCCCTGTTCCCTGCCTTCACTTATTCAGTCGGGCTTTTTGCGGAATTGCTCCAGCATAACTCGGCCCGGAATACTTCGTATATTACTCGTACAATTCCAAGTAATGATATCACAAAAGATTAATATTAATGAATTCTTACAGAACAGATGTTTCACATTCACTCTGTGTAGATGTGTAGTAAACAACGGAAAGAGAATACGGACCTTGGTATAAATTTAATTAAGAAATTGGTATTCACTTGATGATTTTTTACTGGGGAAATGTTACTGTTACGATAAATTGTTTATGTAATGAATAACATTACTTCTATATTCCCCAGGGTAAGGTAGGAGGTTTAGGTTGGCGTTTGACGGAGGTGTATTTCCATTAATTCAAAATTGCGATTAAGAATTTCGCACGAAAATGGAATACAAAACACAGCACAACAAAGCACGGATAAAGGATTTCGTGTTCAAAAAAAGAGAAAATTCGGTTAGGAGATCATGATAAATGTATGTATATAGGGGTAATAAATATGAGGGCTGGCGGTGCAGCAGTGAGCAGTTATATCAGATATAAAGCGAGCAGTTTTGCGTCGGTTCGTGCGCCGGCACCGCGCGCCTGACTTATTCAGCAATCAGCCCGGACCGCGGCGGATTACAACCACTCGTTGTTTGCCGCAATAATAGTGACGAGCCCAGTTATGACATGCCTCTCTGTTTGTTCCGTATGACTATTACGACTGGATTGTATTTATCACATAAAGGAAATATAGGTTCTTTAATAATGGGCTTCAAAAATGATAACTGAAGTTTTGACTTTATGTGTAAACATGTGGGGAAAACTGATTACACCTACATCTCGCTTTCCATCCTACGTTTATACGCTTAAATTAATGGGTTTAACAACAAACAGCTTTCGCCTTGTAGCAACAAGCGTGAGCAGACGACACGAAAACAATATCAGTAATGTTCTTACCCAGTTATTATGTCTCTTCGAACCCGCGGTAAAGACGCCAAAACAATTCCCTGTAATTTCATAAGCCTACTTTGTGTTAATATTAGGTACAAGGTTGTCTAAATAAAGAAAAGTTTTAAATGATTATTTTTCCGAGCGAATTGCGTTCGTTCTGAATAGCGATGACTTGAATTTCGAAGCCACAGCGGAAAACTTTGCCGGCTTCGTCGGCTAAACAAAAATTATTACTTGATTTTTTCTTAGAAGTTCAGTTGAATATTGAAATATCTTTCCGTTTCTAAACGTCTGATGTAACGTGAATGTATCTTCTGTAATCTTATCTATATTTTATGAGTATGAATTTCAATAAAATTTATCATTAAAGTCTGTTTTGCACATGAAGAGAAGCAACGTACTGTAAATGTACGAATGTTGGAAATATTTAGTACCCTGACTGTGTTCTTTAATTTTGCAATATCTTTAATAGTATCATTCGTCTTGAAATATAAACTGTTTTTCGTACGTTGTACCAAATGTAGTGCCCACTGTGTTATGATCAGCTAATGAAACCATTAGTTTACTTAAAGACAGATAACACTGAGTATGGAGGCATCTCGCTTGGGCCGGAATTCCCTTAATAATGTTATAGCACAATAGACTATTAATATAATGTGTATGAACATCGCTGTCTCCGGATTAATGAATCGTCCTACCTTTGTTTATAAACCATGAATGCCTCACAAGGTGTTCATAAATTACGTAGTCTGTACAGTCTCGACCATAAATATGTATACACTTAGCAAGTTTCCATAGATTTTCAGTATAATCCCAATAGATTGGTATTGTGAAACATGTTAGCAACAAATTATTTAGAACAATTTTTCAATATTGTAAGTCTTTTTCTTTTTGAGTTTCAACAAAAAAAACTCGCTAAATTGTGTTTCAATTTCGATGTGTTTACATATTTATACTGGTGACTATCCATTGGTTATGTGATAGCTACTCATGCATGGTTCGTGAAGAATAGATCAGCCTGTGTCCTGTGGGTGCTTTAACTCACGACGCTGCATAATGTTGTGTGAAGAGGCATAATTAACGATTGATGCTCTGACCTGATATCATCTTTGTATGTTTATGGAGCCATTTATTTGATGTTTATGGCTCGATACGAAGGACTATTTCGATTTTTTCTAAGTTATCGATGATACATGATATGGAAATAAAGCATTATTGAAAATGTTACAACCCATGATAATACTTTTTATAATAATAACCTAAACTAACTAAAAAAAACAACAGACTTTTTGTCTCACTAAAATGTAGAAACAGGACTTAGGAAGTCTGGGAGTTTGTTCAAGTATACTGGTTAAGATAGGTACTAAACAAAACTACTATAAAAGTGAAACAGTACCTATACAAGTCGGGCTACTGTAGCCATAGTGTGTCAACAACAACCTCAGTGTAAATTATTATCACTCATTTAACTTGAACAACTTCAGCGAGATGTTTGTTTAAACAAACAATATTTTTCTTTTGTGACGAGTTGATAGAAAAGTCTATAAGAAATACCAATATTCAAATAAATTTAATGTATATTATATATATTTTTAAATAAAAAACGCACGCATTTTCCTCGTTTTCGACTTTTCATCCAATGGACTTTAAAATTGTTCCATGGTTCGCCAGACACGTTTTAGCCAGCAGTCATAATGCAAATCTCATATGTATCTAAATCTAACTCATAAAACCCACGATAACAACGTTTCCAACATAAAATACAAATGCATAAAGCGTACGTGTTCATCTGCTAAAGTACAATAAATTGAAGGCTAGTCGTTATCACAGCCGATCGTAATGAGCGGGCCTGCGCCATTTTGTTTCTCCCTGTCACTCGCCTGATGAGGGAAACCTTCGCAAAAAAGGGTAGCCTTCAGTAATGTTAACAATATATCTGCGAGGAGTGACAATCAGTTTGCGAGTTGAATCCGAAATATTTAGGTTATTAATGCCGTTACTCACGATTGAAAGGGTGCTTGAAAAGGCTGTCGTTATATCAGAATGTTGAGAGACTTTTACCCGCTGTTATATTTAGGCTTCTCTACATATCTACTTATTGTAAAAGGGAATTTTACTGTTATACGTAGGTAGCTACTTGAATGTAAACGCTCTTTTTCTGCAAAATATTATAATTCAATAACAGTTGCTTTAAGAAATATGTACAAGTCAATGTTAAGTGTTACTATTTCAGAAATTAAATGCGTATCGTCTTAAAAGTATCATGAATCACTTAGACCTCTTGATATAAAAATTATGTAATTATTCTACTGGTATATAGATATTAAATTCATGATGTTTGTTTTATACCTAAGTTGTTAAAATAGATTTTGTATAGTGCATAGTTTCCACTATAACTCTGTTTAATAAATTACTACCGTTTGATAAATACGATATAAATGGCAGTGGCTGGCAGGGGTAATGTTAGCTATTCTATTAAATTTCAACGAAATATACTGTTTTAACCTGATTAAATATTAATAATGTATTTCAAAGTTTTTCTCAAACAGACATTCTGTGGTAATCCTATATATCATTATCACTGTAGGTACCTAAAACATGGTTATGTATTACGGTTTGTTTTACATAAAGCTAAAATTGAGTTAAGTTATAAACATGGGTCGTTAGGGGCTGGCAAATCGCTATTTATCGACTCAAAGTTTGTATCCATGCTGTTACTGACAAAAACTTAATTACATTTCGCGTGACCTAGATATTAATTGAGAACTTAAACGAAAATGTCTTATAATTAGTCTAACATTTTACATTATTCCTGAGCGACTTGCGCTCGAACGATGACTAATTATGTTTAGTACCAGAAATTTTAGGTATAAGGATACAAAATAAATTGAAAAAGCGAGTTTACGCAAATTAAATTAGTTATTATAATTTAAACGGAATTATACTGAGTCGTGTATATTTAATATAATGTTACAGACGAGTTGTACTATTTTATAATGAGTACATTATTAAGAAATACTTCATTAAACATCCGAATTAATGAAATCATTCAGAATAAACTCGCAATGAGAAATTCATACGTTACATTATTTATCCAGTAAAGAATACAGTGACGTAAATAAATTCAACTTATTCCGTATAATTACAGATGAATATTGGGTGTGCACGCATAATTAATTTATTCTGTCCACCACTGTACCGTACTCAGCGAGCCCATTATTTACACCTACGTTATTGATGATGCTATTTTTGACAACTTTATGGAACAATCTGGTGCTTTACCACGAAAAAAAATTAAACTTATGTCCTGTGTATATTTTTTTGAGTCAGATTTACTTAAAACGCATTCGAAAATAATACACCTAATTGGTTGGCTACACCCATCTTCAACTTAGAACTTATGACAATCAGTGGTCACAGCTATCGGTCATACTTTAATATATATTTTTGCAAATAAGAGCAATTTATACATTACCAATACTACAAACTCGATTTAAAATTAACTCTTCTAAAAAAATTGATTATGCATAAATTATTAACAAACTTATTTAAAAGACATAATATTAATTATCTCCCTACAACTATTCTAGTTGCTTGCTAAATCGCTCTTCATACTCCTACGAGTACTTATGAAGAGCAATTTCTCCAATAACTCGAGCAGGGATTAATCAAGTTACGTTCCCATAAAATCTAGTTCATGAATCAGATCGAAGGGGGCTTATGTGCTGTCACCTAGATTCTGAAAATGCTAAACGTATGCATCGGGGTCATCGAACCTGATCAACCTTTTATTCCCTTAGCAGCCTCGCGCTCGGCTGAACACGTCAGATATGTCACTGGGTTTATGTATTTTTAGATAGGTATGTAGCAAATGCTGTGAGAAAGTGAATAAGAGACTTCAGGGTAGAATAGACTTTCGTGAAAATTCTTTTTGTGTTATTTAAATGATGTCGATAATTGATAATGCGTTTCCAGAAAAAATAATTTTGAGTCAACATTTTCGTACTTTGCATAAAGGTGTTGAAATTTTAATTGCTTTTTATTTTGTGATGAACATTTTTGTTTCATTTATTAATCATCAGCTTTAAGAATTCTTATTGAATCAGATTATTAATTCACGACTGTGAACGTTCGTGTTTAATAGAATTCATTAAAGGTGCACATGACAGCGGTTAGCTTCTCGTTTCCTTTTGCAGGCTTTTCCTTAGGCATGAAAAATATTATATTTTTGATTTTATATTTAACACCGTCAGGGGGAAATAATCTCAAGTCACATTTGTCAAGCTATAAGGTAACAATCTAAATAAATGTAATTTCATAACTATTTTAATTCCCAAAATTAATTGCAGTAAGTATTTAATTTTATGTTTAGTTGGAGCTAAAATAAGATGTTACGCATAGGTAGATATTTGATTCTTTAATTATCCAATGATGTGTTGTAGACATAGGTATTTTTGTGTTTCAGAACCTGGAGGACTACCCACAGGTTGGCTTCTAATCATAGCTCCATAAATAAATGTCGTATTTGTTTAAGTAAATAGCAAGGAGATTCTACTGTATTCCACTTTCCCACATTTACCCTACTTGTGTCAGATTTACAAGGTTGGAAACGTAAACGCGAGTGTATACATACGCTGTGTGTGACAGGCCGACGAGTGGTTTAATTTAATTTAATATTAGAGCGAAGGCCGCGGTCCTGATTGATGTGACGAGATGACTTCTCCTTCACATACACATATTAAACTCTCTGTTCTCTGTTGGATTGATGAACTTGGGTTTTGGACCTTCCTCTCTTTGTGGTTTGTGGGAAGAAAGTGTTCTTCCGTTCACTTGTTGCTGTCCATGTATACAATACATAGATTCTCATACCCTTAGCTAGCCCTAAATAAGAGAGTCGATGATCATACAATGAACAAATTTTTACCTCTGTTTATGACAATAATTTCTAAGCGTATATTTTTTCTTATTGGTAGTCATATTTTACACAATAAGGTAGCCGAAAAAACCTAACCAAAAAAGCTGTATCCCTTGGTTCAATCTAGCAAATGATTTCAATTTCATCTCATTTCCTTAGGCACAATAGTAAATACGAAAGCAATTGAGCTAAGCAATATACAATAGCAAGTACATGTACAATACAAATGGCATAATCACATTTCCTTATATCGAATGGCACTCAAACACACAGCGCTCAATGATTCTGAATTCAATTTAACGATTCCGTAACAACAGGGCTTCCCTTTTACACAAAAGGTCTTCCTTCCTGACATTGAAAACATCAAAGTCGAATGTTTTCCCTAACAAGAGTCGGTTACAGATCGGTTGCTGGAATTACGGATCACGACCGAAAGCAATCAAATGAAAACTTAATGAGATTGAAAATTCCCCCGATCTGTCTTTGTTAGCGGGTCATTGGTCGCGCTACAGCCTACATTTTTGATATACAGTGTAATTAAACACATGGCCAAGTAGCGTGCTTTTGGAAATGTTACAGAATACACGAAAGCTAGAGTACTCAAACATTCCTACAGAGTGTTGTTTTTTATACTTTTATACGAGAAATGCTGCAGTAATCTCGTGTGTAGTTGTGAAATAACATTGCACATGGTGTTTCTTTTTTACCTCGCTCTATACTCAGGTGAAAATGAGTAGTTTTCAAAAAGATTTTTAAACTAAAATCCGTGTGTGCAACTTCTTTTATTTTCGTGTGAATTGTAAAGCTGGCTCACAAAACATATTTTAAAGTTGTTTTTTTAATTTAAGCTTATCTATAAACATTGTAACGTTGCTACTACGGGTTTAAATAAATTGATGTCGGACTGAGATGCATCCAATTTATAGTTAACTTAGATGCAGCTGTGCATAAGTTTCTTACTGATTGTACTTTAATATTGATAAGTAATCGCTGTGATTAGTATTGTGTGACATTATAGCAGCAAAATATTTTCTTTTTTCTACTGACCGAAGTTATAGTAAACATAGTAAAGTTTAAGAACTTAATTTGCACAACGTCTTCTAATTTACTTAGCTACTGAAATAACCACTCAAAATATTAACTAAAATAACCTCTTCTTGGCACTACTTCCTTCTACAATTTAAACTTCACATTTATGTAACAGTGAAACAAAATGAATAGCGAACTATAATTCTTCCTTTCTGGCTTCTTTGAAATAAAGGTTTTCTTTCAGAGTTCCGATAAGTTCATTTTAATTTCTATGCCATAAGTTTCTTTGGGTGAGTGCAGTCATTCGAGTTGTCGCTAGCTTTTGAAAAGAGCGGGTAATGTGGAGTGCAGATGGTTGAACAGTTTTTGTGAGGAAATATCTGTCTTTGTGGTGTCGTGTCGGGATAGACGGATTCAGTTGTTTTCTTTCTCTAACACCACAGTGGTTTGTGTGAGTCTTTTTCGGTTTCATAAAACAAAATGAAGTTGAAACTTTAGGTGTAGGTACTTAAATAAGGTATAATAACAAGGTACCTAATAGAAAGTTTCCAGCTTTCAGGTATACGTAATTGATAACATCTATTTTTCTAGAACATTGAAGGTAGTCTGTGGGTCCGTAAAACATTATGTTCGTCTCTAAAATGCATTCAAGCTTTGAAACACCAACGGGCATTATTAGAGATCCTTACTTGAAATAACGTCCTGTCCTCCGTGTTTTTTACTTTTAAGTAAATTGGAAACCTGTCTAAAATGCGGTGAACGTCTAGCGATATAAAATACAGACTGAAAATAAATAAGAGTGAATCAATAAAAGAAAACAACGGCTTATTCTATTAAAAAAATATTTTATTATTTGGCAACCTCCATAAGTGTGTAACAAATTTAGAAGATTTTAAACGTTCTATTGTATTCTGATTTATGAACAAAACAGGGTTGTCAACAATACAATGAAACATAAACCCTAGCTAATAGAGTCACAACAAAGTCACCAAATGAAATATATAAAGCGCGCTTTAGGGTTGCAGAAACAGTTTTATTTTAAACATGGCCGTTGAAATGTTTATGACATCGTAACAGGAGACGAAACGTGGATTTATTGTATCGATCTCCATTCGCGGAACATACAGTCTATTGGAAGGTTGGAAGTGACAACTCTGTAGCAAACCGTAAAAAAAATGGGTCACGTCTAGTTGAAACCCTAGGAAACAAAATAACGTATGTCTGCGATGTTTTTCTACAGAACTGTGGTCCGACTAACCGCCTGTACTACATATATTGCTTTGATACAAACCGAGTCACATAAAATAGGAAATTCTGTGTCCTAAAAATTGTTACTTCATAGAATTCCGAAATACTTTGTAGACCGAATATTTCATAAATCCTTTTTTTTATCAAACTACAAAAAAGTACATAAGGTATGGGAGTGATACGCACACAAGCACATCACCAGGTAAATCAAGAAACTTAATTTTCTGTGTTGTTATTAATTCAGGAATCCCTTTAAGTGACTTCGTAGCCCATGATCCGATCTTGATGTAATTACGTAAAACCAATAAGGGAGAATTCTTTTTAGATTGAAAGAAAACAACTTGTAGTAGAAAAATACCTGTAATATGAACCAACCTATCATAGGCAGTCCTATAAAAAAATGTTATTTAATAATTAAATTTGATACATATGTAATGCTGTTTGTATACCTAAATAAATCAAAATTTAATTTAGGTTAAAGCCTGAATTGTTGATGTATTTGTATTAATATTTGGTCCGGTTGTTACATTTTGCAGCAAACACAAAGTATTTGTGGAAACAACCGCTAATCAACAATAATAACTAGTTGCCGAAGTAATTACAAAATGTGTTAACTGGTTCAAAGATTGTCGAACTAGTATTAATCATTGTTTCGCGGCGTACCGACTTACAACGACGTACTTATTTATTTTGGTGTATTTCTAAATTACTTTCACACAAACTGAACATATTTAACGTTTTATAAAATAATCGTGGAGCCTGACTTCGAAATTTAATCTTAAATCAATACTTTGTTATTATTTCTAGTGCCTTGTCTCAAGGGTAATGAAAATATAAGTTATAAGTATTTGAAATACCTTAAACTTTTGACTTCATATCTTAACAACCGTTTGAGCTAGCTTTATGAAATTTGGGCTTCTAGATGTCCTTATGGATATTAATAAACACACTTAGTTATATGTGTTTACGTTAAAGAAGTTTTGAGTTATACAAGGGTCAAAAGTGGCACCTTGTGGTTCGTGTAATGATACACTTGGCGCTGGTTAGCCAGTTTTTTTACTTGAACTTGGATTGACTCGCTGCCGCGTGTCTAGATCCCCAAATAACGTGAAAGAAGTAGTACACAAAAGGTAGTATTCAATCGAAGAAGTTTTTTTCAATTTTCACTCTTCCGGAACGTGTAGTTCGAAAATAGGTAGGAATTTGAAAAAGTGCATAAGGTAATAGTTGTACATAATTTTATAAGCTTTCATTGCGTAGAAGACTTCTTATCGCCATGACGCACCGTTTAAAAGATATTAGCGAAAAACTGAAAAATGGGACCTTTAAACCCCTCCCCCCACTCCGCCTCACCCCCTAGACGTCAGGACTTTTAGTATGTTAACTATCTAAGCACCCTGAACAATTTTCTGAAGTAATTGTTTAGGGCCTTGCTCACGCACTCTACAATCTCTTTGTTGACTGGACTAATTAATAGATAATATTTCATATTTAAAAATTATGTACAAAGGTACTGCTTATTTCTTAAGGTTTTATTTGATTTCGAGAAATATAGAAACAAAAACAGCAAGCGATTCATAAAATACGGCTTTAATCAATGATATCCAAAAACGTAAAGGAATTCTAATTAAAAGAAGAAAAAGGTTAAGATGAAATACGGTATGAAAGCGAAGCAATAAAAAAGGCAATCAGAGGGGCGCATGGAGCAGCTCGCGGCAGTTCTCAACGGATGCGACACATCACAAGTAATGTATTTACGGAGACCAGGGGCGGAATTAGACCAGATGGGGCCCCTGGAAAATTATTTGGGGCCCCAATAAAAAAAATATGTCGTTATAAGTAATTTGTTGTATCAACCATTTAAAAGTCTTAGGAACCTAATGTTTTAAGAAAATTAAGATATTTTAAGTAATCATATAAATATAATATAAATAATATTAAGATCATTTTTAATCTGATTTTATGACAAAGCGCGGTCTTTATTTTACGAAGTTCGAGTTCGAAGCCTCCAGAGCCAGGGCCCCATCGGTCTCGAGGCACCTGCATTTCGCCATCCCTGTTTCCCTATAGGAACGCCACTGACGCGCCGCTAACTTGCTGATTGGATGATGCGGTGTTCCAAATCGAATATTTTCTCATTTCACCTATTTCGGTTTCGTGGAAGCCCCTAAGCGGATGAGTTTTGGTAAAACGTTTAACGATTTGACGGCGGGCGGTGTTGTAAATCAAATGTTGGTTGAGACGTGTGTTTCAATCAAAAGTCAAATGTTATCTTGTACGAAGGTTGTGTTACTTCGATTTATTTATAAGAACATTTGTAGGTTTCGATACTGGAAATGACTATGTATAAATATTTGTATTTGGTTGTGTCTCTAATGCGAGTAAATTGTTCTGTTTGATTATACAGTAAGTTAACTCAATAATCAATGATACTATAAAGTCTGTGGGCTTATATAAGGCCATTTTTTGAAAACAAAAATTTATATAAATACTAGGCGACTAAAGTCTTCTTAGAATGCCTATTTGTCTTGAAAAGCTGGCCGTTGTAATCATGTACTTAACTCGAGCTTTACAACTAGTTTGCTTATCAACCGTAATCAACTTCATTATGAATAAACTTTTGAACTTATCTGCCTATTAGATGAAAGTTCCGTTAAACTTCAATACCTAAGTTCTAACTAAGATTTAAACACAAACAGAGCCTAACAATAGAAGGAAAAGTTTTAGGATATTGCTAAAATGTTGCTCTTTATAAAATAGAGCTAAGAACTATATCAACCACGTCTGATTTTAAACAATTAAAAATAGCATCATAATTGGTGCATTCGTTCAGTAGCTACGATGCCACAGGGAGACACGCCAAACTTATAAAACCACTTTTTCAGTTCAAATAAAAAACAATTAATGTTATTTACTGATACAAATAGTACGGGAATCCCATCGGTGATAACATTTGTAAACAGACTATGTTCAGCTGAAATATTCAATGGTTTCTCTGAAGCCATCAATCAAGTTCGCGCCACTTGTAATGCAAAGCGTTGTTTCGCCGGACGCCGGCGCTAAGAGCTTTCATCTTTGTAGTTATATCACTTACAAACGATTTCTTGGTCATATTTCTTTTGTTTGACGTTTTATAATTATTTAGGTTTTTGATAGAATTCTTTTTATGTTTATAAACTTTAATAATTGTTATTATTGTATACATTTTGTAAGTTACCGGATAAGTTAGATAGGTAAGTACTGTACCTACTGCCACAATCTGTAGCGTTATCATTTTCTTTTTATGACATACGGCTATTGTAGGTACAAGGAATATGTAAATTCATCATTTACGTAATTTTTCATAAGCTTATTATAATGTGGGATAAAAAGGGTTCGCATGTATAATATAATGTGAATGTTATCGATAGATTTTATTTACAAAATAAATAAAGATTTACAGCACAAACCAAAGTAAGCTAAAGCACTTGTACCTAATATTTTTTTATACTAAAGAATTTAACATAAAAATATCTCATCCGTTCATTTAACTAGCAGAAAATTGGAGGAACATAGTAAGACTAAGAAGACTTGACTTGTGTTGAGGTTTTCTGTACAAGATGTACTAAACGGACGAACCACCGCGCCGCCTCGCGCCTCCTCGCCGCGAAATGCTGTCAACAACGTTTTGTGTTGGGGGTGTCACGGGGCGCAAACAAGTCTATATTTTGATGTTATGCACCGACTTAATTCGCTCACTAACATATAGGTATATCTATAAATACATATAGGCAGGAATATAGAATATCAAACGAGATGAACTCTCGTTTGTTATAACATCGTACTTCTTTTTCTTCTTCTTTTCCTGTACATGGACCCACTGAGCCATAGCATCATCATTAGGGAACTAAAATAGAAATAGAAAGGAGGACATGATATATATCAGACTAATACCTTCAGTTTCAAAAAGGTGTAATATCTTTCACCGTTATTTTGTTAACTATTTTATATTTGAAGAACATAATACTAAACACAGCATCGAATATTTTTAGACACCCGGCGACCCTGCTCATAGTAGAAATACAAAGTTTAGCTATCATGTGTTTTAGATAAAGGATTAAGTTATTGTGTTAAGATCTGTGAGCTCGATACCAACAACAAATATTGGTATGTTTGTTCTGTAGGCCTTTGCCTAAGGATATTTGTTTAGAGTTTTGTTTACGTATTCTATGAACTGTTTAAAACCCAACACATGCCTATATGTCCGCAAATAATATCAAGCTAAGCTGTTGAAAACTAGATGTTGGTAAATAAAACTGTTTTTTTTTATTATTTAAATCTTATACAATTAAAAAAAACGCTAAAGTAATTATATAATTTTTAGCAGTTATACGATTGTGTCTTGTGAAATCTTTAATACAATTTTTAGGTTTTCAATAAGGAGCTGAATTTATACTTTTATTAATATTAGACACTAACCCTTGTCCTTCAGGGTTTAATATTTGACTGGCGAGGGGAGTGTTGAGTTGCTGACGCATTCACGATATCTAGGCTGCGGTCGCATCGCAGAGTTATAGTGATACTCACCCGAGGAGAACTCGATAACAGTATCTGTGCCTTTAATATTATTTATATCTCATTGAACCTTCGCCTGTTTACGAAACTTTATAATGACATGCTAGATATTAGTATAAAGTATACTTTAGTGATAAATCTTTTCAGTAAAATATTTTATACAAAAGGATTTTAAGACTTATTAAACATCATTTTAATTACAATTTCTAATTAAACGAGTTATTTGTTCTAAAGCGTTAGCTGTGAAGGTAATTAAAGTTAAATCTACGTCTAGGTAGACTTAATTACATAGTGTAATGTTTTAGGCACTTGCGTAAGACGACAACGACTGAGGAGTGGCCTTTACTAAGTCCACTTTATAAAGGAGAGTTAGGAGAGAGATACATATGTTCAGGTACCACGAAATTAAGTAAGAAACTTAGCTAACTAAAGAAATACGGACTTTAGGTGGTCAAAGGATCTTTTCTTGAGCTAAAACTAAGCAGGAGTTTTTTACCTTTACATACAGGTTTTACTTTAAGCCTACCCTAAAAAAAGTAACAAAACCCCGTTTATTTTTATAGTGTTTTTATCTGTTTGCTGTCAATTTTTTCAAGAATATCAAAGGTAAAAGTAACAGAAGCTAATTTTTATATTGATTCTATTAGACAGTATAATGTAAGCCATAGTTGTAAATATTGTCTGTATTATTGTATAATTTGTCCTTAGGTTTATGTAAAGAGCTGGTTTAACAGATATTTAACACCTTCGCACCATGGACGTTATACATTTGGAATGATCATCCTCTAAAATTTTACTTATCATTCGACGATCAAATAACATTCTACCCAAATAACCGTTTACGATATAAGTAGAAGCATTGAAACCGCATTTTATATTGTTGAATGCGATATCAACGAGCAGGCGATCAATATTCCATTCTCAAGTATTTCTTTATTTAGTGACAGGTAGGTGTGGGAGGCCATAGAGGTCGCATGTCCTCTCGCCTGTATTCTCAGGTATCGCTTCACTCTATTTTAGAATTTTACGCATGCTAGATAGGTTTACAATTCAAGAAATGACGTCATTATCTTAGTTTTTGGACAGATGTCGTGCTGCACCTTACTTTTTAAGAAACCATCACAAAATTACTTCATAGATTACTATCTTTTGTTGTCCTTTCTTGGAATCCAAACGTACCCCATAGCAAATTACATGAATGTAGTTGTAAAAAGACGGATATAGGATGGACAGAGTTACTTTTTTTTTTATAATATCATTATAAAACCGTATATATTATATATTGTATCGTATAATGAAAGATCCTATATGGTAAGAAATCAGTGTAATCCGAGGAACATTAATTGTAATTATTGCTTAATTGTTTATTATGTCGATAAAAAATCCACACCTGAATACGAACAAACATTCCATCCGATCTCCATTAAGCTGCCCAGTAAAAATGAATTATTTGTTCATGTTATGTGTTAAAATGTAATTAGTGTGTAAGTAGCAGGTGAGATGAGCTGCAATGCGGGGGCCTGACCCGGGCGGCCCGAGCGCCTCGGACCCCGGACGCCGCACATGGTGCTCTGCAGGCGTGTTTACTTCACATGGATTTTATTACATCTTTGCTTTGAAAAAGATGTATTTGAAAGGAAATAGGTAGACTTTAAAACAGTGAAAATGATATATTTGAAAGGAAGGGATGCTTTTTAGGCAGTAGAAAGATGGAATAGTTAGTATATATCTATAGATGTACAAATAAAGTACAAATTTTAGTACATTTTTTCAAATTCTGACATGCCAGGGATCGATGTTTTTACGAAGTTTATTGATGCACATAAATTGACTTAGTTACCTTTTTAACCCCGAAATAAGGATATTTTATACCAAAAACATCCTCAGAAATATCACCTTTTGTGCCCACACAATAAAACTTGGAAATTCTCTAACATGATTCCTCAGATTATTTACGGCGTATTTAATCCGCTGTTGCAAAAAGGTTTTTATTCATAGTGACGTCACAAAGAAGTTCCGAGAGAACAAGTGTCCCCAGAGCAAGTGATTGTGGACAGCACGATATTGTGGTATCGCAGCATTCGTAGCGTTACCAACAATGTTGCGTCCGGCGCGTTATCAACTTTATAACATATTGCGCTGCACAGAATGGTGCGTCTCCTTTTTATTTTGCCGCCATAACACAATGCTGTTGTGGTTTGCGGGGAAATCATTTCTCTCGCTGCAACATTTTTACGGCAATGTTGTGAAAAATTGAGATATTTCGTGCATTGCCATTAGCTGACCCGAGTGCAAACCCTCCTACTAAATACTGTACTCACAAATAGAAAAAACTTTGTAATGTGTTTTTGGCATGTGTAACCATCTACACATGTACACCTAGCTTATATCTGTATGTGTTGATGTACTTCGAGTTTCAGACTATACGTAATATTCAAGTTTATAAACTATTTGGGTCGTTGAAGATTGTTAAGCCAAGGTGCTCGCATAGTCTTTAAGTTCCCTGAATTCAGATACAATAATCTCTTCGGGAACACTAGCTAAGCTATCGACTTATTGAATATTTTGTTACCATATCAATACCCTATTTAATTTGATATTAATTTTGTAGAAGATTAAATTGGCGAGTTCCGTGTATAGTAACTTGCGTCTCTATTTAACTTTACTTACTTACCGAACGTGTCCGGGCCTTACAAACTAAATAATATGGATTACAATTAAAAAATTCGTCCGTAGCAAGTTTCAAGATGTGTTAGAGTTTTACAAAGGCAATGTATAATTATCTTTTTTGAAGACATTGTGTTGTTTAGTGTCGTAATATCTGCATTACAGCCATCTTCTTTTGTTCAGCCTTTTATAAACTATATTGGAGATAAAGTTTCGAAATGATCACACATCCAAACCCCAACTTTGGGGAGAGTTGCTTAGCCGTTATGATTGCATGATTACTACCAAAATACCAACTATAATACCAACAATTAGGTATTACACCCCGAGTAAGCAGGTGGTTTTGATAACAAGATTATTCTGTAAGAGCTATCTAATATATCAGTGTTGCATAATAACGTGAAGATAACATCATATTGTAATAATACGAGTTAGGTTTAGGAATAGGTTATTATCCGTACCTAATCTGTTATTATATTCAGATCTGATTATAATATATCTTGGTACCGACTAGTTATTGTATTGATAAACTTAATCGTTGCTTACTCAGTGTAAGGGTAAACAGGATTATTGTAAAACTACTATCTTATCCTAGATTGAAGTAAGAAATACTACATTTTGAGATAAAATAACTTTTGTTTGTATAGAGTTATATACCTAGTGTATCATTACAACTTATTTCATTTCATTTTTGTTTGTGTCAAACAGCGTTTATGTATTTTGCAAACTTTTCCCGAGTTAAATAGCCGGGCGGTGGCGACAGCTCCTTATTTTACTTACAACAGTTTCTGTCTATCAACAAACAACAAATAGCACAGATGCAGTACCTACTTCAATGGACACAAGTATTCAATGTAACTGAACTTGGTTTTCACAGAACTATCTACTATTCGCTTTAGAAACAAGACAAGTTCTAAGACATCGGGCTCAATCGATCTAGCAGCTAATACAGTATTACTTACAGATAAACTTCGGATCGACTCGGAATAGAACGAGAAATCTAATTAGTTAGATATTAGTGAGACGCGAGACCTGTCTGACATCCGACGAGCAATTAGAAGTACTAAAATAAACGTTAACGACAGTTTGTTACAACTGCTAATGGTATTTATTTGTGAAAGTGTGTTCGAAGCTTGTTTGTTGTTTGTAATCTCACTAACGAAGTAATCAGGGTAAGTACACACATTATTCTTGGGTCGCGATGATCCCGACACGCGGGATAGTCAACCCTACTCTTTATTCTAAAAAGCTAATAAATGAATATTACTTACCTCCTTTTTATATTTTTCATTGATTACTTATTTGTAATGAGAGGACTCGTCAACGTTCATATATTTAATTCTACAATATAACTGGGTGTCATGGGTCAAAATGTGATCGTGCATCCCCTCCAGTTTATATCTTTCGGGTATAAAAGGGAGAACATACCTACATGGTTTCATAGCATGCTTTATCATAACTTATGTAAGCTCACCTATTATTTTTAATAATAATTGTGTATCTCCAAATATGTACTCAGTAAATTACTGTCCTTACCAATGATGACATTGTATAGATAAAACAGGAAGTTTCCAATAAAGAAAGTTGATAATTGTTAATGTATATACTTAAGTACTTTATTGTTATTATAAATAGTAATTTGTTATAAATTTATTTTTGAAATAATCCAAAACAACTAAATTGTGATGTTAAGAAAATAGATGTAAAATTAAGAGAGTGTATTGTCAATGTCGGCGGCCATGTGACATTCTAATCTGAGAGGCGAAGACGAACGGTTGTAATTAGTTAATATTTTGGAAAAGTTAATTAAACGTGTTGTGAAGTATATCAGTTTTTATTCCCACATCCTGCATATCTGAACTAGACCATAGTTCAGAAGTGGGATCGACGAAAAGAGTATTCTTTTCGATCTACGCCCGAGGAAGACAAAATAAAACGTAAGTACAAATATTTCATTAGTGATTGTTGAAAATAACTTTGGTGTCGAGTTAAGTGCGGTTACTGTGACCGGTTTATCAAATAATATTTCAATACAGTAATAGGTTCAATAAGATTCGAGGCGATTAAGTTGATAAAAACATGTTGTCATTTTTTTTTTCTTTCTCTGTCTACCCTCTTATCTTTCATAATGAGATAATATGTAAAATTCGAAATCTATTTTGGAAATAAAGACGAGATCGAATAAAATATGATAGCTGAGACCCCCTTGTCAAATAACATAAAGAAAAAGTAAAAGGATTATGTAGATTTGGTACGATGAAGGTTACCTTAAATTGTGGTGAGAAATGTATTATTACTGAGTGAGACCTATTCAACGTTTTAATGAAAATACAAGATTAATAAGATTTGTATATGAAGCACAAAGTTATGTGGACAGTGTATTAAAGCAGACCGAAATAATAATAACAACTAATTTCTTGTGTGTTTACAATTGTAGGTACGCTTATTGGTTTTATTCACGTATTATGTTATAGAGTAAAGCATAATTGTTAAAGAGGCTAATGGTGAAAAACAAAAGTGTGTACCTATGTACACTCCAATGATGGGGTGTTTTATGCTGACGGCTACGTTTAAAATGATAAGTTTATAAAACGCCGATCAACTAAGCTATATTTTTGTCAGTTTCAGCGAAATGGATCGTGAGGAAACGAGAGACCGAGATTATGATGGTTTGAGTACAGACCCAGGAGCGCCCAGGTTTGAGGGTGAGGGTCGTGAAGTACTGGACTCGAAAGGGGCGAAACGCCGAGAGACTAGTCACGAGACTTGGCCGAGAGAACCCAGGACACGCGAGAGGCATGCCTGGAGGCCATGTTCAGAACAACCAGGGGTATCACGGGTGCGTGATACTGAGGTTGAATACAATGAGGATTTTGGCGGAGAGCGCCAAGATCGAATGATGTTTCGCGGGCGGAGGAACGAAGAGAGGGCTCTTCGTACGCCTGCGAGAGCAACACGTCGCCGGTCTCAGAGTGCTGAGTCCGTTGGTCATGAGGACTTTCGAGAGACGAGTTCGAGTTGGGATAAGTTACGACATGGAGATGAGAGGTATTCGCATACGAATTCGAGGCGCGAGAGGAAGAGAAGTTGGAGTTCAACGAGAGGAGACGGTGAGCAACCAACATCCTCTAATTCTAAGAGATTTAAGCAATTAGATCCTACGGAGAACATTTTAGATAAATTTTTGTCGGTTTTGCAAACAATCAAAAGCTCAGATAAACCAAAGTTGTCATTTAACACAAATATTGTACCAGAATTTGACCCAATGTCAAAAGAGCAGACCATCTTAACTTGGTTGACAAAGGTGGAGGAGTGCGCGGAAATATATGGGTGGGATGATAGGGAGACTATTCATTACGTTCTTCCAAAGTTAACCGGGGTAGCAAAATCTTGGTACCAGAATTTGCCGACTATGATGTTTAAATGGAATGAGTGGAAAAGAAAATTAATTGAATCCTTCCCTGTACGCGAAGATTACGCTGAGCTTTTGACTGAAATGCTATCCAAAAGAGTAAAATATGGTGAGTCACTTGAACATTACTATTACGCAAAAATAAACTTGTTAAATAGGTGTAAGATTCATGGGCGTCAAGCTGTCGATTGTATTTTGTACGGAGTAGAAGATAGGGCTATTAAAGTGGGTGCACAAGCTGCACAGTTTTCAGAACCAGAGCAGGTGCTAAAATATTTTAGGACTGTTAAAGTAGGTAATAATCGCGAAAATCGTGATTTAAACTCGAGTTTTCGAGCTGACCGTAAAAATGCTACTCATACAACAAAATCAGGTAGTTTATTAAAAATTACGTGCTATAACTGCGACCAAGTCGGTCATCCTAGTTTTAAATGTGAGAAACCGGCATCTAAGTGTACTACTTGCGAGAAATTAGGTCACCTTTCTATTCACTGTTTTAAAAATAAACGCCTGAATAAAGACCACGAAAAGGATAACAATCAAAGTACAAATAAGAAGGAGCAGCAAGTGGCTCAGTTGAACGTAGCTGAGGAGTTAACTGCTAAATATATGATCGATATTAAAGTAAGCGGCCACGTCTTAGACTGTCACTTAGATTTAGGTAGCCAATGTTCTCTAATCAAGTTGTCTAAAGCCAAAGAATTAAGTTTAGACATAGTTATGCCTGAGGACTTACCTGTGCTTAGAGGTATAGGGGCTAATCTCATTTCACCGGTAGGAATGACTATGGTTGACGTTGAGGTACAAGGTTTAAAGGAGACTATAAATTTATACGTGGTTGATGATTATGTAATAAAACAATCAGTTCTCTTAGGGCATTCATTTACCGAGAAACCAGATATTGTGATTACTAAAACACCGACCGCGGTAATATTTCGTAAATTACCCAGTGTAAAAATACAACTTCTCTCAACTAAAGACATTGAGATCCCAACGAATACATTACGAGCCGTACAAGTCTGTGCTAACCCAAATATAGGTGCACGCGTTTATGTAAATGGGTCCCTGAGAGGTTCGCCAGGGGAAGAATATTACCTTCTCCCTGGAGAATACGAAGTAAGGCATGGCCTTAGCGCACTTTTAATATATAATGCCTCCCCCAACCCAATCACCATACAACAGGGTTCGCTTCTGACGCGAGTACAGTGTAAAGATGCAGTAAACTCGAGAGATTGCTTAGATTCATGCAGCGTTACAATCTCTGAGACGCAAATTAACGATACATTAAACTGTAGCGAAAAATTAAGTCCGGAGGAACGGTCTAGCCTACTAGAGTTGATAGGAAAGTACAAAACTTGTTTTTCAACCGGACTTCACGATTTAGGTTTTACTAATCTGACGGAAATGACGATCGAACTCGACGATGAGGGACCAATTGTATATCGCCCCTACCGTATGTCTTACGCGGATCGTATACTCGTGAGAAATATGATACAAGAAATGGCTGATCACGGTATAATTAGGGAATCGACCTCGACATTTGCAAGCCCAATAGTCTTAGTACAGAAAAAGACCGGCGAAAAACGCTTATGCGTAGACTACCGCGCGCTGAACCGCAAGACTAAAAAAGAGCACTACCCTCTTCCTCGAATCGAGGATCAACTAGACCAGCTGGCAGGAAATAAAGTTTTTACGTCACTTGATTTAGCCTCTGGGTACTACCAGATACCGGTCGCAGAAGAGTCGCGGCACAGAACGTCTTTCGTGACCCCAGACGGTCAATATGAGTACAATAGGATGCCATTTGGTCTGGTTAACGCGCCTTCTGTGTTCCAAAGAACTATTAATAAGATACTACTTGAAGCTAAAATCAAGTACGCTATAGTATACATGGATGACATCCTTGTACCGGCTAGAGATATAAGCGAGGGTTTAAAGCGATTAGAGGAGGTCTTAGAACTCCTAAAAAGGGGTGGTCTAACGCTCAAGCTAAGTAAATGCCATTTTTTTCTAGACACCATAGATTTCCTCGGCTTTCAGGTTAGCTCCGATGGTATAAGACCCGGTCAAAGGAAAACTGATGCAGTGTCAAAATTCCCTGAACCCAAAAACCATCACGAATTAAGGCAATTCCTCGGCCTGTCGGGATACTTTAGAAGATTTATCGTAAATTATGCGTTAATAGCGGCTCCATTGACCGACTTACTTAAAAAAGACGTGAAGTGGTCATGGGGTGAAAACCAAGACTCAGCTTTCAATAAAATCAAAACTTTATTAGTTGATCGACCTGTTCTTGCACTTTACAATCATGCTGCAGAAACTCAGTTGCATACGGACGCCAGCAAAGATGGTTTAGCTGGCATTTTGCTACAAGCCAACTCTGAAGGTGTATTCCAACCAGTTTCGTATTTTAGCCGAAAGACAAATGCGGAAGAGCAGAAATTTCATTCGTACGACCTGGAAACGTTAGCTGTAATAGCGTCATTAAACCGTTTCCGTGTTTATCTTATAGGTATATCTTTTAAAATATTTACGGATTGCAACGCACTGCGATCGACTTTAGTGAAGCGTGACTTAATCCCGCGTATCGCTCGTTGGTGGGTTCAACTTCAAGAGTACGATTGTACCATTGAGTATAGACCTGGATCACGCATGTCGCACGTCGATGCGCTGAGTCGCAATCCCGTAGATACAGTAGAAACCGAACCTTCGACATGTCTCGACATTCTAGCTATCGAAAACTGTGAACAGGACTGGATTTCGACTGTGCAATCTGCCGATGACGAAATAAAGAGAATTAAAGAAATTCTATCAGATCCTGACTCCGAACATATATCAGACATTCATCGCAATTACAAATTAAAAAACAATAGGGTATACAGGATAGTGGGCGATGAAATTAAATGGCTCGTACCTAAAGGTGTTCGTTGGCAGATATTGAAAATGAACCACGACGACGTAGGACATTGTGGCTTTGATAAAACATTGCAACGCATTCGTAAAAACTACTGGTTTTCTAAGATGCGCAAATTCGTAAAGAAATATGTTTCTTCATGCCTTGAATGTTTGCATCATAAAACTCCCGGTGGTAAATGTGAAGGAGAACTGCACCCCATAGATAAACCCAGCATACCTTTTCATACGGTTCACGCAGACCACTTAGGTCCTTTCATAAAAAGCAAAAAGGGAAACTGTTATTTACTTGTTTTGGTAGACGGCTTCACAAAATACGTGAATATTAGACCCGTTAGGGATACAAAAACTGCAACTACAATAAGGGTCTTTAAAGACCATATTAGTTACTTTGGAGTCCCTACACGTCTCATCACTGATAGAGGCACAAGTTTCTCTAGCTCATCTTTTCAACAGTTTATAGTACAGACCGGGATAAAGCACATAATGAATGCAGTATCGACACCTAGGGCAAACGGCCAGGTTGAAAGATTTAACAGGACAATTCTAGACGCGCTTTCAACATCCACACATGGTAAAGATGACAGAACCTGGGATGAACAAATCCCAAACATTCAATTAGGTTTAAACACGACGACACACAAAACTATAAAGGCATATTAAGCGAGATTTTAGAAGATACGGTTAATATAACTCCCCCAGACGCATTAGTTGATGTGAGGCAGGATGCAAGTGAGAAAATTAAGAAAAAACAAAGCGAGGATAGAGATAGGTTTAATAGCCGTAGGAAAGCCGCGAAACGTTACTCCGAAGGTGATTTAGTACGAGTTGAAAGGCAGGTACCTAGTGACGGCCAATCACAAAAACTAGTTGTCAAGTATCAGGGTCCATATCGTGTACTAAAGGTACTTCCCAATGACAGATATATTGTCGAAGACACCCCACTTTCACGCAAAAATAATCGCCGTTACGAAGCTGTAGTCGCAGTCGACAAAATGCAGCCCTGGCTAAGTTTTAGCAGAGATTTTAGCAGTTGCGAAGAAGATAGTTCAGGCGATGATTAATTAGGAATATAACACGTAGGTAATGTTCAATGAATCACAAAATAAATTATTTAAAGTAATTTAGATATAATTTATATAGATATGTAAGTAGAAACTTTTTGAGGGTTAAACACAGTTACTTAAAATATTAATAATAACATTTAATTGTAAATAAAATAATTATTAAATGTTACACATTATAATGTTATACTATGTTTTAGATTCTGAAATATTGTAAAGACCTAACTAGTCTTCATGCATGACTTAATTCATAATTCCTAATTATGAATTGGGTTATGAATTAAGATTAATGCTGATATATATATATTGTTTTGTTATAATTACCTTGTCGTACTTCTATAATCATTATGTTAAAATAGTTGAGTTATCTAAAATAACATGTTGCTCATGTCTCATAATGTATTAGGCAAATTTTACTTTGCGGATCTGAACATTTTGTGTGTAATATATCAAAACAAAAGTAAAAAAAAAAAAAAAAAAAAACACTCGCGAAGGGACTCGCGATAACAGGAAGGCCGAGTTGTAAGCTCACCTATTATTTTTAATAATAATTGTGTATCTCCAAATATGTACTCAGTAAATTACTGTCCTTACCAATGATGACATTGTATAGATAAAACAGGAAGTTTCCAATAAAGAAAGTTGATAATTGTTAATGTATATACTTAAGTACTTTATTGTTATTATAAATAGTAATTTGTTATAAATTTATTTTTGAAATAATCCAAAACAACTAAATTGTGATGTTAAGAAAATAGATGTAAAATTAAGAGAGTGTATTGTCAATGTCGGCGGCCATGTGACATTCTAATCTGAGAGGCGAAGACGAACGGTTGTAATTAGTTAATATTTTGGAAAAGTTAATTAAACGTGTTGTGAAGTATATCAGTTTTTATTCCCACATCCTGCATATCTGAACTAGACCATACTTATTTTGTAATGCAATCAGGATCCCATTTATTTTGTACTTTTACTGTATTTTGACAATAACTGTACTGTACTGATTATCAATAACTGCAATAAAGGAAAATATAATTAATCTAATTTCTTTCCGTAATATGTATTGTTGGTTATTGGAATTTAAAAGAGTGTTATAGATTTTTAAAAATACGGCATCGTATTTTTCTAGTTTTATCGACCGTTGCAGTTTATTGGGTAGCTAACCGTTAGCTAATCAATGAGGCGTAGCGATTGCTCTCTTAACCACGTTTTAAATTTAATGTCTGTACCCATATATAGACATCCCCTACCTCGCGCCAAACCAAAGCTATAGGTACAACCACAAACATTATTTATGTGTCTAAAACGTTATTTACATTCAAACGGATACTATTATATTATGTGCTTTGGATGTTCACTGTGACAGTAATAACAAATCCATTGATTGGAATTACATCCAAACAATATGCAGATTGTTCAGCTTGTATCAAACAGGCAAATATTCAAAGTTTCTATGTGTCGAATAGGGAAATACGATGCGAACTAACCAATGCAAATCCGAACTGAAAATTCAAAAGTTCATCGAGGTAACCGAGTTGCGGTGTGAATATTTTATTTGAAAACGTGTGAGCGAGGGCTAACAACTGTGAGCGAAGGTCTTTTCATATCACAGTATTAAATTATCTAGCGCCGGACCATCCCTCGCAAAAACAACCAAAAATAATAAAAAAATGCATTTCGTGGCGCTTTCGCTCATATTAGCAACCATTTGGCAACAGCCGTTACTAAAATGAGATTCCCGAGATCCAGAGAAGGGAAGATGCAAATTTTGATATGATAATATGTAACGAGAAAATAATAATTCCTCCAACAAGGAACCGCTGTAGAACAAACTTATGCATGAATAACTCACGTTGTTTTATTCCCGATATAAACCCGTTTGCCAAAGGAATTGTTTTTAAAAACACTAGCTTTGTATTCTCTTGTTTTATCAATAAGATGTTGAACTTAGATATTGTAAACGCAAACTAAGTATTCCGTTATATCTGAATAAATTTACACCAAACTCATGCAGGTTCAGATAACATTTTAATTTCCCAGTGGTGCTGTTTAAATGTATAAAAAAGTCCGCAATGCAATGGCATATATGATAACGAACACTTTGAACTATACTCCATAGGTTTAGGTAGTTAAAAAAAGGTAAACAAAGAAAAACACGTGACTCATAGATGCAAAACCTTTTATTTCAAATGTCAAAATCAAAATATAGACACACATATGAATACATTCAGATTCAGAATAAAGCTTACATTAATAAGCTTTATTCTGAATCTGATGATGAACTATCCGTCACATTAATAATAAATCGTTCAGTTGTATCGTCAATTATTTTGTCCAGTTGAAACATTTTCTGTTCTTCTTTTACAACATGATCCTCGCAATTTTTCCAATTCTCAGCCGTCACATTGGCTAAAGCCTCTGGCAAAAGGAGTTTGAGGTCAGCCATTTTAAAAGTTTTATTTTTTTCGGCTACGAATCCCTTAACTTGAGCCCATATTAACTCAATGGGATTGAGCTCACAGTGATATGGTGGCAAGCGCAATACTGTGACACCATTTTCTTTTGCTATTTCATCCACAACATAGGATTGGTATTTGTGTTTTTCATTTTTAACTTTTATTAGCAGTTGCGCTTTTAATTCCGATTCCTCAAAGGCTATATTTTTTTCCTTTAACCATTTCTGAATATCAGCCTTTCTTGTAGCGGTTGTTGGCACTTTTTCTTTTTTTCGACTGTGGTAGGGTGCATTGTCCATCACCAAAATTGAATTTTTTTCCAATAACTCGAAAACTCTGGTGATCCATTTTTCAAAATTAAATGCATCCATTTCTGAATGGTAATCACCATCTCCCTTAGAGGCCTGAAATATCAGTTCACCTCCTTCAACAAAACCACTTGATGATCCTGAAATATAGTTTTAAATAACATTCAACAACTGACTAATAATCATATTTTCTTATAATATGAACATCTCGCATGAACTTTGACTTAAAATGGTAATTTATTGTACATTGACTGCCTTATTGGTCTAGTGGTTGCAAGTAGTATTATATGGTACTTAAACTTTAGTTTATAAAATAAAATTATCATCTTGGCATTTCTATTAAAGGCTATAAAGTATTATTCTTACCAATGTGGCCTAAAATGAGACGTTTTCCTTTCCCGCTGGGATTCTTTAATCCTGTAGACAAACCCTGCCTGTGAGCCTCTTTGCAGGATGTTATAGTAGTATCCTGCCATATTAAAGATTTAGTGTGTCCTGCAAAAAACAATATTAATGGGTTTATAAGATATTTACAAAGGCAACAGTGCAGAGTATATATTTTAAAATCATATTAATATTGTTATCATACCTTCATTGACCCATGTTTCATCCAAATAATATATTTTCTTTCCGTCTCTTCTATGTTTTGCTATCTCATTTAAATAATTTACACGCCATACTGCAATATCTGGTTTGTCGATAAGCATACTCTTGCGACTGCGTTTGGAGTATTTAAAGCCTAATTTCTTCATTAACTTACACATTACATCCTTTTTTATATTAGGTAGACTGTCATCATTATTGACACTTTCCATAACTTTTTCAATAGTGGGTATTTCATTAGCAAAAAAAAACGTATGTACTTTTCTTCTCACTGCGGCTAAATCCATATCATCGAAACTGTCGATTTTGCTTGGTTTCGTTGCCGGAGGAGGAGGAGAGTGCACTCTATGCGATGTTTTATATTCGTTAATAACCCTGTACACAGTTGGTACAGAAACACCCATTATTTCACCGGTTTTTTGCACTATGTCTGTTTTTGACGGATAACAGTCTTTGGGCCATGTTTCTTCGACATATTTAAACACATTTATCAATGTCTGTTTCTCAGATGATGAAAGAGGTCCGGCTTTGAAGCGTTTCTTCTTCGGTGATGGAAATGTGTGTACGGAGTTGGTCTGGCTAGTACCAGCTTCGGGTTCACTCATTTTTCCACGATACGAATTTAACAAGCAATAACGATAAATAACAAAAACGAACAATAACTAAATAACAAAAACAAAACAAGCAAACGAGGTTATAACACAATCCAACACAATCGAAACAACAAACTGCAAACAAACAAACTTCAAAGGCGTCTGGTTAACCGACTAAACGTAACCCTTGCCACTTCAGTTGCCAAACTACGTCAACGTTGTACTCTTCAATTTAGCAACTTTATCTTTTTCGTTGAATTTTCAAAAGGGTTTGGGGAACCTGTCTTTATGGGTTCTTTATAATAGACAGATTAAAAAATATTATACTATTTTAATAAATCTAACTAAAAAAATGTGTTTAGGCAGATAACATCTACAAAGAGTAGAATAAGAATAAATGATAAAGCTTAACATACTATAATAAAAGAGGAAACTATCCTGGGCTCGAAAATAAATTTAAGTTTTTTATAACGTATTTTTAAACAAGAAAGTGTCAACTATGAAAAACCCTTTTTACGATTTGTTTACCTTTTTTTAACTACCTAAACCTATGGAGTTATAGCTTCGTAATATGAAAACATTTATCATTAATCTGTTGGCCACAGGCGCATCTTAAAACGAGTTCGTTTACGATGGAATTATTACATCAGTCAGTTCCATTCGCAGACGGCCAGGGGGCACAAAATCTGTCTAAAGCTTGTAACGGTTTTATTGCAAGCAGACCGGGAGCAAACACCCCACCGCCCCTCCCCGCTCCCCGGCGACCGGCTCACCCCCGCAACTGTCGAATACGACTGCAAAATATTTTCTACTAATAATTGTGTTACTGCGCAGTATTTTTCATAATTATTAGGACTTTCTCTTAGTCGTTTTAGGTTTGCACAAACACGAAAGTCGATGTAATGATACCGGCGGTACCATGTATTACTTTTATTTCGCCGTCTGTGAGGATGCGAAATAAAAGGAAACGAGTTGTTAATATACTTTGTACTTGTCTGTTTCTGTTAATTTTGTAGTACCTTTATTTTTCTGGTTTGAAAATTGCTATCTTTGCCATGATTCTGGGATTCCGTTTTGATTACACGGAGTGTACATAAGGTTATTGCTTCGCTTTCATCATCCTCAAAGCACATTACACTAAGCAACTTATACATAAAACCTTCAATTATATTTGTGCGAAAAAGATACCTAAATGAGTACCTATTTACTATACTTCAGACTCCTAAACGATATGCGGACATTGGTTCCACAATTTTTCCAATTTAAAGACAGTTTGAAATATGAATTACGCTTTTATAGGAATCGGATGTCTAAGTTTGAGAATTCCAAGTGAAAAATATTATTAAGTGCCGGGACATGGCACCTCGGCGGCGCGGACAGAAAATATAAAGTGTGCAGTGAAGCGAGCGAGCTCCCCGATGTAACACCCCGCGAGACTAATGCCCCAAGAAGTCCCGAACATTACTATCAAACTAAAACTAAACCCAACAACAATCCGTTTCGTTGTTTTGACTCGCGTAATTAATCCGGGCTATTTTCAGTTGGCCACGCGCTTTGTCTCTATCTATCTTCTTAACTGCTAATTCTATTACCGATATAAACGCTATTATTTTTATGCTTACGTAACATTATTAGCGACAAAATAGTTATGCCTCTTGTATCATTTTCGTTTTTACTATGTAGTAGAATATGTTATTATATCCATCGAAATGAATTTAATGCGGCTAACTTATTAAACACGCTTAGGAACAGTTGGACCAAGTTTGGTATTGGTTTGGAACATTGAATATTGTTTTGTATGGTGTTTAGTGACACACTATTTATTTTTGCAAAACTTTAATTGATTTAATTTATAATATTAAACCCTCTATAATCTATTTGAATAGAACCTTATAGCTTGATAACGTGCCAAAGTAGTTAATAGGCACGTGAAGCCTATAAACCCAGATTCGCATGCGGCCTTATAATGCGTGTAGACATGTATGGAAGCACATTTCTGAGTCATTTAACCCGGGGATAATGCCCCAGTGTCTTCTCGAGAAATGTCGAGAATTTCGAGATGTGTCGGCAAATCCGGTAACTAAGCTGGATATTAAAATTGTTAGTGAAGAGTACTATTGTGTTTGGCACAATGGATACAATTTTAAGTATGCAGGTTTTACAAATGTGGGTAACTTCTAAGCTTAAGATTCTATTTTAATTTAATGTCCTGAGATTAAAATATATGTTTTTTAACAAAGTGTACACTACTTCATACCTACCGTGAATAAGCTTTTGTTTTAGTTTGATAATTATTTAACCTATGCATTACGATATTTCTACCAGTTTTTTTTTTTATATTTATGCTATCTAACTAGCATTTCAATCTAAGTAATTCACTCATTCATAGAGTTTCAGTGAACGATTTCCAAACGTGTACTAATTCAATTTTCCCCCAGATTTTATAAAAAATGTCAAAGTGTGATGTTTGTAAGAAAAATTTAACAAAGTCTTCACCGGGGCTAGAATGCAGCAAGTGTGAGCGGATTGTGCATCTAAACCCAAAGTGCACGGGATTAACTAACAAACAGATTGCTGCATTGAAAGCTGCACCGAATCTGGAGTGGACATGCCACGAATGTCACCAGGAATCCCCGAGACGTAACTCATCGATCGTTATACCTGAAGATGACAATGAAGAGGAGGATGCAATGGATGTTCAAATAAATACGAAAAGTTTAATAAGCAACATCACTAAAGAAGTCGAAAAAGCTATTAAACATGAAATGTCGCAACTAAGCAATTCCTTACAGTTTCATAGTGATAAACTAGATGAAGCGATGGAGTCTATGGAAGCTTTTAAACAAACAATCAAGGCCCTTGAGCGAAAAAATGCGGAATTAATTAATAAAAGCAATAATTTGGAAACCCGTGTAGGTGTCCTTGAACAACGTTTGCATGAGATGGAACAAGAAAAGCTTGCAAAATACGTGGAAGTCGCAAATGTGCCAGCTCAAACCCAAGAAGATGTCAGACTTTTAGTGGACAATATTGCACTTAAATTGGACCAGTCGACAGAAGAGATCAAAAGTGCACGGAGACTTCACGGATGGAAAGAACAGTCGGCCAACATACTAGTGGAGCTCACCGATGAAGAAGCTCAAGAACGCTGGATTGCTGCTGCCAAAAGCGTGAAGCCGACCGTTTCTGATGTACTGCCTAGCGAAGAAAATAACAAATCCATCATATTTGTAAGAGAAGCAATGACAAAACATCAAAAGCAACTATTCTGGAATGCCAAACAGGAGCTGAAAGTCAATCACAACTTCAAGTACGTGTGGTTCAAAAGAGGGCTGGTAAAAGCCCGTAAGGACGACGGTCATAAAATTCGTATCCTACGCAACTTGAATGATGTTCACGGACTAACTATCAGCAAGGAGTAAAACGGCATTATTATATCGCAAGTAAATTATTATCCAAATCATTATACAAATGTCTCAAATAACCAATAATGACTAATAATTATAGTGACGTTCATGAGATATATAACTGTCTAAATGTTAATACTTTCATAAATTGTACACCTAACAATCAACTTAACCTATTGTGCATGCATATTAATATTCGTTCAATAATCAAAAACTTCTCCGCGATTGAGCAAATTGTTCATACTTCAAAAAAATGTATAGATGTCATTATTTTAACCGAAAGTAATATATCAGAGAACACTAGTCTTCTGTATCAAATAAGAGGGTACAGAATGCACACAGCCGTACGAAAATCTCGAAGGGGTGGTGGCATTATATTGTATGTGAATAATAAACATAAAAGTAACATCATAAATATTAAAACTATATATTTTGAAAGCCTATTCTGCACAATTACCACCCATTCGAACTATACTGCTACGTTGTGTGCGGTATACCGACCGCCAAGCTCAAGTAAAAATCTATTTATTGACGAACTACTAACTAAATTGCAAAAACTCTCAAAAAACACAGAACTATACTTATTGGGAGACACTAACATAGATTTAAAAACGGATACTCCTGTAAGGCATAAATATAGTAACATGTTATATAGCATGGGCCTTGTGTGCGGGATCACTGAATACACTAGAATAGCAACATGTAACGGCAAAGTTAGCAAATCCTGTATAGATCACATTTATGTGCGTTCCCGTTCACAAGACCTATACACGGCGACACTCGGTACCACACTGGCTGACCATCGCGCTATAATCCTCGCATGTACCGGCGCACGAATACAGGATGATCCTAAATTTAAAACTTGCATAAATAACCAACAACTCAGTAAATATTTAAATCAAATTCAATGGGATAAATCTAAGGATATTGAATGCCCTATAATCTTATATAACTTCATGCATTCCCAGTTTAAAGAGTGTTATAAAAAATCTGAATATAAAATTAAAGTTAAAAGTAGATCATTACGCAGTAAAAATGAATGGGTTACTAAAAAAATTATCAGTGCCTGTGAACATCGGGATAAATTATTCATGAAATGGATAAAAGACCCTAATAACGTTGTATTAAAGCAACAATACAATAAATCTAGAAATTATGCAAATATATTAATATATAAAACTAAAAACATTAATATTAAGTCGGAAATTTTATCAAGTAAGAGTAACATTAGGCAGCTGTGGCAAATTCTAAATAGACTTACAGGGAGAGTGAAGACCTCCATTGATGATGCTATCCAGAATTCATTTAATAAAAATAATATAACTTTTAAAGACATGGCTAATAACTTTGCGCACACGTTTGATAAAAGCGTGAAGCTAATTATTCCTAAGTGCTCGAAACCACTACTAAAGAAAACAGAATATACGCGTCCTGCGAACGTTACGATGCGAATAAAATCTGCGACACCTAGCTCAGTTAGCAAAATAATCATGTCATTGAATAATAATAAAGCTCCGGGAATAGATGGAATCAGAGCGATAGACATCAAAATGCTGTGTACGACAATCAGCTCTTTGATTTCGAAATTAATCAATTTATGCATACAAACTGGCAAGTATCCATCTACACTTAAAGCTGGAATTGTCAGACCGATTCATAAAAAGGGAAGTAGGATGGATTACAATAACTATAGACCTATTACTATATTACCTACAATAGATAAAATAATAGAAAAATTCATCTGTAAAGAAATAAACGATTTCTATGAAAAAAATAAAATACTTACAGAAAAACAATATGGCTTTCAACCGAAAAAGAATACCACACAGTTATTGTCAACGTTCACAGATCGTATCCAGAAACACTTAGATAAAAAAAGCACATTCTAGTAGTATTTATAGATTACAGCAAGGCATTCGATACTCTCAGACATGACCGGTTACTTGAGTGTCTTCATGACAGCGGGATTAGGGGAAAACTTCTTGACTGGTGCAATAACTACCTTGATAACAGAAAATACATGGTCAAAGTCGGTGATGCGATTAGTGAACCTGTAATCGTAACGGAAGGAACAGCGCAAGGCTCGGTACTTGGACCACTGCATTACCTCACTTATGTTGATAGCCTTGTTAATGTGATAAAAAAGTGCGAAGTTTATCAATTCGCTGACGATACCTGCCTTATAGCGGCCGGACTGAGTGTGAGTGAAGCCCAAAAGGAATTACAGGAAGACTTCGATTTGCTGACTAAATGGTCACACGATGCGGGTTTAGTATTAAATGCTAGTAAGACCAAATTAATGTACATCAGCTCCGGTCAAAATAGAAGCCACTCCTTGCCTAAGCTAACCGCTCACTGTCATGAGTGTTTGCATGATAACTGCGATAGTCAGGTAGCGAAACCTTGTAACTGTGACTCGATTGAGCTTGTGGAGAGCCAAACCTATCTTGGACTTACTGTTGATAGCCGACTGAATTGGAAGGATCATATTAACGGGGTCTGTGACAGGTTAAGATGTATTTTAGCCAAATTCTTTCTATTAAAAAGTAAAATACCTTATAAAACACTGTTAATGCTTTACACTAGTCTGGCTGAATCAATAATATCCTATGGCCTTTCCAGCTATGGTAGGACTTATAAGTCTCACCTAGATATGATTTACGCTCTTCAGCTCAGAATATTAAAAGTTATTGTCCCGCATAATATTAAGAAAAAGTTTAAACATGATAACAGGAAATTATTTGAATTCTGTAAAATATTACCTATACATGAAAAAATTAAATATACACTACTAAAAGAGGAATTTTTTAATGAAAATCTGAAGAAAACTAAAATTGTCAATACTAATGAAATTAATACTCGTAGTGTTCTCAATGCCGAGTTGTTACTTCCATCGTACAGAAATTTACATGGCAAGAGATCATTAAGTTATGTAATTCCGAATCTTATTAATAAACTACCCTTCACATTGAGGAACAAACTAACAAACAAAAACATAAAATATAAACTTAAGCATTATTTCTTAGAAACATTAAAAAACTAATATGTAAAATAATTATAAACAAAAATAATAATAAAATATATATATAAATATAATATCAATAACAATAGTTAATTAACAGTCACTGAACATAAATAGTAATAATTAGAAGAAAATAAAAATTAATAACATTCATAGAATGGGAGCGTCCTGTATCGAGCCGTATGGCATTCCTCAACTAAGTACCTACTTTTGTTCATAATGAATGGCAGTTTGGTCACCGATGTTCGCACTATACTAAGTTATTTCACATATACCCTCGATGTTACTTATTTTATAATAAATATTTGTTTAAATGAGGTTCCGCTTCTTTTTGTTTATGTTTAAATTATGTGGTCGATGTCTTTGGTGCACGGTAAAACTCTAATGAGTTTATGTTTGCACCAACATAATGTATTCTGTATTTGTGTGTTAATATTAAATAAATAAATAAATAAAATAAAAAAATTATCGATAGGACAGAAAAGTTTGCCTATTTTTCTCCACAGACACATTTTATTTGTAATATCTCATATCACTTTATAGTCGTATGTAAGTGTAGACATTATATCGAATAACCTTGAATAGTATTTCGAGTAATAACGAGAGAATATAAAAGTATGAGATAGTGATGGGCGCTGAGGGCCTTTCTATTTGCTCGCTCACGAGTAAGTCGCTTCAAGTACTGAACAATTGTATTTGAATCCTCTCGTGCAGGTTTGACTAGCCTTATGACGTTCCTTTGTGACCATGTACAAAAAATACGACATCTCACATAATTCTCCCATACATTGAACCCCTAGTAAGTAGCTTAAGCTCTTATGTTATGGAACCACATGTAAGGAAGGTATCACATACATTCAGATCCCATGTAGAAAATGTTTTTGTATATTGACCCGTCCAGGGTTAGAGACCTCAAAGATAGCGACGCCTTGCAAACCATTGTGTACGCCAATCGACTTAGGAGGTCGTGTTATAGTTGGTATGTGATCTATCTTCACATGATCTAGCACATGTCTATTAATCGAACTAAAACTGAATCAAATTTAGAGTTCCAGCATCTCGGAGACTGCTTCAAGCCATATAATGATTTATTTAGCTTACATACCTTATTAGTATTGCAGGTCAAGCCTTCAGGTACAGCCATGTATATGTCCTCCTCAAGCTCTCCATACAGAAAAGCTGTTTTTATGTCTAATTGTATTATTTGTAGATTATGTTGAGCAGCTTCTGCAAGTAATAACCGGATTGAGTCATACCTGACTGTGGGTGCAAATGTTTCCTGATAGTCAATACCCTTAGTTTGTGAGTACCCCTTCGCACAAAGCCGAGATTAGGAGTTTTATTAACTAATGTCAATGTTTTATTTTGATCATGAGCATCAAGCTCTTCCTTTATGGAAGTTATCCATTTTGAAGCATCAACAGACTTCATTGCTTCTTCATAGTTATCAGGAACTTCATTATTCAATAATTGTTCATTAAAACACAGGTAAGAGCTTTCTTTTTGTTGCTGAGAAGCTAATTTATATTGACTTCGTGTTCTTACTGTAACATTCCTTTCTGGTGAAGATTCTATGCTTTCATCGGGGAAGTACTCACTGTCTGACTGAGACTTATTTTCAGTTACAGTATTAAATGAGTCATCACTTGAAAGTTCTTCACAATCCTTATTTTGAACACTACATTCATTTGTAGTTAATTCAACAATTGGTACATAGTCTCTCTTGACTGTAGACTCTAAGAATATTGCGTCTCTACTTTTTATAGCTCTTCCTGAATTTGGTAATAAAAACCGGTACCCTTTAGTATTTTCACAGTATCCTATAAAGATCAGTTTTTGAGATTTAGAATCCAATTTCTTTCTCTTTTCTTTTGGCAAATGAACCATCGCCTCACATCCAAATGTCCTCATATGGCTGACATTCGGTTTGTGTCCAGTCCACATCTCTTCTGGAGTTTTATAGCACAGAGACTTAGTCGGAGAGCGGTTAATATTAATTAACAAGAGGTTCTGTTCATCCGTTCAGCTGTGCCATTTTGTTCAGGAGTGTAAGGCGTGGTTGTCTGATGTATTATCCCAGCATTTTTGAGAAAGTTTGAAAAAATTCTGTTTACATATTCAAGCCCATTATCAGTTCTGAGAATTTTAATGGTACGGCTTAACTGATTCTCAACTAATTTCTTGAATTCAATAATTTTTTCCAGAACATCTGATTTGTTATGCAGTACATATACAAATATCTTCTTTGAGTAATCATCCAAAAATGTCACAAAATATCTAGCTTTGCCAAATGACTGAGTTTCTATTGGTCCACAAATGTCAGAGTGAATTAATTTAAGCAGGTCTTTGGTCTGAGACCCTTGACTTTTGAATGGTAAACGTGTTTGTTTTCCCTCCTGACACGTTATACACTTCACATTATTTGCTTGTAAACCAAGTTTTAAATCTGCAGTATTTTCAGTCAACTTATTCAAGCTATGAAAGTTTAGATGTCCCATCCTTTGGTGCCATAGGTAAGTATCTTGCTCGATAACATCTGAAATGCATGCATGAGCTGCAGACATGTTTAAACGGTACATATTATTTATCAAGCTTGCTGTTGCTACTCCTTCATTGTTTTTGTTTAGTATAATACAACCATCTTTGTTGAACTTTACTTGGCCACCATGTTTTATTATTTGACTTACTGACAGCAGGTTTGTAGCTAGTTCAGGCACATAGAGCACACTTGTAAACAGAATTTCATTTGGTTGACCTCTCTCATTATCAACACATAAGCTTATTTTTCCAGAGCTTTGAACAGGTAATGATTTATTATTTGCAACTTTAATAGTTTTTATATCTGGATTTGTTTCTTCTATAAACAAATTCTTGTGTTTGGTCATGTGAACTGAGGCACCAGAATCAATATACCAGTCATCGGAGTAACCAGAAGAGGCAATAAATACAGCTGCATAGGATGATTGATTCTTTTTACTTTCCTTATTCTTCTGATACTTATTAGGTTTTGATTTACACTCAGGACTTTTGTGACCATATTTATTGCATGAATAACAGCGAGGTCCTTTCGTAAAACTTCTATTTTTATTATGAAACTTCTTAATAACTTGAAGCAAAAGCAGTTGAATCAGATTCTGTTTGTTTGACATCTTGTAGAATTTTAGATTTTATTGAGTCAGAGCTAATTTTCATACCTGAACTTTCAATGCCCATTATCATTGGCTTGTAACTTTCTGGAAGGCCGGACAATAGAAGTGTGCCAAGCCACTCGTCGTCTACGTGAAAGCCAATATTTCTTAATTTGTGAGCTGATGTCATTATCTTGCTGACATATTCTTCCACATTTGAACATCCTGCTAGTGTAGTATTGCATAAGTCTCGTAGAAGACCAACCCGGCGTGTTAGTCCTGAGTCATCAAACGCACGAGATAAGTTATTCCAAACCTCCTTTGCTGTGCTAGATTCTTGGATATGAATATAATTCACGGGATCCACAAGAAGAATTATCTTTGATCTGGCCTTTGTGTCACGCTTTTTATCGCTTTCTTTCGATGTAGAAGATTCGACACAGTCCCATAACTCTTCGTGTTCCAAGTATGTTTTTACTGCAAATCGCCAGGTCGCATAGTTATCACGGCCGGTTAATTTTTCTATTAATGCCAATGAGTTATTTGACGATGACATATTTGCTTGTCGGAAAACTTTTCTTGAACTGAGCACGTGGTGGTTGAGGTTATGTGTTTTGATGACGTATTTAACACTGAGTTAAGTTACTGATTTTAACTAATCGGACTATCTGGGCCCATAACCTGTTAATTTTTTAATGAAACAAGTTGGTTAATCTAATAAAAATAACTTTTACTTTAATTAGTTAGAGAGAGCAATACATCGGCTACTAGTGACGTTCACAGAGTATATAGTAGGGAAGAGACAACTAGAAAAAAGGTTTGACATATTCATAAAACTAAATGGAGCAGAAGGCACAAAATTTAAATATTACAACAAGACACAATGCTGCAGGTAGGTAAATTATGTGCCCGTTTTCCCCTGAATTAAAAACGCTATTAATTAATTTATTCTATTTAAGGAGGCGTAGCCCTACAGGCTACTTTTGCATTCGCGTTTTAGGACATAATAGTAGCTACCTACGAATAAATAATTATGGCGATGTTTATACTTGTCCTTAAGAGAAAAGGCCTTTGCCCTACAACAAAGGCCTCATAACAGCCTCGTATTATTTTACACAGATCATATGGTTTCCGAATCAAGTTACTGTACTGTACCGCCTACGTAACTGTTTGTGTGTGTCAGTGACTTAGTGAGTCAATCATGTAGCTGTCGATAATTAGACAACACTTTACGCGGTGACAGATTGACTGACTGACGTAATTGCTATATTGATCAGAGACTAGCGAATTCCATTACGGAACATGTATCTCTCGTGATTAGGCAGCCATTTGAGTTACTAGTAATTAATTAGAGTCACTTTGCGGTAATTTATTTAATTTCTGCAACGATTTGCGTAAGCATTAACGTGGTAAGGATTTATGACTGTATAAGGTATACGTACCTACTACAATACGATACATGCTTATTTAAATTGTCTAAGTCTTTTTTTGTGTAAATGTGTGTTACAATACATGAAGAGGTCCAATAAACGTGAACCACGTAAATACAACAAGTATTCTCTATTGCTAAGTTTGTTTTTATAGAGACATTAAAAATAATATTTTACCCTAACGTTAACAATAAACGTTTTAAGGTCTAGACTCGTTTTAAATACGGCATAACGTTGAAAATACCTTATTTGATTACAAAGGCTTTCACGATTGGTACGGTAAGTGCCGTGAAATTTGTTCCGTTACTCTTTAGAATGCACATTAAACAGGTAATTGTAATTACTTACAAATGAGGATTTCAGAAGCCCAGGTTTTATGCAAGAAACGACTTAAAAATGTACAGTTTCGTTATTTGTTAAGTTTTGCCTACTTACGTAACATATTGAATTTAACATTCGTTGAGTATGTATCAAGTTCAATAAAATAATTCATTTAAAACACTTGAAAGTAACAAAAAACTTTCGCGACAATGTCGTCGGATAACACAAATCTTATTGTACCCAAATCATTAAGAAAAATAAAAGAGGTCTGATGAGTCTTTTGTTGGAGAATTGTTCGCAGCTTCTCTTGTTTTTAAAGCCTTTCGGGCCTAGGAAAGTATCAAATGTCTCTTTATACCGGGCTCTAAAAGGGCGCTATTTTAAATTACAATTTCGAGACAAGCACGTCGATCCGGACAAGTGGCCTAAAACAAAATGAACATCGTTTTTAATCATGGAGTTTAAAATTAGTTCTCTTTGAAGCACTGCGTGTTTCGCTTGAGCACGTTCAAAGTGAAAACCAACAAAAAAAACAATTACTCGCAATATAAAAGAAGCGTAACAGTATTAGTAAAGCCTAAACCATACCTTTGAAGGAACAAAACGACTAATAATAAAGTAGCGACGCGTATAATACTGTGCTAGGAACAACGGAACACTTTATGGTTTCATGAATTTAATTTGAAGCTAATGCGGCTTTTGTGGCTCGTGCTTAAAGGGATTTGGGTATGAAAAAATAATTTGCCAACTTCACCGTACCACGTTAATAATGTTGATAATTTGCAAATTTGAATGCGGATTGCTATTGTTCTGACCCACAATGTAGAGGGCACATGTTCCGTGAATGAGGAAATTATAAAATCTCTACCACATATTACATATTTATAAGGTCCACATTAACATTTGTACAAGAAATGTAATATGTACAGTTGAACGATTGCTTCTGATTCAGGTCCAGGAACGTGCTTTATAAACACCTTTTCAAAGTGAGCTAGTGCTTGTCCAATAACGTCGGAACATAACATTCAGCTTCATTATAAAATGACAGTCATATTAACGTTAAATCAATTAGTCTTATAAGACTGTAAAAATATTACCAACTGCAAATCTGTCAGAGTGCGCTGCAGCTATGTGATGTGCCAGGCGTCGTGTCAACAAGTGTACTTCGTTAGCCACATTGATGGTCTGATAGAACACATCGCCTTCAAAACTGGTCGGAAAGCCATTTCGCTACCCGTACTAAAAGGCACGGATAAAAATTTCGACACACAAAAAATCGTACTTTTAAAATAGACTATATATTATTTTCTTGTAATAGGATGGGACTTGTAACCTATTATCATTTTCAAGTACTAGCTATGTCGTCATAAGAAAGAATCAGTATTAACCTCTGGCTAGGGATCGAACCAGCAAAAATTCCGGTCAGTGAGTTACTGGGCCAGATCGAGATACAAAAACTCCATGGTAACGACAACAGCCATTCAATACATCCTTATAAGTGTTGTGTTACCTCTAAGAAACAAGTGTAGTTTATTGTTACCACAAAATTTAGCAAAGTAATTAAACTCAAACTACTATATTATGATAGTGTGGTTACATCCTGTGTTAATATAAGCGGTATTAAAGTAATCTAGCGTCGGTGTCTCATTATTCACATTTTTCCGTCCGCTTGGTTCGAAGTTTCCTTTATTTTTAGCCTTCCGGCCTCATCTCCTCCACTTTACCTGATCTTTAATACTTACAAAGGGCTCCTTTATTATCTTCGTAGCAGCTTCACACACTTCACTACGTTTTGTTCAACCTCGTGGTAAGAATAGGGAACTGCCTTTTTAAGTCTGCGTTTTGTTTTTATTTTTTAGGTTGAGCTTCGTGGAGGGAATATTTAGGATGTTTCCAGTTGGCTAAATAATCTGTTAAATTAAAAAAATATTTAGCGATGGCAATTCGACTGGGTAAGAACTGGAATTAGCAGCATTTATTGAACTTCAATCTTGGACTTGCACCTTTCTCAAATAATCATGAAATATTCTTAATTTTAGTATGGTTAAACATTGATAGGTTTTAAAAATTCTAATTATTTATTTTTGCCCTTTATTGAAGGTTATTCAGGTTAGTAAGCCACCAAGACATTATGCCCGCATCGTGAAAAATTGCTACTTGCTTAAGTAAAACAACCCAGTTTTCTATTTTCAATTTTTATTTAATAATAAATCACATCAACATTTTTAAATCAATAGATCGATGGTGGTGTTAATTGACGCTATATCTATGTATAGGTACAGATGAGCACAAAACACTGTTTGTTACACAATAATCACCTCGCAGTAAGAACCCTTCTTATTTCGGCATCTCTCGTATCTATCGGCCTACAAATAAGTTTTCACTAATCGATTTGTGATATCCCTTTATAAATTCTTTAACACTATAATAAAATTTTATTCTATTAAGTATTTATATACCAAAATTCGACTTGTGAAAACCAGTCATAGCAAACATTTTGCATGTATATTTATAATGTGTTTATATCTACATCTAAATCCGTGAAATCAAATCCATTAAATGTATTATATTCTATGTTGATAAGTGTGGATTGTTTATTCAATGTTTTAATCTAAGGAAATATTTTTGTAATTGTTTAAAAAGATTACGTACTCGAATCTAATTTGTTGAACACGAAACTCTATATCAAAAAACCTCATTAGTATTTATAATATTACGTTTGGCACGTGGGTTTTAATGTATCCTTAATTTACGCGAAAAATTAAGTGACAGGAATATCAATACCTACCAGAAAACTAAAAGATTATAGTCCTTTGTAAGTTACAATCAGTACTGTCGCCGCCATCCTGGGTGTCGTAGAAAGGAGTCTATATCTTTTCTTAACCCAAGCTAACCCCAACCAAGATTTATCAAAATTGGTTCAGCGACTTAGCCGTGAAAGCCTAACAGACGGACAGAAGAACTTTCGCATTTATAATATTAGGTATGGAAGTATGGACTAAAAGTGTGTTTAAAAATGGTAATAAATTTTTTTAACTATTTAATTTAACATCTTCTAAAAGATGATGACCTATACGTAACAAATGGGATTATAAAGTAATATTAATGGCACTTAAACCTTTACCAGGTATGTACTTACTAAAATGATTAAACGATCTCCGCTTCAGAAATCAAAAAGGCATTAATATAGGTGAAATACAAAACGTACATACATATTTGTTCCCAACAGGTCAACGCTAATCAGGTAAATTCTCTGGGTATAATTAATAAATTACTCTCTTAATATTATTGTACTTAATGGAGAAAATTTTGGATATTCCTAGGGTGTGTTTAGAGTAGGAAGTATATGGGTAGTGTGATGATGAGCAAGTCTTTGTACAGAGGGTTGGCGCTGTTCTCGTCGGCGGGGAGGTAGGAGCTGGGCGCGGCGGGCGCGGACACGGCGTGGTTGTGCGCGCGCGACTCCTCGTACGCGCCGCTCCCCTCGCCCTCGTCCTCGTCATCATCAGACGGCACCGTCGGCTCCTGCTTCAAGGCCTCTGCTCTCGGCTTATCAACCTCTCTCACAAGAGACTGAGCGTTCATCGTCGCTGGAACTGACACCACTGTAGTCACGGGAGATGAACTCTCCTCTACGGTCGCTTTATTTACTCCAATTGTAATTGTCTTGTAAAGATTCTCTTCAGTAACATTCTTAAACTTGGATGATTGGAAGAAATGTAATGCCTTGTTAGTACTATTACTTAAGGTGAATGTATAATTCAGAAGCTCATCTCTCAGTTCGGAAGAAAACGGCGCATTGCAGAGGTGTGTGCTGCACACACATGTCAGTTTGTATGAGTTGTTGGAAGAATTCGTCAGGGAGCAAGGAGCTGGCGAGGCTGCGGCACAGGCGAGCGATGATCCGAAATCTGCAAAATATTTATTAAAATTTTAATATTCCGTTCAGTAAATCTCTAAACGTGTTCAATCTAAAAATATTATAAGTCTATAGTCGGGCGCGTCGGCTATAAAGCAATATGATAATTTCCATCCAATTTCGTTCACCGCGCTTATTCAACTCACAATAACATTACCATTCCTCGCTGAAAGAACAATTTTTCTTCGACAGCAATAACATACTAGAGTGTAATGAAATTACGCCTTTAGGCGCTTTCAAGGTTTTTATTTTCATTTCCTTTTGCATGCATTCTCTGCATGTTTTTTCACCATATTTTTTATTCACTCAAAGGTACTCGAATTTACATACTTCAAATACTGCCTGCTAACTAGGTACTTGGTTGGTTGATTATTCAGTTAAGTAAACACGTTTCGTGAAAAACAAACCTTTGCCTTTGGTGTGTAAAAATACGTAAGTACTGAAAATGTCTGAGTTTCCTGCTACTGATCGAAAATTTCTAATGCAACGTACATTACATCATAATGTTACCGTATATTACTGATTACATAGGTACGTTGAATATTGCAGGCGGCGGTAAATTAAGCTGCCTCAAGAAAATCAGAGCCTACTTCAGGCGCTCACCTAAAATTAATTTCAACTAACGCTAATATTGTTTCCAAGTCACTGTGTGGGTTTCAGCATAGTGACTTCGTCCTCGTTAAAACTGAGTTCAAAGTTTATTCCTAGTTTCTGGTAACTTAATATTGTTGTAACAGAAATCTGTCATTGATTTGATACTGAGTCTACAAGCGATGGGCAGGTACTAGGGTATCGTATTTCAAATCATAACGAGAAAGGTTTTGGATAGGATTATTTATCTCTTTTATACCTTAGCATTACTAAGGTTGTCTATGAGGACTTTGCACAACACGATAAAATATTATGAGGTGATTTATTGGATATCGTTTAGGGCCTAATTTAGACGATGTGAGGAACGTGCGAGTCGCAGTACATTGCGGTGCCGCACGGCTATGGTGTTATAAGTGATCGATCGTGGACGGTAACCGCTTGATATTTCTCGCACCGTCTACCTTAAATGAGTAACTCTATGCTTTGTGTCGTTTGTACTATCCTGGGACAATTCACTCTCGGTCATCTGATCGCAGACTAAGCAGAGCTTGTGCTATGGTAGCCAAACAACTGACAAACATATTTATATATTTCTAAATTCATGTTCATCAATAAATAAATAAATTCTAATCATGTTCATAGAAATCATATGGCTTTCTAGATCGTGTATCATGTACTACAGCGTCTCATTTTAAATTGTGTTTATTGGTATACCCACCAGGTGCTGTAGCGACGGTGGCGCAGAGTGGTCGGTCTGCGGGACACGTGACGGCTTGCCAGCCGGCCGCCAGCTCGCATCCCGTGCCGTTCACGCGCGCGCACTCGTAACACGCGCCCGGGATGTCTGGAAACAAATTATATATGAATATACGTCACAGATACTATGTATTTATTCGTGTTATCCATTTAGATTAGACCTGTGCTTTTTTGTTTCAGTTATACATTTTTTATCAGTGGCGACTAAATCTATCCAAAATATACCTCAAAATTACTTAATTTCGTGATCAAAAAATATTAAAGTTCATCTAAGCATTAATTTCTTAATAAATAAGCAGCACTTTTTATTAAATAATACATGTTTTCTTTTTAAAACTATTGTGTGTGTGTACAAAATTACTAAATAAATGCATGCTCTCAACCTACCACCCAGTTCTGAATCTCAAATCTGTCTCAGCAAGCTAATTTACTTTTACGTCTGTCGTGTCTCAGTAATTGCATGTAAATAGTTAGCTGGAATCTTAACGGAAAGCTCAAGAGCAAACAAAAACCCTAAGTAGATGCTGTCCTGTATTTCTCCAGAGCAAATGTAATTCCAAACGGCAAATATCTTACTACGGGGTGAAGTGCACATATTGAGCAAATTCGATTAGGCTTTGTCGGAAACTTGGCAACGAGCCAACACCAATAAAAAACGCAAGAGCTTTTGTAAGCACAGGTGATATAAACAATAATGATCGACATCGATCTCAATTTGATTAATACGTCGTTGTCATGTTTCATTTCGTTTATTTTATTCATGAAACGTGTACTAATATAAAGCTTTCAGCCCGCTAATTTGTAATAGCCTGAAGTACTCTCATCGTCCTCATAATGGATGATAAAAGAGTTTCGTTGGCAAACAAATAGTATTTGTTGTAAGTAATTGCGAGGTGGTATCATAACTCAGTGAAGTCGCGACCGGAGTTCTGACACACCCAGCCATAACAACAAACAAGTGAGGGTGCTGGGAGCTGCGGTGTGAACACAACCCTTAAACTTTGATCACAAGTTGGCAACTACGTACAATATGTAGGAGTTCCCTCGAACCCGCCGCCGCCGATGTCGGGGAGAAAACATTTCACGTATTTGCTGAGATTTCAAGAATTCTTTTCATTTTAACGTTAGTATAAAACATACGTACATAGAGAACAATAAATCTTTTTTAGTTATTCTCAGAAACTAGACTAAAATTGCTCATATCACAAGTTTCTTAGTATTGACTTCCAAAATACGAATTTGTCACAACCAACTTATATTTTGCGAACTCAGTCATGATTGTGTGTATGAATGAATATTCTTTCTGATAGTAGGAATCAGTCACCATTTAATAAAATTGGATTTAAAATAAATAAGAAAAAAATAATCTAGCACATCAAAATTATGTAAATAAATTATTTTAAGATACATGATAGGCTAACAAAGTAACAACAACTGTAATGACTTGCTTTAAGGACTTTATTAATAAGCTCTTCAACTTCAAGAGGCAATTCCAAGTTTCCTCAAGTTTTCAGACTAATATACATACATAAAATCACGCATATTTCCCATAGGAGCACATATTATACTCTATAGATTTCTTGCGAAGTAATCACGTGTTAAAGCCCTAATAAATAAAACTGATTGTAAATCTTTTTGGTATCAATTTAGACCTAACAAAGGCTTTTGATATAACTTTGTAGCAAGTGGATATAATCTGAATTCTGGAAACAATCCATATGTTTCGATCACAGATCACCGAATACCTTATGAATTTAACCTTTAAAATATATACTACACTTAATTGTTTTCACAAATGTTATAAATAGGAAGAATGTCTAGAAAACACAAATCTCGCCTTACTCAGCTTCCAGAATATTTCCATCACACTAAATCGATAAAAAAGATTAGATTCTTGATAAGCATTTGTTTTAAGTGTCAATTGGGTTCATAGCTTGAGGCCAAATAAGCTGGAGATTGAGAGACTTGTCTCGTCGCCCGCGGCACCACTCAGTAATGCCATTTATTTCGCAAGTTATTATTTTATTAAATTGTCTGTGACTTGTGCTGACAATAAAACACTTTACGAGCACATTGTCTGACCAGTCGGGTCTTAACGACGCTTATGACATCATTTCGTGTATTATATCCAGTTTTTTTTCAACCGTCACGAACTGATTATACCTAATAGAGATATGAAACATGGATAAGTTGTTTTGTTTACTAATTAAAATAGCTGAATATAATGAAATGAGTTATAATTATAAAATAAATGCAGAGACTCACTGACCCCACAGTAAACCCATTACTACGGTTTGGTGGTGCTTATATTATAAGTTTTCTTAGCAACATGTAAAAATAAGTAGAAAAAAGCTACAGAATCAGAATAAGAATGCTTTATTTGTAAACATAGGTAAAATTACAGCAGTGTGAGATGTTACAAGTAGGTTTTAGCTTCTCTATGTTTTACCCGAAGGCGTACAAATATATTAAGTTAACATAATCATCATTATTAATAATATGATAAAATAATATTACAAAAATCAATGTTTAAAATTATTAATCATCAGTAAACAATCCTGTAGTATATCAAAGTAAAACACTCAAAGTACTGCTAGCTAAAATACACACTGCAACTACAAAGTAAAAGAGAAACATTCTTTTCTATATATTTTTGTATGTTCCCCTTCGCAAATATTAAAGCTAACTAAAATTACTAAAAAACTACTGTTTTATCGAAATATCTCATCCATTTAAATCCGGTTTTAACCTCTTTACATTTCCAGTGATATTGTTTCACGTGAATATAATAATTGTAGAAAATACTTATGTATTGTTGGCTAGTCGAACTTAAAGCATGATTTTGGAGCTAACAGATATACATTATTAAACAAAATACGAATCACAGTATGTCTCAATACCAGTGATACCTAGAAGCATCATAGAGAAGTCGCTGTATAAATAGATCGGGCAGAATATCATATTCCTTTTACCTATAATATTAAACAGTTCCCAGAAAATTGTGTCAAAGGAGCGATTTTGCAAAACTGATCAGGTACAACTACTTGCTTGTTCTTATAAGTTAAACATATATTAGTGTCAAAGTAATATTATAATAAATACATAACTGTAGAGAGATTTCATAATTTTAATCAAATTACATCAATTGTCAATTACTCAAAGGTAACGAATAGTGATATATGAACAGAACAAACATTTTAAAAATAAAAATAAAATGGTTTGTTAATTAGTGTTATTTGAACTTTAGTGCATATGATGAACTTTGTTAAGTAGTTAATTTCCTCGCAAGGAGTTTCCAATCCAAGCTCCTTTGCTTAAAGACATGCACCAAGAGGGACAGTTCATTGATCCTACAGGGCAGAGCTTTTAGGCGACGATGAAGCCGACCTCATGCATCTCGCCGCCATTAAGGAACAAGTGCTACATGATGTTATCTGCAAGATGCATTCACAACACTATCCCAAGCGATTTAGAGCAAGCAATAACGGGTTACTGCTTAAAACCTCTTTGTACGATTAATTAAAAACTGTTTAAGATAATTATTTGGCATATTTTACTAATTTGATACTATTTCATCCTGCTTAAGTGACCATTATAAACACATTTTAAGAAAGATAGGGATTTTTGATTTCTTTAAAAATTTCACAAGATATACATTCAAGGAAAACGTAATAAACAGAACTTGTACATTGTATACTTACATATATTCTTTACCTCAATAGAAACGGTTTGATAGTTCGTAGAAGCAGACTATATCACTTTTATAAAAGGTGTGTGTGAAGTGAAGCGATCAGAAATATATTTTCTGCAACTAAATTTTTGTTGCAGAAAACATATTAAAATATTTTCTTCATACTTAAATGGCTTTAACGTCTCATTTTTTAAAGTATGCTCTTTACCTGCAAGGCCTACCCTCATTCTTGGCTATAAAAGAAAGTAAATAAATAACTAAGAAAAAATTAGGTCAGTGGCGTTTCAATGGCCTGGAAGAAAATTTTAAACGTAAACATTGTATTAAAAACTCCTTCCTGATATTATGTTGGAAGAAAGTTTCTTAATGATTAATGTATCCAGCTTCTAGCAAAAAATACAAACTGTAGTGAAACTCTGAAGAATGCAAGTACACGAATTATTGTAATATGTCTCGTAACGTAACTTGTGAGATTACAAAAATGTCGACTGCTTATTATAAGAAAAAAAGGAACCTTTCTTAGAAATTGTCATTAAGTACGCTTTCTAGGAAAAACGGTTTGCTCGTACCACATACGAACTTGGTGTGTTAGACTAACGATATTTATCTTAAGTCTGGTCTTTCTAAGCATGTATGTTTACGACTTCAAAGATACAAAATAATTACCCTGTCCAATTAAAAAGTGAAGACTAGATCTGTATTTTACTGGCATAAATTGATAGGTATGTACCAAAGACACAGACTATACCAGTTGTAGCTGTGTTGTAGCACAGACAGAATAGACGGCTAACAAGATAGATGGTATTGTAAGGGAATGCTCTCCCCACGTTATAAAATACATTCAATTACAGATTTCATAACGTGCAGTTTGTTCATACGTATAGATAACTAGTTCTCGCCCCCGGCGTGGCTTCGGCTGCCAGAACTTTGAAATTGGACAGTATTTACCGCTCCACCCCTTATTCAAACAGGGTACAGGGTATAAAACATCCCGCTTCGTCTGCCAAACCCCTTGCCCTATTCAATATCCCATTTGATTTCCGGAAATTGTAACACCAAATCTCCTATTAAAATATGTGAAGTTATTTTTTGTTTTACATGAGCTTCCTGCTATCTGGTATAAAATCGAGTGTTTGCGTGTGTTATTTATTGGAGCTCGCATTTATGATTAAATAATTGTAGCTTTAAAATCAAAATTAACGATAAAATTTTCATTGTACCAGAAATTGTTTTCCCGTTTTTAAAAGAACTCAATCCTTAATGTTCGCTCAGCTATTGTAAGTGTTAATTTCAAGAACAATACAAACTTTTTCCCTTCTCAAATTAAGAAAGAAATGAATCGATTAATCGTCAACATTTGAAATAAAGCGATCCAATCAGGTAATAAAAGAAAGGCAAACTTTGTAAAGCGTCGTAAAGCGACATTTTGTTTTAATTCCTCTTCTGATTCAAACTCGAGTTGGATAAAATTTTCAGCGAAGTGCGTCCCTTTGTAGTGGGTTGTTCGGTTTGTTCCACCCCCTCCCGGCCCGCCCGCCCGCGTCTACCTCACCCCCCCGCACCGCAGGTAACGTTAGCTCGGTACAATTTCCCTATGCGGTTCCGACATGGAAATTGTTAAAATAAACAAACAACACAGTTCTTTATGAAAACTGTTAGGTTATATTAAAAACTTTTCTAAGCCGACAGTGTGGAACAAGGAACATATTCATTGTCACTTTTCCGAGTGTTATATGTTCCGGGGGTTGGTTTCCAAATCTGATTAAAGTACTTACCTTTGTATACAAATGTTTCATAATTTAGTTTGTTAACTTTGTTCTAGAAATCCTTTTGATTGGTAATATAATAACTTATTCAGGATATTGAGTACATATTTTGAAACTCACATCATGTGAAACTCACATATGAAAATATAAATTTCTGTATTTTTTTCAGCGAAACATAAAGTTATGAACTGCTTTCGAACATGGCATTCAAGATTCCTCATTTCTATATAACTGCATCAGGCACTATAAAACCAATAACAGCATAACGGCAATTTTTATTACAATTTCATAGTTAACAGTCAAGTCAGAGAGTTCTCTTAGCGATCTCGATAGAGAGCTCGTTAGTATGGATTGACCGGGCAAGGAAAACCGAGGCGCGCCTCAGAGCGGGGATTATTGCCCCGCTACACCCTATATAAAGCCAGAATACCTTCCACATGGTGTGCACTGAATTGCTTTAAAACTAACGGCGGATTTCGCGGGTGCATTTGAACGCGGTCAGTTGAAAGTAATCTGCACCGCAATCCAACCAAATCCACGGGGCATGCTGCATTCTCGTAAGGTAGGTATAATGCCTTTAGAACGCTTTTTATTCGAATAACTCAATACCACCGCATGTTCCTTTATTACAAACCTTAATTTATTTATTTAATAATTTATGTGCGTACAAGATGACGAAGAAACACGAATGGTATGAAGGTACTGCTTACTTCTAACTAAACATTTGTGTTCCTATTAATATTATAATTCTTGAATCATTTCCGCTATAGTTTCGACCCTGAAAATGAACATAGGTACTATTCTTTTTAGTTACTACGATGCAAAAGCTAGCAGAGTTCACTGCCTGTGCTATAAAACAAATGTCAGACGAATCAGATTTCATAATCTTAAACTCGGTCCTGATTAACCTAAGAACGGGTTTTAATGTACCTGGTGTAATCGGCTCTAAACTAGATTGTATGTCCAGTGTAGATACAGGTGACTCGAAGTAATTACAAAACGGACGGGAAGTGTTCACGCGCCATTGTTCTCGAGAAGAATACACAAAGATAACTGAAAGGTAATTTGTTGATACTGTTTAGGACATACAAGGCTGTAAGGGTTGAAAATGCATCAAATGCTGTTTTTTATAATACACTGCATGACCGTAGAATACAAAATGACTAAAAACCAGTTTTAAGAAAATTTTAGTCCGGGATTATTTTGAAATCAGATTATTTCATGGGGTAAAATGAAAGTGTCCCTTACTTTAAATGTCTTTTCTTTCAACTTAAAGGAAAATCATCTGTAGCTCTATCAACTTATTGGATTGGTTTCGATAAAAACGACTTTTTATATCCTTTTTGGAGTAAGTATAACATGTAAGATAACTCGAGGAGGCCTCATAGTACAGTAACCATAAAAGGTTGTGAGAAAAGGAGCATAATTTTCATGATTAACCCTCCTATCGGCCCCGTTATACTAGATTTAGTAGAATGATACATGTGACCCACATCTTTGCGAACAAACCTTTTTCCGTTCACTGTATCTACTATGATTAAGTACTGACCTTTAGATAATAGCTTTTTTCGCCTTTCTATTTGTCACTTAAACTTTTTTACCAAAATACTTTTTCTTGTCCCTTATGTATAGATGGTATATTTCACCTTTTATATTACAAGCATCGACATATGATATGCATAGACTGCTACTATCGCTAGGTTCCCCTCGTGCCAAGCGAGAGCAGTTTTTAGTCTGATCCTAGTACATTTCGTTTTTCATTTAATTAATTTTCGCGCAACGAGAAACTTATATAAGAAAATATCGATGGTTTTGACATTGTTAGGATAATATTAGTGTTTTAGATAGATTTTTTAAAACGGCAAGCTCCATCTTCATACATAATTCACGACAACACTTGTTCACACTAGTGCTTACGGTTTAAACTCTGATAGGCTCACTCTATAGTTTCAAATGCAACCTCGTTGATTACAAGTAAGACAGACTGTCGGTGGTATGTGACAAATGGCGTTTCCACTTAGTTATCGACATAAGCCGAAATGTGGTGCCTATGTTTTACTAATACACGTTTAGGAGACTTAGGTTTAATGAAGGTAAAAAATCAATTTTAAAGTAAATACTGAGTTGATCTTGCACAAGTGATGTTCAATATCCTTTATAGAAGAGCATAGCTTTTTTTTTCATTACATATTATTATAAAGATATTCTCTCTTATAATAATATTGTCCATAAGTGTTATCGGAATCGCCTGTATTCCCAAACGGGTTAGGTAAAGAGGTGTTCACAACAAAATTTCGCAAAAGACAGTTTAATCCTATATGGCGGACTTTATTGCCATTTACCGGCCATTTTAAACCACGGCCTACTTCGGAGAATTCTTGTGACCGCATAATTATGTTTAATTTATCAATTTACATTTACTTCGAAGTAATTTTAAGCTTTAATTAATGTTGCCTGTAAATGTATAAACATGCAACGTTTTATATTTTAATATCCGGTCAAATTTTATTTAACTTCCAATTATATTAATAACACCCCAATTTAAAAAATAACCGTCTTCTATGACTTTTAAGCCGGAAACCCACAGCGGCGCACGGAGAGGCTGTGCACGTGTGTTCAGCTTCGCTTTAGTAAAAAATGTATGAGAGCGTTTCCACCGCAGCGCACGGACATGCTACGCAGCAATTGACGTCATAAACACACGCGTAGCTTACTCGAATAGACGGAACGTAGCTCAGCCACGTGGCCGACCCACGCATCCCAGCTGCGTGGGTCGGCCATTTCTCGGCGACCCACGACTATGTACAGTCTCGAGCAAAAATATGTACACACATAATATTGTTAAGAAATTATTATAAGAATAAGCTACTATAAATAAGAGGTACATTTAATGTTCCTAGTATATATAAATATATTTAAGTTGTGATAAGTATAATTTATGTAAGAACTAAGTAATTTATAATACAAATAAGTAAAACAGATGTTACTACACAATAGCTAAATTATATTGTTACTTGGAAGAGCTATTGTCTATATTATAAAAATAATATATTGACTTTAAGTATTTTTTTTTATTAAAAAAAATATTTGATCCATTTTATTTTCAAGTGTCATCTGTCAGTATGCATTGATTGCTAGATGGCAGAAGAGATTCGACAAAAAATCTCACTAATTTCGTTTAACAATTTCGCATATTATTAAGTATACATATTTTTGCTCGTGACTGTACCCCACGCATAGCTATGAGCTGTGTGGGCGACACATCCGTGTCCGTGCGCCGCAGTGGAAACGGAGGCCGACGCCGCCGAACTAATGAGCCCACGCAGCAGAGGTGAGCCACGCATCCGTGCACAGCCTGCGCAGCGGTGGGGTTGCGGCTTTATTGTATACTACCTTTGAAGTGTTGTTTTCGGTGACAAGAGAATTGATTAAATCGATCTACAATTGCCGGAGACAATGCATACAAAATATACCTACTGATCGAGAACCTTCTGCTTTTGAAGTTGGTTACAAATCAACTAAACTATCGTTGATTGGTAGGTATATAGTTTTTGTTACTGCTCTTTATCGGAGCTATGCTTGAGATGGGTAGACCATTCACATTACTGCAAACATCCGCTTTATTTGACGTTCTATTCGGACGGCACTGGTGTGTACTTATGGCAGCAAGCATATAGTTCTTCTCTAAATCACTGCTATTTTTAAGTAAATTTTAGTGGGTTTGACAGCACCACACTCGAAGGTAATTTGGCATATTTAGACATCTTACATCATACAAATACGTTTCTTAGCAGATCTATCTGTATACATAAGATATGTATCCACGTAAACTCAAATTATTCATCTTTAAACTCCAGCTGCGGGAACACACTAAGTTCTACAACTTGTGATCAATATTAGTCTTTGTCAAGGTAGTCATAAATGTTGTATTGCTTACTGGCTGTGCAGCATCTATCAACAGGCGCCGTTAATATTGCAGGCCGCTATCTTGACTGACTGAAACTCTGCGGTTCGCAGAACTTCACGGTTTGTGCGCAAGTTCTAGGTGCAGTTGCTACCTCCTTTGATAATAATATATAGGTAAGGTAAGTTGATTGTAATGAGAAATCAAGGTACAATAATTTTTCGATATATATCATATTTATGAATTTTCCTTTGAAAATAGAGTACCTGCTTCTGTACCTTAGATTACAATTTTTGCGATATTTCCTAGTGAGAAGACATTTCTATAAGTATTATTCAGTTCTGTACTGTGCTTTTTGTATCTAGGTATATACTACGACTATGACTTTAGAGTACTTTAAATAATATAAATAAATACATTACTCTAATAAAATATCTGACGAATGCTGAAATTGTTTTCTCAAGTAATAATAACAACTAAAACGTCTGCTTACTTTAAAAGATCCTAACTTTTATATTACTACTTAAACAAACGGAAACAAGTTTTAAGACAAATCTTAATAATAAATGAATGTCTTAACTTTAATAATTTAATGTTCAATGTAGTGATTACAAAGTAAACGAATTGCCCTGAAGTATAAAACTTCTAACAACAATAAAACTCGAATAATAAACGTTAACATGTATATTTATGTTACATAATTAAGATAACTAATAACATTTTCTGAGAAAGTCGTCTCAAATGTTAAGGAAAAATCTCATTTATTCATTTAAGATACTTATGACATAGATTAACCTTGCACCTACTTGACACCTTTCTTGATCCATTCTCATTAATTCCAGCTGAACACCAGCATCTTACATCACACTTCTTCATATCTGACCTTCAGAACCCATTCTACTAGGCATCGAAGTAGTACTCAAGAGCTATAAAATTAACATAAATTATATATTCATACAAAATTTTGCACGAGATATGAAAATTTGTACAAAATTTTATTTACTCTTAAAACGTCATTTGGCATTCATCTATGGGTTACCAACACATGAGCCTTACTACGTTCAGTAGATAGCGCGATTTAGTAGCTATTAACCTACAAGCAGCCAACTTATCGCCAAACTACTGGCAAATATCAACATGTCTGGCAAACTTCTGGCAAATGTCAACATATCTGGCAAACTGATTACAATAACCGTTTAATTAGTTGTCTATAGATAAATTACTATATTTTGATTGAATTGCATAATTATAGTTTTTTGCATTTTACAAGGTACTTTGATAAGTCTGCTGAAATAAATTTATATTTAAATCAAGTGCCTTTTTCTTAGTTTGATATTTGTTGTACATTTTGGACGCAGAAAAAATACATGACGACATTTTAACCAATACAACTTACAAATACCGATTCTAGACTTTAATTTGCATAAAATATAAACTGCCTCGTTGGCCTAGTGGTGCTAAGCGCGTCTGCTACGCTAGAGGTCTTGGGTTCGATTCCCAAGTCAACCAAGGTGATATTGGGTTTTTCTATGAAATTATCAGTAGTAGGTCGGAGTTTGGATTTGTGCCCGGTTAGTGGCAATAGACCTAAACATATCGGCGAACTGTGGGTATACATTGGTACACCTCTGCCTAACCCTTCGAGGATACAGGCGTAATGATATGTATGTTATAGTTACCTCGGTCTTGTAGGGCACCGGTCCGGACATCCACCACCAGCAGCGCCACGATGCTCATGAACCACATCGACGAACACATTGTCTATGGTTTGTAACTAAAGAGTTTATATTCAATTATTTATTCACTAGTATTCACTTCGTACTATATGGTAAAGAAGACTAAGGAAGTATTTATTATTTATTGAATATACCTGGAAGAAATAGATTTGATAATTGAAGAGTTTTGATTTATATTGAATTAATGGTAATACTTGTTAGTTAATTCAGATCATTAGAAACAAGATATTATTTTTAAAGTTATTTAAAATGTTAACAACATAATCAAATGGGAATAAGTGATACATAAGTATCTTTAACTTAAATGTAAGTAATGTCTTCAAAGTAAATTAAACTCTAGATATAAAGTTAAGTTTAAATTACTAAAGTGTGACAGCTAGACAAACATAAATCATTTATACTTTTACTAGTTCTGTTGTTTCACTAACTTTTACAATAAAACTCAAAGAAAAAAAACGTAACTGGAGTCGAAAACATTTTTATGACCCTTCACTGAAACTGTTTTACTGAATGTTTCTGTCAATCTTTTTTATCAAATGTTTATGACCTCTGACAGATGAGGTATACTATATTTATAATAATTATTATTTATGTCACACTCATTGTGATGATGCTAATTATAAAATTTATAAAAACAAGCTATGACGAGGACGAGAGTTTTTTTTTAAGTTTAAGGTATTATGTTAAATACCAAACCGCATTTAGGTATATAATAAATTTTATTGCAGTTAGTTACAGTATCTTTTCAGCCAAAATTTAAATTTATTTGATTATTAAATTAAGTAAATAATTTATTAAGACCCAGCCTGAGCTACACCTATAAATATTAAATCGTCTTTTCCTCGAAACAAGTTGTTTAAAGGTTCAGAAAATAAATTTATTAAAAATTAACAAACACATGAACTTTTCACTTAAATATGCAACACATAAATGATTTCACGAGTCTACGCACGTGTTTACCCAACCGCGAGTTCGTAGCACCCGCGTAGCGGCAGCGTAGCGCCGTTACTACGGCCCGTAGCCAACTGCCGTAGCCCGTAGGTTGGCAGATTCGCGCATCCCCCGGGGCGCTTGCACTGAGCCACGTGAATTATTCCCTCCAATGCTCACAATACCACGAATCGCTTCTATTGCTGCTTTGTCAAACAGTGTCTAATATCGTTCTCTAACATATGCAGACATGGACTTGATACATCACACGAGAATGCATGTGTGGATAATGGAATAAAACAAGACGATCATACTGAACGCGGCTGTCGACGAACGGATTAGCTGTTAGTATGAAATGATGTCGGTTATTTTATTTGTGTAAGTTTATACTATTGGAAATGTTTCATTGAAAACACTTACTTATTGTCCACGTTATTATTGAGATTGTAGAAATATTGAATATTGCTGAAAATTAATGTACCATGTTTCCTATTAATTGTTGTATATTAATTCGGACTGCTATATGTTATCATAAGGCGAATGTGTGTGTGGATTAAATATAACTTTGTCTCAATATTTTCCGCAAAATATTTATAAGTGATATCTCCAGGAAATACTTTACAGGAAGTAGCTTTCATTTATTACAAACATAGGTACATAACATTAGACAAAATATTTTTTTTAATAAAAAATGGCTTGGTAGCCGCTAGACCTTCAGAAATATATCTAGTTTGATGTATTACACGAATCTCTTGACTGTTAGTAATTTATTTCCAACATTTTTATACTTCACCACTAACGAAACAGATGTTCTAACATTTCCGCATGAAATAAAACAGTCACGGCGTTAATCTCAGGAGGACGAAACAAGTAATTATTTACAAATAAGAGTAATGTATTCAGAGAAGAAAAAAGAATCGAATAAATCTCGTCTCCCCAACGAAAGGTATTTGGAGGCTGAGGCTGTGGATACAACGAGAGGAAATCGTCGACCATTATTAGCCATCTTGTTTAGATGCAAATATTTTCGTCAGGTTTTCATATTCACGTTAACTGAAAATTTTATTTGTTTAAACCTTTGAACCAACTATGTTAGGACGAAAAAAAAAGGTTTCTTTGTGTAAGTTAAACATTTAAAAGCTTAAACTAACTTGAATGGTTGAGTTAATTTTAGTTGTTTATCTGACGTTGTGTACTACAACGACTTCTAAAACAGAATATTCAGCTAACAGATTTCTAAAACCAGTAACCTTAAGTCAGATAATTAATAACAATAGTAATAACACTAATACTCGCTGATTGTATCACCATCTTAAAATAGCGATGGGGAGAACATCGGGGCGTAGTTGGCGGACACATTAATTGGCAATTTCCTCGGCTCAGTGCGCGCCCCCGTGCATTACTCATCGCACAAATATCTGATAATGATGTTCATTAGACCAGCCTTGATTATCCTGCTCGGTATAGCTCGCACCAGTCGCACCTCGCGTGACGACCTAAACGTTATCGTGACTGGCAAATTACTGGAATGATTGATTACGTGTGAGCTGTATTTGGCTTGCACTGATAATAAAAGGATTGAGGCTGATGAAAACAATTGAATAAGATTTTGTTATGTTTATATTTTACATTTAGAATGGCCTAGACAAAGAGATGCAAGAAAGGTACAGATTTATTTGCCGTGCAGTGAGACAAAAACACATAGCCGTTTTTCTCTGAAATTGCCTTAATTCCATTAAAATAAGATTGATATTCGTAATATATTTAGCTTCGTGCATAATAGATTTGCAGTCCATGCAAACTTCAACAATCATATCACTCTGCTGCATCAAAAAAGGTTTAAACTAAAAAAGGGTAAGAAACTTTATACAGTACCGGCTTTCCCCGTCAGGCTTGACAACGTGACGTGTGCAAACGCCTTTAAAGTTTGTTATCAACAACAGAGCTTGAATTTCATTAGATCTTTTTGCAGAGAATGGCGGGTCGTCGGCAACTTTGAAAATATTCGCCCCATGAGGACAGAGTTTCGGTTCAACGTTTCCAGTACACAGTGTTGTGTAAAAATTATGTGAAAATGTGAGCGGAAATTGACATGGAAGTGTAGTGTTGACAGGGGAGTTCCAGCTTAATTAATATGGTTGCAATTTACTTTGTAATAACATTATTACGTGACAGTTATCAGACTGCATTAATCGTCAGTTAAAGAAACAAAGATGAATGAGGATGGGACTGGTTAAAATACCATAATATTGTTTTTATTATTTTTGGTATTGAACTTAAAAGCAAGATGTCTTCAACAGTACATTCCGCATATAGTTGGTTAAAACAAACATGTAGGTACGGTATATCGCATATAAAAATAGAAAACTTTAAAAAGAATACCTACAACATATCAAAATATTCTTTGATCAAAACATATACCCTGAACTGTTCATCCGTTACATTGTCACCGCTGCACTAATGAAACAACTGCAACAGTGATCACTTTTTCCCGCCACTGCGCCCCCGGAGACTAGAACGAATGACGCAACATGTTCCGGTCAGAAAACTAAATATGCAAAAATATTCAACCGCAGTTAGCAGTAAACACGAATAGAAATACCGACTACTATTTTTACAGTTTTTTGGTGAATGTGAATTTAAACGGCTGGATTATACAGCAGTTTATACAAATTGGATTGTTGCTATGCAAGTGTTCCCAGTTCGGTAGATCGCGTTTTGTTTCTGACCCAGTTGGTAGCTGTTAGCTCTTATAACGGTATTTACGAACGGATTATATTTCACTTCGAAAATACATAACACATAAATAAATATTCCTTTTTTAGTTTTTTGTTGAGGGAAAATAGACCTTATGTGCTTTTGTTTACGATGAAATACTAATTGATTAGTTAGGAGGGTGTGCCAGAAGACAGGCGTTGCCAAGGGAGGCGAGGAACAAAAAGAGAAGAGTAAAAAACTTTCTGAAAGATTGGCCTGAGATGTTTGCATGCCACGAATTTACTAATATTTTTATAATCTTTACATTATTAAGTTAATTTCATATTGATGGCAGCTGTAAAGGAAGTGTAGAGGTTCATATCAAAGATTTTCGCAAATGTTTAAAATATTACTGAAATTATAATAAGTAGACTAGAATTTAATTCCTGCAATTTAGTGCATACGTAGTTATATTGAAATACCGAAATAAAAAAAAATGAGTCACTATTGAATAAAATATGTAATAGAACGAATAGAAAAATAATTATTGTTGGTGATCTTAATATAAATACTATTACTAATAATAAGAATAGTAATACATTAAAAGAAATCCTTTTGAACTATAATCTAACACTAAAAATAAACACTCCTACTAGACTAAATACTTGCATAGATCATATAATTAGCAATATAACTGAAGCAAAAGGTGAAACTTGTGAATTACATTTATCAGACCACAACACTGCCCAGTTATTAACGTTTGCAAATAAATCAATCCCACTAAAAACTAATGAACCATACTATTTTATATACAAAAGGAATTATAATTCAGAATATATAGAAAAATTTAGAGAATGTCTTCTTAGCTTGTCATGGCACAATGTTTATAATGAAATAGACCCCAATGAAGCGTTTAATAATTTCTATGATATATTTTGTTTATTTTTTAAGTTAAACTTTCCAATTCAAAGAGTAAAGGTAGAATGCCAGCTGTCTCCCTTAAAATGGATCACTAGAGGTATAAGAAAATCTTGTCTCTCAAAAAGACACCTTAAGTCAAAATACTTTAAAAATAAATCAGAGGAAAATAAAGTTAAATATAGTAAATATGCTAAAATATTAAATAAATGTATCAACATATCTAAAAAACAAACCTCAAGTGATTTTATACTAAAAGCAAAAAATAAATGTAAAGGAACTTGGAATTTGATAAAAAATAAACCTAAATCTAGTAATCTACAGTCAATAGAATCAATAAATTTGAATGAGATTACATTAAATAACCCGGAGCTAATAGCAGAAGCCTTTAATAATCATTTTATTAATACCACAAATATTGATATAAATTCTAATAAAAAAAATAATAACATAGATAAAATTAAAAAAGTCAGCAACAGTATATTCTTAGAGGCTTGTACTACTAATGAAATAACAAAAATAATAACAACTCTTAATAATACTAAAGCTGTTGGATATGATGATATTCCAACACATATAATAAAATCATGTGTTGATATATTATCTCCTGTTATAGCACATGTAATTAACACAAGTTTTTTTGCAGAGGTATTTCCTAAAAAATTAAAATTATCAATAGTAAAGCCCATATACAAAAAAATAAATAAACTTGATTTAAACAATTATCGACCTGTCACCTTAATACCTACAATTTCCAAAATATTTGAACGCGCAATGTATAATAGATTAATCTCATTCATTGATAAATATAATATTATTAATACTGAACAAAACGGATTTCAAAAAGGAAAATCAACTGCACTAGCTTGCTATCAATTGACAAAATCTATAACTGAAAATATAGATAATAAAGTAGCTGTCACTGCCTTATTTTTTGATATGAGCAAAGCATTTGACTTTGTAAAACATGACATATTATTACAAAAATGTGAAATTTATGGGATTAGAGGCAAAGCGCTAAATTGGCTCAAAACTTACCTCAATGATAGACAGCAATGTGTAGAAGTATTAGGCTTAAATGATGATAAAGAAGTTACTAAGTACAGATCTAAGTATAAATTTAATAAATTTGGGGTGCCACAAGGCAGTATCTTAGGTCCACTACTTTTTCTTCTCTATATAAATGACTTGCCGGCAGTAACAGAACATAAATGCGTATTATTTGCAGATGACATCTCACTTATCATAACTAAAGAAAAACAAGATATATTATATGAAAATAAAATAAATATCGCGGTAGAATCTCTGCTTCTATGGCTTGAAGTAAATAACTTATGTGTAAATTTAACAAAAACTAAATATATAAAATTTTCTAACTACAAAATGATTAGTGAAGAACTTAAAGTTGTTGGACGAGATAGTGAATTAGAAGAAGTTAATTCTACAAAGTTTTTGGGAATTATACTCGACAAAAACTGTAACTGGAAAGAACATATTAGTAATTTATGTAATAAATTAAACAGATTCGCTTTTGCACTAAGAAACCTTAGAAAAACAGCAGGAGTAAATGCCGCCCTTTTGGCTTACCATGGCTATGTATCATCCATTCTAAGATACGGGATTATTATTTGGGGTAATTCAACTGACTTCAATAGAGCGTTTATTGTGCAAAAAAAATGCGTTAGATCAATGTTTGGAATAGAACCTCTAGACTCATGTAAACCATGGTTCAAAAAACATGAGTTGCTAACATTAGTAGACATTTACATCCTGGAAATAGGAGTTTTTGTAAAAAAAAATCTAAACTTATTTTTAAAAACGAATGATACTAAAATTAAAAAACTATCAAGAGATCCTACAAAATTAGATGTTCCAACTTGCAGCACAACTTTTTGCCAAAGAAATAGTAGCATTATGGCTGTAAAGATTTTTAATTCAATACCCAAAAAAATTAGAGAGCTACCAATTAAATACTTTCAAAAAGAACTAAAAAAATGGCTTAATGAAAATTGTTTTTATACATTAAATGATTTTTTGAATTATACAATAAGTAAAAAGTTAGAATTTAATTGATATACTATTTAATTGTTTTAGGATTTAGTTTTTATATATTATGTTTTAAGATTCCTAGTTCGATTTTTTTTTTGTTTCCTATAATGTAGCATTATAATAATATATTTAATGTACTTAGCTAAAAGATAATAAAAAAAAAACTAAATTTTACTAATAAATTAATTAGCCTTAAGTAGATTAAAGTGTATGTTTATTGTTTTGTAACGTCTTAACTAATAATAATGTTGTTATAATTTTAATTGGTTTTGTAACTCAACTAATAATAATGTTGTTATAAATTTGCATGCCGAACAAAGTAGGCGAAATATGAAGAACTGTATAAATTTTTAAGATCTGTAAACACCATATTTCGAGCAAATAAATAAATTCTATTCTATTCTAAAAATAACTATAAACTGTCCTGTATATGGCAAACTACATTTATGTATGGTTTTATTTTCCAAATTCCCGTTGAAAAGTTGTGCCGCTAGTTAAATTCTACGTCAGCTATTTTCCAATCTATATTATTATGGTGTTATATAAACCGCAAACGCTGCTGTAGCGTTAACTATCTTCCTAACCCAGCTGCACTTCTCCGAGAATAACTTAATTTATCTTCACAAAACTTTTAGTTACATTGGTTAAGTTAACATTACTTAATTGTAACAGATTAAAAAATGACAAGATATTTTCATTTAAGAAAATACGAGACATTTTAACCGAGAACATTATAATTCTAGATTTCTATATCTACTCCTTAGAGATACTCAATAACACGTATGCAAATTTATAACATATCATCACGCCTGTATCCCCGAAGGGGTAGGCAGAGGTGTACCAATGTACACCCCCAGTTCGCCGATATGTTTAGGTCCCATGTAATAGGGGGCGAGCCTATTGCCACTTACCGGGCACAAATCTAAAGTCCGACCTGCTACTGAGAATTTCATAGAAAAACCCAATAACACCTTGGTCAACTCGGGAATCGAACCCAAGACCTCTAGCGTAGCAGTCGCGCTTAGCACCACTAGGCCAACGAGGCAGTCGTATGCAAATTCAAGCTTACTGAAACTTAAATACAGAGAAAAGACAATATGTATTTGAAATATAAGAGTCTAGCTTGAAACTCCTAATATCAAATAGGGTACGAACCTAGAAACATGTTTTCTAAAGATAATAGGTAGTATATATTCAGAATCACATATGTATGTAAACAGACGTTCCTATTATGGCACTGCATTATTTGTGCGTCATGCAAAGATGTCTCTAAGGACCAGAACTCGCTTCCCATTTATCCACAACTCCCTCACTCTATTACGTACCGATTGTTGAAGAGCCTCTCTTTATATTGTTCTGCTTTATATATACCTTTATATGAATACAAAAGATATGCCTTTATGTATTTATCAGGTCTTCCTATATATTTCATGTTTCACCTGATACGTTATAATAAATAATTAACACCAAAATAGTGATAAGGAAAATCCGGCTCGAAGGACCGGAACATATGTAACTTGACAACTTGTTTACCGATATTATTTTTGGATATAGTTTATTTAAGTAACCTTTCAGATAACAAATAACACATGTTTACCTTGAATTGCTTTACTTTTCTACTAATGTTACTTCTAAAGAAATACTGTTTATTATTTCCAATGACATAAACCATACATTTTACTTAAATTTATTTTTTCGGATAGGAGTAGCAGTGAGTTCTGTGTTCAAAGCTTTTTAAAGTATTTTCAGCAATTGCTTTTAAAATTTATCAGTTACATAAGATTTAAGTATGCCGAAAACATAAAAATGTATTCTAAAAATAACCAACCAATTACATGCTCACATAATACGGAACAAAAGCAATATAAAAGTAAACGTTTTGATGAAATTTGACAATAGAACGTCACGTACTTAACGAACGGATAACTTATTCTGTAGGGAGATGCGAGGCTTCTGTCGAAACAACAAACAATTTACATATCTCCACGACTCCGCGAAAAAGGTCGCCTCGATTGAATTTTATGAAAAAATATACTTTTCAGTCTTCATAAATATTTATTAGAATTTTACCTATTTGCAGTTAACAGAATGGAAATTATGTTTGAGATGGAATCGGTTAAAACTGGGTGAATTATGATGATTACATGAAAATAAAACGGTGTAAATAACACGCATGGAAAACATTTGCTCAATTTAATATCATATGACTTAATAATCGCCGTGCAATCAAAGCTAAATATTCTAAATCTAAAACATTCCTCATTAAAAACTTCTACCACATCAATATACAGAGGTAATCAAACACAATTAATATTGTAAAAAGTTTCCCGCCAGAATTTCATAAAATATAGAGCCAAAAACTGTTTCATCGGTTCAATTAAAAGTTTGTCGTGTAGCGTCGAGGGCGCATAATTACGTGTGTCAGTCAGGCAGGCTCTGGCAGACGAACATACAGCCACGGGCATCGGTGGCCAGTCACAGGCCAAGCTATGACAACTTCATCAACAAAACATGTCACTGACAAGACAATATGGTGGACAGCTTTTGTTTTTTTAGCAAAGAGTTTTTATTGTGTAGAGTTTTTTGTGAACGCTTTTTGATATGCGATTGAAGTGATATTTGCAAACAGTTTAACTACAGGTTTTATGTTTTATACAACTTTTTGGAAGAAGGAAAGGGAGGCCTTTGCCCTGCAGTGGAACAATTATGGCTAATAATATAATATAATATACATCTTTTTAAGGTCATGTGTTTTCCTAAATACGAGGAAGTGCTTACTGTTATGTGTAGAATATAATTAAATGAAAAGTAATTGGGTAACTAAAAATAAAACTAAAGATACCTTTAAACTTAGCACATCATTAAAACGATTTATTTTTTACTATTTTTAAATCGCTGCACGCTGGTATTTTTAAGTCATTTGCAGAATCATCACCTGGTTTGGTAAATTACGTCCATTACCAAAAAGCTATCATGATTCAGTATTGGTAACTATGCAAATTGCGTTTGACGTTCGTAATTGCATTGCTTTAGAGGCCAAGTAATTGTTAATCGCCGTTTCCAGTGATGGCCATACAAAGCTCGTGTGTTTCGTACTTGAGTTAGGCCGCTTGTGCAAACTATCCAACCCCACATTTCACTGATGATGCATTACAAGCAAAATTGACATTTCAGTATATAAGCATAAGTTTGAATATAAACTTCAAAAAATACTACAAAACTATCTCAAACATTTTGAAGAAACTGATTTGCAATTGTAAACTTTATCAACAAATACAATCGTCGATTTAGATTGGTCTAATTCATCCGTGAAAATACGTCACCGTGTGGTGTTTATTCAGCCTAAATGTATGCCTAAAATGTCTCTCTGTCCGATCTCTGAATGTGCTTTTCAGACTAAATTGGAATGTAGCTACATGAAAATATTTGCTACTTCTACCTACTGAGTTCGACACATGAATAGTGTCCCAGGTAGAACGAAGCATTTAATGAACCATGAACAACATTATGGATACATTTTGATACGTATTAAGTCCCGTAATAATAAGCTTACTTTCTAAAGTAATGAATCTAATATAAAACGACAGAACATTTCTCTACTTAACATCATACAGTGAGAAAGAACATAACAGTCTAAACGTGAGAAACTACACAAGTGTTTTACTTACACAAATGATGATATATCGTGAATACGAAGCCATAAACTACGTCATTTATACCTCGGTTAATACACCACAGTGTGAGCTAACTCGTTTCGTCTCAAGCTAAGTTTCTGTCTCTACATCAACGACATTCGGGGCGGCTAAAATGGTTGTCTCGCTGAAACATAATATAAATTTATTTACTGAATCTGCAGATCTTGATATAATGCAATTTAAATTTTCATAATTAATTATTTATACCACATCATTTGTTACATAATTATCTGTTGTAAGAAGTAGTACCAAAAATAAGTGAAACTGTAGGTAGATTTGTCCTAACACGCCTATACATAACAGCCGGTTACTTTTCCTTTTACTGCTGGTTACTATTCCTTAGGATGGCAAGCGGAACGGACGTATTAGTCGCTGTGAATTTTATAAATAGTTGATATGTGTTAAGTCAATAAGTTGCAGTAATATTTTTTTCATTTCATTCCGTATGAGATGGATATTGATCTGTTCTGTACTAAGTACAGCGAGAAGACTTTTGTCTAAGGCATTTTTTGATTGATGTTGCTCTGTAAAATATCTACACATTGGCATAAAATGATAAAAACACATTGGAATGTGGCACGTTACACCTGTTTTTTCTCAATAATATTAACGATATGATAACCTGATTTGTAATTTTTAAGTGTACTATTAGTCTGTAAGCCTTCTAAAAAAAAAAAAAAACACCGTCATCTTATGGCATAGTAATTCTACATAGTCGCCATGTTAGTTGCTTGGAAACTATCGTCACCCGCTGCGTGCCAAACTTGACGAGATATGAAAAGGGTTACGTTTTGAACTCCCTCAGCACATTGTGTGAGTCAAATGACTGTTAACGGCGGCATAGTCACGTGTCTAATTAAATTATGTTATTGTTCTAGTAATTATAATTTCAGTAGTTATGTAGGTTGTAATTCATGTATAAATAGCTCCTCGGAGGAATTAATCTGAAAGTACGTCATTATAATCTTATTTGGATTTTAAAAAGTGCGTAATATTTAAACTAAAAATGAAATCAGTTATAAAGTTAGGTTGTATGACTTGTATATAAATATTCCACACTTCTTTTTTTTTTCAATGAAGTTCTGAAGTTTTACATCCATACTTCAGATATTCAAATAAGTATAAAGAGATACCCTACTAACTACTCTAATGGCCGACCAGTAAGCCTATAATTAAATTTGAAACTTCTTCGAGATGATAAACTACTTGTATTAGGTTCATAATTAAATTATTCAATTACAGACAAAATCCCCAATTAGAGTTCGTTATGTAACAATTTTGGTTGTAAGATACCTAGTTATATCCTATGGTTAGGTAGCTAAGTCAATTTAATTTCCTTCTGACAATAATTTTAGAATTACTTTTTAGTAGTTATTTTTTTGGTCGGCCATTATCAGTTATTGGCGTAAGAAAGAAAACGTCAATTTTTGCTAAAACTTATTTTATACTTATGGTATGCTACCATAAGTATAAAATAAGTTTTAGCAAAAACTGATGTTTTCTTAAAAATCTGATAAAATAAGTTATTCTCTATATCAGTTAAATATGATCTATGTAGCTAGATATATATAGCTATGTGTGTTGTCAGAAACACCACCATTCATAATAAAATAAATAAAATTATTGTATTCATATGTCTTCTCTCAGATAAAGAAATGTTTATACAAAATGTTCTATACCAATCGACGTAATTAAGCGAAGCAATAAAATTACATCGAAAGATTTTTCCTTTCTACAAGTTTTCACTTGAATACTTTTAACAGATAAATGGTAAGCCCACGTAATTTCTGTTTAAGTACATATTAATGAAAAGCAAAAATAACTCAACGCTGTCTGTCGCATTTCAAGGGATCTAGAAGATTTTTAAACGTTGTTAATTTAGGCGTCTCTTGAATATGTTAAGCCTCATCAAAATATTCTTCATTAATACCTTTACGTGTACCTACCAGGTAGGTAGGTCCTACCCATATTTATATAAACTATATTTTATAACTGCCTCGTTGGCCTAGTGGTGCTAAGCGCGCCTGCTACGCTAGAGGTCTTGGGTTCGATTCCCGAGTCGACCAAGGTGTTATTGGGTTTTTCTATGAAATTCTCAGTAGCAGGTCGGAGTTTGGATTTGTGCCCGGTTAGTGGCAATAGGCTCGCCCCCTATTACATGGGACCTAAACATATCGGCGAACTGTGGGAGTACATTGGTACGCCTCTGCCTACCCCTTCGGGGATACAGGCGTGATGATATGTTATGTTATGTTATATTTTATAAAGCTACTTGTCTAGCCAGCCAGCTGAAGAGGTTCTCCTTAAATCGATATTAGTCGATAAAACTCTTTCAGTAGCGCCTTAGCAGGTCAAAGTTTTCATATTTGTTGGTGAGGTATATTTAACTGACTATAGCAAGGAGATTATATATAATACTGTAGTAGGTGCTATATAACATCATTATACACTACAGTAGAACTGTATTACTACTATGTTTAAGTATTTATTCTTTTTTTTAACATTTATTTATTGTTTTCTTAAGAAATCTAAATTATTGTGTGTATATGAACGAATAAACGAATACATTTCTCGAAAAGTCATTTATAATTTCTTTCCGCGAAATAATTATTTGTTTATAATTAAATAAAACAGTTATAAAGTGTTCCGGATTTAACTTGAGCATTTGCACTAAGTTCCTTGTACGCAGCGTGGCTTCACTTCCAAACTTCTTGATAACTTTCTCTCACCTTCAATTAAAGTATTTAATCTCGGAGTGAATCATTTAAACTTTATTCAGTTCTAAACGATAATATTGTATTTGTGTTGGAATTTATTTCAAAGTTATAAACGTGGTGTACATACCTAAAAAAATATTTATAACGTTAAATATCCTATTAATTACATACTTAATATCTAGCTAGAACTTATGTAGAAAGCTCTGATGTCATCTATTCCAAATCAGAACATTTATTTTAATTATAAAATATGTACAACGAAAAACAAAAATAGAATGCTGCTTTGCAGAGGTCGTGAAACCCCTATTCTAGCTCAACTATATTTGAGACAGGAAGTTGCTGCCCAACAAAACTTTTAACGAACGCCTGGCACATTCTAATTGACAAAAACAAGTAAAACATAAAACAAGACAAAAAGGCGTTTGTTTTTAAATACTGCGAATTAACTAACTAGCCCCATAGACAATTTTGAGTCGTGCTGGCAGTCTTTTGTTTTGCTGTTCGAATTTTAAAACCTCGTAGAACAAAAAAGTTTGTAGGTCTAATTAATGCAAGTTTAAAAGATAATAGTTTAAGTTTCCACATTTAAAAAAAATTGTTGGTGCTGGCAAAATTATAAATTGGCTTGTGATTATAGTATAGTTAAAAAAAAAGGAAAGGAAAACTATGCAAAAATGTTTATACCATTATACCTACTATAAGTATTTCTTTTGATCTATTCCTATATCAAGTAACAAAACTGAGCGCCCACGCTAGAACCTAATGATGCGAATGTGATAGACAAGTGATCGAACACAATTTATCCATGAAACTAGGTAAGATTGTTTTTGTTTTTATTTTCTACGATAATATGAACGCGTTATACCAACAATCTTGATTGTTTCAATGTTGTTAGGTAGCTATTTGAACTGTTTGTTACAGATTTTTATGGAATAAACAAATTACTCTAAAGACGTCTGTTTCGAAAATAGTTTAGGACCTACTAATTTGGACAACTTTTTTTACTTGGCTGTATTTTCCTTGAAGAGTCTTTAACAATCAGAATCAGTTTTTCAAATTAAATTTATTTATTATAAACAATATGTACAGAATACCTTAAAATATTTACAATACTATAAAAACTAAGCCTACATATTAAATAGGAAAAAATATATACTAAATAAAACTAAGAACTAAGCGTCAAAAAATTCACCCACGTCGCTGTCGACTGGGAGTGTGCCCAAAAGGCTGGCAGCATTGCCACGTGGTCATATTTTTCAAATCATAAGACAAACAGAAGTGCGTGGTCAAATATGACCACGCACTTCTGTAATATTCCTTGTAGGTATGTAAACTGTAAATAGTAACATTTACTATTCTCAATAAACACTATTCAGTGCGTACGAATGGTGTGTTTAAAACGTGGTTAAGTAGTAATCAGCACAAGCAGTTTAATCAGACGTACGCTACACCGAGCTTGCGACGACCGTCTGCGACTAACGCAATTACCACCGCGACATAAATTCTAAATACTCTGCATTTAATTCAATACACTAGTCACGGTATTCAAAGTATGATGGAGAAGGAATATGTCCATTAAATACAATGGAGGCTGATTGTGTTCACGTCTGTAAAAAAATTTAAAAGTAAGTTTTGAAAAAGAAAAATATGCTACCGATTTTTTTAGAAAATTGTTCGTAACTTTTTCTCTCCATTGTTCTTTTTTTATTTAAGAAACAGACAATAGATTCGACTTTCTGTATCTCCACATTAAGGCCGGAACCCCACCGCTGCGCAGGCTGTGCACGGATGCGTGGCTCACCTCTGCTGCGTGGGCTCATTAGTTCGGCGGCGTCGGCCTCCGTTTCCACTGCGGCGCACGGACACGGATGTGTCGCTCACACAGCTCATAGCTATGCGTGGGGTACAGTCACGAGCAAAAATGTGTAACATAATAATATGCGAAATTGTTAAACGAAATTAGTGAGATTTTTTGTCGAATCTCTTCTGCCATATAATCAATGCATACTAACAGATCACACTTGAAAATAAAATTTTCAAATATTTTTTTTAATAAAAAAAGATTTGACTTAAAGTCAATATATTATTTTTATAATATAGACAACAGCGCTTCCGAGTAACAATATAATTTAGCTAGTAACATCTATTTTACTTATTTGTATTATAAATAACTTAGTTCTTACATAAATTATACTTATCACAACTTAAATGTATATACTAGGAACATTAATTGTACCTCTTATTTATAGTAGCTTATTCTTATAATAATTTCTTAACAATATTATGTGTGTACATATTTTTGCTCGAGACTGTACATAGTCGTGGGTCGCAGAGAAATGGCCGACCCACGCAGCTCGGATGCGTCGCACGGCCGTGGGTTGAGCTACGTTCGTGTGTTTATGACGTCATTTGCTGCGTAGCATGTCCGTGCGCTGCGGTGGAAACGCTCTCATACATTTTGTACTAAAGCGAAGCTGAACACACGTGCACAGCCTCTCCGTGCGCCGCTGTGGGTTTCCGGCTTAAAGCCCTTATGATATCTCAAAGTTTGTCTCCATTTTCTTTTGTCCTCACAATAAGTTACTTAAGAGTCGTCTTAAATGTATTCAGCCTATTTAATGTCATGATATATAGCCGCCGAAACAAGGCATTATTAATTCTAAAGTATCATTATCATATTATTAAATTAACAGACTCCGTCGCGATGCTCGCTCGTTATAACACATTTTACCCATTTTCACCCCATTATGAGTACAATTCTAGTAAGTCCCTCTTAATGAGTCCTTAGCTTAATGTATTATAGGCATGTATATTAATTTTGTTATTTATATGTATGCCTGAACCCTGCTATGTATTCATTAATGAAAATTAAGAGAGGGATTATAAAATTATTGTAAATACGGATACAAATAAATGGTATTCATAATTGATCTTGAGTACTAGTTACACACGGTACAAAAAAATGCTAAGTCTAGCAACTTTGAAAAATTTATCAAACATTTTAATGGTCTATTAAAAGTTTAGACTTCCGAACATTTGCAGACGTAGGTAATTAGCTCTTTAGCTGTAAGTTAACATGAAAGTACATAGCATGTACATTGAGCAACCTCGCCCATCGCGTCTGACTGTGAGAACGCAATAAACTTAAAAAATGTCGATCGCATTTTCATGTAGTTTTCAACATGGAAAAAGTGATTCAAGAGGAAGGTTTCCATGTATAATTAGTTAAACTTTTATCTAAATGTGAGTAGCCGGAGCGGATCGCCAGTATATATATTTATTAACAAATACTCTACTATACATAATATCTAATTGTGTCACATCTGTGTGCTGGTGGCAATTATCGCATGCGCCAGTCATGCTTTGTGCTAACCGTGAAACCACATTAGAACCGCAACAATCACTAAATTCATCTCGTTCCGCATGTTAGTTACATGTTTAAATAGTTTATTTATTTAACTAATTACTCAATAGCCCATAGGTCGTAGCCAAACGGCAATATCTATCATCTATCAGTTAACCACTTCTAAATTATTTACTATAGTTTACCCAATTGAAAAAATATCGAAATTACTTCAAAGTTACCTGTACCTGTACTTAACCTGTACTTAATCAATCAGTAAAAGTTAACCCGTTATCTGTAAACAGCCTTTGTAGTAGTGAAACAATAATAAATTGTCGAACATTGCTACACAATAAGTTTGTTAATGAATTTATATGCCGCTTTAACTTCATATCCCCAACGTATCAGAGTAAATGTAATGACACCAGCTCGATACAAATGACCTACATTGTTCCATTTCAAAATACACTTTGTTATTGTTTCCAGAACAAAGCCATATCGCACTCACGTAATAAAACCGTGAAGAGCTGTTACTTTTAATGCTTTTTTCACATTTTATTAGCGGCATTTTAATGTTTGAAATGTATAAAACGTTTTGACTCGGTGGAAATGCTTAGAGGAAAAGTAAACGATTTTGTTGTATTGGGGTTACAAGAACAAGTATGTTTTTAGATTTTTTGTTTTATCGTTTCTTCGTTGTAGCTGATATACGATTTCTAAAGGATGTGTGATCTATTCCTAAATAGAAATCCTTTGAAATGTTACTCAACGGAAAAGCAAATGAAGACCTGTCAAAGTAGTCTTTAGCTATGATTTCCATTAACAATCACAGAAAGAGGGTACTCATAAACTTATTTGCGTATTGTTGTTTTGCCATTTATAAACCAAAACTTGTCTAAGACACACTTAGTACACTGAGAAAGTCTCTGAGGAAACTGTCCTCAATCTAAATGAAAAAATAATCAAATACAGCGACGACTGTCGGAGCTTCGTCATAAAAACCGGGTAATAAAGAGGGAATAAAAATAAACATTATGATAACTTTTACTGAGCTGGGTTACGCTCTTTTTAACTGTTATCGTATTGTACGAAGGATGTTTATTTTATGAATTATGTTGTTTTATTTACATTTCGTGAAAATGATACAGAGCGCGTCGAGCCATCATTCTATGCGGGTGAATTGTCCTCGTGACAATTGAGTTTGATATTCGTGAAGGGAGCGGATACGGGTCAGGCTTTTATGCCAATATATCGGTGGCAGAGCGGCGAGAGATGTAAAAGTTAGCGCAGCAATATCGAGTAATTTGACGATAAATTGCCCAAATTTATCAGTCGATTGAACGTGCTAAACTCGCAGTTGTCGAGCGCCGACCATTTCGCTTAAATGTCTCTCATCTTATCGCGTATTTGTTATTGGTTACATACTAATCGTTATTTATAATATAGTTAGAGTTCTATCTCAAATTAAATGTTTTAAAGGCCCGATCTGAAACCCGCAGCAAAGTTATTTTCGATATAAATGTTGATGTCTGCGTTAAATACTTGTCTTGAGTTTAAAACTTTCTATGTAGCTTACTTAAAGTGTTCAATTATTCCTCTTAAGCAGAGTGCCTTTATGCGTATTAAAACATTATGTTTACTGAAGCTGAGCAGAGCTTTTGTTTAAGCAAACCGCCTACTTAACGATCAAGAGATTCAAACTTCCAACACTTAATCAAACTTCCAAACGACGAACAATCTAAAGCATTATTCCCTGGCAGACCAATAATTATGGAGTGAGACAACATCACTAAATTCTTCGGGAACGAAAGAGATGAAATGTGTTCTAAATATATCCATTACGGAATTTATGTACACTTTAGAATAATACGGTTCGCCTGTGCAGTTTATGGAGCGGTAGACTCGTTGCTTTATAGCTATGAATATCTAATGCACGTAGATAGATCCATTCTGGCGAAAAGTGGCGTTATATAAAATGCATTGGCTATGATGAGGTAAGTCGAGTTTTATCCATCGGATATGAAATACCATAACATTAAATCCGAGGATATATTCAAGAGAACTTATATTAGAGTTTAACACGTAACTGGTGATTAATGTATGTTTATGGATCAGCACCTTTTGTCAAAACAAAAGAGATCATGAAAATCCTCATGTTTTTTTTTGTTTTTTAAGTCTGACAATATTCGAATAGCAGAAATGCAGTATGACTTTAAAAAACACAAGGCTAACAATGTAGCAAAGCTATTAATATTATTCGTTATCTTTAAAAGATTAATATTACCTTCTTACAATTATATTCATCAGTTCAGTTTTGAATAGAGTACAGAATATCCTCGTAAAGCCTGTATCACTTCCTGTACTTAGAGTATGAGAAAAAAATCCGTGAAAATGTATTGCTATACAGATATCGTCGAACTCCCTCACCGAATATTTCATGCGCATTTACTGCAATCAATATTATTCGTTATCTTTAAAAGATTAATATTACCTTCTTACAATTATATTCATCAGTTCAGTTTTGAATAGAGTACAGAATATCCTCGTAAAGCCTGTATCACTTCCTGTACTTAGAGTATGAGAAAAAAATCCGTGAAAATGTATTGCTATACAGATATCGTCGAACTCCCTCACCGAATATTTCATGCGCATTTACTGCAATCCGCATTGAATAAAAATGCAACGTCACGTCCACAGTGCTTTCATTGTGTCATCGCGTTATAAAACAGTAGGAAATATCGTCCAAGTGTCCTATAAATAATGTACCTGACGTCCCAATGCGCAGAGGATGCAGGGATGTTCCCAATACGAACTATCATCCAACATTATGATAATACGGCAATAAACACTGGGTACATAAAACAGGACGAATAATCGAAAACTCAGCGCTCTAGCAAAGTGATAGCGTATCAATGGATCTAGGTTGACCGAACTTTTCAAACCGACTTCAATTTGGACCAGAAAACCGCTGTGATTCCAGTCGCGGCTCCACTGATACCAGTTCCATTACAACCCTAGTCGTTACCGGCTGGCTCGATGGCGGGCGAATGCGACGCGAGTTAACGCCACCACGTTTAATTGATTCCACGAGATCGGCCGTCCCGCGAGATAAGCGCACAACCCACTGGAGTCTGGACCCCTTTGTTTAAAAAATGAAGATTTTACCCGTTTTACTGGGACTACGTAAACAAGCGACCCTTTTTTTGGCAATAAAGCTTTTAGGAATGCGAATTTTGCTCCACCGGAAATTTTGTGAATTTAATAAATAAGTAAATATAATTTATTTGTTTACCCCCAATATTACCTAAACATCGTTTTGTAAAGGTTTTATTTTACCTTGTGACCACCGGACTATGTGACAAAGGGCTATTCAGTATACCTGAATGATATTTATTTAAAAATCCAGTCTCCAAAATAAGGTTTAGAATGGAAATAGGAAATATTCTTTGTAACTCTACCGAAGATTTATGTTAAGTTCGCTACTAAACATCGCCTGCCAATTCATCACCAAAATATACAAGTTATACATTTATTTAGAACACGTCCACATCACGCTCGAGGTCACGTCGCATTTTATTTATACAGCACATTTATACATAAACAATATCCAATTCGAAATGGCAAAATTCGATTACAGCCGGATAAAGCGACGAGCTGTTCGAGCTAAATAGAACGTGGTGACGTCACGGTCCAGTTAATTATACAACTGCATATCCGGCTAAGTACTGTGTAAGTATAATATATCCGGATGGTTACAGCTGTGAGCTGATGATTTCCTAACTAGACTTCTGGTCGATAAATACATTGATTTTAGGGATTATGTTAAACCTAAAATGTGTTGATTATTAAGCTCCTTAATAGTACCTAAGTACGAACGGTATTTACTAAATGTACCTTATCTTATAGAAGCTTAGGTATTTTAGTCAATTTCTATACATTGAGGTACTTGGGTATACTAAACCCAAGTGGATACCTAAGTTTAGTAATCCACAAGTATCGTATTGCGCGCCAAATTGTGCAATACTAAAACTTAATGATGGGCTTTAGTATAGTTACAATATTCTTTGGCTTCTTTTCCAAGGGATTTCTTTATTTTTTCCAATCTTGGGAATGAAATCTGCCGAACTCTTGTGATAGATAACGTTGCGTTGTCTTTATAGCGCTATAAAGTAGTTATTGCTCGGAGGCGATAACAGGCGATTTATAACACTTTAGCGCGCGCTGGGTGGCCCCGCAGAGGGTTCAGTCCCTGCTCTCGTAGATACACTTTACTCTCACACATTTATATTGTTCAATCTCACCAACTTTGGTATACTTACTGCGGTGCGTTGACAAAGTGCGTACTTCGAAATAAGTTTTAATATGAACCCAAAAAATACCGCTCTCTTATTCTAGCTTCCCGCAATTGTCGTTTTTCTTTGTCTCCAGATATTTCTTGAGCCTAACACAGAGATCTTATCACTAACTCAGAGACTGTCTCTGAGTCCCTGAAGCAATATAGGTACTTTGGAGATACTAGATAGGCAATCCCTACGTAAACATCGCAGCTCCCTCAGATACACCTAGTTAGGTTGATAGGAATTCAAACTGAAGATTAGAATAGCCACGCATTACCCAAACTCATATTCTATAAAATATGGCCTATGAAACTGGCCTGCGCAACCAAGAGTAGTGGTTATCAATAGTAAATCGTAGTCTGTAAAACTTAAATTAAAATAATATCATGATATAAATAACCTACGTAGTTCTAATGAGATTCGAATGAGAAGAAGCTACATTTCTGAAGATGTATTTCAACGCGCATGACTATTTTACATAATTCTATTATTTTTTATTAAAACATATTCGTCCAAAGTTGACCCAACGTCGTTATTTTTTCCATTTTGACTTAATTGTGTAGGCTCTGTTGCCTACACCCAAAATTTCTATTTCAATTAAGTCGTTTAGCCGTCCCTAATGTCAAAGTGGGTGAAAATGTCGTTGTACGGTAATAATTGTAAAAGCCGGGGTCCGACCAAGTAAATTTTTATAACGGGTTGATATACGATGTCCATGTGAGTAGGTACTCACTAATATATAATTTCTAGTTTATCTTTTATAATCAGTACGATTCTCGATTCTATCTCTTTTTGCGGTTTGGTCAGAATAGGTATCCATACAATGTCTTTAAAAGAAACTCTCAAAATGAGGTGAAGAAACACTTATGGAAATAGGCGAACCCTTTAGAACGTTTAGAAGCCTAAAAGTGCTGTAATAAGTACCTGGAACTTTCGCACTTCCAACAACATAGGACGTTTCATCCAAAACTGATAAAATGCTTCACACTCCCTTTATGTAGAAGGTAAAATAGGGTTCAACAGACCAGTTACTGAAGGTTCACCATTGTTTAATGCCGCCAACTCAAGTTCCGACATAAAATTAATTGCCATGTAATACCCAACTGCAATTACTTTTGTAATCATAGATATGTGTAACAGTTACAAAGTTTCGAAGCCCCATCAAATATGGGTTTATGGGTCTTGTTAAGCTGTTTAGTTTTAGACGTGGGCCTGCATTTCGAAGACCACTCGAAACAACATATCTACGAGAATATATGAAGGTATGTACAACACACCTTTACGTATCAAGTTGGTCACCCCTTACTTTTAGGCAGGACGCGCTTAAGTTCGGTCACCGATATATTACTTTATTTCCATACCATCAGACGCTAGTATAATTTAATTTTATATTTTTACCCAAAATAAAATGGGTTATGCATGTGATAATAAGAAAACTATTTGGTAGCTTTAGTAGGCATGAAATTACAGGACAGGCATGTATATAGGTACAGACATACCTATACCGGCAACCTACTTACAGCCTTGTTAATTAGGTCGTTAAAGCTGCTTAAATTTAAAACAAAATCGCTTTATTTTTCGCTAATCCTAGCGTCCTTAATCGTGGTTTAATATAATTTAATTAAAATACTTTTTTACTTTGGAAGGTTTATACACATAGCATAATACAATTATTAACGTTACAGGGCAGCAATTTCAAACTCCCACTTCATGTGGTCTATTCGGACTACGTTTAATTGGTTTAACCCTTATATCAGGCATTAGAACTATTTCTTTACATGTGACTGAAATGAATTTTTGCATACTTATAATTTCGGTGACAATATGATCATTATTTATTTCCTTAGGAAAATAACTACCGTGAACGCAAGTATGATTGCGAGTTTCTATGGTGGCCATAGAAACTCCAAAACCTAATTACCCAATTTTAGCATGTTTGGGCTTGTTTTATTGTGAAGACCATAAGTATATACTCTATACTAAAAAAACATTTCGGTAAATTATTTTAGTAGCAGACAAAATTGACAAATATTTTTTGCGTTGTGCTAGGTACTCCTCTAATCCCATAGAAGACTTATGGCGCCATCTAGTATGGTATCATGTAAGCTGCATGTGGACTGTCACAGCACAGCTACTAGGTACTCTATGTACACCATGATAAAATGGTGTGTAATTTAGATCTTTATTATTTTTGTACAGATTTTTTTTTCTATTTGAGGTTTTTAATAATTCTATATACCTAATCTATGGATATTTTTGTAGTGAAGAAATCAAAAATATCTAAGATAAAGATATTTTTGTTTTTCTTTGTGACTTCCCAAATCAGAAGTCACAAAAAAATTGTAACAAGAATGGGATGGGTGGGACTACTCACACAAGTGAAACTGCAGGGCACTGCTAGTTTTATTTATAACACACACGAAATATGATGTAAAACAATAAGGTAAGATGACCCACATGAAACACTTCTCAGAAGAAAAATTGAATAATACAGAAGAAAATAGAATAATGTAATAAAAGAACATAAGCTTATCACTAATGTGTCAATTAATTATTGTATGAAAAAAAAAACGAAATAATTTAAAAGACTTTTATTAAAAATATTAGTACAAATAACCACCACATTAATGTTCATGTACTTTACAGGGATTATCAAATTTATTTTATAAAATTAATTGTAATAATCTATGAAAATTTACATAGTAATCCAAAATAGCTTAATTACATTTTTGGACATTGCATCTTTAGTAAATATTTCTAGGTGGTGGTCCACCAAACATAAGGTTCCAAGAAACAGGATGAATTAATTGTGACAAAAAGTCAGGCTCCTCAAACAATGGTACTATAGTGTTCAAGTACTGCACCATTTCATATGCGTCTGGTATGTTGTCTCCTTCAGAAGCAAACTTGTATAGGACCAAGCACGGCACTGACTTTTCTTTAATGATTTCATACAGTAGAGATGCAAATCCTCCTCCTAATATTTTCACAGCCTCACTCTGTAGTTCGTGTTCAACCCAATCTAAAGCTTTTAACTTGTTTATGTGTGGACATAAGTCATTTACCACATATCTGAATGGAGATGTCATAATATGCTTCTTCTCATGTGCAAAACTACTGGTTAGAATGATGATGTCCTTTATATTATCAGCTTTGAATTTGTCTACCACCTCAGTCAGAAATTTTTGTCCATATTTATAAACTAGTGGAGCTCTCAACAGCAAAATAACAAGTTTTCTTTCGGCACATTGATAAAGTTCACAACAAACAGATAAGCTAGATGACCCAATCTTATAAGGGTCGTATCCAGACACAGGTATTAATGCTGGACTGTATAGCAGCGCTATCTTTCTCATTTCAAGAGAAGAAATAACTAAATCACAAGCAAGTTGCCCAACATTTCCAACCGCAACACTTGGTATTACTAGCGTATATCCACGTAAATCGCAGTCGATTAAACTTTTCCATTGATTAATTTGAGCCATTATAACAAAATCTGTAACTTCTGAATTTTTCTTTCTGTTGTACAAATAAAATTGAATTAAATTTAAACTCTCGAGCCGGCCTTGCCGACGATGACAATTGACAGATGAATGACATAACAATATGTCAGGATGACTTTCAAAATTTACCTTTTTTAAAGTTAGGCTTTAGAATTGTTTGTAACGTCCCATAAAAAATAACAATTACGAATAAATACACGGAAACATTTATAATAATAATAATTTAATACCAATATCCCGAGATAATTCACATATGGTTATCTGATCCCAAACTAATCAGAGCTTGTGTTATTTTAACCAAACATTTGATAATCATACTACAAAGTACACTTGTCATATCACTGTTTATATGTTACCTACCGACTGTCAGGTATAATACTTTAATATTCATATTCTTTATTGCATTTCCACAATGTTTTTACAAAAAGATCTTAATATACAAGTTTTGAATTAAAATTTCAGAGGCACAATAATCTTATAATAAATGGATGCTTGATTTTTTGTGGGTTTACTTACACCTACAAAAAAAAACAAGTTCACTACCTACCTGAACTGTTCTATCATGGGTCTTATTACAACTTTTTGTAAATATTTACTAAAAAACGTAGTGATAAATTGACATTAGCAAAGATCTACTTTTGTAGACACCACTACGCCACATAACCCACCATATTTCACTAATTTTAACTTGGCAACACTACACGATTGTAAATCAAGAAAAAATAAAAAAAAATATTTCTCTGTTCTCAGACTACTAATTTTTAAAGATAATTTATATATCATTCATGTTTTACTTTAATTCATAAGTAAGATTCTCACATAAATAGGAATCATATAGGTGTCGTTATTATTAAAAAGTGCTCATAATTTATTAACCGACCACTGATTATGACCGAAAAAGAAATAGAAGACCCACAGTTAGAGAATTTCATCCTCGTTGAAACACAAAAACAACGTTTTCAAGTGAGTATTGATTACTGTTACTCTTCTACATTTACTTATGTAAGTATGTATTATTGCCAAACATGGCACTTGATCTTCACTCATGTTTTCCAATGTCTCGTCATCGACCTTTGACCGAACCATGCATAGTTTTACTTAATTACTGTGTTTCAATGGAATTAATTATTAGCTAAAATTGACAACCATCGTAAACATTGCTATATTTAAAAAAAGTTATTACCAAAATATTCTGGTAAATAAATATAGGGACAAAGTTATTTAAACACTAAAGGGAACTTATTAACAAATGTACATTTGCTTCATTCCAGGTTCTAGTTCACGGCCTAACAGACACATGCTGGGACACATGCGTGGAACGTCCATCAAACCGTCTCGACACCAAGACTGAAGTGTGCATCATGAACTGTGTTGAGAGATTCATTGATGCTACGACATTTATAACTAGGCGTCTCATGAATACTACTAAGTACCGCTCTGACGCTCCTCTTTTATTCCAATAAATTAAGTATAAATTTTAATAAGAAACATGTTGGACGGTATTAAAGACTTTTTGAACCGTCACAAGAGAAAGTTTATTGTGACGGGGGCTGTTTTCGGTGGAATATATTTGTTGACAAGCTATGCTCAAAGGAAATTAAGAGAATGGCAGGAGAGGGAAGCAAAACGATTTTTTGAAATGACACGTAAAAAGCAGCACTTTGAAAGCACAGAGCGCACCTGTAATCAAACTATTATTTCACTGTCGAAAATTGTAACTGAAAGCATTTTAGGAGTTCTAAACACAGAAGAAATTGTTCAGAAGCTTCAGGAGAATCCTGATAACAAATTAGTATTATGGGAACAATTGAAAATTATGATTTTTACTAGAATATGTGTCCTTGTGTATGCACTAAGTATACTGCAGGTGACACTGCGAGTTCAACTCAACATTATTGGTGGCTACCTGTACCGAGATTCGGTTCATGAAGATGATCCACTGGTTGACAGTGAGTTGCAGGCCAAGTACCTGTCCTTATGCCACCATTTTGTTGGACGAGGAGTTGAAGATTTAGTTAAACAAATAGAGATTGTTGTTAAGAAGGTTGTGGAACCCATATCACTAAAGAAGAAGATGACATTGCAGGATGTAGAGCAAATTTTCTATTCTATACAAACTATTTTATGCACAGACTCCTCAGATGGCGATCCTGTGAAGAAAATGGTGCACTATCTAGTGGGACATGCTGAAATAAATGGAGCTAAATTAGATACCATTGTTAAAGAAACAATGGATATTCTAGAAAGTGATGAAGTGACATCCATTGCTATGTCATCTATAGGTCGGAGCTTCTCATCAGTCACTGATGAGGTAGCAAACTTATTTGTTTCTAAGTCAGCACCAGTAAGTAAGAACCATTTGGAATTAAATGTTGAACATGTAATAACAAATGGTGCCCTAAAACTTGGAGCATCACCAGACACTTTTGTTGATGTAAATAAGGTAGAGTTACACTTTGTTAAACTTTTGCCTGTTATAAATGAACTCATCACAAAGAATTTGTGTAAAGGTAATACAAACATTCCAGACTTACTAACACAACAGCTTACCTTAAATGATAAATTAAAACTTTTAGGTGCAAACATATATGAAGTATTTAGTAGTGCATAGAGTCTGTACTATATGTATGGCATTTAAATATAAATGACCAGGCTCTTTTTCTGTAAATAAATTGGTAAATAACTTACTTCACCTGCAATTTATTTAAATCTAATATTTATCTCTACAGAAATTGATGTCACACAAATATTAATGTCAAGTTCAGGTATTGTGGTAGTTAAGTTTTTTTTGTATTTCTTGCATTTTGGGGGATTGTAATAAAGATATATTAATTAATATTAGTTTTATTTGTTGCTGTTACAGGCACTCTTCACTCAATTGTGCAAAGTGCATTTAAGTTCAATACTTATTAAACATAACTAAATTAGGATTTATATTAACACAAATAACCACTGGAAAATAATAATTTTGACAGTTGTCTAGTTTTAAATATTACTTTTAAAGTAACAAAGTTCTAGCATATTCATATTACTATGCTGTTAGTGTAAGCGCATAATTTGCAAAAACTTAAAACGTTAATTCATGGAAAATGTTAGATAGATAATTTGTAAAAAATTATTTAAAATTCGATAAGTCGAAATTTTGGTAACCGAAACTTACTTTACCTTATGCAAAAGAGTTAAATACTTCTACCTTATCATTATTAAATTAAAATGTAACTAGAAAACCGCTTTTACCCTACCTAATTAAGTAGGAAGTTGTTTGGTCGATAGTGTCATTTACACAATTATTACAAATGCACATTATTATCGATGTATTATGTGATGTACATTTAAAGATATTTAAATAATTATCTGCACGAATACTCGAGTAATATGGTGCTACGCTAACTGCTACTGAGTTACTGCGAGTTTAATTCCCGTCGGGATAACCGTTTTTATGATCAACAAAATATGCTTTGTTTTCAGTATGGATGATACTTTTTCGTGCATATGATTTTGATTTTTCTGAAACCATATGTATACTTGCTTGGGAGTTGTATAAAAACGGACGTACCACAAGAGACTTCTGTGGTCAGTGGGATATACCTAGGTACATAGTCTCCAGTTTTTGGGCAAATACCTAGGTGTAAGTTATTAAAAGGCGATGTCTTGGAGGTCAGACAGATAGGCTGTTACTCCTACGCTCCTTTTAATTTAGGTTTTAGACAGACTCATTTTGATGTGTTAATTTAGTCAAAGACTGATTATATAGCGCTTTTTTTATAATACGTACTCTTATTTAATAATTTTTACTTTAAATTATGTTTAGTTTTTTTTCCGAAGCTATTCTGTAATATTTGTTTCACGGAGTGTATTCTACCATACATTCAAAATATTACAAGATATCTTATGGCTGGCATAGGGTATCTTGCATATGGCTCTCAAATGGGCCTTTAACACGTGACCGTAGCTACTTTATGACTTGGGTATAATAGCGTAATTAGAAACATAAAATCAAAGCGTTCTTAAAAAGCAAAGAATCGTTCAGTCATTGCAATGCAATAAAATCCTAAATAGCTACCTATTTACGTAGTTCGTGATCAACTTTAAACTACACTTAGGTAGTTAAGTACGTATTTTATTGCCACTTATCTTTAAAACATTGTCATGCACGGTTGTATACCCATGTAATGTAATAACACATTACTTACATTAAATTACAATACCTAACTTGCATTTGACTACAATTTTATGACAGGCTTGGCCCTCAGGACATAGAAACCAGATAGAAAGGCAACAGCGGAGCTGGTACTCTACCTCGGTAAGTATTAAGACAGCAGACTGCATGTGTTTACCTTAGTAAGTATACACAATATGCAATCCTGTCTTAATACTTACCCAGAAAGTGCCGCCACGCCGACTGTAACCACGCAGCCTGGCACTAGCAGGTAAGAACCTATATTTCATGAGGTACTCTGTAGTGTCTCTAGGTAGTTAGAGAGTCCCACAAAAAGTTATGAAACAGACCTCTTAAAAGTGATTAATCTGTCACCACACGATAGGAACAAATTAGCAAGACGTCATATTTCTCTTTTCTATCTTTATTTCTTGTCTTCCCTTTTTTTACTTAATACTAAGGAAATAGACTTTGCCTTTGACTTGCTCTATAATCTCCTGTGCGGCGTAGACGTCTTGTTTCCGGGCAAATTGGTTGACTGGTAGTCGTGACTGTCTATAAACTTTATACATAAAATGATAAAACCCTTTGCAATAAAATATATACATATCATCACGCCTGTATCCCCGAAGGGTTAGGCAGAATTGTACCAATGTACACCCACAGTTCGCCGATATGTTTTAGATCCCATGTAATAGGGGGCGAGCCAATTGCCACTTACCGGGCACAGTTCCAAACTCCGACCTGCTACCGAGAATTTCATAGAAAAACCCAATAACACCTTGGTCGACTCGGGAATCGAACCCAAGACCTCCAGCGTAGCAGTCGCGCTTAGCACCACTAGGCCAACGAGGCAGTAAAAACGGGCTCTTATTTAAATAACTAATATGTTTGTGTTTTAGTACCTTGAATTACAAGGATAATTTTACCATTGCGCGAAGGAACCTACATAAATAAGCTAGGAAAATAATATATCCAGTCAGTATTTCGTATGTGCTTTTCATTTTGTTATATTTCGTTAAAAAAAAAAACAACCAACATCCTACACAAAAAGATAAACTTCGTTAAAGTAAACATGTTATACTTACCATCTTTTCCTCATACGGCTACATAACTTATGCTGGTTCTACAATTTGTAAAAGCTAAGAACAATTAAATTGTAGTCTTCTTTCACACAGTATCGCTTGCTTATAATCTCTCCTAAATTGAATACCGACCCGCAATGAACAAGCGCGGTATTCAATGCTCATGCCTTCTCTACATGAGAAGAGTTCTATGGCCAGTAGTGGGACATAAAAAGGCTGGTATTATAATTATCATTTTTGACCTATTCAAGCCTTTATTTCAAGCCACTCTATCAATTCGTACTTTCTTGAATTGATCCAATTTCACGAATCACCTATTTTGATATCGTTCATATTTTTTGTTTAGATATCTGTCTAGGTTTTTCAAGAGCTATCACAGCTGTGCTTGATGGTGGAAGTATTTTTAGATTGGTGGATATAGGTATTAGGTCGAAGTTTTTTAATACCGATAATTCTGTAAGATAGAAGTGGTAAGTAGTCTGAATTTGATATAAAGCTTTAAAGTACGCGTGCAAAAATCGGATTTATTTGGTGCTGACAGAGAAATAGTCACCAGCAATAGAACCCATTTTAATAATCCGATGAAGAAGCTAGCATCGATTCTGACTACGGCAAGATAATATCTATGTCGGTTTGTAGGTTCTCTCATTGATTTGTACGTGTAGAATAAGGACCTTGTATACATAAGTATGTGTCCATATATCAGGCTAACTTCTTTAAAACTCCAGCGTGACTCATAGTCACAGTCAATTTTATCAGCAACAAAATATTCGACCAATATAAGTAGATAAAATAACATGTGCCTATTCTTAAAACTTCAAAGACATGACGATTATATATGTCAATAAATATTGTTGATACGCAACGTAGATAACGATAAAATAGTTATAGCTAGTATAAAAAAATATATATTTTGATACCTAAATAATATGTCTTATGCATATCTTCCAAGGTTTAAAGAATCCTTAATAGTAGCTAGGTCATGAGTTTATAAGGTCTAGTGACACCTTTTCCTTAACTAGACACTGAAAACATTATATTTCTACACTATTTTAATGTAGTATCGTATCTAAGCTTGTAGACAACTAACGATAAATTATTTCAAGAATATGCCTACAGCCTGTAGATATATCTGCCTACTTTAAAATAAATATAAATGTGGAACGCTTTCCTAATTATAATCTAACTCTAATTTATTTCCTATAACTAATGAAAGTAAGTAGAACGGTCCCCTGTATTGTTAAAAATAAATGCAGCTGATACAACAATATTACGACATTTGTCGCTCATCCGCAGTCTTATGCAACGCGAAGATATTTTGATGGAAATGAAATATATCACACACATGTTCACATATTTCAAATATAAAACGGATTTTAACTCCCTTTTATGAATTGCCTTTTAAATTGAACGGAAAGCAATCTATTTTTACTTCTCAAAACTATGTGACTTTATCGGGCTTATCTTCATAACGGCCGAACTGATTTCGATAAAATAATTTTTAACAAAAAAAGAAACGACTTCAAAACAAAAATAAAATGCAGTAAAAAGGACAAAATAAGTGCGTTATTTAAAAACTCTCTATTTTGAAGGCGGTGCCTAGTAAAACTATTGAACGAATTGAATTAACTTAGATATTTATCTGAGTTTCTCATTTTGACTTTTAAGTTTCGAATAGGTGTGTTAGTTTAGTGCTATTAGTTATGTATTTTATTATATTAAGTAATTTAGATAACCTTTTAAAGAAGGTTGTTAGTTGAACTCATTTTTCTTTTAATATTAATTTATTATTCATTATCATTGTGTGTCTACTAGTTTTACTAGGCACCGCCTTCGAAATAGAGAGTTTTTAAATAACGCAGTTATTTTGTCCTTTTTACTGCATTTTATTTTTGTTTTGAAGTCGTTTCTTTTTTTGTTAAAAATTATTTTATTTAAAGATTTTTTAGTGAATTTGACGATTTCGTTTTTTGCGTAAACATGGGTAGGCTTACGGAATGCGCTGTTCATATGGGAAATCGTCGTTTGAATGAGACAAACGAGGAAAGAGAGAAAAGCCTATCGCAAATTAGGAAATCTAAATCCAATGTTATTTTGCGCGAGATTACTAAATACACAATTTTTTTATTAACTGTTTAAATTGTTATTTTTTTTAATTGTTATAATTTAAACTGTTTTTTTTTGTCTACACTATCGAATATGCAACATTACCCATGGGCGCATCAATACGAATAAAATAAGCTCAAAAACTATGTATCTGCTATCAACCATTAAGGAGTTCCCTAAACTGTGCTGCACCTGCATCACAGACCTTGCAATGGCAGTCATTACCCATCTCGGTGTAAAGATATTGTCAACACGAATAACATAAGCCCAAATACGAGGAAGTTAAGATGTGCCGTTGAGGAGTTCCCTCGATCCTCTGTCGTCTCCATCATCAGATCTGCTCTAAACCTCCATAGTATTGTAGTCTCATCAGATACACACATAAATCTCAAGTTTTTAACCCATGCTCGCCTACAATTTTCAAGAGATGCCCTCGATTTCTCAGGGTTTCCACCATCAGGTCCTGACCTGATGACAATGGGACCAAATGACAAGCATACCCTTTCAAATAGAACAATAATTTTTGAAATCGGTTCAGGCGTCTTTGAGAAATCAAGTAACAAACATAAAAAAAAATAAAAAAAATACAACCGAATTGAGAACCTCCTTTTTTTGAAGTCGTTTGAAAAGAAAAACTGTAAAATAAGGACACATGTTAATCCTGATTCTTAGGTTGTTTTAATTTTCTTGCACTGAGGATTTTTTTAACTAGGCTCACTTTTGTATAGTGGTTACCTACATTCACATTATATTTCTAACAGTTACTGTTATATGCCTCCTTTAGCTGTTAGGTAGTATCTTGAAAATGTACCGGGTTAGTAGATTATTGTCTGAAGAAAACCACTGACACGAGAATAAGTATATTGACAAGTTTAAACTAAACGCCTAACTGACTAACATTCATCTATCCAATTTATTACTATCATTACCTAAATGGCTTGAGAATATAGTACAATCGAACACACAATGCAACATTCGGAAGAGCCTTTATTTCAAGGCATTAAGGTTTATTATCGTCATTCACTGCTGCAGAGTCAGTAAACTGCAGATTTGTTGTGGTTTTCATGCATGGTGTCAGGTACATCTGCGGTCGCCGTAATGGAAATAGATCACAGTTTACGTTTTGGCGTACTTTCTTATTGGTGCCGTATATTTAACTGTAAACTACGCTAATTGAAATGTGGGTACGGTACAAAAATCAATAAACCGTATCTATGTCTCAAAAAGATAAGATATGACCTATATTGAGTAGCACGTTATGAAAAAAATGCCAAATTGATTTCTAAATTACTAACCAAATATCAAGTAATCCCTAAGCCTGCAACTTCTTGCCTCCCTTTACGTGGTTTACGTAACAGTTAAGCTAACCTTGTTCTAGCTTAATATACCTTTATATTCTAACTTCAACCACCAGACATTAGTATCTAAGAAACAAAAAAAAAACTTGAATGATAAACAATATTGTAATGTCTTGTACTTTCATAAACATTTAAACAGCAACGAGTAATTTAAGAGGTGATGCACCATGTTACCACGATATGTCAACAAGGAAGGCGTGAAGTTGGGTACAGCTGGAGCCGTGGCCGTCGTCTGTCAATGCGGAGTGGATATGCGGCAAGCGGCGTGACGCGGCCTGCGCACGCAGCCTCGGCCCGCCGCTGCCAATAACCCGCTAGAAGCCGTAGAGCGCGCGCCACTCGCTCCTCCACCAAATATCGACGCGTAAACCGACCGACCACCCTGTTAAGTCACACTCGAAACTGTGCCATGGTTTTATAGTGCCACAGTGCCACCTCTAACAACATCATTGGATTTTTAATACAACTCTACACCGGCCAGTGCGACACCTTATCAGTTTATCAGAACTGAACTGAACAGTTTTTTTTTCATGTAAGTATTTGTATTAACATATCTGTGAAGTGTATTTATTTGAGCTGAATCTGTTTTGTCGAATCACGTTGTTATCTTGTTGTAAAAACGTTAACTTGGTTTACGCGACCTAATCATTTACTTTGAAAAATAATAGTTTTCATTGCACGATTGAATTCACAATTCAATTACTTTTATTTACAATGTAGGTAAAATGCTTTTTGTATTGCAAAGAAGCAATTTATCAGCTATTTGCATACTCACTCAATATTGTATTTTTAAGTTAATTTTGTATAGCAAAAATAACTTAGCATGCTGGTGACATTAAGTCCCTAAGATATATTGAATGTCGTATCTTACGTAAGTTATTGTATAGGTACCTCACAATAGGTAATTTTTCTTCTCTTCAACCAATAAGCATTTAAATATATGAATAAACCTTTTTTAAGGATTTTGGACTGATCAGAATTTTTCGATTTTGAGCTACGTTAATGAGATAATTACTTCATTATCGATTTTATCTGATAACATATTTATATGATAAGTTTCAGTTTCGTGTTATTTATATTCATGATATGAGTAGGTTTCTAAAATCATTGCCACTACTGAGTCAAGTCTACAGTCTACAGCCACAACAAAATCTTTTACTTCATGTACTTACACGTAACCTTCAAATAACAGCTGTTTTGGTTATCGTTCATATAAATACTGATTTAAATTATACAGGTACTTATCTACTTAGATAGATCTTTAACAAGGTAACTTTAACTTAAGGTTTGAAGCCTTTGCTTTAAACTCTACAAAATTGCCTTGGCAGGCAATCGGGATCGATAAAAAATGTAGTAAAGCATAGAAAGGTTGTGTTTCAAAGGCTGTATAATCAAATATATAAACATACTAATGTGATATACAAACACTGAAAAAACGGTGCGGATTTCAGAGGTGACATTCCGGTTTCAGGCCCCCACCGCCTAAATCATGAGCAGATTACTCGTAACAATTATTTACCTCACTATCATTATAAGAAGACATTTAAATATTACCTCATTCACATAACAACGATCGTATGGTAAATCAATCATATTCAACGTAGCGATCGGTTAGCGTAGCGACAGAAAAACTATTGAATAACGTTACCTGTCAGTTTCATATCTGAACTGCAAACAAACGTTTGAAGTTATAAATAATTGCTGCCGTAAATAAATAAACTCAGTTTCTGATGCTATTTCGATCCAACACTTACTTTTATAGTCAAGCGTGGCAATTACGAAATTGGAATGACATAAGAATAACAGTATTAAAATATTGTTTGGTCGTAGAGCGCGGCATCTGAAGAGTTTTATTTCCTTTTAATGCGGAAAGAAAAAGCATACTGCATATTGTAACGTAATCGTAGTATAGCAGTCAATAAATTGTTATCAAAATTGAAGACAAGGAACGTTAATATAAGTAATACACGATGCGATAGACGTTATGCACTTACTTGCCATGCCCCGCAGTTTCACTCGTTGCAGTTTCTCTAAAGGCAAAAAATGTGTGATGGTAAATCACATTCAATTGGGCTAGAATATTTTTTAGGGATTCATGATAAGAGGGCTACATTGTATCTCCTTTTGATGCAACGACTTTTTTATATAATACTTTAGTATTGCGATTAGCGCAGTCTACCAATAAAACTCTTCAGGTTTATTATCGTCTTTCTTTTTGCCAAGGCAAGAAGGTACTCTCTGTGATTTTAAAATAATAGCTCATCCTCGAAAATATGACTATAAAATAGAAAAAGGTTTTTTTGTAATCTGCCTTGTAGTTTCAGAGATTACCGCATTAAAAAAAATCTAGCTTTTTCTTTATTATATTACCGTACGAGTAAAAACGGTTTGCGTAATTTACGACGTCACGTCGATACCGTAGGTGGTATAGTATGAATAATTGGGAAAAATATAATTTAGCATACGTCAACAGGTACTTAATACTCATTTAAACTCCTACCTACTAAAAGTATTATATTTTGATTATATAGTTATCAAAATAATTAACTTGTAGACAACGAGTATAATTTACCCTACGTATAAATAGAAATAAATAATTTCACATTTCAAACACATGTTTCTAAACGACAGATACGCACCATATTGAAAAGGACAATATGTGTAATAATTATTGTATTGTTAAATGTACAATATTTCTATAGTTATGTTAATTACTTAAAAAATACAAGATATGTTAACATAAAATTACTCAGACTTTGACAAATACAATTTAACATTTTATAGATAATATGAGTCAGGATGCCGCCTGGGGTCCAGATGTAGAGCTTTTTATATTAAGAACTTATGTCGCTTCGGGGCCATAGAAATAACTTAATTGACTCCCAAATATTCCGTCATAATACTTTAAAATATTTACTCTTTACCATTAGTTCTTTACCTGCAAGTTAGCATCCTGAAAAAACATTGAGAAACACATTTTAACGATAAGAAATGCATGTTAGATATTTAAGTATTTTGCTATTTAGGTATGCCACTATAGTCTTGGTATTAAAATAATATTAATTAATGACGTGTCACGGCAGCCGGCCTTTGCCCAGCAGTGGGACAGTACAGACTAAATAAAAAACTTTTTGAACCATCATCACCAGTCACGGGTCTTTAACCAACTTTTATAAGTCATCTGATCATGTACAAAATAAAAATCAAACGTATTATGAAACAATTATGGTCTTAAAGGTTATAAAATGGATGCGCAATTTTTGTGCTATAAACAATATTCTGAAATATATCATTGCGGAAAAAGGTCCCATAAATATAATCTTGTTAATAATCGAATTATTTGATAATGGTAATTATTAAATATGGAAAAATACTTAATAAAGATTATGTGGTTCAAAATTAATTTGAAAAGTTGAAAAGCCAAACTTCAAGCTGTGCGTAGGAAATTCTCTCTATCGGATATCAAAGGAAATTGATATCAGGCAATAAATAAATATACAAGTTGAGGCCCTGATGCTTCCTTCCTTTAAATACGCAGACAATTAATTTTCCGATCAAATCTGAAAATAGTCAGAACTGCGCTGCAAAGTAACAACACTATTCTCATGTTACTTGCGTAATTCGCTCTAGTAAACAAGACGAATATAACGACAGGCATATAAACAATTTCAACAAGATATAGATGTTCCATAATATGCACTTTGTTCTAAGGTTTGCTCCTTACTGTGATCTCTACCAGATTCGACACGAACTCTCCTTTTTTAAATTAACCGCTAAATGTTTTACGATATTAAGTAGAATGAGGAGAGTTTGTTTGTTTTGTTGACTGTTTATTGGATCAAAAGGAAATAGTACCGCAACCCTAGAAGAGTGCCTTTCCAGAACTTACTCTGAGAAAAACCTTCTCAAGTGTCAATGTAAATAAAAACTACAGTTAGCTGGGAATTAAATTTTAACTTATTTGTGATATCTTCGTAAAACTAATACAAGTATGTATCGGCAATCATATTTGCGCATAACTACTCAGTGAACTATAGCCGTCTATTGAATGTTAATCAAAACATAGCCGACAAGTAATATATGAAAACATGATGTTGTTGAGGAGTAAACAAATATGAAACCACAATCACGGTTATTACTTACACTGTTCGTTTACATAAAGCTGGTTTATTGATTCCCTCAAATCAATTACACTCGATGCTTCTGTATTGGTGTTAGCTCTTTACGTAACTACTTACTTACTTGCAGATTATTAATGGATATGTACGCCCATCGGCGTGAACAAATTGGCAAAACAGTAGGTAATGATTTAGTAAAGCTAAAATACCCTAAATTAGCGTAGGTGAGTTTATTCAAAAGGAGAGTTTAGTATTACTTTTTAGGATGCTGTCTTGAACAGTATCTGTGTAGTCTAGATAAAGAACTCGAAGAAATGAAGAAGAATTGAAGCCTGGATCCTAATTTAAAGCTACCCTATCTAACATAAACAATATGTAGTAAGATAATATATAGAAAATACAATGTCAGTGAGGTAGTAAAGTACTTTGTTTGCATTTCTCTCAACGAATTCACGATGGGATGTTTTGAAAAACAGATGACACGTTTACGAACAAACTTCCAATCGGACAAGACCACTATTGTGTTAAGACGATTTGACGCACACGCCTTCGCCGATTGTCTTCGATATAATCTTAATGGAGATGCAAAGATCTTGAAACCGATTCCAGAAATACGACATTTTCCAAATGTTTTCCCTGAAAGGAATTTCAAAACGTTCAGTCGATAAATAAGTTGGAAGCCCACGACCAATGCATAACATAATTATTTTGAAATATGCGAAGAAGCTCGTAAAACATCGTCCTAGTGTTAAAATAACTAGGAAGTCGTAATAATCTTTCACTTCGTTTCACCGATTTGGCTGAATTTTGGTGGGGAGGTAGCTTGAACCATAGACATAGGATTCTTTTTTGTGTCCAGGTTAAAGAAAAAAGACTTTTCGTTTTGCTGCATATGATTCGGACTTATATGGAGCCGAGATATACAATATCGGGTTAATTATTATTACAGCTATTTTCATGATCTTTGATTTTTAGGGTTTGTCTCCGACCCCGATTAGCAGAATAACTATAAAGAAATCGGTAACGGAACCTAAGTATTCAAGCAGGTGAAACCGCGGGGTACGGCTAGTCCAAGAATAAAGGATGACTTCTAATTCAATTCAATAATAAAGGGTGTTTGTGTAATTTATGAAGTATAAAATACATAAGTATCTACGGTTGTTAAAATAGGCACCTGTGTTTAGAGAAACCTAGCTCAAAGATTGTGCCATTTAATCAATACAAACGGCTAGATTGTTTTGTGAATCTGTTTGTTAGCATATCGTATTATTATTTTTCTAATAACAAGATAGCTTTGTGTGAAGATAGGCTACCACGACAGAGGCTGGGACAAATCTGTGCACGAGAGACAATAGCGACCGTGCACCGCTGACACGGATTTGCTCCAGATCGAGGCGTCTTGTATCAATACTAAAAAGTGTTCATTGTAACAACAACACGATCTCGCCGTATCTACGACCCATAGGCCCAGTTCTAAGCCAATGCCATTGACGCCTGGCAATGAAACAAAATAAACATCATTAAAATAATCTTTTGTAAAGATTACTTCAATGATGTTTATTTAACTTTTATTTAAATAAAATTTATTGGTACTACTTGGAAACAGCTAAGAGCCTGTTTGTTATTCCTTCTTGTGTCTTTGAACTTCGTAAATTTTTATTCCATAGGGTAGTGGGATCAGATCGCAAAAGAAAACATCATACAAAATGTAGGAAGTACGTTTGTTGTACATCACTCGCTTCCCTAAGGAGAGGGCCTACTTACAGCGCACAGAATCCGTATTGTATACGTTATAAGTTCTATACATAATAAAGTTTAATACATCATATAGAGAAAGGAAGTAGACTGTCTATGTTTTTTATACAAAGAGTCTGCCCTCTTGTTTTCAGGACTGTCCTAAATGATTTATCGCACTAAAGTTGCTAGTGATAATATTAGTGATTATATGCTGAAAACTGAAGGCCACAGCTGTAAATACCATGAATCCCTGATAACTTATGAGTCAACGTGATTATTATTAACTAACATGCTTAAAAATTGTTTACATAACAAAACACATATTTACATTTTTAAATTAACATTTGCAGTAATTTACAATGTTAATATAGATAGGAATCTTAGCCTAGTGCACCACCTCATTTACTACATAGGTATTTTGGACAATATTTTATACCACGGATTCTCCAGTCATTAATGGCTCTTTTTATCGAGGATGATATCTTGTGTGCATAGACATAGCTACAGTTTTATCGTCATAACATGAAACTGTAGCCAACAAACCTTGTAATGCTTATATTACCGTATCCAGCTAAGTACCTCTTCATGAAACGTACAGGCATGACGGTGCATAATAATGTTCATCATCCCTTAACGCTAGGGCGGGTTTCTTCCGTCAACATTCGTAACTTTTATAAAATCCATTCGACATTCTAGCAGCTCACACTCACAGAGGACGTTCCATTATTCGTTCCGTGGCGATGGAATTTACGCTTTAACCATCAAATTACGGCTTTACACTAAACCTTTCACAAAACATAAATGTGGGCATTCGCCACAATCGCAATAATTGCTTGTTAGATCGACAAATCACTGAATTGCCAACAAAATGCCGCGAGTTCAATTTAAATATATTATTATGTGCATTTTGTGCCGGATGGAAAACACATTAGAATGAACATCCTAATAAATAGATAGTTTTTGTTTGAAAAAGAAGATTGAATCTCACATATTATTGCATAACTATATTGTGCAATAATCAGGTAACTATACTTTGTTTCTATCTACAACAATTAACCGATGTAACTTATTCATAACTGCAAAATTTCAGATCTGATTCGGTATTGTACGATGACTAATGAATATGTACAAACATCAAAGAAAATATTAAACAATGCACATTAGAATCAAATTGATTTAGATGTGGGCACTTAATTGTTAAAGCAATATTCTAACTATTTTTCTAATTAGATGTGGGCACTTGATTGCTTAACTAGTTCTATTTTCTCAGTTTCAGGGTTAGGTATTAGCAATTTGTATAATTTATGCAAATATGTAAATGTTGGTATTGTCATCAGGCTTTCACTTACTTTATCGGTTCGCGCCACGCGCCGACGTTATCTCTACATCACAGGATGTGGCTAAACGAACATCCAACCCATACCGAACTAGCAAACTGCATATCTACTATAACTACCATGTTTTTACATTCAAAAATACAGTTTCTGAGAATTAAATTAAATTCTTATTAACGATACTTAGCGTAGTGGCACCAGTAATCGACATGCACCAGTAATCGACACTTTATTTTTTTATTTAATAAAATAAAGAGTAGGATACCGATTTATTTATTTGACGACACTGTAACATAGAAAGCACACTTATTACTGGCTCCCATTGACATTTGAGCGATATTTACAGTTTTATTTGAAAGTAGCGGTGTGACAACTGATTGTGGCTCGAGTACCGGCGAGAAAAACAACATTTCTTACTGAAATCGTTAACGAAGGGAGTACATTTCTTTGTTAATTATGCTAATGTATTGTAAGTTATTTGAAATTTATGAGTTTTACGGGTTTTTATAAGAACTAAAGGGTGGAATTTTGTTATAACACAAGTTAAAGATTATTTTAATATTAGTAAAATGTTGGTGTCGATCACCGGTGTTCACAAACTGACTTTCTCCAGTTATCGACACGTGTCGATAGTAATTATTAGAAACATTTTTCATTTGATAAGTGAATATATAGCTCTTCTAACTTTGCTTCTCGGTAGATATTTGAAGTAAACTAATCAAAGTTGACCTACCAGAAATCGACAAGTGACGATTATTGGGAAATAATATGTGTCAATGATTGGTTTTAGAGATGGCTCTGAGAAAAAATTATACTCCCGACCAGTTAGGTTCAGTGGGTCGTCTTAGGGGCGGAGGGTAGGAGTTGGAGCATACGCTTGGGCACTATGAGCACCAAAGAAAACAAAAAAAAAAAATGAAAAAAAAATTGAGTCCTTTTTTAGTTTTTTTTTTTTTTTATAGAATTCGATCATTTTTATTGCAGCATCTGATTAAGCTTATCTATAGAAACCATTTATGATCTCAGAAGTATGGCCCTACGACGCACAGTTTCCGACTTATGGGCCGTTTACATTAAAAGGCCGTTCAAGTAAAAGGCTCATAACTCGAGAACGGTGCGTCGTGGGGCCATGTTTTTTAGAACTTAAATAGTTGCTACAGACAAGGTCAACCTAATACAAGAAAAAAAATCGGAAAGATTCCGAAAAAAAATATTTTTTTAAGTCCTATATAGGACTTATAAAAATTATAGTTTTTTTTAATGTCTCTAAATAATAAAAACTTAGATCCAGCAATCCCTTGTTGTTTTGCTTTATTAAGATTGTTAGCAACGCACTAAGTCGAGGTCCGAACCCCGCAGGGGGTGCCCTTAGTAGACGTTGCTAACGTAGTTAGTTTTTCCTATTGCTCTGGCTGGAGGCCTTAAGGTCCTCGCCAAAAGTCCGGTGAAGCAGTCAAAGCCTGCGCTCAGGCTAACTGCAAAGATCTCTACCAAAAAAAAAAGAAAAAAAAAACTTTTTTTAACCATACGGCTAGGTAATAATTTTGCACGATTTGCTTTCATTATCAGTATTAAAGTACTATCATACCTGTGGTAGAAATACAATATAAATTTATTGCGCTATCGTACACAAACATTACATCCGTCTTACGAATTTTCGATCAGGTCACGTGTCCTGACGCGGGTTTATCATTTTTACTCATTACAAAAAAAAAAACTGTACAGCACCGCTAAAGAAGTTTTCGTCATACGAATTTTCGATCAGGTCACGTGTCCAGGGGCCCGATGTTTCTATTTTAAGTCAGTGAGTGGCAGGTATTTTCGTATCCAGATAATTTTAGTTTAATGAAAAACTTAGGTACACCTACTTGCCAATGTTGACCTTGTAGGATTGCCAGTGGCTATAACAAGTGTAAAGTGCACTGGAGCGTTTATTAACCTGACGCGAGTTTAATTTTTTTTACCCATTACGAAAAGCCGCTAAAGAAGTGTTCAATTAAAAAATTAAAAATTATCAACAAAGACAAAATCAGAACCAAAATCAAAATAAAAAATCATTAATTTAAGTTAAGCTACAAAGTAGCACTTATCAAACGTCAAAATTTTAATACAAAAAAGACAGCACCCTAGGGGTCGGTTCATATCCGGCGGAAAAGGCAGCGCGCAACATCGGCCGCGCAACCCCAGAACGAACAAGCACACAACTTTACATCCAACCTCCCACACCTGACGCGTCGTCGGGTCAGTGTGAAAGGCCGAATCCTCCATCATGCGCCCGACCGACTCAGCGCCACGCGACTGACAGCACGCCACCACCGTCAGATATGAAACGACCCCAAATCGCCCACCCTTCACCAAGTGCTAGTCAACTTGTCAATATCTTCTGTCTTGTACGAGTATTTACATGATTAATACCCATTAGTAAGAGAAATATCGTTATTGTAACAAAATATGCATACTTATTAAACAGGTAATTTTATTTTAAAGACCGACAAATGTGGTCAATTGGTGTGATTATTTGGCAAATACTCATTATAGATAATAGTCGATAACTGGGGTGTCGATAACTGGTAAGTGTCGATAACTGGGGTGTCGATGACTGGGGTGTCGATAACTGGGGTGTCGATTACTGGTAACAGTCAAATGACTAGGTGTCGGTTACTGGAGATTCTTACACTTTTTCATTTTTTTGATTTTTTTTCTTGTCTGTTTATAGCAAATAAAAATAATACATAATATTCTTATCTCAAGAATATACCTTACCATACTCAAATGTTACTTTTGGTATAAAAGTGACTAATATACCTTTAATTTAATAAAGAAACCCACTATGATCGATTAAGATCCTTAAAGTGTCGATCATTGGTGCCACTACGCTAATTTAATACAGTAATACTTATACCGTGCCAAATGTTGGCAAGGTGCGTGTAAGTTGACGTTAAGTCTAGCTGCAATTCGACATCAAGGTTAAAAATGAAAGATATCAAAACAAACCAACCAAAACTAAGATTATCTAAGTGTATCATATAAAGTTTGTAGACTCTACATAGTTCTATTTGATCAGCACTTAATGAAGTGCAAACAAGTAAATCCATTCCTGAATTACGGAAACGTTATAAAATATCTCAAGATTGTTTACGTGGGTTGATAGCGCTTCATATGACTATAAAAATAAAGGCAACAATAATATGTGTATATATATTGCGTGTATACGTAACACTGTACTGAGTATGGCTTGAAATTACATTTCACGGTGCGCATATCTCCGCGCAGAAAAAGGAAAAATGATAAAGTGTATTGCACAAATTGAAAGTATAACGATAAAACCCGTGGATAAAACACATGTCGTTAACGATGTTATGGTACTATTACTAATAACATTGAATCGTTTCACACTTCAGATAAGCATGCCAGAGATGAATTCATTCTAATACGTACGATACGTGTGTAATGAAGTTTTTAATATGACATCTACAATCTGAACGCATACCTACCAAATAATTAACACTTCACGTTCTACCGTGAAAATTTCATGCAATTCTCATTGCGCCAGAAACGGGAGATAACGTAAATCTTATAATGTATATGAAGTCGTAAAACCACAAGATTTAGGTCTCAGGCGGGAGTCGGGACAAGGAATGCAAGCGAGGTGTTGGTTACGGTTCTGTAAAGGTCAGAGATTGTAGCGCGCTACGCTTCATGTAGTGTAATATGTTAAGCAAATATTAATTTGTTTTTGAATCCAGATATTTTGTTTATTCTACGTATTATACTCGATATTCATTAGATGCGATAGCGATCGTATGCACTTAAAGGCCCGAGTTTCAGGGGCAGCCTTTTTTATCTTTTTCATACCTGAAATTACATTTACCACATATTATTCTAAACTTCCGGCGATCAGCGTACAAATACTTTATTGATATTTATTAATTAAATATACAATAGCATTATACTTAGACCACCAATTCTTTAAACAGACTCTCATAACAGTGGCGGTCAATAAAATGTATCAAGTGACACATTCCCCAGCTTTTGTGCCGTCCAAAATATAATAGCTACAAAGGGGGTCTATGTTACACTTTGAAACAATGTAAAACCTTTGTTATATTATTCACCACTAAATATTGTATTCAGCTGTGTTTTGCGACTGTTCATAAAACACTTTCTAGTAGTTCAAAACTTGAAACCATAAAGAGATATTTATACCAAAGTATACAAGTGTTTGGAACGACTTAACCACTTACGAACACTTACTTATTTGTAGTACCTAAGTATTGGTTGAAGTGAGGTACTATCTAACTACCATATAGGTACGTTTTCCGAATTTCCGTAGCGCTTAAATGGCATGTGTATTGCCTACCTACCTAATCTATAGCGGTTCAAAATAACAATTATACACAAAAGGAAGGAAATGTTAAATACATGTTATACCTACCTACCAAATTATTTAAGTTCATTAAAATTTAATTGGATATTTATAGCATTACATTAGATATTACAAATATGCAGAAACAATAACAAAAGTTGATAATTTTTGTCATTACCGTTGTCGTGCGGTCAAACGCACATACACATGGTTTGTAAACAATGAGTGTTAATTAGACCGGTAGGGCTCCCCGATGCATCGCCAGATGACCGTGCCTTATCGAGTGGGCGCTGTGTGCACTGTGACATGTGTGCCGTAATAATTCCATTTCATGCCGATGGACGTTTAATCATGTCGGCTTTTAATTAACTTTACTTCTTATCAAAATGAGGAAATAGATTACTTCTACATTTACTTTTTACTTAAATCACGGAGTAATAACAGTGAAGTTGTAGTAGTGAAGAGCAACACTTAAGTTTAATGAATGATACAGGTAACTATTGCTTATCAGTTATTAACATTGTGCGTAAAAGGTTAAATTGATACCTGTACCACTTATCAGCCTATCAGCAAACTACTCGAAATGTAGTGTCCGCGTAGAGCACACTTTTAGGATTATCTAGGGTAAGTAGGTACTTACTGAATTTTGGTATGTGATGTATTCCGTTGTTTTTACATTTTGCTCAATATGTTTGAGGATAGCTTATAAGTATAGCTGTTACAAAAATATATGAAAAGTTTGATACTAATTTATTTGTGCAATGTAGGTCTGTAGGCGAGAGTATTATCCACGGTTTTATCAGGGTTTTTTATTTACATCACGGTACTAATAGCCATGTTTGTCGATATAATTCCCGCGTAATAGCGGTACCGGTACAACGATGGCGGTCGACAAAGTCTTTGAACTAGAACGTTACTTTTTAACATGTACGCGCAATGCGACAGAACGGTATCAAATTAGCGTCGTTCAGGCAACCGCAGTGCCATAAGGTTAAACAAATAGACTCAAGTTCAACTAACTTTATGTAGAGAAATTGCTCACTTAAAGTTCATGCTCACCAAGGTTCAAACTCACGAACATTTCAATTCTCATTACTATGAATAGTGAGTGTAATAAAATACACATGAACAAATATGTTAAGTATTTCGGATTTCAGGAACGGCACAAAGTTAGTTCTAGTTTCTACGCAACCATTTATGAGAGGTACGATACTACCTGAATATACCTACTTGGAATGACAAGCCTCGCTTACTTTCCTACCATTTTTCAGAACATAATCCCTTAGGTTCTTTCCGCTTTTTTAGTTACATAATGTGCGAAGCCTTCCAAAACATCTCTTAAAGAAAATGGTGCATAACGTTATGCGCGTCTACGAATTTGTGAAAGTTGCAGGTATTTACGTTTTTATGACAAAGGACGACTAAAAATTTGCGAAAATAGTTCTAAATGTAAAAAAGACACCTATTTCCTTTGCTTCACAATAACAAAAAACAAAACGCCTTCATGACATGTTGAATGACAATTTTGACTTATATTTGAAATGTTTACGTACGAATTATTTACTTAAATTTTGTACATACTTATTATGATATTACTTCATTTTTTAAATATTCTAATGTGAACAGTCTAGTGATCTTTAGGGATACTAGATTTAAGGAAATCATGGATATAAATTTTTAGTTCTTTTATTTTATATCTACATTTTACTCTATTTTGCAAGATATGGTATTTATATGGAATACAAGAAATTATATCTTGCTACGTTCCATTAATTATTTTTATTAATGATTATCACGCTAAATTAATTGGTGTTCTGATGATTTGTTAGGCTGTCTTAACTAACATCATAAGAAATTTATTTGTAGACAGCAGTTTCAACGACTCTTTCACATTACGGTAATAAATAACGCAACACATTAACTGTATCATAATATGATAATAATTAATTGACTACTATGAATCTATGTAACCGGGAATATTGAATGATTTACTATATTTTTATCAGTACAGCTATTAACGTGTCTGTGGCAGGCTTTATACTGGTTTCAGATCTCAAGATCCTAAATTATGTTGTTGAAATCTGAAAATGCTCTACCAAACACTCTACCAAATTAGTAAAATAACGAAAAGATAGTGAGGTAATGAAACACGAAGTCAGACTACTTCATAGTAAGCAGACTTACCGTGTACTTATATTTACTTACAAAGTAAAGTAAAACAATTTCTCGTTTCAGATGTCAAGACTAGGTTCAGCACGATAGTAGAGGCGGGCAGTATGGCTGCGGCGGCCACGAGCGGGGCTCAGACAGGATAGCCGGTGGCATGTGGGTGCGGGTGGCGCGGGCCCTGCGCGCGCTGCGCCGGGCCGCGCTGCTGCTGCCGCTGGCGCTGACGGCGCTGGCGCTGCTGCTGCTGCCGCGCCCGCCGCCCCTCGCGCCCTCGCCGCGGAGCCCCTCCGCGCCGGCGCCGCCGAGGGAGGAGCCGCACGTGCAGGTCCCTTACATACTCACTCTCACCTCAATTATGTCTTTACTCGACAAGTAACAAGACAAAAAATAGGAAAAGACTTCAACAACAAGCGTTCTTCCATTCATGAAGAACCAACTCAACCATTTTATACAAATTCTATAAATTGTTGCATTTTTTTTTAATCTTGTTGAATACGTAAAGTACCTAACTGTCATGGTTTGGGAACTTAAGTTAGTAATTAAACGGTCTAGCTAATGCGGGCAAGAATACAATGATGAACATCTAATTTCTACATACTCAACCAATGTCACCCTTTATTAAGAGACACTCGTTCATCTTATTTTTGGATATTACACGTAATTTTAAAACTTGTATATTACTTAATAGAATTAAATTCACTTCCATTTATTGGGATGAAATCCCCACACCCCTATTATTTGACCCACGTGGCAAGTTGCCAAGCGATTGGACTGCAGCGCTGCGGGTTGCGGGATTTAAGACATGCGATTATTTGGTTCCGCATAGAACTCATAAATTTATTGTACCTAATCTCTAGACTCTATTTTTTACTTTACGAACTCGCGATTAGTCACGATAGAGCTAATCATAGTGTGGGGCAAGTTCGAAAAACTCAGTGATGTGGAAATCACTACTCATTTGCATCGCAATGTTCCTAGGCTGAGGCTCCATTGTCTAGTAATTACTACATAGAGATTAATACATTTCTCTTGCCTGTGAGAAGTGATTAAGTCTTTTGAGGCTAATCCTCATGATACCTCAAAGATAAAGGTGAGATTAAAAGTAACAATGATGTATCTATATCTATTATGACCGGGATTAAAGTAGAAGAACAAGCAAGACACGAACAAAGATAATCATAATGTATTCTGTTTAACTATAACACTGTCTAACTGAGTGTAAATATGTATATGGATCTTGTAAACCATTTCTTTAATAATTCATAACACGAGAACGTAAAGCACCTGGCTTAAAAGTTCCCACAATTGATGTACGTACCTAATTAAAATAGCCTTGTACCTACCTCCATACTAGATACAGTACAGCACAGTATCTATAAGTATTTTTATATAATAATCTATAGGGGGCACGGGCCTTCCCGAATTTTTGGAGATATACTTTTGGGAATCCATGCATAAATATAATTTGTAACTAATATTTTATGTACTTCTTTCAGAACGCGATAACAGAGTCGGATTACGTAGTGGGGCATGAAGACGAGACGACGCGTCTGCCGTGGTTCATGCGCGGAGGAGAGCACCGGCCCTGGCAGCATGAACCTGATGCCAAGCTGTTCCCAGAAGACTCGCCAGGCGACGACAGGTAAGGCCTTCTTTTTAGATCGTTTTATAATAGATTTGGGCAAAAGTAATAGGCTTAAGGCTGACCACAGATCGCATCAAGAACTGTTTGAAAATCTTACTGTACGAAAAGAACCTCTATTATTCAATATTTTTGGACACTGGAAAATGCTCAAGCATATCCTCCACTATGGACGAAGCCGAGTATTACACTAAAGTGTTTAATCTTCCTATTTCGCCGGACGCCGATTATATTCGTCAATCTCCGTATATCTTTATCTTTTATAAAATTTACTATTTCTCTCTACAGAGTCGTCCAACAATTAATGTATACGCTGCCAAAAGACGAAGATGTGCCTATAAAGAAGATTCTTCTGGCGAACGGTTTCGGCGCGTGGGGTGTGGCCGCAGGTCGGACGGAGTTCGTGCGGAACAAGTGCCCCGTGGACCGCTGCACGCTGACTGCTGACACGAGGGACGCGGCCACGGCTGATGCCATCCTGTATAAGGATCATCATACTCCTTTCAATGTTAAACGTCCGCCCACACAGGTAAGCAAACAATGATCCAGTAGTGTTTTTTGCACCTGGTTTGGATTCGTTTTATATGATTCACATTCTAGTCTAGATTTGAGTTTTACAAACTGGAAACAGGAATGTAAGCAGGCAAAGTTGTTTTAATTCATTTCCTCGGGTATGTACTTATGTTAACTAACGTGCAGCTTTGGGAACGCACCTATGTATATTATTTACCTTTTTATTTCAGATTTGGATCCTATACTACCTAGAGTGTCCATACCACACAGCATCGCTGCGGCCGTCGTCTGTGGATGTATTCAACTGGACGTCGACTTACCGCCGCGATTCAGACATCGTCGCGCCGTACGAGCGCTGGGTCTACTACGATCCTCTAGTCACCGAGAAAGATCTCGATAGAAATTATGCAGCTAATAAAACTAAAAAGGTACAGCTACATAGAATTGATACAAAAATATACCTACTAAATAAAGTCCCCAAAAGGTAAATGCCAAAAAGGGAATTTGTGAAACGAATAAAAAAACCTATTTGGACGTCTGCAAATATTCCGCAACGTACTTTAGAATGTTGACTTCTTTGCATATCGACAGCTTCTAGTATGAGCGCATATCTTAAATTATTACCATTTTTCCAGGTGGCATGGTTCGTATCGAACTGCCACGCGCGCAACCGCCGGCTGCAGTACGCGCGCCAGCTAAGCAAGCACATCCAGGTGGACATCTACGGCGCGTGCGGCTCGCACCACTGCCCGCGCACAGACCCCAACTGCCTCGAGATGCTCGACAGAGACTACAAGTTCTACCTCGCATTCGAAAATTCTAATTGTCGTGATTACGTCACGGAGAAATTCTTTGTCAACGGATTGCAGTGAGTTTTTTCAATAGATTTCTGCCTCAATTGAACTTTTCGATTCCTGCTGCACAATATGGGACAACAAGCTTAAATCCAGATAGGTCCAGGTACCTACCTACTGTAGTTTCCAATGACATTAAATACTCAAAAACTATCGGATGCTAGCATAATATTTCAAAATGTTTGACTAACAGTTACCTACATTCAACTTTTAACTGATTAGATACATTATGTAGGTACGAAATTATTATCCGATGCCTTTTGTTTTCACGAGTTACCTACCTCCCTCAAAGTTCCCACTAGTACCTATGCTATAATAACATCTGCCATGTATTTGTTTCAGACACAACGTACTGCCAATAGTGATGGGAGCCCGCGCATTGGACTACGCTGCGGTGGCGCCGCACAACTCCTACGTGCACGTCGAGGAGTTCGCCAGCCCGGAGGAACTGGCCTCCTACCTGAAGCGCCTCGACGAAGACGACAACTTATATAACTCTTACTTCAAATGGAAGGTTAGTCCTATGCTGCAACGCCAGCCTAACTTTTCTTATGATATAACAGAACTGGGTAGTCATAAACCGAAGGAATCTCAGGAATCTTATTGAATTATAGCTATATAGGTTTGTTCTCCCTTTCAAATATATGTTTATTGTTTATCCTCCATAACGATCTATATTTTAGAATTCTGCAGCATGTACACTTGTACAGTCACTATTTAGGAAAATTATTTTAGATTTGTTAACTGTAAAAAAGAATATTCCATGTCCTTACAACGCTTAAGGACGGCCTAATAGGACTGAACAAGACTGAATAATAACCTAAATACCATATGATACAGGGCACAGGCGAGTTCATCAACACCTACTTCTTCTGCCGTGTGTGCGCCATGGTCCACGCGAACGAGCGGCGGCAGCGCAGCGCGCACTACAGCGACGTGCAGGCGTGGTGGCGCGACGGCGCCTGCACGCGGGCCGAGTGGCGCGCCGCCCGCGACACGCGCGACAACGGCTAGCGCCGCGCCCCAACTGACCGCACCACACTACTTTACCATGCCGACGACCAAACTTAATGACAGCTCTGAACAAGGACCACAGACTCCGCAGACACCATGCGCCGAAACAAATGAGAGTCGAGTGCTGCGTAAAGAGTCGGTACCTTACATACGTCAGAGCGGCCATTACGTTTGTTTCGACTTAGGTTATATATCGCTTTGAGCCCACCTCGTCCAGGAGGTCCGACTAATTTTTATACAGTTGACCGTCGCCGAGCTCCGGCGCTATGCATTTTAGTGAATTTATATATATCATGTTACGAGTCGAAAGGAGACTGACTGGGTTTAGAATCATCCGCGTTGAGATCGGTAATGCCATAGCCTAGGTACCTACTTATCTGAATGTTAAGAAATGATGTATTAATATTGAAATTGATGGAATAATACACTAAAGGTAAAGGTCTTAGACTCCCACACGTTCTGTAGGTAACCTGCCTACTTTTATGTAATTCAGTATGGCTGTGAAAAGACCTACAGATTATGGTACCTACCTACTCGTGAAATCTTGTTGATGGACAGCAGCTGACGCAAATGTTTCTAACTTTTCACATAAAGCTGTCAGTTTCCTTTGTAATCGCGTCCATTATTGCATAGATAATAGCGTACATGACATGGTAGCGATTTTGTTATATTATTATGAAATTGCCGGTGTTCGGTGTTCTAGTTTACCACGATATTTTTATAACATTAACTAGTGACGCGTACTTAAAGCGCACATTAGAATAAGAGATAATGTAAATTGTTGTTGGCGCCCAACGTGGGGCCGCCAACACTGGGAATGTGAACGAGACCTGATCTCTCCTACTTGGCTCTTAGCGCCATAGCAAATTTGCTTTTGCATTTAATTAGTCCGATTCAAGTAGTACCATATAAATCGCGAGTGTTAATCTTTAGTATAAACATTCCATTCTAGTTTTAATTATACTGTTAAAATATTTTTATTGGTTTTTATAACGAATTTTATTAGATTTAAGAAATGTTTGTTTCATATCATTACTTAATTGTTTTTTAATGCATTTTTGTAAATTGTTTGAATTTTGTAAATATTATTATCATTTTAGATTTACTAGGTAGGTACACACTTTATACTTCAATCAGACCCAGATTTTTCTATGTTTAAGGTGATATTGTGCTCACCTTATAAGACAAGTATTACTAAAGAAAATCTTATTGCAATATAAATCTGGGTACGTACCTACATAGGTTAATATATTATTATGATCATGTTGGTTGTTGAGGAATTTTGAGAATGTTATTTGAGTGTTTGGGCTAGACTACTTTACAAAACTTAAATGGATGAGCATTGAAAATGGCGGTAGCTTTACTTCCCCTACATTTTCGCAACTGCGAGCTCACACAAGTTCATTTGTACATAAAATAAAAGCGCTAAATGTGGGAATGACTAGTCATGAAGCCATTTAAAAGCACAAATACCAAAACGTATATTTTCTTTTATCCTTGCGCACAAATTGCACAATTTTGTAAAAGACTTTTTATTTAGGTAATATATTTTCTTTTTCACTTCTTAAAGAAGAGCAATAATTTGCAAAAGTACTTAATGCACTTGAAATTTTTGGATTACTTATTACTAGTTATTTAATCGTGGCTGGATGATGCCAGATTATATTAGCACAACTACTTAAAATAGCTCAATAAATAAATAACCAAACAATACAAAAACATAATTTTGTAACAAGTATCTGAATATATTATTATAATATTCTTACAGTTAGGGAATTAAATTTGCTATTTCATTGTTTTCTAAATACTAATATTGTTGTGTTGTGTTATTGCTTAATGTTATTCTCTTTGGTATAATGTAAATCAATGTAACTTTATCCTACAACTAATTTCTTTAATTTTCACTTGCAAAAAGATCATTTGAGAGGGATGTATAATAAATCTAAATACATGAACTAATAAAATTCTGGCTGTTACTAATCAGAGACTGAAAATCGTAAATACTTAGGTATTGTTATGTTATACAATTATAATGCAGGTAATTCAAGTTATCTTAAGCATAAATTTATTCAAAGTCTCAAATGGACAGGGCTTGACATATTTTTTTTATTCATTTGATGAAGTAAGATCCTGCAATTATGAGTAGATTTAATGTAGACAAATCAATGTGTTTAAAAATCTGAATGTTAAATGTAAAGATCTCAAATTAATAAAATGCCTTGCAAATATGCTCCCCACCTTAGTACCATAGAATAATTGTTATTTATTTCATATTGTTAATAGAAATATATCATGAATATAACAATGTCATAACAGATAATGTTAATACAGGTAATATGCAGGTAATGTAATGGATTACTAACTTCAGGAAACATTCCATTTGTATGTATGTAGACAAGTAACATAAAACAACAATTCTTAATATATTTCAAAGAATTTTAATGTTATTTAAAATGTTCAGTGTCATAAAACAGCATAGAAGTTCCTAGATAATATGATTTTTATGATAGTTAAAATAGTAACTACATATTAATATTGTAACAAGTATCATATGTGACACCAATAAAGCTATATTTATAATGTTATCAATAAATAAATACTTGTTTACATGTAAATTGAAAGTGCCATTGGTTAAAAATAATCACAATGCATCCCACATCCTACAAAGGCCTTTCAGTATGTTGTGACTAAACCAATTAAGTAAATGTTGCTTATAACAGTACAATTAACAATGACATGACACCTAGTGATCATTACACCGATGAAATTAAATAAATGATAATTCAAGCAAGACTTGTTTAATTAATACTAGAACATCCTACTACAATGAAAACCAAGTTTGCTCGACCCAAGACAAAGCTCTATAGTTCTACATTTACATGTTACAGACATTAGGTACTATGGAATTTATAGCATTCTAATAATAAAACTTATATGTACAATAAATATACTATATTAATTTAATTTTCTGACATTATATACTGCTTCAACATTTGCATATGTTTTAGATTAGTCTGCAACTGAATTTGAACATTGACACATTCAACAATAAAGTTAATAGCATTTTGGAATATATTTTGTGCCTTATGCATGTTCTGTGGGACTAAGACACCAAACCAGCGGAGAGGATTAACAGTATTCTCAGCATCATTTTCAATCACTTTTATCTGTTTAATTCCATCTTCTTCTACAGTTTCACAAACTGTTGATGCTGAGAAATCTGTGCTGCTTTCTGTAGGCAGTCGTGCTGTGCTTACAGAGCTCTGGCCCATTATATACCGAGACTTTGCGAGGTGTATACTTCCATTCTTAATACTGGACTCTATATTCAATTCACATCGCATCTTTTCTTCCATCAAGTGCAATTGTTTCAAAACAATCTTATCAAGCAATTCACAGGCAACTGTAACTGAAGGAACATCCGCATCTGAAAGCCAAATCATGAAGTAAATAAATAACTTTATAGAAGAAAGTAGTTGTAAGATTTATCAGCCAAAGTTATTGGAATAAAGGCTTTACCTTGTGTTGCACCACGCATGATGATTATTAGGTGAATCAGTCGACTCTTGTGTAATCAGTGATAAATTTTACAACAAATTATTTTATCGTAAGACTTCAATAGAGGATTTATCAGGATTTCTTAGCACTTTTCATATAGAACTCGATTTTGCTACCAGAGTACAGTTTTTGTTGCTTTGAATGACAATGACATCCAGCTGATCCAGCTATTGACCATTTTATCAAATGGCAATATCAAGTTTTTAATTTCATCTCACGTGATCGTGTTCATTGTAATTATTTAACTTATATGGTTAGCAGCACAGTGAATTTTTATTAGTTAATTTTTAATCAAATTCTATAATCAACTATGATACTTCAGTCTAAAATTAAAGGTTAATCTGAAATATTATGACTACAGTCGGATTTTTAATTAGACGATATTGACTGACGTTTACTGTGTTGTCAGTTTTTGATGAAATAAAAAGAGTGTTGTGACACAGTGAATGATTGAAAAACCTCTTGAATGAATGAAATTGCCTCGATTGTCTGTTTTAAACATTTTAATGAAAACATTGCGAGGAAAATTGTAAGACAGTCCTATTTTCAATACACCATGTTGTTGAAACTATATATGCATGAAATGTAACAATTGTAGGTAGGTTTTGAAAATAAAAAAAACGTCACTTATTACATAATTTGTTTTTATTCGTAATCAGAAATACAAAAATCACTATCACTTTCTGTGACATTTATTATAAATCTGTAAGATACAATGTCGATCATGTGGTCGAGTCGAAATGACTAATTATTCACACTCATTGTTCATTCATCTGATTGACCGAGAACTGAACGCATCACTATTACTTTAAATGTGGCAATATTATTTTGCAAAGTGACATTAGCTACTGTCAGTCAGTATCGTCTAATTAAAAATCCTACTTGTAGGTAGCCGGTTAAAATTTCTTGACCTTTGTATAGTAACCATTGCGCACTATTCTAGTTCGTACTTTTGCATTTAGGAAATATACACTCAGTGGTTTTTAAAGTTATGTCAAATTGGGCTTGATAACTAAGTGAGAATTTGATCGGGTTTTACTTTTTTTTTCATCTATTTTTAGTCTGTGTAAAGTGTAATGTCTATAATCTATACCAACGCCGCCATCTTATCGCAATCGAATTCGTCATTCACGTGTGGTGGGAATATTTTCATAAATTAGTGAATATATAAAATACGATCTAGTGGTTATTATTAGAAACTGTCTTAAAATAACACCGGGCAATGTCGGATAAAAAGCGTTTACTGAACGATCTCAGGGTAATAGATTTACGTGCAGAATTAGAGAAACGCAACCTAGATAAAAGCGGCGTTCGCGGTGTGCTCATACAACGTTTGTCTAAGGTAATTATATTGTGACGTGTAAGAACCTACATCGTTAGCAGCTTTATTGTACAAAATCAATATGAATACACTATTCTTTCTAGCATTTGGAAGAAGAAGGGCATGATCCGGCTACTTTCAAGTTTGAGTTTACTGTAGAGACGAAAACGCCTTCTAAAAGAACGAGACGGTCTGAAAGTACAGTGGAGCAAGAACCAGAGGATACTCCGACCATGGAGGATATGATTGTACAAGATGACGCTGGTGAAGAGGAAGAAACGGAACAGCCAGACGCGAAGAAAGCTAAAGCCAGCCCAAAATCTGAAAGTAACACGGAAGCTGATGAGGCTGAGAAAGTGAATAGAAAAAGGGAGTCAAAAGAAGAACCCGAAGCGGCCCAGCCTAAAAAACCATGCATTGAAAAGGAATCTAGAAATGATGATGACCACAAAATTGAGAACAACACTGATGCTGAGGACAGCATCAATTTAGATCTTGGTGATGACGAACTACTTAATGAGGAGGTACGTTTTTATTTCTTCAGTGTTACAGTCAAACTGCCATCGCATACCTCGGAATTATCCAATGGTTTCTTAATGGAAGTAGACTAGATTCATTTTTAATTAAATTTATATTATTGTCTATGTATTTATATGTATTTAGTAGAATTGATTGAAATATATTTATTACTCAAATGTAGAGTATCTTATTTCTTAATCATTAATGTTTTGCTAACATGTCTTTAACTACTGTCTTTAAATTATGATGTAAACCTTGACAAAATATTATAATATGTCAGATTGATTTCTGTAACAAGTAGATTCTGGAGTTATGCCAAGATTGGCAGAAAGTTATATCAGCATAGTACATAATTCCTGTAGAAGTAACTAACAAATACCATTTATTTCTTTCAGGCTGAAAATCATACAAAAATTATCAAAAAAGGTAAGCTTAGATTTAATTTTGTATTATTTTTTGTATATAGTCACTTAATATGATAACGGCCAGTGAATATAGTGATGGTTATGGTATAAAGTAGTAAATGTCATTAATGCAAATAAATGACTATTAATTTTGATGAACAATGTTCTTGAATATAAATAATTCGTCAGTTTGTGAATTAAATAATTACTATCAATCATGTTGCAATGTATAATATGCAAAACTAAGAAATAAAATTGCTGCGGTAAACAAGAGAGGAAAATTATGCACCCCAGAAGAAAATTGATAAACCTGTGAGCGCCGTGCTAGAAACAACTGCAACACTAAACAGAATAACTAAAAAAAATATAGAAAGAGAACAACAGATGGCAGTGTAATACAAAATTTGGCAAGAATACCACTGAAATGAACACAAACTGAGGTGGCTTTCATTACAATGATATGGTGTCTTAAGTTATTTATGTGGCCAGGTATTTCCAGTCACACAGTACACCACTGCAGTGTCCTACAGTTATGTATGCTTTACTATGGACATAGTGGCTCATAGCTGCTATGCTGCTCCATATCCAGATGATGGTGCTAATGTCCAATCAAGTTTTCAGGTCAGGATTTTTTGTATAAACAACAAACAAGTATGAAAACTGTCAAGAGTATCTGCAATGCTTCGAGTCAAGATTACGAAGAGACAGGGTGGGCCGCTCCCGTGTTTCGGCGAGCGACCTGCGCTGGCTCAGCTGACGTATGTGGCACTGACGTAGATGACGCTGTGGAGGAGGAGCAGGCCGAGCCGTCGAGCGACAAGTCTGCGCCCGCCGACACTGCGGCGAACGGCGACGACGAGCCGGCCGACGACACTCATCAAGTAAACGCCGAAGCTCCCGCCACTAGGTTGGTGAACGTCGAACGGCCGCCGTCACGCCGCCCACGCGCATCTATAACTACTCCGATTAATTCGTCATCCAATATAATTTTCTTTCGTTATCACTACAAAGTTTTGCACCAGTCTGTCGGAGGTTTGCGGATTCAACAGCAACGGAGCTCCGAGTCGACGTGATGATGCCGTCTTCCCCAGTCGCAGTCACTCAGCTATAACCGCGGGCCCTGCACTCATCTCTGTCAGAGGACCATCTTGCTACCGCCGGCGTCGTCGGCGACTGCTGCAGCTGCCGAACACCTATAAAGGCCTACTCAACATCGTGTGACGTCGTGGATTTGCCCTCGTGTGTCGATGCGGTGGAGCCATGGTGCAAAACTTTGTAGATGATCGAGTGTTACGACGGGATTTCTAAAACATTTTTATCACTCCAAACTTGCACACTTATGGAAAATGTGCTAATGATATGTTTCATATTCCAAACAAAATGTAATATTGTGAGCTGTACCAATATTTTATTTTATTGTTGAATAATACCTTAAATATTTTTTCAGTACTGAGGGTGAAAAACTTGAAAAAGAGGATAAAGGTAATGATTTTTTATAAATAGAGTATAAAACCAAAATGTAATCTTAATGATCATAAAGATCTTGATGATCATGCATAAATTATGTTTATTATTATTGTAAATCACTGAAAATCAAATTTACTAATTTTCTTGTGGTCTTACTATCCTCACCAGATCTAGAGTTCTTCTCAATCAATTTCAATTTGTATTACTTTATCCATAGATGAAAAGGACAAGGAAGCTGACAGTGATAAGAAAGAGAAAAAGGATGAGAGTAAGGAGGGTGGAGCTAGGAACCTTTGGGTCAGTGGTCTGTCCGGAGACACCAGGGCTAAGGACTTGAAGCAACTGTGCAGCAAACATGGAAAGGTAATGCCTTGAAACCACTAGTAAACTCTATTTCTATAACATTGTAACCTACCTACATACAAAGTTAGTATTTGTAATATATTTTATAATATTTTAAAAATAGTCTTTTTCTTTCTTATATACTGTCTTTGTTAAGTAAATACTGTTCTTATGATAGTATTTCCTGCATCATAAATAATTCGTTTGTTGTGGGTTATTCCAATTAAAGATTAATTTAATATCATTTTAGGTAATTGGAGCCAAAGTAGTGACTAATGCTAGAACACCTGGATCTCGTTGCTATGGTTACGTAACTATGGCCAGCGCTCAGGATGCTGAAAACTGCATCAAAAACTTACACAGGACTGGTAAGTTTTTATTCCCCTATTTAAAATATAATTTTCATTTTTATATTATTTTGCATCAATAAACTCAGACGTTAGCAGTCCAATGTTGGCCTTTCCCAAGTTGGGCCAATGCAACCAATCCACCTTCTTTTTACATGTTTTTTTTTTATTATTTGTGACCTGTACTTTTCAACAATCTTCAATAAATTGTTGCTTGTTGATTACCAGAATTGCATGGACGAATGATCTCAGTAGAGAAGGCAAAATCCGAGTCGGAATCGTCATCACGAAGGCAGCCAACACGCTCGGAGCGACGCTCTAGTAAAGAACGAAAGGAAGAACCAAAAGAAAATGAGGTAATTAGGTCGAGCTTTTTCTGATGCTCCTACACATATGTCAATAGTTTTTTATTTGTATCTAGAGGTTAACATATTGTACTTATTCTGTTTTAGGAGAATAAAGAAGGGACTGAAAACAATGGAGAGGTTAAACCTAAGAAGGACAGTGAACTGTCAGGCGCCGAAAGCACTAGGTCTACCTCACGCACCCGAGAAAAGTCACATCGTTCTGACAAAGTAAGATGTCAATTATATAGTACCTAATATAACATAATTTGTGTTTTGATGCAGAAAAGTTCGTTATTATTTTATGTACTAAATATGTATTCTTATTATGTGAACTCTAGGAACGAGTAAGGCGAAGCACTAGAAGTCGAGAGCGTCGTCGATCACCTAGGGAAGTTCTGTCGTTTTCTAAAATCTGGGTAAGTGCTACTAATGGCGTATAATATTATTTAAATACAGTGAACGCGTGTATCATCGTAGCTAGCTATAAAGTGACGCGCGCGACGGTCGGTGGTCATTGAATTCTACAAACTGATGGGCGATGTGTGTCGTCAGTACGGACCATACGCACTGACGGTCGATCGACCACTTTAAACGTATGATGAACATAATGTTTGTATTGAGTCACCTGGTCTCAAATGTGTGAAGGAAGAGTTTAAGCTGCGTATCGACTTCGCGCTCCTGGCGCGCGCGCCGTGAATGACCGCGCCAAGAGTGCGTTCCGCGGAGCGCGTTCCAAAGATTTGAAGTATATCAACTAAGCGCGCGTGGCAACTGTTCCAGTGTTTGACCGTTCATCATGGAAGCTAGTCGTGTACGAGCAGCAGCAGCTTTTGTAATTATACACAGCATTATAAAAAAAGAAAAAAGAGAAACGAAAAGTGCGTTGGTGGATAAAAGAGCTGTACCGAAAAAGAATGCAGTATGAAGTGATAATGATTTATATGATTATATGATGCAGTTTCTCTTCTGTACGATGATAGGAGCACAGTCATTTTTTTCTTTAACTCCGGCACAGGAACTCCCATTTCACTACTGATTTCTCTCCAACCATCTTCTCTAAGCGATTTATTATGATACGAAGAACTTTTGCTGTTCCACAATAGTTCTTTCGTACCATATAGCTGAATGAACTTACGGCAACTTTGGTTATCCATAATTATTATTCGGAACCGTCTCAATTGGCGCACGCGCCACGATTGATGCGTGGTAAAAAACCGACACCCGACGGAACGGACCGCTCCGCGTTCGGGCGCTCCAACGAACACCTTGGCGCGCGTTCCAAACTGGTACCCATTACGCGCGGCTGGAGCGCGCGCCAATGTTCGATCTCTCGGATCGCGAAGTCGATACGCACCTTAACAGTTGTGTGTTGTGTGTTACAGAAGGAACGCGACGTGGCGCGCGCGCGCGAACGGTCCCGCGCGGCGCGCGAGGAGGAGCGGCGGCGGCGCGCGGCGGAGCTGGACCTGCGCGAGCGCGAGCGCCGCCAGCGACAGGAGAAGCTGCGCCTCGCGCTCGAGCGGGAGAAGCTGCGCGCTGAGAGGTACGTGCTCACTACACACACCAGTCGTGGCGCGCGAGGAGGAGCGGCGGCGGCGCGCGGCGGAGCTGGACCTGCGCGAGCGCGAGCGCCGCCAGCGACAGGAGAAGCTGCGCCTCGCGCTCGAGCGGGAGAAGCTGCGCGCTGAGAGGTACGTGCTCACTACACACACCAGTCGTGGCGCGCGAGGAGGAGCGGCGGCGGCGCGCGGCGGAGCTGGACCTGCGCGAGCGCGAGCGCCGCCAGCGACAGGAGAAGCTGCGCCTCGCGCTCGAGCGGGAGAAGCTGCGCGCTGAGAGGTACGTGCTCACTACACACACCAGTCGTGGCGCGCGAGGAGGAGCGGCGGCGGCGCGCGGCGGAGCTGGACCTGCGCGAGCGCGAGCGCCGCCAGCGACAGGAGAAGCTGCGCCTCGCGCTCGAGCGGGAGAAGCTGCGCGCTGAGAGGTACGTGCTCACTACACACACCAGTCGTGGCGCGCGAGGAGGAGCGGCGGCGGCGCGCGGCGGAGCTGGACCTGCGCGAGCGCGAGCGCCGCCAGCGACAGGAGAAGCTGCGCCTCGCGCTCGAGCGGGAGAAGCTGCGCGCTGAGAGGTACGTGCTCACTACACACACCAGTCGTGGCGCGCGAGGAGGAGCGGCGGCGGCGCGCGGCGGAGCTGGACCTGCGCGAGCGCGAGCGCCGCCAGCGACAGGAGAAGCTGCGCCTCGCGCTCGAGCGGGAGAAGCTGCGCGCTGAGAGGTACGTGCTCACTACACACACCAGTCGTGGCGCGCGAGGAGGAGCGGCGGCGGCGCGCGGCGGAGCTGGACCTGCGCGAGCGCGAGCGCCGCCAGCGACAGGAGAAGCTGCGCCTCGCGCTCGAGCGGGAGAAGCTGCGCGCTGAGAGGTACGTGCTCACTACACACACCAGTCGTGGCGCGCGAGGAGGAGCGGCGGCGGCGCGCGGCGGAGCTGGACCTGCGCGAGCGCGAGCGCCGCCAGCGACAGGAGAAGCTGCGCCTCGCGCTCGAGCGGGAGAAGCTGCGCGCTGAGAGGTACGTGCTCACTACACACACCAGTCGTGGCGCGCGAGGAGGAGCGGCGGCGGCGCGCGGCGGAGCTGGACCTGCGCGAGCGCGAGCGCCGCCAGCGACAGGAGAAGCTGCGCCTCGCGCTCGAGCGGGAGAAGCTGCGCGCTGAGAGGTACGTGCTCACTACACACACCAGTCGTGGCGCGCGAGGAGGAGCGGCGGCGGCGCGCGGCGGAGCTGGACCTGCGCGAGCGCGAGCGCCGCCAGCGACAGGAGAAGCTGCGCCTCGCGCTCGAGCGGGAGAAGCTGCGCGCTGAGAGGTACGTGCTCACTACACACACCAGTCGTGGCGCGCGAGGAGGAGCGGCGGCGGCGCGCGGCGGAGCTGGACCTGCGCGAGCGCGAGCGCCGCCAGCGACAGGAGAAGCTGCGCCTCGCGCTCGAGCGGGAGAAGCTGCGCGCTGAGAGGTACGTGCTCACTACACACACCAGTCGTGGCGCGCGAGGAGGAGCGGCGGCGGCGCGCGGCGGAGCTGGACCTGCGCGAGCGCGAGCGCCGCCAGCGACAGGAGAAGCTGCGCCTCGCGCTCGAGCGGGAGAAGCTGCGCGCTGAGAGGTACGTGCTCACTACACACACCAGTCGTGGCGCGCGAGGAGGAGCGGCGGCGGCGCGCGGCGGAGCTGGACCTGCGCGAGCGCGAGCGCCGCCAGCGACAGGAGAAGCTGCGCCTCGCGCTCGAGCGGGAGAAGCTGCGCGCTGAGAGGTACGTGCTCACTACACACACCAGTCGTGGCGCGCGAGGAGGAGCGGCGGCGGCGCGCGGCGGAGCTGGACCTGCGCGAGCGCGAGCGCCGCCAGCGACAGGAGAAGCTGCGCCTCGCGCTCGAGCGGGAGAAGCTGCGCGCTGAGAGGTACGTGCTCACTACACACACCAGTCGTGGCGCGCGAGGAGGAGCGGCGGCGGCGCGCGGCGGAGCTGGACCTGCGCGAGCGCGAGCGCCGCCAGCGACAGGAGAAGCTGCGCCTCGCGCTCGAGCGGGAGAAGCTGCGCGCTGAGAGGTACGTGCTCACTACACACACCAGTCGTGGCGCGCGAGGAGGAGCGGCGGCGGCGCGCGGCGGAGCTGGACCTGCGCGAGCGCGAGCGCCGCCAGCGACAGGAGAAGCTGCGCCTCGCGCTCGAGCGGGAGAAGCTGCGCGCTGAGAGGTACGTGCTCACTTCACACACCAGTCGTGCCTTACCAAAAAGACTAACACATACCACAACCCTGGGGTGATGACCAATTTCCTGTCAAAAACTGCAAAGTAAAGTCTATATCTCACTGTGAGTTTGTACTTTACGCTGTACATAAAGCATGACATACGGATACATTCCGAAATATACAGTAACCCAAAAGAAAAATAAATTGGTTTGATAAAAAAAAAAACACCTTAGCCAGATGGCATGGTTTTGAAGTCAACTTATCTGTATGTAGATCCAACAAGTTATGTATTTTTGGCCCTATGTAAAGTATCCATATTTTTCATCAACTAATTGTAGCAGGTTGGAGTTTGGATGTGTGCCCGGTTAGTGGCAATAAGCTGGCCCCTTATTACATGGGACCTAAACATATCGGCGAACATGTTTACACTTTTTGTGTTTTGTTTTAACTGTAAGTTTCTTGTCACAGGGAAAAGATTGAGCGTGAAAAGAACGAGCTTCTTCGCTTAGAACGCGAGCGACACCGACTGGAGCGAGAAAAATTAGAACTGGAACGGCTTGAACTGAAGAGAGCGCAATTAAGGTAACTTGGAACTTGCTAAAATATGTTTGGATTTAATTCAAATACTCTGAAGTCACAACAAAACTACACTTCCTATAAATCTTTACGAATTTGTATTTGCATAACATGGCAATTGACGAAGTCTCATTTAGAGACCTTACTGATGCTTGACGTGGCGTTAATATAATGTTGTGTGGTCAGACTGGAGGAGGAGCGTCGCAAGCGCGGCTACGAGGGCAGCGCGTACCGCAAGGCCGGCAGCCCGCCGCCCGAGCCCGCCTACGAGCGCGACGCCCGCCACAAGCGCGCGCCGCCGCCCGCCATCGTACGTGCACTCTACTCTGTACTATAACCACTTGTTTAAGTGTTCAAAACTACCACCTATTTTCTAAAAGATGTATTTTTAGTAAAGTTTTATGGCAACTTAAGTGATGGGTTCTCCAAAGACTTATTACCTTACAGTATACATAAGCGAGCTTAGAGTGAATACCTAGTGGTCTGATTTCACCACGAAAACCATGCGTATCCTTACTAGTGCTCACTATCCACACTTCATTAGAGGAGTAACCTATTTTGCCTGTGTTCTCCATAAAAATGGCATTTTGGAACTGACCAACTAGATTAATTTACAAAACGTTCTCAAAGATTGCATTCTCAAAACTTCTACTTTTAGCGCATAATTCAATCACAGATAAACCCGTGCTGAGCTGTGTGTATGTGTTACAGTCGTCGAGCCGCGGTCAGTTCGAGGCGCCGCCGCCGCCGCGCTTCGAGCTGGCGGCCAGCTACGAGCGCGGCGGCGACAAGCGCGACCGCGACCGTGACTACAAGCGCGACTACCCACGACACGTCTCCTGTAACTATATACCATTCTAACTCCATTCAATTATTGACTCTATTCTTCATTATTATAACACAGAATAATAATACTATTTCTCAACTTCTAAGCTGATATTGATGAAATAATCAACAGCCTGTTGTTTGTTTCATTATTCTCTCTCTTGTAGCCTTGTCGTTTTTGGTTATTACCTTGGTTACGTATTTTTCATAAAAATAAACAAAAGTTAGGCTGACCCAACTTTGATCAATCTGATTCAAATCTGAATTTGGATCCTCTTTTTTTACGTATATCCTCTTTGCAGCTGCCAACATGAAATACTCTAGTAACGGTGGAGCAAGTGAAGACTCGCGGCAACCCATGCCTCCCGGGACCAGGCCAAAGGAGCCAAGGTTGGTGTTATACACTTCATTTATACCATTAAATGAAAGGCAATGATTTCTATTAAATTCTAATTATCTCGCGATTATTATGTCCGTTATTTTCTTGATAGGTAGCCAAGTGTTATTCAGGTCACTTCATTATGTCTCTTGTTTGAACTGAAAGCTCAAGAAACCTTAATAATAATACATTGTTTGAATAATGATTAAATAAGGTTGACGTAGTGGCTGAGTGTATATAGCTATATGAATGATGTACCATGCAGTCGGTCGTACGAGTCGCGCGACACGCGCTCGTACCGCGCGTCGCCGCCGGGCAAGCCGGAGCCGCGCAGCTGGAACGCCTCCAGCCGCTATCCCGACGCCGCCACCGCCTCCAAAGGTAATTTGTTCATCTTATTTTGGCTTCATACATAAAATTGCTGGGTTATATAAGTAACTGCATTTTTTAATACCTTATCTCTTGTCTTACGAAATTGATGTGAAGTCTTCGTGTCATCACTACTTAGGCCATAAAATTGTCCTGCTGGGAAAGTTTTCATCCCTTCTTCTCTTTTGTTAGCTATTGTGGAACTGATCTTGCTTATGTGACATGTGATATAAGCAATGATGATAGTTCGGTATACGTACGTGTAATTATGACGAGGGGATTGGTTGTCGTTAAATAGATACTTATATCAATGCTTGTATGACATGAAGACAGTGAAAGCAGTATTTATATTATTGTTGTTGTTGAACATGTGTAGGCAGCAACGGTGGCGGCGGAGGCAGCGAGGCGTGGGCCGGCGGCGAGGCGCGCTACGGCGGCTACGAGGCTCGCTACGCGCCGCAGTACCAGCCGCCGCCGCCCGGCGCGCCCTACCCCGACCGCTACGCGCCGCCGCCACGGGACTACCCGCGCAAGTACTAGCATCCACCACGTAAGTTACCAATGCTACTTATTTCACATGTTACTTACTCATTTACACTAAATAATTCCTCTTACATTTTAAAATTATCTTTTCTAAGAACTCTATCCAAAATGTAGTTGAATCTAAGCCTTAAAACGAATTTCATATAATGTATCTTTTGTTACAGGAATCACCTGCCCAGGGTGCTTCACTGAAATGTGCACGTGTTTGTTTCGTATACTAGGAGTGAATGATATTATTTTAGAATGATGTAAACTTTCTTATACCTCTAGCTTAGTGGGATAGTATCTATCTCTGAATGTTTGCACTCGATAATTTACGTAATGTGATAATTATCAAGAAAAGTATGCACATGGTTTACATGTCAATATAAACTGCTTTTAAGTAAAGAAGGAATTAATACTCTAATTTTAACCAATATAGCTGAGGATTACATAAAGCGCCAATAAGACAAAGTATAATTCTCATTCCTTTTCTGAAAATGTTATAAATATTTAGTTTTCCTTTCAATTATTGTCATTATTTAATTACTTTAATAATCGTTATTTATGTTCAATCTTGTTTCCTTGTCGGCGAATGTTATGATGAGCGCAGGTTTTCAATTATTTTATCATGTAAAACTTGACCAAAATTAGCAAAGATTGTTAAAATGTACAGTCAGTTATCGTATAGATTTATAACACTTTAGGGCCTTGTTTATAAAAATCTCAATGATATTTAGTAAGTTTTTCTGTTATGAATTTGAATTTAGGACCTGCTAAGCAGTAATTGCTAAATAACATCGACATTTTAATAAATAAGGCCCTAAATGTTTGTACAAAGTTACATTGGGTACGATAGATTAGTACGAATACATTGTACTATTTTAATATTATGTAAAAATAATAGCATAAAAATATTATAAGTAAACATAATTATAAACGGGTGTTTAGTTTTATTTCATATAACTTGTTTTTTTTTATTATGTGATTGACTAAGACTTGTTGTTACGTTTTCCGATACGTCATATGAATGCAATAGACAACATTACATATTGCATAAAGCAAGTGTTTATAGTGCTCGCAAGATAAGTCTGCGCGCGACTGGTGGCGTGCTTATTGCTGCCAGCCCAACTAATATTTTGTCTCCTTTAAGGTAAATTTTGGGATGATCTTTGGGATTTGGGAATATGTTATTATTCTAATTTAATATTCAAGTTAATTATTTAGGTATAAGTATATTGCAACAAGCATAAAACATATAATAAAATTCATTAGATTATTGTTAATAATTTATTCAAAACTAGGTAAATTTGGTATAGGAATGGTCCTGCAGTGGACAAGATGGCGGTCAATGATTAGTTCCAATTTTTGCCGCGCGCACACTTATCTTGCGCGCACTTTAGTAATGGAAATAATATCTAGACTATGGCCAGTCAAGTAACCACAATTTTTTTTCATGGCTAATGCAAAAAAAAATCTTCGGCTCTTATACCCATTAGTGTCTGCAGTTGAGATAGCCAATAGATCGGCGTACCACGGCATTCTATGGAAAAAGAAGAAATTCCACAAACCTTTCTATTATTTGCATTCTGATAAATTATTCATTTAATACATGAAAAATATGGCTTTACTGTTGCAGCTTAAGGCAAAGAAAGAGACATTTACCTACTTACAAATAAATTTTATTGATTTCAATACAGATAAGGTACAGATTATCTTGAACAATAATTACGTCACTTCATAATCCGATGTTGTTATTTGTTGAATACAAATTGTTAAGGTAAAAGTTATTATAACATACAAACAATCCAAGAGTAGATAAATTTTATCACTTACCAATATTTATAAAAAATAAAAGTAAATCACAAAATATTTCATAAATACAAATTGTGCAGTCTCAGTGCAAATACAATATTTGATCGACAATTTACATCAGAAATATTTTAAAAATAAAAGACTCATCTCTATCTAGGCGGTAATTTTATTTAATGTTTCCAGATCTCTAATTTCAACATACTGTATATGTGTCTGTATCTTTGTTTTGTAGTTTAGTGCATTCCAGACAAACAGTTCTGGTTTTTGAGTCTATTTTCAATTATCATTTCTACATTATATAAAAATGGCAAAGCAAGTTAATATTCAAAATAAATATGTAACATTCCGACATTAAGTAACTAAATTAAGAGGACCATGTAATTTTATTACGTGGCATTTTCACACGCTATGCGCGGGTCTTAAGTGTCTTAGAAACTAATCATAAAGGTGTCTGGATAGCTGAAGCTTCGCCCACCACCACTTAAAAAGAAAAAAGGAACTATCTTTACACTCTTGCTTGCAGATAGTTAATATTGTCAACAAATAGTCTCGTTTGTGAGGGGACTATGTTTTCACATGATGCAAATGGTGGGTTCTGATAGGTCCATTCGCTCTGGCGAGACTCGTGAATGTTCACATCCATGGCCTTGAGAGCATCAATAGCATTTTGTTGGCCTTGTACTGCGGCAAGTCGGAGTAGTCGTGTCGCAGTTTCTCGGTCAGTCTTCAGGCCGCCTCTGCCCTGGCCGTAGTAAATACCCAGGTTGTAGATTGCCTCTGGGTGATTTAAAGCTGCCGCTGACTTGTATAGATCCACTGCCTGATGCAAGTACATATCATTATTATTAACAAATTCTGATAAGGATGATGAAACATATCTGATAAAAGTGACAATGGTGTCTTATGTGTGTATGCAGTGCAAGTTCAGGGTGATTTCAAAATTTATTTAATTATGAAAAGTAGGTTTATTATTTTAACAGACTCAATAATACTAACCATTTTTTCATTGACAGTCACTCCTAGGCCCAATTCATAGCACAGGCCTAAGTTATACATTGCTGGAGCATGATTTCGATTTGCTGCTGATCTAAAGGTTTAGAAATAATTTAAATTAGTTACATAATTATAGAAAAAACATAAATAAATGATAAAAAACACAATCTTATCTACAAAGTGGATATCAGAAAATGCTACTTAACTTAGTTGCATATATGATAAATGTGGGTTCTTATTTTTTAATACTCTATCACCTATGTACATCAGGTATTAGTCATGATTTACTATAATACCAAGGAATAAAATGTAATAAAAGTGTAGTTGACAAAGATTGATCTAGATTACTGTTTTGTATGAAGAGATTTTTTTATTAGCCTTCTTTAGATCCCACTGCTGGGCAAAAGCCTCCCCTTTCTTCCAAACCTCTCTGTTCTTGGCGATTTCTGTCACGCCACCTTCGCCGCGGACGAAGGAGAGATTGAAGTTCAAAATTGAATGTAAGAATCGGCAAACTTTTCTTACATTTTGCACAAGCAACAATCCCAACTAAAGCAAGAAACTTCAAAATATATTCGTCTTAATAATCACCTCAGCAAATTAAGACCATCTTGGTACTGTCCATTTTCAATAGCTGCTAAGCCAAGTCTGTTTTCAATTGAGTTCAGCACCACTCCTAAATCATCATCTGAGGTATCAGGACCAGTGCTAGCACCACTGGAACTACTCCCTTTACCTTTGTCACTTTCATGTTGATCATTTGACATCAAATAAACAGTTGGTGTGAAGTCGGAAACAACTTTCCCAATTTTAGACACTGAATTAATGTAAAAGTCATTCTTGTTCATGCAGGCCAAATAGGGGTTTATGGATGATAGCAAATTGTTTATAGACTCGCATTTTGACTGACTCAATCTGTGATGTTTCTTTAGCTTTAAATGAATGAGCTGACTAGTGTACCATCCCAAAACAACTGCGCTGCTCTGAAAAAAGAGAATCAAATGAGCATGTATCCAAGCTAATCTGAAGTTATAAACAAAGCTGGTTTTTGTATTTAATAAAAGATAACCTGCATTTCATTGCCATATTTAGGTGATTTGATATTTTATTCCTCTGTAAAGCTCTAGTGACAAGCACTATCTTATTTACTCAATCAAACTATGATGTCAAAAAGTACTCTAAATATGGCCTCTAAAAGTGAAAATCATGGATACAAAATTTAAGCTTAAATAATGTAAGTGCATTCTTTACTGTTAATTTTTTCAGAAAATCTTTACTTAGAATTATATGTATATTGCTAAAAAGTATTCAGGTTTTACTGTAGCCAAATATACCCAATGTGAGTTAAAATCATATTACATGCATCATCATGTTTGTATATGGAATTGTGTAACATGCTAGTGTGATACTCAGTAATTAGCATGTACATAAAAAATGTGAAGACATGATATTATTTTACTTTGGTTTTTGGATCATCTAAATAGTTATCAAATAAAATTAGCATAAATAACCTTAGATTACAAAAAATATAACAACACTAGCAGTTATCTACCTAATCTTAATGTAAATAAGAGTCTCCATCATTACAAAAAGTTAAAAATAACTTTGCCAAACAAACATACCCATGTTATGGCATCCATCCAAGTTCTATTGAGGTGTTCAAAGCTCCATCTCTTGCTGTTAGTTCCATTATCTCTCCCATATGAGTTACAGCACTTTCGGAAGGAAAGCCATTTGCATGGTGCTTTTTTATTGTTATCTTCATTGAAGTTGGTGGCGGTGCCATTATTGACTACGGTGGCACTACGTCGGTCAAAATGGTTTGCACTCCGCTCCAAGGAATCCCTGATACGTCGCGTAACATACTTCCACATGTTTTTAGATAATAGATGGCGATATTAAGCTTAATACCTCGTTACAAGAATTCCATTATTGGAATATTTGGTTAGATTTTTTGTGAATTTCACAATGCAATGTATTTGAGACATTAATTTCACTGTTTCCTTATAATGAGCTGATAGATCACAAAAATATATACTCGGATATATTCTCTAGCCAAAGTTTTGGCCTCTGATTGCAATGTAGTGAAAATTCTAGCGATAAGCCAGTCAAAATAAAGTTTAGACAAATCACAAAATGTCCTTCCTGTTCTGACAGTGACACTATCTTCTGATAGTTACAGTATCGATAAGGCCAAACACAGATTAGAAATGTTTTTTAATTGGTCATGTCGTCTATTTTTACGAGAAAGCTCAATTTCATAAAAAAATATACTACAATTTTCATGTTGTTGGGCCCAGTTACAAAATGCAATATGTTTAAATCCAGGCAATGGTAAGGCAATGGTTATCTGATCCCAAGCTAAGCAGAGCTTGTGTTATGGTAACCAGTCAACTGATAAACTTACTTACCTATATATTTTAAAATACATACATATCTTATATATAAAAATGAATCGCTAAATGTGTTGGTAAGCGCATAACTCAATAACGCCTGTACCGATTTCGCTAATTCTTTTTTTGTTGTGTTAGTTATTATCAGGAGAAGGTTTTTATGAAAAAAAAAAAGAAAATTGCGCATACAAAAAGTAAGTAAGTAAGTAATCACCGGCCAAACATAAAGGTACCGGGAACGGGACCTAGGTATTCATGCGGGTGAAACCGCAGGGCACAGCTAGTTATAGATAAATTACACCCAGACACAGAACAAATGATCGTGCTAATCACACAAACATTTGCCCAGAGTGAGAATCGAACCCACGACCTCCGGTATAGCAGTCAGGGTCACTAACCACTAGTCCAATAGAAGTGATTCATGATTTACTGTTGCGCGTTGCCTAATTACACGCACAACAATATATTTAAGGGGAACCGGTAGCGCGCGAAATTCAAATTTTACCGTGTAGTAGGTTCCCCTTTACAAGCCCATATTTTTTTTAGCCTTATTCGTGCCACAAATATTTAGCATGATCCGGGTTGTCCTGTGTCCTTTAGTTATTATCACAGAGTATAATTATAGAGTATAGTTGAATACATTATAACATTGTTATTATTCTGAGAGGTGGTAACACTTATTTTGTTTATTTACTGACGTCACGTCTTGTCAGTCAGTTGATTTTGATTTTTGTAAATTTATTATAGTGGCCAGAGTGGCCTCGAGGCTAAGTTTTCTTTCAGTTTGATTAGTTATCACTCTTAAATCTTACTTTTACCTTATAAACGCTAATTTCTGATTATTATTTCAGTACTTAATTTCCATTATAAGTTTTGCAGTTAAGTTCAACTTTTAACTGAGTGGCAAACCTACCCACTTTTTAAGTTATTATAGTGATATTTTTAAGGAGGGACTATAAGTTTAAACTTACTTTTAGGCCAGCATTGCGTTTACAGAAAACGCAGAGTTTTCGACTTGAATCTTTGTAGCCATGTGTGGTCGTACAGGACTGTATGTAGCAACTTTTTTATATTTTTATAATTGTACCTTCTGTTAAAATTTTCATAACATATTGGTTCCTCTCAACATTTGAGATTTTTTTTTGTTATATATAGATATAACTTTTTTTATTTTTGATACAGAAATATTGTTTTTCTCTTCTTTTGCATACTTGTTTAAACTTTTTCTTGGCGCAATTGTATTGTTTAAATGTGGAAACTGTTTTGGATAATGTGTCGTTTATTTTGATTGTATTTGTTTATTTATAGTATCTGTTTGTTTCCCCAATAAAATAAAATAAAATAAAAAAATAAAATAAATAAAATACATAAAAAATAAATTTCAGCTCATTGCCAAAGGATAAAGTACAGTGTGCTTGTAGTTATAAGCCTAAAAACTCAAGTTCATACACAAAACCACCATGGCTGCCAGAATTTAATGCAAACAAGGATTATACACCCTCATACAATATTGCTCCAACTGATGTTACACCAGTACTAGTCTCAGCCAGCAACTTCCGGAATGATGTAGAAAGTAGTAGAGTTCTTAAACCAATGATGTGGGGCATTATACCTCCATGGCACAAGGTATTTAACAAACAGTGATAATGTACCTATAGTAGACACAGTCAAATAAAAATAATTGCTTTTCTGTTCCAGGGTGATTACAAAACACATAATCTAAGCACAAACAACTGCCGTTTGGAAAATATAAAAAGTTCCAAGTTGTACAGTCCCATATTGTCAAACGGAGGTAGATGCATAATATTAGCAGAAGGTTTCTATGAATGGCAGACTACTAATAAAACTTCTAAAACCAAACAGCCTTATTATATTTATGCTCCACAAGATGATGGTGTCAAGGTCATTATTTTATTCATGAATTTCTTATTTATAAATTTATTTAAGTGTTTGACATTTACTTAGCAGTCTTGTATTTATTATGGCATAGTTTTCTTACTCAAAGCAATCATTTTTACATTTTAAAACTATTTAAAAGAAATATGTCTAAGACTCACTTACTCAAAAATACAGAATTAACACTACATTGTAGGTAGATGAACCAGACACTTGGAACAACAGCTTTGATGAAGAGAAGGGCTGGAAGGGAATACGTCTCCTACACATGGCCGGCTTGTACAATGTCTGGCAGAATGAAGACACCATCATATATTCATACTCCGTCATTACTATGGAGTCCAATAGCACACTGGATTGGCTTCACCATAGGATGCCTGCAATACTCGATAATGAAGAACAAATAGAAGTTAGTGTTCTCATATACCTGGTAGCTTACATCAATTAATAATGAGACTTAATAAAATTATGTTAATTGTTATTTCAGGCATGGCTTGATATAGATAATGTGAAACCAGACATGGCTCTTGCTTATCTCAAACCAGTAAAAATATTGTCATGGCATCAAGTCGCAACTGCTGTAAATAATTCTAGATATAAAGCAAGTGACTGCAATAAGAGACTACCTGAGGAAAAGAAGAACAAAACCACTCAAAAAACATTGAACTCTTGGTTTGCTAAAGTTGAAAAGCGAAAGTCAACAGAAACTAATGATACTGAATGTAAAAAACAAAAGCTTTAAGTATGAAAAAGAAAACAAATTAATAATCACATTGTTTTAATTTTCTCCATGAGTAGTGTGTTACATAATGTAACTTTTTATACATTTCACATTTTAGTGGTGAAAAACTAATATTTACTTACTTTTTATTCAATATTACTTACTACTTGATATAAGCCACAAATCAACTTTTATATATAACAACTTAACTAAGTTAGGAACTCTTAAATATTTTCAATCCTGAATTCCATGAAATCAGCTTCACTCCTTATAGTTTTATGATTTTTCAAGAAATCAGATACAAAGCTAGTAACTTCATATTCTTCTGAAAAGATACATAAAAAATCTTATAAGACTTATATGATGATAATGTATTATGTTATTAACATAGCAATACTGGGCTCTAATGTGCCACTGCTAGGCACAGGCCTCTCCACACATAAAGGGAGAAGGAGCATTGACTGAAGAAAAACCTTTCCCCATTGTCCTAGGTAGGTTTACAATAAGTAAGAAAGTACACATAACTTTCAAAAAAATACTCTTTGCTATAAAAGTTTGTGCTCATAACACTTAGTTTAAACTCAAGGCCACTAGAACATAAATTAGTTAGTTACCTGGATATCTACTACATTGGTAGATAAGCCTAATAAGATGCTTAGCTAGTGCCTTAAATATTCCTTTGCCTTTTATATGTCCCTTGATGTAGTGTGGCGTGAGAAGCTTCACTACCCAGGGAGCAATGCGCTCCTTGCAACTTATCACAAATTCAGGAGTCTCATCCAAAGGCGACAGTATTCCTTCATCATCACTATCCTCGCCAAATAAATTGATAAACTGTTGTTTAATCTGAAAATATGAATGTTGATTGAGTTCAAATTCAAAGGTAGATGGAAAAGTAGATGGAATGCTATGCCACTAAAAATTGATTTTGCAAAAAAATATTTAGACATACCCTTTCAAGTTCTTTTCTGTCAGTATCTCTAATTTGGTCCAATAATTCATACAACTTTTGTTTCAAGAAGTATTCTTCACACAACCATTTACTGGAACCACTTTTCTTTTTAGTCTCATTCTTTGGCATGGCATTACTATCATTATTTACAACTAACCCTGTTAAATTAGCCAGTCTTTCATCTAAGGATTTAATTTGCGCAGCATGATCCTCAATAACTGAGTCATTAGCAATATTACTAGTAGTTGATATGTTGTTTGTATCACTGGTGGTATCAAATTTATCATAAAGAACACTCTCATACAGTTCATCATCATTAGGATCACCATGGAACATTCTCTCTAATTGCATCATCAGCTCATCACATTCTTGTGACTCAGGCTGGTGTGTTGAAGGCACCTGTGGTGGGACTGGCACTTGTGGCTTGCTAAGTACACTGGTTACTACAATACTATCTTTTGAAGAGGCAGCTACATTAGAGTGAAAGTTATCCAGTGAATGATCATCATGTTCTTTATATAAATTGTTATTTTTAATCTCAGCAATTTGATCAGTTTTAGGAGATAACGAGCCTCTAGATCTTCTCTTTCTCTTATTTTGCATACATTGACAACTGTAATCCTTAAATGTGCTACCTGTTTGAGATTTTTTGTCATTTTCTGGTGGCTTATTCAGACAGCTAAACAATTTCTTATTTAATTTACCTTTTTTGGTATCATTTTTTAATTCTTTGACCTAAAACAATAAGAACCTTAATAGATTATATTGACAAACAAAATATGTAAGCAAATATTAAATATTATGTTAGTTGATGTACCACTGTGATTATGTTTTTTCTGTAAAGCTGTACCACCATGCAAGCTTGGGCTGCAGACATCTCTATAGTTTTAGCACATCTCCAGATAGCACTAGGTATGTATAAGTTTTTGTTAACAAGTTTATGGTGTGTTTCGTAATTGACGGACAGAAGCTTGATGATGTATTCCATGTAATGTTTACGGACCTAAAACCAGGAGACAGTTAATAATAATATGTATAAATAGCAGTGTAACAAACAAAGTGACTGACAAAAAACCAAAAAACCTTCGATATCAGAAGATGTGGTTCTGATTCAAAATCAGGAATGGGCATAATAACATCATCGTCCTCGCGTAATAATTGATCTAAGAGATCACATTCCAAATTGTGTTCTGCCATCACACTATAATATTTTGTTTTTCAAATGTAAATAGTGCTTCTCTTTAACATCACACTATTGTTTACAAGACCGGCGTTATTTATACGATTTGCAAACCGGCAATGTTTTGAAATATTGAGATTACTGAGTTTGACAGGACGGAATGATCATCATCACTACAAAGTATTTTTCCATGTTGCAACTTTCTGATAATCATCAAACTTGATTGGTTACTAATTCAGTCAGAACACCCAAATTTTGCACCCCTTTCAACTATACAATTGAGGAAGAGTACGTAAAAAGATACGGTAAAAAGCCATAGCGATGTATATAGGTATTGGACTAAACAATCTTTGAAGATTAGAACAAAACAATGTTAGTGCAATTCTACTGTAGATAATTGAAGTAAGAAAAAGTATCAAATAAGTGTCGAATAGCAACATTGAAAAAATCATCACCCAATTGTACTCTATGCAATCAAGTCGAAGATATTCAACATTTGCTGATGGATTGTGTAAGGAAAAAAGATGAGAGAGATATATTATTTAAGGAGTTTAAGCTGAATTTGTTAGATGTTGGTTTAATTCAATCTATTTTGGCCAACCCTAATACACGGTTAGCTAAAAGATTAAGTAGTTTAGCGATACCATCATAGTAGTTGTTTAACTTTAAAGTGTTATTAATTGTAAAAGGGTACGATGGGGTTGGCGTATCCTTAAGGATGAAAACCCTGTAAATAATAAAGATAAAAAAAAAAAAAAAAAAAAAAAACATTGAAATAAGTTCTTTGTAACTTGTAGGTAGGTACCTTACATCTGCGCGCAAGAGCCATTTATTTTGAATAGTGTTACTATTTTCAGTAGGTAAGTATTGTTTTTTCAACGTACCTATCGTAGATATTTATTCTGTGAGAGTTTTTACATCTGCTCTGTCACTGTCAAAGATTATTGTCTATGGTTTGCCGCCTTGCATTTACAAAAATATTTCAATCAATTTAGCTATTTGGTGATAAAAATATCAATAAGTAATAACAAACGCAATGGCCGATTCCACTGTAATGGATGTTACTAAAATGAAGGTAGTTGATTTGCGAAAAGAGCTCAAAACACGCGGCCTTTCCTATACCGGCGATAAAGCTGAGTTAGTGGCTAGACTTCAAGCAGCGATGTCTCAAGACGAACACGGCGACATTAACTTGGATTCGGACGAAATTGATTCAGATGGTGTTTTGGAAGACGAAGATGAAGACAAAAGTCAAGCGGATGTGCTAGATGCAGTTGATCCACTGACTGAAGAATTGGCGCTCTCGGAACAGCCACCATTGGTTAAGCCGCCAACCGAAGTCAAGCAAACCAGGACCCTTAAAAGGAGGATAACTTCGACGGATATATCTAAGGACAAATCTGATGAATCTAAGACAGCAGATAGCAAGGAGATTGCTGCAAAGAAAATTGTGTTAAACAGAGCAATTATTTCTGCTCCATCAAAAACTGTGGAAGAAAAGGAAGATGCAGCACCATCCGATACTAATTCCACTGCAAGTAATAAAATTCGTATAACTGCAGATTTAGACACCAAAACAAGATTAGAATTGAGAGCAAAGCGCTTTGGATTGCCCGTTAAAGTAAGTGAGGGTGACAGGAAAGAAGCCAGAAAACAAAGATTTGGCCAGACTGCTGCCGCCAAGAGTTTGGCAGCCACTACTTTGACAGCCACTGATACAGGCACTTTATCTGAGAACATGGATAAGCTAAAAAAGAGGGCAGAAAGATTTGGACAGTCTGTATCTAAAATAATGAGTGATATTGAAAATAAAGAAAGATTGGAAAAGCGAAAAGCTAAGTTTGGAGCACTGGCCTAAACGCAAACAATTCATGTAAATAAGTTGACAAAATTATTGGTATCAAGTAACTTAAGTTGGTACTAATATTTAATTGCTGAGAATAATGTCATTACATGTTTTAACACCATCTGCTGTTTACTAAAGATTTCACCAAGAATTGACAGATTGATAATATTTGGAGCTTGGTAAAAGTAACTTACTTGTGGTAAAGAGGTATAGACACCACACATAAAATTATTTTTAGTTTTGAAATCATTTATGTGGAACTAGTAAAATAAGATACATTTGACATTAACTTTTAGTTATAATTATGTATGTTAAGGGTACTGAATTAAAGATTTGACAACTAATATAGTTTTTTTTATTAGAACCGATTTGGATCTCAGTCACCAACATTTACATATGTAACAATGGTTTTGCCTGCATTCATTTTTCTCTAACACATATCACAAATTATCTTAAAAAAAATATTGGTGTTTTTGATCACTAGCTTTTACAATCAAGTTACTTTAACCTAAACAATGAATAAGTATATTCATATATGAGAAATCAATTAGTAACCTCATCTGGACAGCTAAAAGGTAATTCTTGGAAGTCATCAGGTGTACAAGTTACTTGCACAGGCTCTGTAAGCTCTTCGCTTAAATTATTAAAGTCTTGAGGTATATTAATAGCATATGTCATATATGGTTCTTTGTACATGTCTGCCCATCTCTTTGCTATTCCTTTGTGCAATGATTTCCTAAAAGCCATACAATGCATGTACCTTGATTTTTCATACTTAATTCTATTAAAACCCATTAAGGCCAGAGCATATCTCCAACATTTTATAATTTTACTATTTGCTCCAACATGTTTTGAATCAGGTGTGTTTATAATAAGCAGTCCACCTGGTTTTAATAAGTTGTAAGCTTTTTCACAAGCAAGAATTCTTAATTCAGAAGTAGGTATATATTCCAGAAGAAAACAAAAAGTTACAACATCAAAGGAGTTTTCTTGTAATTCTGTTACTGTTGAATTTTCAATTACACAATGGGAACCAATATTTACTTTTAAGAAGTCACATTGTAAAACAGATGCATTAGCAGGACATAAATCTATTGCAAAAACATCAAAAAGGTCACATGTTTTGAATGGGTTATAACAACTACCAACATCAATTAGTTTAATTGGAACAGAAAAAGATTCTTCTACATCTATGTGAATATCAATTTTTTGAGAAATTTGTAATTCCTTTTCTCGGTACTTCAAGGAAGCTTGTTGAACAAAGTAATATTTACAAAATTCAACAGCCCATTCAATTCTTGACTTGGCTTCACTCGATTCACTGTTACAGTTTGCTTCCCAATGTGTTGTCGCTAATTTCTGCATACATTGTGCATATTTAGATAATATGTCTTCATTAGCACAATGCTCTTGCCATGCAATATTAGCTCCTACTTTGGTAGTTGATTTTCTTAAAAGTGAATGAACATCCTTAATGTACTGAGATAGAAACTTATGTTCTTCACTAGCCATGGTTTAGTTTTAATGTCTTTCAATTAGGTAATATTTCATGTGTTTAGCAGCACAAAATCAAATGCACAATCCTGAATCCAGAGTGTTTACCTAAAATATGAATCATGAAAGCGAGACCATCTGCTGCTGACAGTGACAGGATTTGACATTTCCACAGATGCTGTCATTGTCATTTTGTTTATGCGAACATAGACTATTTACCCGTAACTTTTAATTACGTACCTACCTATTTGTAATTAAGATTCTTTCTTATTTAGGATTTTGGGGATCTAATTTAGTAAAGTGTATTATCTAATTTACTTATTTAGGGGATATTATCTACTTAACTGCGGCATATCTAAATCTATTTCAAGACAGACAACATCTGCAGGATGCTAGGATCTACTAAAGAAGGCTATCAACTAGCATCCTTCAGACTAATTGAGTGCCCGAAGTGTTTAAAAAAAGAGGGTCAGGTATAAGCTGAATTTTAAGGAGTACCTATGTATGATCTGGTTTTTATTTACAGGTTTTCGGGAAGTAACGGAGATCAATACATTTTCACCGGCTTGTAAATAAATCAAATATTGTTTGTTACCAACCTTCGTAGGGATACCTTTGTTGTGTGTCGTATAAAAAAAAGCTGAACCGAAAATAGCCTTTCCCATTAACATAGCAAGCAATCGGAAACAATCTATATTTACATTTAGTTCTTCAGTGTGCCCATGTTTCTTTCCTCTGTTCTTATTTATACGTATACCGAAATCTTATTGGATCGCGGTATTTTACTCACTTGATGTAAATAGACATATTGAGGAGACTGCGGAAGTTCTACATCTACATTATAATGATTCTATAACAGAATTAAGAAATGGCTTTCATAACTAACATTTTAATGTTATCACGAAGTTGGTCTACTTTACGCCACGGCGGATCTCTTTCTGCCCACTGCCCCGACTCTACATCGTCTACGCAGTGCCTTATAATCCAATGAGCAATAACTTATTAGAAATTCTGCAGCCTTCTCAATAAGTCTATTTACATCAAGTGAATGAATCTGAAAGTAATACGTTCTAACATAATATTATGAATATCCTGGTTTTACAGTCGCACTATAATATCGCGACTGTAGGTGTATAACTTGAAATATTCGTTAATTAAACATTGCAGCGCCCTCAATTCTACGTGTCGCACTCTATTACAAAGTTTGTCTATTGCTTACTGTGGGCGTATTACGAGCGACAGCGTGATCGCAGAAATCAATAACTATGAGCGTTAATCGTTAATCGCATACTGTCAATCGTTAGCTCAGCACTTATATTCCTCTTTCTAACTAGATTATCGAGTCAAATTTTAGTCAGCTCACAGTCGGAATTACGAAATTAACTGCCAATAAAAGTCAATTAGTGGTAATATTGGGTTCAAGGAAATACATAACTATTTACCGCAAACACTCATTATTTTACATCTCCTCCATCAAAAAGAAGACAGTTATATGTTTGTCGCATCTATTTGACACCAAAGCTTTTAAACGGATGGAACGATTTTGATGAGTTTTCATTATTTGATAGCTGACGTCGTGATAGATGGTTCTCACCAATAATTTATGGAGATCTGTTTAAGAATTGAAAAGATATCAGCATTTTTCTAAAATCGTTTCTAGGGTTTTATTTTAATTCATATTTATCTTGTACCTGTCATGGAAGTAGGCAGTGCAAAGGGATGTTATAAATAAAATTTTGGCTTTATAAGGATGGCAGTTTTGGTGTAGCAGTTGAAAAAGTATATAAAATAGTTATATATAGTTTAATCACCGACAGGCCCTAAAACTTTTTATATTAGGATTTTAAATTCACCCATAAAGGGCCTTCGTTATTATGGCATATTAGATATTTTTAGCAAGTAAAATATAACTAACACAAATAAAAAAACATGTTTAAAGTATATTTTCAAGTACTTATAATGTTTTGTTATAAATATGATTTAAAAAATTTACAAGTACCTTATTGTATTTGGGAAAGCTTAAATTTTTGTTTCACAACATTGTGTACTGAAGTGTTTGTCGCGTATTCTTACAAATAAAGAAACCAATCCGAAGAGAATAGTAGTTGAACAGAATTAGGGAGATTCTGAATTAGAAAGTAGTATGTATAAGTAGAACGTAAAGTTATTTGTTAGACGACTAGTACGTCAGTACACAATGTTGCAGTTGGTTAACATTTTAGAATACCCAACACTAGGATTTTCTAAATATTTTCCATTTTGTTTAAATTTTTCATCAGTTAGGAGCATAATAAATATCAATAAATTTCGTGTTACGTTATTAACAAACAGTGTAAACATGGTTGCTACTAATTTAGAAAATGAAATACATTTGTAATATTATAGAATTTAATTAGGGTACATACAAACATTTTGTAATGTTGGAGTATAATAAACTAATAAGCACTTCGTTTGAGTAGCTAGTGAAAATTTGTGGGTAAGTATGTTTTCAACTGTTTTATAAAAATAACTTTAGAGAGGAGTCAGTGTTTACCGCGAGATATGTTACGTTGTCTAAGAAATTAAATAAATATCTATACTTTATAAAGATAAACACAATAATTATTTAACAACGATTTAAAAAAAGCAGTTTTATACTTGAAATACGATTGCCACATCCTTTTTACAAATTTTGAGAAATCTGCGAATAATTATAATTTATCTTACCTTAATGCGAATGCAATTCGATAAGACCCCTCTCATACAATAATAATTTAAATAACGACGCCCTATGCATTACCATTATTCTTTTTAATTTAATCGTAGTTAAATCGATTAAAACATTCCATCTATATTTATTTTCTACTATAAAGGAAATCTCACACGGATATTTCGAAAGCCAACAAAACAAACAAAAGCGTCCACTAATAAGTGTTAGCGTAAAACAAAGAAACGAGTCCAGGTAACGGTGCGTCACCGGTCGGGGACCGAACCGGGACCGCCGCGCGGCGCGCCCGACTCCATATGTACAACGGATAAACACTAACAACATCGACGGCCACAAACTTTACCCCTTAAGTGCGATCGCGACCGGAGCCGGCGGCCACGGACCGCGGCCGCGCGATCGTGACTACCGTAACATCTAACGAGTAAACATCGAATAGTTTCATCCACCGACGTCCATCCGCGGCGTACGGGCGACGCGGCCCGGCGGCCGCGGCTACTGCGCGGCTTCGGGCCGCCGCCGCGCGCTCGGGCTCCGCCGCGCTCGCCGCTCCTACCTGCCCTCCGGCAGCTGCCGGGCCGCCGCGTGCGCGCGCGCCGCCGCCTCCTGCAACACGCGCGAGTCAGCACGCTACACCACGCGCCCCGCCGCCGCCCCGCGAGCGCCTACCTTGGTGCGCGGCGCCGGCTTGACGCGCAGCGTGGCGGGCGGCGGCGCGGGCGCGGCGGGCTCGGCGGGCGCGGGCTCGGGCGCGGGGGCGGGCGCGGGCGGCCCGGCCGGCGCCCGCCACGCCGGTGCCGCGCGGCCCAGCGACGCCAGCACCAGCCCGCGCAGCAGCGCCGCGCGGCTCTCCGCCTCGGCGCCCGCCTGGCTGTCGCTGCCGCCTGCAACACACGTCTGGTCAGTCCGCGGCCGGCACGCGTGCGCGCGGGACCCGCCGCACTCACCCAGGAAGCCGGAGAGGAGGAACTGCGAGTCTGCGGGCTCGGGCTGCGGCTGCGGCTGCGCGGCGGCGGGCTGCGGCGCGGGCGGCGGGGCGCTGCCGCTGGCGCTGCCCGCCGCGCCTCCAGCGCGCCGCGGCAGCCGCTCCAGCTGCTGTCGGGCCGCCTGTCGGTGATTAAACTATAATTTAATAAAATTTGTTTTATGCATACATTTCTCCAGTATCATAAGACATGTTCAGATAAGCTATAAAAGTGGCAATTATATACTGTTAAATACTAGAAGTAAGGAACAATACATTTCCAAAAAAATAATAAATAATTAATTGAGTACATAATTAAATATAACGTCATATGAGTATCATAAGGAGTAAGAGTGCAAGTGTAATATGTGTGCGTGGCTGACCGTGGCGTGCTGGCGCTCGAGCTGCAGCTGCATCTGGAGCTGCTGCAGCTGGCTGGGCGTGCCGGGCTGGCCGGCGCCGCGCCGCACGCCGGACAGCTGCGACAGGAGCTCGGCGATGGGGTCCACCACCGCGTCGCGCGACGACGGCGACAGCGACGAGATGCCGCCGCCCGTGCTGCAAAAATGACAACAACATTTACCAAGACATCACTCAAATAAATCAATCATAGATCCATATAGAACATAAACAAGGATGTAGACGTTTTTCATACTTAATTTAAATTATAATGTTCGAATCTAAATTAATTCATGACAAAGTAAAAAAACAACTTGGATTACCAATTTCCATCTCATAAATTGGCTGTCAAATTCAAGGAGTTTTACATAGCGCCAGTTACCGTTAGTTAGTACCTTTGTGCGTGGTGGTACCCTTCGCATAGCTTTGGTTGCTAGGCATCAAAGGTCACGCGATGCAAATGATGGTAATAACTATTGAGGTAATTTCAGCCGAACTGTATTTTATTTTTGTATTACATTTCCATCTTTATTTGTTAGCATTGGAGGAAGAGATCATTAAAGTTGATAGTCACCTAAACTGCATATTGGTGCGTCGTGCGCGACTCACGCCGCGGCCCGAGTGCGGTATACGCCGTACTCCGCCGTGCCTGATGCCGCTTGGTTCATCGTGCAAAGCGGTTAAGGAATTCATAACATTATAACATACTGAAAACACACATGTAAAAAAATAATCACAACTAGCTTAATTTTAAAACCTTTCCTCAAAATTAGTTGACCAAGTTATGTAAACACAAAAAAAGAATTAATTGCTCTACAACTTAAATGTAAAGTACTAGTTATTAAAAAGGATATCAGAAATGAAATGAGATCTCTAGGACCTGTCCTATGTTCCAAGGTAAGATGACCCGCAAAGTCGTCGGTCACGAAATTTGGTTCCCCGCCTGGCATTGAAGCACACACTGGACACACCACCTAGACAAAAAGACATTAGTTAAGACATAATACTACTGAACACCTGGGGAATACCCAAACTTTTCAAAACCAAATACATGCCATGACTGTAAAAACCCTAGCTAAACATGATCAGTTCCCTTTCACACAAGTATATAAATAATGTAGTAGGCAGGTCAACTAACTTTTATGCAGAATATGTATATCTAAATATTCATTTGGAAGTTCACATAAGTAAAACTCTACAGACAAAAATGCAGACTGCATAAAGTTGGTATTTCTATGGTGTTAACTCTTAAATGTGTGTACCTATTTACCTAAACCTACAAACATGAAAACAACTTGAAAATTATGAGGAATGTATGAAAATGATATGAGTTGAATAACAACACCGTATGATATACTCACAGCCAGGGTGGTGTCCGCATGCTCTGCTGTAACATGCTCCATAAGCGCTATGTCAGTGAAGCCCATCCGATTGCAGAATGGACATGTGTAAGCCTGAGGCTGTTCCAAAGTTAGTGCCTCTCCACCATAGTACAGATCTGAAGGTGATATGACAATACATTAGCATTTACTTCTCACATAGCTATGTTCTTCTGCCTCTGTCTCTTAGTTATAGTGATAATATTGACCTATTTTGTAAATATTATGTTAAAAAGTAAATAACAAACAGATATTAATTAATGAGTACTTACACATGAATAATAGATTCACTCATTATTATCCGTACAATAATTTGAGTATAATATAAAAATCTACTAAGTTAGAAAGTCATGACTGTTAGTTGCTTACAATGACAAAGAGCTGTTATCTCAATGAAATATGGCAATTAAAAGGGCCTAACTTTATTTTACTTAATATAATAATATAAATAAAATAAGCCTTTAAATAAAATAAGCCTTTAAATAAAATAAAGACAGTGTTTCCAACAATAACCATTCACCACAGAGTGAAGCCATAAGTGAAAGCTAGTTTCCTATAGCTGAATTTCTTAGCTACTTATGCTTGCTCTAAATTTATGTGATTACATATATTATATATAAATCAATATTATTATAATCCAAATAAATTCTAACAAAACAATGAATGAAAACTTATTAAAAAAGCCAGGTAAGATGAATCTGAAAAGTGAAAGTTAATACCCCATGATAGATGGACCCCTAACAGGCAATTCAATATCTCTGTGATATGAGGCACAAAACACAAAGCTTAGTATCTATAAATAATTACCATTGATACTTTTTCATGGCATTAGGACATGACCTGCTTTCAAACTTTAAAAATTATGTATGAACTGTATTATGTATACAATGTCACCAGTTTTTATCAAAGCATTGTATGAATGTTTAAAGCATTTGTTTACACTAAAAAAATCATGGCACATATTTATTTACATTTAGATTTTTATTGGTCAAGCATTTATGATTAAGTTTACTGTTAGAATACCAATAAGACCAAATAAAATGTGTATAAACATTGAATTTACCTTCATTCTATTTATCAAATTCCTACAAATTTGCATTTTAATAACAAGATAATTATGTGTGCCACATAATTTATTATATCTTTGTATGTTTATTTACAAGCCTCCAATTTCACTCTAATGTTTCAACCTTGAATGGGTTTTTTGCAAAAACTTTTGGCATATAAACATTATTCCAATAAGTATATATAGAACTGTAAATAGGTCTCACCAAAGTCACTTCTAGATAAAATGCATTGCATAGGATGCTCTGTAGTGTGTTGGTTTGTGGTAGCGCCGGACTCATAGCAGGCTGCGCACAAGTCATAATCGATGCAAATCAAACATTTGTATCGTCGTCCTCTGAAGTTATTTTTCAAACAAGAATCACAGCTGACTCCTGAAAATATGTCAATACACACAATACAACAACAATTTATAATTTTAAACTTTCTAGATATTAATTCTAGTGAAATTAAACGCATAAAACGTATAATTTCCATACGATGTCACTGTTTTCATATTTTTTAGCAATGAAATTCGCAGTGACAATAGCATCGAACAAATTTTGATTATCATTACCCACCTTCATGGCGATTCATTTTCGCCAGAAAATGTCGTCGAAACAGACACTTCTTGGCACCAGGATTACCGGTACTATATGAGGTATTTATATTACTAATCTAAAATAAGTAGCACAACATATAATATATTAAAATACAAGATTGTTAACAAAAATTTCCAAGCAAACCTAACCCAACCAGGCCATAATGACGTCACATAAATGAATGAACCATCGATATTGCTTTTTTTCTTTTTGGTAGTAGGCAACGGCATAGCTTATTCGGCTAAAGCTGTCATATTATTACTAAACTAATCATCTCGCTCATGAATAAAATGACAGAGTTTCCATCTCAAGGCGTATTTAAATTTACAGAATTTAATGGGAATAACTCTTTCTACAAACTAAACTATTATCTACAGAATTCCTTTTATTGTTCTCAAAGTAATTAAAACTTTTTGAATTCAGGAAAAGTGAAATGAAATCTGAAAACTGGTACAAAAAATTACCGCTACATATAACTACATATAAAGTGACTTAGTTATAAGTTTATATTATTGTATGTATGTTAGTCTGTAAGGTATATATAATATGGGCCTCTGTAAGCTTTGTTTAGCATTGTTTTATATTGCCTGAAATAAATGAATATTATTATTATTATTATAACAACTTTTTTTCTGCAAAAGTCTGTTACGAATACGAAAAACCACATTGCTTTGAATCCTACTTTATTAAAAGAGTACTAATATTTTTTTTATCTATTTCGTGGATCATCAATATACCGACTTGAATACACCAATATCAATATTTTTAACCCCCGACGCAAAAAGGGGGGTGTTATATGATCGAAGATCTACATTTCTTGTGCTTATTTTAAATACCTACTCGGTCAATTATAAAGTTAAAGAACAAATTGAAAAATATAAACTGGAAACTTACTAAATATCGGACATCTCTAGATCGTGCATAAAAATTTGACAGCTATTTTAAAAAGTAACTTTCGTTTCCCACATTTTTACATTTTGTTTAGCCTTGTTGATGGAGCGCCTGAATATCGGTTACTGTTATATTTAAGTGATTTGGAGAAACATATCAACTGTATAGACGGTCAGCGCCCTAAAGTGAATAACTTACGCACCACATTATAATAGTTGTTTATTATTCAATTTATTGTTACATCAATTTGCGCGGGAATCATAGGGTCAGATGTAATTAAATTGGGCATTAAATAGTAAAGAAAATGACTGATGCGCTGTGCCATTTAGTTGTAGACGGAAACGAGGTTCTGGAATTCAAATTAGGTAAGTTCCTTTTGGTAATTATCAAGTTGAAGTAGTGAATGTGAAAATTGTTGACATCAAAACAATCTTTATGTCAGTTATAGTTTTATACATTTGTATACTTTACCTTATTAGGTACATAATATTTAATTCAAATAATTGCTCTTTGTCACGAAGGCAGCTGCCAGCTAGTGAACTTTATACCCTATCAATCTTTGGTTATTTTCATCCTCCATACCTACCTTATATTTCAGTAAGATCAGTGGATGATCTTGATAATGAAGAGACCAGTTTCGGCCCCGAGATGTGTCACCAGGTTTTCGGCGACAATGAAAACATATTTGGCTACACAGACCTACACATCAGACTGTACTATAGCGCAGGAAGCCTTCAGACATATCTTGGAATTGAATACACTGAAAAGGTAAAATTGACGAATGAAATATGTGTATTTTGTTGTAATGACTCCTGACTTTGTTATTAGAATTGAATATTTGCTTAAAACTACTGTCATATTCAGTTTATATTGTTATAGTATTTTTATTTATCTTTGACTTTTTGTCATTTAAATGTATATGAGATAATAAATAATATCATTAGTATACATTCCAATGATTTAATATTCTTATTTTAGGGTTTAAAGATGGATAATTGTAAGTTGTGAGGTTATATGTCTTTGTCAATTGTTGTTTATAGATTGAACCAAACAAGTCTGATGGTATGAAAGCGGATGATGTGGAAGGAGCCCTGACTAAAGTGCTGGCTCCCGGCTATGTCACCAATCTGGATCACTTTGTGTCAATGCTAAAGAAGGATGAGTCATTTGTGCCCCACGGACAATTGCTTCATGCATTCACTGTCACACCATGTAAGTACTTTTAGACACCAAAATTGAATTTATTTGCAATATTGGTTTATGCTTGATTGAAAATGTTTACCTTTTTTTGATGTAACAGTCCAATGTTTTTACCAATTAACATAGAGACATGAAAATGAGCCCACCATTATTAGTATTATAATCATTGTAGCTATGTGTTTTAGAATATTGTTCATTAGACTGACTAACATTAATCAGTTTTTGAATTGGATTCTTGTTAGATTAGACCACAAATAAAACCGATGATAATCTTACTAGAATGGAAATGTTTGTCCGAATGACTACAAGATATCTCATGTACTGATAAGTTTTTGTTTTGTTGCTTACTATGTACTGTTGAGTGGATTTTTTTGTTGGAATTTCCTGTACTTATAACATATTAGCAAATCTCAGAACAGATCAGCCTATAATGATGTTCTGTTTATTACAGTTGACGGTGGTGATAAGCGTTCCTTCGAGGTGTACTTCAGTGAGATATCCACTCCTGGCTTCTTGGTCTACCATGAGAGGCTGCAGACGTTCTTGCTGTGGTATGTGGACGCCGCTTCATTCATAGATGTTGATGATGACCAATGGACATTCTTCACAGTGTGAGTAATATGCATTAATCATTAATATTTATAGTATGTAAGGAAAATATGTGCTATATTAAGTACCTGTGCATTTTAATTGATCAAACTTGGAGAAACTGTTTGAATGGAATCTTAAAGTTTTGTAATATTGTTGACTTTCATAAAAAAAAATGTTATTATATTTAAGATATCTGGTAATTTTATCTGATATAATAAAACTATGCTAAATATCAACATCTTTATATTAACAAGGAAAACAAAGTTTAGTTTACCAACAATATTTAGTTGGCCATAATATACAATAATAATATTATGTTTGTATATATTTGCTTCAAAATTTGAAAGATTTCTGCCACATATTCCAGGTTTGAGAAGTTCCAATCCAGTGAAGGTTGTGTGCGGTACGCGACGGCGGCGTACGCCACAGTGTACCGCTACTACGCGTACCCGCGACACTCGCGCCCTCGCATATCGCAAGTACTCACGCTGCCACCGTTTAGGAAACTAGGCATTTGTGCACAAATGCTACAGGTAAACACGCATATTGGTAATTTTCGTTAAGGGCTTAAGAATATAACTCTTATACAATCAAATGCTTTGGAATTTATTGTGTCTCAAGAAAACAACGCAAAGCTTCTTCAGTATAATTTTTTTATAATTCATTAAGTATCCCACTGCTTGTTAATCATCTCCCACAATTTACTCCAGACTTTTCTATTAGTATTTTAGGTTAAATATTTTAGCTGATGTTCTTCACTTTGTTCCTTTCAGGCTATTTATTCTCATTTCATAATACAACCAGAAGTAGTGGATATAACAGTGGAGGACCCATCACAGGACTTCCAAAGAATTAGAGATTATGTTGATGTTAAAAACTGCAGTGGCTTGCCTGCATATCAACCTGCTAAACTCCTTCAAGGGTAAATATATAGTTACTAACCCATGTACATGTGTAGGTGTTGATTTGAAACCAGTATTGCATGTTTATTGACATCATTGTAATGTTTCATTTCATAAATAACTTTTTTTTTGCCTTTAATGTGATTATTCCTATTTACTTCAACATGCTATTTACGTTTTTTCAGTTTCTCACAAGAAATGGCGAGCCAGGCTAGTAATAAGTTCAAAATAAACAAGAAGCAAGCGAGGCGCGTGTACGAGATACTGCGTCTGAAGAACACCAACACGTCTGATAAGACTGCGTATTTGAATTACAGGCTTGATGTTAAGAACAGACTCAATGCGCCTTTCCAGGTTAGATATTTATACTACATTCCCTATATTCTTTTTCACACCATCCCAGAGAATGTTGTGGTGGCCTAGCGGTTCAATGAACGACTTTGTATGCACAACTTGTGCATACAAAGTCACCAAAGTCAACTTCACCCAGGCAAGTACCAATGTGGCTTTTTCAAAGTTATATGTACTTGTCTTAATTATTGTAAGACACTTCTGACAAACGGTGAAGGAAACCATCGTGAGGAAACCTGTTTTCCAAAAATTTGGGATCTGAAATCGGCAATCCGCTGAGAGCAAGCATGGTGATCAATGCTCTTCTCTTTATAGGAAGAGGCCTGTGCCCAGAAGTGGGACGTTTATAGGCTGGATTATTATAAGCATCTTATAAAGCAGATTATAATTATCTATTGTATGATGGCAAAAAATAATATATATAATGTGAGTCCATCTCTTTGTTTACAGAAAAAGAAATTAGAAATGAAAAAATTACAGAAGGTTCTCAAGCCTGAAGAGTACGCAGCGACAATAAGTTCGACGGGGTTAAGTGAAACGCACGGGCGCCTATCCAACCAGTATTGTTCCCTCGAGCAGGAGTACCGCCGCGTCATACACAGGATGGAACAAGACTAACCAACAACCTAACTGCTCTCGGATCAGCATTGACTTAACCGAGCATAGAAAACAGGCCCATAAACTAATTCCATTTTTTATAAACAATTTTAAAATTGAATTTTTGTTGTAATTTTATTGATGGATGTCGCGCAGTTTGGATCTTGTAAAATTGTCTTATAAATTTTTGTATCAAATATTTTCAAGTTTTGATTCAGACTTTATTGTCATTCTCTACCAATGTTGATCTCAGATTGACTAACGATATTATAATTTACCGTATACAGGAGATTTTTCTAGTTGATGGTGAGTAATAAAATTGAAGTAGTGTAAGGAAAAATTCACAAAAATGGTGGCAAAGCTATAACATCTGGTTTAAAACCAAATGTAGGGTATTTTGTTCAAAGTTTTAAACTTCGTCGTGTTCAGACTACAATTATTTAATGTATTTTTGTGTGCCTTAATTAAATACACAACAAATGTAATGTGTTAATAATTTTTAATGTCTGAGCTCAGTATCGCTTAATTGTTTTATTTTACTAAAGATGGAATGATTGTATTGTTTTTCATAATTAAACACACGATTTGGAGTAAACTTTCTTTTATTTAATAGATGTTCACTAAAATAAAATGCAATACTATTTATTTGCGGTTAAAACATTGTACGTTGCATCATTACCTGAATACTAATAGTGAGATTTACAGGCAGTACTTGACTTTTAAAGTTACATTTTCATACGAATTGGAACATTATTTTCATGAAATACAACATTAGTATGTGAATATGGGTTTATATGCATACAAATTTCGTATGATTTGCTTACATAACACTGTAAAGTACTGTGTAAATCTCACTCGTGTCACTATGTGTTTCAATACATGTGTGTTATAACTAAGGCAACCGATACCGATATTTTCCCGTTTCAAGGCATAATTAACGTAAATATATCGGCCCCGACTATATTTGAAACTGATACACCGATATACGAAATGCACTTTCAAACAGCCACAAATTTTCACAAACAAAATAGTTATGCGACACTTAACTATGAGAATTTCAGCATGTCTTACATAACGAAAATATCTTAAAAAATATGTTGGATTTACAATAATGGGGCCCAACGTTACCCTGCCTACTTGGCGTTGTTATTATTGTTATTTCAAACTCGAAACCGCGCAAAGTAAACGCAGTGACCATTTTTTTAACCTGGAAACAAAGTTCCGGCAAACATTTTAGCTGGCTAGGGGCCACAATGCCAATTATTATATAAAAATATTCTTATTCTGATAGTTACGTCACGACTAGGATTTTTCTTATTTTATAACACTGACTTCCCAGTTTCAGTATCGGTGAATCAGCGTATTTTGCGCCTCAGCGCGAGATATTTGATTAAACGTTCTAGTTTCAAATTAAACTGTACTTAACAATAATAATCATATTACAATGACTATGCCTCTACTTGATAAACTCCAACTGGTTCTGACTATATTTCGGCACTACTTCGTAATAAGTCTGTAAATATACTTTTCTTATTGCCGGCGGACAGACTAAATAAGCGGTATTATTCAACTTTATGAAATCCGTGCACCTATATGCACGATAAATGATGCCAAGTGTACAATATATTGATTAAAATTTATGACTTGCTATAACTATCTACTCCATACAATGTAAACAATATATCAAAATACTCTTCGTTACTGGCTGATTTAATATTCACATGTTACAATAAATTTATATTATCTCCAGTAGTTTGATGCGGCACAGTATTTGTTCTGAGCCTAACACAGCGTTTGTGTTTGTGTTCGCTATAATGCCTAATGTATATTATTACAACACCCTACACATTGTATCTTGGTTGTTTTGAAAAACAATGTAAAACCAGCGTACACACAAACTTCCATTGTATGGAGTCCGATCACAGTCTATTGCTAAAGTATGCGATACAAGATGAGAGAGAATTTAAAAGCTAATTAACAGTTATAATGCGCAGGTATCTTCTAGTAAATAGAATAATTCCAGATCCCTATTGTGCATTGATAGGCCAGTGCTATAATTAACAAGGTCCCAATTACAACCACTACATAATACTGACAAACGTTTCTACGTAAAATAGAAAGTCCTTATTCTTGACTCTGGCGCACAAGTCTCATTACCATTTATCACTTTATAATACAGCCAATTAAGTACCTGCCTTAAAGCTTGTTAGTTTTACATTATGTGTTAGGGTTAAAGACATCATTAGAGAAGTGTTTTTGTAAACATTCCGATTTTTACAGTTTTAGTACTTTTTTTCTAATTTATTCAATGGTAAAAGGCAATATGTCAGAGTCATGACTAAAACTTGAGAACATGATACACGATTTAAATAATTATGTTTACTAATGAAGGCTTTATAAGTCACTCGTTTACGATATTGATTATTACTTTCTTTTCTAGTAATATTGCATTACTAGCAGATAACAATGAATTGTACAGCTATATTACCAAAAATTTGAGATTCAAGAACGCACGTATTTTTGATAATAACAGCTGTAACTCTAAACACCGCTGAGATTTTTGTTTTAATGGACGGTGGCGCTAAAAGAGCTTTTAATTTGATGCCTAATGTTCAGCGATGATAAGTTTGGAATGTAAAGTATATCTCAATAGAGAGCAAATGTTTGTTCTGGTGTAGCCTGAGTGGTAATACTTTAGTGGGAGCGAGACATGCTGTCGGCGACGTAGTACACCTCGCCGAACCATTCGCTGTGCTCGTCCAAGTACCTGAAAAAAACGTTATATTAGCATTTTTTTCGATATCTCAGTATCATTTACATTTTTTTAAAAGAATAATTTATGTTACTCACTGAACGAACATATCAATGTGTTTCAAGATCATTTTCAACTTGAAGTCTGGCATTTGAGTAGCGTTCAAGAAGTCTGGCAATTTCACTGTAACAAAAGTAGGTCCATAATTAGATAATTGTGTGCTACTTGATATCATATTATTTATTAGAATTGATACGTTACCAAAAAGCCTGGCAAGATGAATGGCGCCGTACACACGGCATGGCAAGTGCTCTGTACCTTCGCGAGGAATAATCTGCCATTTCGCCACCTGACAGAGTACATAGACAATATGAGTCAAAGTAGGTAAACAAATTTTGATAGTTTTAAATATTATGTTTAGTCGCTTTTTCCTACATTCTGTAAAAGTTAAAAGTACAACCTAAATATATAAATTATTATTATATTCAATTTTTTATTCTATCTTGACTAAGTAAAATTATTGTAAAAAAGATTGATACCAACAAGTCTACACGGCCGGATCCGCGGGTGAATGCTAGTGGGAGTATAATACAGTACATAAAGTAGTATAAACGGACAGTGAGCATACCTTGTCGAGCAGCAGCGAGAGCGGCGTGCGCGTGGGCGCTTGTGGCGCCGAGCCCTGCGCCGGCCGCGCCCAGCACTCGCTCAGCGACGACCCGCTGCTGCCCATGCTGCGGGTATACTCTCATGTTAATTACATGTGTTTAACACATTTCATTTACAGGGGCAACACTTAAAGCACTCAACAAAGACAATTATTTCTTTTGAATTATTGTTCTTTAAAATGCACGTTCATTGTGGCGTTCTAGGGGGGAGGCCTTTGTTCAGCAGTGGACGTCTTCCGGCTGATGATGATGATGAAAATGCATTGTTTTCTACTTGAAACACTTTTTAAAAAAAAGGCAAATATGTTTCAAATGTGGCAAAAAATACTAATATTTTTAAAGTCCATCAGAATATAATTGAAAAATAAAATTTTAAACTAGTTACCTAGATGACATGGTTTCGAAGGTCCGCGGCTCGCCGGTAGAGGTCGACGGAGCTGGCTCCTCATTCTCAGACTGAGACACCGCCGACTTATGAGAGCGAAGCCTAGGATATAGAATACAAAAACATATCAGATGAAATCCATTTAGAGAACTGATTCGAATATTCGTAACACATAACATACTAAAAACATTTTTTTTAATTCAAGACCATTTGTATTGTAGTCCAGGTACCAGCCTGTCCTTGATTGCAGAAGCACTATGTTGTGGAGGTCAGATAGGTAGTCGCTCCGTGTAAAATACGGTATTCAGTTAAATCCGGTAAGACTGGTAGCCGACACCAACATAGTTGGGAAAAGGCTCGGGAATGATGATGGTTGTAAAGTACCTGCGCGCGACATTCCCGAGTCTCGTGGCGGCGGCCTCGAGCACGTGGTCGGCGTGGTTGTCGTCCGGGTTGGAGTCGCTCGCCGCCGCCGCCTTGTCGTTAGAGTCGCTCTTCGACGCTTGCATCTCCTCGTTGTTGGACTCACCTGGGTGGGAGAGTTCGGTTAGCAACATCTAAACTTGCCTAGATTTTGATACATTAAAAAATATACAGGGATAAAGATGTGTCATGATTTTGTTATATCTTTCTCAGGACTTATTCATGAAAAATTATGTATGTTTAGAAAGCACTTTTCTCAAGAAAGTACCTACATACGCAAATTTTAGAACGTAGAATGATTTTTCCATAATTTACAGAAAGAAAATAAGATGGCAAAGTACTATAAGATTCAACACCGGACACAATTCTATCAAGATAAGTCACTAAATAAATAAAAATGCTAACAAAGAAAATTCTAAAGATTTATGAGACGAAATCTCGTCAAGCCGCTCCAACTTTATCTTCTTTATTGCTTCTTGCCTGATTAAAAAGATTCGCAGACTTACCCTCGCTCTTATCAGCATCCATGGGGTCTGGCGGCAGATGCGAGTACTCCGGGATCTTGGGGCTCTTGAGGTCCTCCTCCGCCGTGTTGAGCTCGCACTCCTCCGTCATCATCTGCTCATCTTCGTTCTCCTCGTCGGGCCGCTCCAACTTTATCTTCTTTATTTCTTCTTGCCTACAATTTTTTATTATGATCATCTAATTTCGTGGTAAATATACTACTATAGATGAGGATAGTCGGATTCAAGGAAATTCAAGTGAAAATATTTTTTTGCTTAATTCTTTTAATATAATACAAGCCTTTCTGGGCACCTCTTTTCGTATAGAGGAGTATGAGCAAAAAATATCTATTAGTAAATATTTCAAAATAGACACATTAATTATACTACCAACAGTCCTTAAATCCAGTGAGCATTATTTCATGATTCTAGGAATAAAATGCAACTACAATTCTATCGTAAAATAATGTAACTTACTCGTCGATAACATATCCGCAGACCTCGTGGTACTGGTTGAGCTCCTGCTTGTACAGCAGGTGGCCGCGCAGGATGAAGTCGAAGTACACGCGCAGCCCGTCTGCCACCTCGCGCACCAAGTTCAACCTGCCAATTGTAAGCTTTATGTATCGTGGTAAAGTTCTGTGGTATAGTACCTACTGCAAGGTTAACACATAAGCTTTAATGTAGTACCTATATGACCGCAGTTTTAGTACCCATGTCTTCTGCAATCTGTCCAGAAAATAACATGTCCATGCTGTGGTCTTGTGGACTTAACGCGTTAATTACGGCGCATGTGGATGGTCATGTTATTTCATGATAACATGCTCAATACTTAGAATAATAAGACATAGAAACCAAGTCCGCGCGTCAATTTTGAAGCACCTTAATTGGAGCCATAAATGGCTCCAAACGCCGGGCCGCTCCGTAGTGTTCAATGTCAACGCACGGCGAACGTGTCTCGCGAAAAAAAAATTATTATGACGATTTGTGCAGTTAAATTGTGTCACAACACATCTGAAAAACAAAAGAAATGTGATAACATCACTTTTCACAGGTAAGCTTTCAGTATTTCATAGTATCTTGTAGTTAATTAAGTCAAAATAGAACAAAACAGAAAAGTTTTAATTCAATGCACAGTGTTGCCCGATTGTTAAAATATTTTCCCATTTTAACTGACTTCATTGCTCCGACAAATTAATTTTAAAACAGTTGCTACTGTTACTTACTGTTGTTGTTGTTTAATGTAGGTGTTTGTGTGATTTAGCGATATCGTATACCTGAAATTGTATTACTTGAAAGTTGAGAAGTAAACGAACTTTATTTCCACACTTGTTAAAATTACAACTTATAGGAGTATTGCGTGTTGTTGTTCAAAGGATTCCCATCGACCCTGTTATTGCTGACAAGTGGGTGAAAAATATAAGGCTTAGTCGTGGAGAAGTATATTGGAAGCCAACCAAAAATACACGAATATGTTCAAAACATTTTAAGAATGAAGATAAGTACATAACACAGGGTGGATCGTGTAGGTTGCGTCGAAATGCTGTCCCTGTTAAGGTATAATTATCAAAGCATTATTTAGTACTTATTATGTGTATTTTGGGATTTTGTGACACAATGTTGATAAAAATAAATGAAGCAAATGATAATAAAATTACTTTTTTCAGGATTTACATATTTCATGCACAGGCACAGATGATCAATTGGATGAAGAAGATAATGTGGATGAGATTTCACCTGTTCATGGGCTATCGGTGAGTGTAATGGTTAATATAAACAACTTGACTGTCAAATGAGTCACATGTGACTCTTAGGAAAATAAATGTTTTTCCCCACGCCCATTAGCCACGCCAATTTTTGAGTCATAAAATAAAATATAAACAACTATTTTTATGAAATATATTTATTTAATACAGTGCTAGTGTGAATGCTATTTTACCTTACAGAAACGAAAAAGACGTTTGGTAGTTTTTTAGACAGTGAAGTTGTTAATAACTATTTAATTTTAGTAAACTGTCTATGTAGTAAACTTACTTACCTGACTTTTTTTAGGGTTTAAATGCTGCTGAAGACAAAACGGAAGGTGTTCGTGGAGCTTCAAATAGAAATTTAGTTACTGAAAGTTCATCGCAGCCTGTAAGTAATCGTTAATAATTCCAATCAAAAGTGTTGAATTTGGGTATTTAAAATTTAACTGTAGATTTTTAAATTGGTCATTTCCTTGTTGCACCCAGAATTTGTAAATATTGTGGCATGAACTTATAAGAACTTTTATTTTACAGAGTACGTCACGCGGGAATGTGAGGCGCCCATCAGACGACGAATTCGACTATATATTCGACACTCCTCGTAAGGCCCTCCTTCGAAAAAAGTTAAAGAAAAGCACATTACTTAATCTCAAACATAGAAAAGTTATAAAAACTTTAAAACAAAAGACCCGGCGTCTCCAAAAGAGGAATAAATCGCTCAAAGGAATTTTAAGTGAACTACAAAAAAAGAGATTCATTAGTAATGATGTGTCTAATTTATTGTCTGAAAATGTTTTTGCAGCCGATTTATTCAATAACATGGTAAAAAAAATTAAAAAAGATAAAAAGCGTCCTATGCCAAAATACACACCTGAGTTCAGAAAATTCTGTCTTACATTGCACTACCATAGTCCTCGAGCATATACATACGTTCGTAATACTTTTGATACGTGTCTTCCACATCCAAAAACGTTGTATAATTGGTATTGCAGCATCGATGGATCACCGGGTTTTACAAATGAATCCTTTAAACTTTTAAAATCAAAGTCCCAAAGCTCGGACAAAACGTTAATATGTGGACTGATTGCCGATGAAATGGCGATAAGACCTCAAAATATTAAAGGAGGTCTGGGAAATGTAGATGTTGGCACAGGCACAACAAGTGGTATAAAAGCCTCACAGGCTTATGTTTTTATGCTTGTTTGCCTGAATGAGCGTTGGAAAATCCCTTTGGGATATTTCCTAATTCACAGTTTGGAGGGAAAACATAAAAAAAATTTAATAAACATATGTTTAGCTAAATGCCATGATGCTGGAATTAAAGTTGTATCTCTTACCTTTGATGGTCACCCCACCAATATTTCAGCGATGGAATTGTTAGGTTGTCGGGTGAAAGATCCAAAAAATATGAAAACCACCTTTAAGCACCCTTCATCAGATCACGAAGTGGCGGTATTTCTAGATCCATGCCACATGATTAAGCTTATCCGTAATCACTGGGAAGACAAAAGCCAATTCCTCGATGAGCAAAAAAATGTTGTGGATTGGAACTACTTGGTACTTTTAAATGATTTGCAGGATACAGAAGGACTGAACATTGCGAACAAGCTAACACGAAGACATTTAGAATTTAGAAATACAATTATGAAAGTTAAACTGGCCATGCAACTTCTTAGCAGAAGTGTTTCTCTCAGTCTAAAATTTTGCCGCGAAACCCTAAAACTGGACAAATTTGAAAAATCTGCGGGCACAGAAAATTTTATTATGCTTTTGAACGACCTATTTGATGTTTTTAATTCAAGAAGATTAACACAATACGGATTTTGTCGGCCATTGTCAAAAGATAATAAAGTAAATATATTCGATCTTCTTGAAAAAGCCAAAAAATATATCTTAAATTTAAGTATAAAAACTACTAGGAAGCGTACGTACCATGAAAATGAGGCTGCTATAAGAATAAAAGTTAAAAGTTTTGAGTCAGTCTTAAGTGTTCAAAGTAATAAAGGTTTTAAAGGAATGTTGATATGCATAGAAAGCCTAAAACACTTGTATAAAACTCTTGTTGAGGATACAAAAGAAATGGTCTATATTTCTACGTACCGTTTGAGCCAAGATCATTTGGAACTGTTCTTCGGCATGATAAGAATGAATGGAGGGCATAATGATAATCCAAATGTCCTTCAGTTCAAAGGTGCATACAGAAAACTATTATGCCACATGGAACTACAAGCAGTGGTAACAGGCAACTGTGTGCCATTAGAAGATATTTCTGTCCTGACTTGTTCTTCTGCAATAAAATGTATCAATCAAACCACTTTTTCTGAACGTTTTGACGATGACGAAGAACAGCCGTACCAAGAATCAGAAAGACACGCACCTGATGTAGACATTGCTTCTCTGATAGCTTCGACTGATGACCCAAACTACAAAAATTATGTCGTAGGCTACATTGCAGGGAATGTTGCGAGATACTTAATGAAAAAAATTAAGTGTAATTTTTGTATCGATAGCATGCTCACAAAAGAAAAATTGTGGTTTCACAAATTGGTCACTCTAAGGGACAACGGCGGTTTAATTTATGTATCAGAAGCTGTTTACTTAATCTGCGGCATAGCCGAAAATTATTTCCGGAAGTATATGGCGGAGACAAATAATTTAGATAAAACATCAGAGACAAAACTTGCTTTGACAATTATGGAAAAACTTGTTGGTAGGTCTGTTTTCCCTGATGCAGAGGAACATGTAAATGAGAAAAATCATGTTAACAATTTGTCAAGGCTCATTATTGAAAGATATTTGCGCATTCGTCTTTTTTACGAGTCGAAAAAAGACAATGTAATGAAAACAGCACTATCAAAGCGGCAATTACTCAGGAAACAAATACAGTTCACAGGTTTCTAAACTGATTATTTTTTTAATAATTATTTTTTTCTTTTTCTTAATATGAAGACTATTCGATTAGAAATAATTGTTGATTTGATTGGTTTACTTTAGTTACACAGTATACAAATTCATAATTGTATACAATAATTAAAATATATATATTTTTACGTGTTGTTGTTTTCTTTAATTCGTTTCTTAAAAATAAACATTCCCGTATTATAACAATATTACACATCCACACTTTACCACACATAGCTATTTATGCATTATTGCCAAAAACAAATGGTTATCAGTGGCCGAATCATTACCCCACTTTCGGGAAAACTGGACCTTCACTGGCAACATTACACAAGTGTATGTGTGCGTGTCGCCGAGCGTAAGCACGTAATCGGCCCGCCTGTGTGAACCGGTTTAGTGCGTCACTTTTGACAGAGCGCTTGTATGAAGACTATCTTTCTATGTCTAATTATTCTAAGGCTCAATATCATGAAAATCATCATAAAAACATGTAGACAGATAAAAGCCCACATTTCATGTCAGTGAAATCCAAGAGAAGTTACATATTTACTTATTTAACTTTATCCATAATTAGCCAACAAGTGACATAAAACAGTATGAGTATATTATGACAAAGCACCTGCAGGACACATCGAGCATGTCAGGTTTCTGCGGCGGGTCGTGGCGAGCCCTGGTGGGGTGCCAGGCGCCGGCGCGCGCGAACCACTTCACGAAGGACTCCAGGATCTGCGCCGCGCACGGCGACGCCGGCAGCCGGGACAGGCGTCCGCGCTTCACTACCAGGTGGTAGTCGAACGTCAGGCGATCCCTAAAGATATACAGCTTTCGTTACCATGTATTCATACAGTCATGTCATTTCATAATGCTAGAGACTAGCAGTCCGGTTTGACTGCTGATGGCGTCAGCCAGAGTTAAGGAACTACATAGTTTGGTTAATTTATTTAGTTCCTGTTTCCGAATGGAAGTACCTAACTAAAATTGATAAAACCTAAAAACCAAAATGGTGAAATATGTTTTTGGAATAATGGTATCCTTTAACTAAGGTAGGTTATAGGTAGGTATCTACCTATAACCTACCTTAGTTAAAGGATATTAACTATTAAGAAGTTAGGATATTAAACTCAGAATTATAATAGATTGCAAATTGGTAAAAGACATCTGTAATATATTACTGGTAATAAATGATCCAAGTATAGATATTTACCGCAGAGCCGACGGCAATGTAATGTGTGCACGTCCCATATGCACATTAGGGGGTGGCGAGCGTGGCTGCGAGCTCGAACCAGATGCCGAAGACGAGTCCGTGTCGCCCGTTTCTCCTTCTATACGAAAGGAGATATAATGAGTGACAAAACAATATATTATTATATGAAGAGAGGAATAGACTTTTATGCTATAAAATTAAGATACAAAGGCTTTTATGATAACCGTATCAACCATGTGTAACTGACTGCAGTGCAAATCTGTATTGCTCCTATTGCCTTGGCAAGTGGCAAGTTCCGGACTGGGCATGCCTTGCTAGCTTGGCCTATTCATTTTAACAACGCTTGTATGTACCATTATTCCATCTTGTACTTCGACATTAAGGAAAAATAGATGAATAGCTTCAACAAGGTGAGCGCAAGGTGTTATGAACCATAGGGGTAAGTTAGTTTCAGCGCGTTTCATTATATCATATGAAATAACCAAAATGACGGAGCAGTCGCACTTGCTATAATTTAAGATTTGCCTTTTTGCGTGCAAATTGTGTTTTGCTATGTTTTTCCATCGTCACAAAACATAAATGCGACTCGCACTTTAAATTAAAGTGGTTGTTTAACAATGGTTCTATACAAACGCTTTCATATTGCAGCACAACAAACGATGCAATTTATGACGAACAATATTTTTTGCAAAACAAAGAAAAATATTTACTTTTTGCAGAATAAACATTTCCATTTTAGTCTCCGAGTGAATGAGGTAAGAACGTTTTAAACTTAAGAAAAGCTTGAACTCCTTTCGTGAAAAGCTCATATAGGTTAGTCTTTCAGCAACCTATAAATACCGTGAAACACAAAGAGACCGACAAACGGAGAGAGTGCGCATGTCTGGGCGTTACCGCGTAAACGTGATAGCTCCCTACCGTTGACGTGTTTGGGTGTGTCGCCTGGCGCGCTTTTTTAAAACTATATAGACACGTTGCCGGGCGAACCGTTTCGTACACACACGAATTACAATGCGGCATCAACGTTTAGATTAAATTTTCATGAGTTTTAGGGCATGAGTATGAGTTGTTACATAATCATATTGTACGCAATCATTGCATATGAAATTTTTCAGACAAATTGATAACACAGCTTTTTGTTTATCTAAAAATAAGTAACGATTTGCGTAACTAACAATGACATATTAATAATTATCAACAACGAAAAAAAAAAAGAAAAAATATTTAAAATTTGCCAAGTGCCAATGAAACAAAATAATAATTACCATCTGGCTGGGTGCTGCTCGACGAGCCATCGTCGCTGAAGCCGTGTCTAGCACGTTTGGCGGGACCCGCCCCTGCATTGTTACTGCCACCCTTTTTGCGCTCTCGGCGGTACAGATACGCTCCCCTAACCAAATTAACAAGGAATTCAAGTATACATATTGCAACAGCACAGCAAAAATAGGAATGATTTTTATATTAGTCCAACTTTTCAGGCAGTATGAGTCTTTGAAAGACATAAAATAATTAGAATAAAATTTACTATGTCCTAATTAATATTATTATAATGCTGCATTCTGAGTAGTTATATGTATGCAGATTTTGTCTTTCTACTGAAACTGTGAATGCTCAATAAAAATGTTTTTTAACAATTTACTTAAACAAAGGTAAATATTTAAGTAAAACAAAATCTTACAGCTGTAGTTGTGACTTTTCAGCTAGATCTCTTTGAAGCTGCCTATTCTCCTCTGTGTCTTTCAACACAAAGTCTTCACTGACGCAGCGGTCCCACGATGAGTTCCATCCTTGGAAGTGTATGAGATACTCTACTGTACGCCTTCCGCGCTTGTCTTTACTCTCAATCACTTCCAACACCTGTTTGACAATTATATAATGATACTTACTAATGAATTACATTTTATAGTAAGTGCTTCACCTTATACATAAAATGAAATAAAATCTCTATTGTATAATCTGGGACATGTGGGTATTTTAAAGTTATGCCACATGGAACAAATAGGATGTAGTTTGAAGCCCTAAAAATTTATTAATGCCATTGCAAATATAATTATAGAGACTTTTAAGGATTTTTAATAAAAATATATGTAAATAATCATGTGATCACTACCACATAGGCAAAGGCCCCGCCCCTACTTAACCCATTTTCACTCCTATAACTTGATTAATGTAGGAAATATATTATTGCAATAGTAAATAGATTTATTATTAAACACAACATTCATTAAAATACCAAAAAAATATATAAAAATTGTTAATATGTGTTAGGGATACCCTGGTTTTACTTTTATAAATTTATAAAATCTGTATGTATTTGAACTGTTATCATTTCTATGTAGTATACTTAGTTGTTCAAGGAATAATTTGAGCCATATGGAACTTTGATATGTTTAAGTGTGGGAAAAGTATCCAAAACTAGTAACTGCCAAAAAAGTTTTTCATATTTATAACCTATCAGAAAGAGACTTTAAAACAATGATAATTAATTGAATCTTATGATTTATTTAAAGAATATGAAGGGCGTGGTTGGAACTAGTACTGCGGTACTTACCTTGGAGTCGTAGAGTACTTTAGCCTTAGTAGGATCCGGTTCATAACACAAAACGCGTTCGCCTTCACTAAATTTATAACGGACCCCTCTTGTAGATACCATTGTCGCCACTTCTTTTCTGATGCCACGAAATAATCAATATTCACAATTAATAAGTTATGTAATACAATAAGTAAAACATAAAATTTGAAATAATTGAAAGAAAATAAAAATCACCAATTAATATTTATGCACCGAATGCTTGATTATTTTGACCGCGGGTAGTTATTATATTTAAAGTATTTTTAATTTTGCGTCAACAGACACTGCAGCCGGGCGTGTGCGACACGCCTATTTTACAAAAATAATGTTTTGTTTGGGCGTCGGCCGATGTTTATTTTGATTTGATCTGTCAGACATGAATATACACAAAAGTATGCTTGTTTTATTTTTGCTGCTGGCAACATTACGCTAACAATGGCGCTAGTAGTACGATGTAACAAGTAAAAATGAAATGATTTATTAAGCCTATCAGAAGTATTATTTGCGAAATTTAGTTATGTACTAAAGTAGTTAAAGTATTTATTCTTTTATATTGTAGTAGCTAGCATTTCTGCTATGCGTTGTTCCGAAATAATCGTCATTAGTAAGTTTTTAAATAACAGAATCAGAAAATCGTTTACTTATAAATTTCAATTTAAAGGTACTTAAATAAATAACGTTATAATATGTGTTTATCATAATGAATAGAGTATTCTTATAAAAATATCAAACATTTCTGAAACTCTGAAGCTGGCAAGGGCGTTGACATATTGCGTCCCCCATTCCACTAAACTTCTCAGACGTATTCTATACGCAATGCTATGGTTTACGTAAAGGCTTGGGCGTAGGCAGGGTGTGGCGAACGGGGCTGCAGTACTAGGGCGTTGGCGGGAAACAAAGAATACCTAGTACATCTCGCGTATAGTTATTGCGAAACGAAGCCATACGAGACATATCGGTGTTATCTTGTTGTTGAATGAAAACCTAGCAACAACTTGTTTCAATGTAAACATTTTGTTATTTTTTTTTTGTAGTCGAAGCTCAGTACTTTTTTTTATTAAATTCTATGAGTATTCAAATTTTATTTTAAGGTTTCTGAAGAAAAGGTTTTTTTTTAGATTGTGGCTATGAAATATAGACGTAGCCAAACTATTTTCAAAAATTACTATGTGAACTTAGTAATTAATACATAATGTAATAATAATAGGCACTATAGATTACTTTCAGCATAGTCTCGCCCGTGAATAATTTTGTGCTTGTGTATAATATTAGTTTACTTTATTGATGTTAGTGGGTCACTGCCAGTGGGATGATATACCTACTTTATAGATGTAAATTTTGGTAAGAGTAAGAAGTAACCCTAGCTAGTGGGTAACCAATACCAATTTTATTTATTAACCAAGTCATACATAACATCTTTTGTACATACAGTTGATAAACATAACATCCAAAAAGCGCGGATATTTTTAAATCGTTATCGATTTTTGTGACCCCAAAGCACATGAGGGGTGATATCTAACGTATGCATATATTGTGTACCTATATCTGTCTATAGCATTGTAATTCCAAAACAATTGATCGATTATGAAGTTTATTTTCATTTGAAAGCAAATAATTACATGATTGAGAAGGTTATAGCAACAGTTATGAGGAACTGTTCACCCTACTGAAAATAATGCAACTCTTTTTTAAAACTTGAGCAAAAATATGATCCAGCATGAAAAAATATATATGGCTACTTATATTATAACCATACCGACTGAATATATTTAATTCATATATTATGTATATTTCTTAAACATATACGTTTCAATTTATCCTGAATGCGTCTAGTAATGAAATTTGATACTCCGTGCGTAAGAACTTTAATGTATTGATTTTATCATACCATAGGTACAGAATTAGGGATTGCGCCAGCCGTCACTGGATTGGCTTAATAAGGTACATTGCCTAGGTACCAAAAACACATGTTTTGTTTTCAGTAACCAGTATTTTTTAAACGTGCCGTTAATTAATAACTCTAGTTCATAATGATCACAGTTTTTTTTTTGTACTGAGAAGTACAGTTTCCGGTTAATTCTCATAGTTAATGTTGTTCTTAAATTGTTTACCTTTATTGATAGATTTCCCAGGGCCCAACCTCATCAATTATATTGGTATCTAGGTACTCTAAAATGTCAGTAGGGTAATTTCAGTCACAGGTCATTGAGTGTGAACTTTATAACCCATAGAGACGATTGGCGCCGTGATACAACGAATTATTTAGCATTTAAAGCGTGGGTTTGGTAGTGTATTTATTTATTTTTACCCGCTACGACTTACAGATGGTAGTTATATGCTTTTAGGGTGGTAGATTCTTAACATATTATATTTCATTATTAGTATTTATGTTTTGTATGTTCAAGTTTCTGATCGGTGTGGATTAAAACGATTATTAATAAAACAAATAAGATTTCATTAAAAAAATAATTTATTATTTTAATCCTATTGAACTTAATACCACTGTAGACGTATAGAAAATAATACGCTAACAGAACGGTATTATTAGATTCCTAGGTTTTGGCATTTAGTGGTGGTAGAGAGGAGCGGAGTAGGAGATAGGAGCGGCGAATTTGGCGACGGGGGCAGCGTGGACCACGGGGGTTGCGGCGTAGGCCAGCTTAGCGACGGGGGCGGCGTGGTACACAGGGGCGGATTGGTAGGCCACGGGCGCGGCTTGGTAAGCTACAGGAGCGGCCTGGTAGGCGACAGGGGCAGCGTGGTAAGCCACAGGGGCGGCTACCTTAGCGACGGGAGCCACGATCTTAGCGGCGTGGGCGAGGGGCTCTCTGTGCACGACTGCGTTGAATCCGTTGTGGTCGTCAGCGGTGTACTCCACGGTGCGCTTGGTGCCGTCGGGGTCGACCACGGAGTAGGAGCCCTGCACGGCGTCGCCGTCGCGGGTCTCGTGCTGGGACTTGGAGTCGCCGGTGAGACCGTCCTGCACATCGTACGCGAAGCTGTACTTCGGGTGCGCGTCGAACTCCTCGACGGCGAGCTTGGCGACGGGCGCGGCGTACGCTACGGGCGCGGCAGCATATGCGTGCTGGGCATATGCTGGAGCCGCTGCGTATGCTACTGGACCAGCTGGGTATACTCCAGCGCTGGCGGCTGCCACCAAGCAGGCGAATACTACAAACTGTGGGCAAAAGAGTCAATAATTATAGGACGGTTTTTTTAATTATGTGATCGTTTCAGTCAGCGTGTCTGGTTATTTGGTTCTGTAGTACCTTGAATGCCATTGTGTGGTGATTGAGTTGGGCGAGGATGTTGAATGATGCTTGGCGAGGAGAGCTTGTAGTTTTTATATAGATGGCGGGGGCGCACCCTTTCACTGAGCGACGTCGCATGGCCGTGAGTTGGAGCCCCAGGGCGCTATTTAATGCGGTCCCCATATACATTTTAGGAAGCTCCTTGATTTTGGTCAAATACTAAATTAAAATAGCATTTATGTGTTATCATTAGACATATGTAGCTCAACAACTTTTGCAAGTATTTGAGTTTTTGCAATCAATTTCACGACAGCTTTATGTACATAAATTATTTTAGTATATGATCTTTGGACAGCTTTAGATACCTACACTTGGAATAAATTGTTATAAATTTTATACGGTAATTCAATATGAGTAACCAGATTACCTCTACAAAATGTTTGCCTTTAATCTTTAAAAAACTAGTATTCTTAACATAGGTTGCTTTTTGGAGGATGAAATGGTCTAATTTATGGGCACATAATATGAAACCAGTAAATAAATTATTTGTAGTAAGGTTTTAATATAAGCTAAAATAAAAAAAGCTTTTTTTGACAGACTGGAGAGCTTTTAGACATTAGTCTTTTATACTTACTTTTCGCGCATTCTTCCCGAAAGTAGGATGAATTACACGATGTTGCATTTATAGGTAGGTGCACTTTATATATCTACGTCTAATTTACTTAGGTACCTGTATGGGCATAGCTTCTCAACATTAAGGTTATAAATATTACGACAACGTTTACGCATGTCGGCAACATAGTTTAACTAAACATTCGAAGAAACTAGTTAGTGAACCTTGGTGCGGTCAAGTTTGTAAGATGAATGATCTCCAACTACATGTTCATACATCATTATAATTTAGATAGATTCGCTTGTCATAGTGTCATCACTCTCACGTCTATACACACTAAATAATAAGAATCTGAATGTGGTTATGTAGAGATGAAATGTTAAGAATTTTGAGGATATACGGAGTCTCGATTCTGCTATTAAAAGTGTTGTTTGAATGACCGAAAAAAATGACCGAATGACCTACTTCACTTGGTATTTTTTACGAACATTACAATGATATTTTACTGTAGGCTTATCTGCATACGAAAATAAGGCATAATGACAAGTACACTGACATGCATTTAAAATAGCTGAATCGAGACCCAGGTCTTTAATCAAGCCATAATCATTTGGTTCAGGTATTTAGAACTTGTATGTAGACATAGGAAGGTGGACATATCTACTATCTATATCTATATTTTACTGTAAAATTCTGGTGTGTTCCGATTATATGAAATGTTATTTACCAGGTATAGTGCTTCCTAATAACCTACGGATAACTAATTATTTAGTATATCGAGTCAGGATACAAAATCGAAATTATGTTCTGCATAATGCTTTGCGAAAGAAAGAAAGCTAACTCAAACACCTACAATCAGTTTCAGCGACTGAAACCGAAAGTCATAAAATCCCAGTTTACTAACAGTTCACGCCAGTTCCGGTACCATAAACATACAGCCGACCATAGTTTCCTGTAACTGGAGCCGGCCCTTGTCGGCTGAGCTCAAGGTCGCCGGAATCAGAGCAGTCGGTCACCGCCCGCACCGCTCGCGGCTTACACTGCTTTCCAGTTTTACTGCAGCTATATAAACTATAGACATATTATGTTCCGATAATATTTTTGCAATCCTCTTGTTGAAAATATAACGTTTTTGTGTATGACTGATTTTTAAGTTGGGTTACATAAATCAAAATGATTTCCTTTAACTAATAGTTGACTAAAATATGAATTAAATTGTGAATAGCAATTACATATGTTGCTAAATACAAACAATCAGGTATTTATTTAAGTCCTGATTTTTTGGTATATTAAAAACCAAAGTTCATAAGGCTCCTTTTTAAATGTATCATTCTGAAAGTAAATGAAGTTCAGTACTTTTTCCGGATGACGGTACCGACGGCGACGCAATCATACTCTTCAAGATATTTATTTCTTTATAATCCTTACTGCCAGTGAAAATAAAGTTGCCTTACTCCATAGTTTGCGCGGTCTCTCTATCTAAATGAATCATATAATCTGCATTGCAGACGTTACACAATAACGAGTAAGTTTTCTGTTATTTGATTATCTAGATCTAGATATTAGATTTATTTCACCAACGCCATAAATATTGTTTCGTTGGCGAGTCAAAACATGATTTATGTCCTAAGAAATTAGAGGACAGAGTCAATTAAGAAGTAAGTAAAAAATAAAATTTCAGGAGTAAAGCTCCAGTAAATATTATTGTCATTTTACCCTATAGATACTCCACATGATTAGTGTTACTTGCATTTAACGCAGGTGCCTTTGAATTATACGCCGTAAATGGTAAATAGTAATTATGTAACGATTGAAATACTTTTTATTGTGAGGAAAATCGCTAAGGTAAAAGATTTATAGAGTAAATAATGTAATGTAAAGCAACAGACTAGGGAGCCATAAAGAGTAGGAGCGAAATTTACAGCGGCGACGTGTGCTCTTGTTGTAAGTAATGTCTGTTGCCCAACGCTCAAGGATGCCACGCCTTCAACCTTAGAACATTATAATCATCCTGTTTTAAATTAGACAAGGTTAATTATTTTTTATATGGATATTGGTTTAACACACTAATGTTAGGTTGACTAGTTAATTATATTCTCTTTTAAATATGTTTATAGTAGAGTTAAACTTGTATAATTTGGTATGGTATTCTTGTGCACTGTTTTTGCAATGATTTATTGCCTATAATTAAATGTAGTAAAATACTTGAGAAAATCCCGCCTTTGTGTACATAACTAAGGCTAAAGATAGCATCTTAATTAAATTAACATAACATACTCAATGACGGTATTCAGTGTAACAGAAAATAAATGAGAAACCGTTTATCCTAAAGCTTTTGAAATCACATATGAAATCTGAAAGTGACATTAAAAGCCTATTTTTTTTAGTTTCTGCAAAAAAACATAGAAAAGTTCCTGTTACACATAAGTGTGTTGGTACACTTAATTACAGCTTAGGAATACTATTGGTTCCTTAAATAAAATGACGAATGTGAATTCGTTTTCCACATACGAAACAGAAAACTCTAATACCAAAATATTAGCAACTATATCTAACATCCAGATGTATCAAAGATAAGTATTTGGAGATTAATTAGCTGAGGTCAGTGGCCATGGTCCCACGATCGTTAGGCCTCGGAATGAAGACAATAGTGGAACTGGCTTGACTAGTTCCGCTGCTTGCCTCGTGTTACAACTACTCGTCACCCTTCCATTGTTTTTGTATATAAATCTGGTCATCGTTCATGTTCTGTAAAGAGTAAGGTTGGAGGACTCGCGCTTACACTATGCCACGGCTTCCAATAATCTTAAAAGGCAAAGTATTGGTCAACATGTGCCTAAATCATAAAATTATTAAATCGTAACCATGTTCTTCTGTATCCATTAGGAGCATTAGTTGTCAATATATTACAAATTACTGTAGCAAGTTATTAATTCAATCGCTTTTTACCTTTGAATAGTTATTCAGTCAAGGAAAACGGTGAGCTTTATTAGTGAACTATAATGAATAATTCTTAGAATAAGCTTACGACCACAAGAGATAGTAACTAACTTAATCATAGAGATTTACCTCTTAGTAAAAAACTACTTCGGCCTATTTCATATGTTTCCTGTTTTACAATTTAATGGCTTTCCGGCTAGTAAATAGAAAGATGTCATTTCATTGAAATAATTAATGATCAAGTAGCTATGCTATAAATTTCACACCTCTTAATAAAAATAAACTTCTAAATATACCTACATCTCAATCAATTACGCCCGCAGGTAAAATGATTTCTCAATAACTTGTCTTTTACGACAAAGTAGCGTATATCTAATGGCGTAGACCAATAACTAATCTGCATTTATTAATAAGGCCCTAGTATGTTACCCACACGTGTACATTGTTGTCCTTGTTCTGATTTATAAATAACGAGTGATATTCATTTAGTTGCCGTCACCGTGTCGGCTCGATACGATAACGATTTAAAGTTCATCGGCGCAATTTGCGAACATCTGTTACCATTCCACATGTCTCGTAATTACCTCTATATACGTATGTATTCACGTAACACTAAGCGGCGACTCGTTTTCTTCATAATTTGGTCCAAGGTCGCCGTAATAAGATTACTTTGACAGCTTTACAATATCGCGTAACAAAGGTTAGGCGGTGTCGCGAATACTTAAATAAACTCCAGTAAATGACGAACGAATTGCCTTTTAGTGACAGTAAAGGAATATAAGGTTCGATAAATACATTTGTAGCTATGTTTATGCTGCTATTAACTGGTTATGTGGATGTTGGAGCAAAAATAGTGTGCTTTAAACCTACAGGTGACTCAGTTTTCCAGTATCTTCAAGTAATATAGTTTTGGTTACATAATCCGAGTAGATTGCAATTGGAAAACTTCATATTATATTAATTGCATCTATAAACTGATGAATAATTCATATTAAATATATTTGTATATAGTTTTAAATAAGTTAATAAATAAAAAAATAAATAGAATTTACAATAGATTTCTCGCTATTAAATATGAATTCTCCAGGCGTAGTGCGTACATTACGTTATCACTATTCTCGCCACCTTATTGAAACCCTAGACTGACCACCACCAGACACGCACTGGGTCACTTTTTAAATAATATTAATTATATCATTACCGACCGTTTACGAACAATCGATTGGTATATAAATATTTAGCAAGCATGCAACCAACAAAATGAATGTGCATACATTAACTGTCACGCCCTGCGCTGTAATCTTTCACTCGTATCGACAGACCGATGAATGGTTATTCATTTGTTAGTTGCGATTCGCGCTACGTATGTATTTGAAACAATAGTGGGGCTCCACCTTGACATTATATACGTGTAATGTCGATGGCTATCCGACTGCTGTCCGTCCCAACTGTAATGACAGCTTAGGTAACCAGAAGATGGTAATTGATAACCGGAGATAAACGATTTATAACAAGACCGGTTTGTACGAGTTAACTTGTCGTTCGTTTAATGGATTAATTGTGCGATGAGTGTTTAAGTGGGTGTTGTAATTGTATGCCTTAATCTTGGTATTACAAGTCAATAAAATTACCTGCACCTTATAAATAAAAATGTGTACAAAGTGTTCTGTAAAGAACACTTTGTACACACAGAAGTTTTTATTCAGGTATTCAAATTCTCCTTAGATTTTATTTGAACTATGATTATTTATGATAAATGTAGAGCAGTTTTAGACAACTTTATTTTCAGTTGCCACAGCTATAACTAGCTACTTATATGTATTGACTATAATAATAGTTTGATATCTATCGTAAATCTATTTTCAAAGTTAACTTAAGAATGGCTACGAGAATTGAAAGACATTGTAAAGCTCTAAATTATTATATAACGAATAGGGATGGCGGGCGGTCGTTGTTGCTCAGCTCCCTTTTCATCGTGAATGTATTCAAGGAACGCGGCGAAGTCGGTTTCCTCAGTTAGCCTCTCGTGCATTCCACCCGATGTCAAATCACACTCTGCCAAATTTGACTGCTTGCACGGTGCTGCCAACATCTGATCCCGAATACGCCCAAGGCGGTTAAACCTTGACGCTCCTCTTTACACTCCGACACGGCCATCTTGACAAGTCACACGTCCCTGTGTGATGCTCCTGTAAGAAAGAAAACCAACTGCAATATCCAAAGGCCTTCGCTCGGCCAATCCTGACCAACATTTGGTTAAGGGTCTTATTACGTAACAAAGTACAACACACAGTATAAAGTATCCCATCACACATAGTTCGTTACGATCACCTAAATCGAGTGACCGTAACTCATGCCACCTCCATGGAGTGACGTAAACCACCACACATTGTTCGTTACGATCACCTAAATCGAGTGACCGTAACTCATGCCACCTCCATCGAGTGACGTAAACCATCTCACATTGTTCGTTATGATCACCTAAACCGAGTGACCGTAACTCATGCCACCTCCATCGAGTGACGTAAACCATCTCACATTGTTCGTTACGATCACCTAAACCGAGTGACCGTAACTCATGCCACCTCCATCGAGTGGCGAAACCACAACACTAAGAACCATATCACCTACACCGTGTGATATGTTCCATTGCTAACAACTGTTCGCTAATCAGATAAAAACACTAAAATCTCTCACCGGATTCAACTGTTTGGTGACCAATGGCTGGCCCCATAGTACAAGCACCCACCCGGCGCTCTACGTTGCCGCTGCCAACCTTGGTGTTCCTTTCCAGGCAGCGAGCAGCGATGCGACCTGGCTCGCCGAAGCAGTAGCACGCAGGCGACAATGCTTTGTTTAGTACACCCTTGCCTTGGGTATCTTGCTGTTTGTTTGTGGATTCGCACGTCCTCGTACGACTGTTCTCGCCAAGATTTATCGGATGATGTAGTCGAGGTGCTCCTTGACGAATGGCGATGAGCTCGTGAATAACGTCTTCTCTCGACATAAAACTGAAGAACTTTTCAGTAAACGCTAGTCTACAGTATGACACCATGACCATCGGCGTTTCGAGAATCAGGATTGAATTCTTGGAATGCTAGCTTTGTGTCAACCGTGCTAAGCCGTGCTTGTGTAATTTACAGCACGTATTAATTCCATCATGATAAATTGTTGCATTTCAAATATTTTTTTCCAACTGTCAGATTCACTATTTAGGTTAGAAACAATATTCTGACAATAATACTGGGCGGTTACGGGTAATCCCACTTCTGATAACGAATAGGGATGGCGGGCGGTCGTTGTTGCTCAGCTCCCTTTTCATCGTGAATGTATTCAAGGAACGCGGCGAAGTCAGTTAGCCTCTCGTGCATTCCACCCGATGTCAAATCACACTCTGCCAAATTTGACTGCTTGCACGGTGCTGCCAACATCTGATCCCGAATACGCCCAAGGCGGTTAAACCTTGACGCTCCTCTTTACACTCCGACATATACGTAAATATAGTAAAACCCAAATATTAGTAGTTCATCACGTTAGCTTCACTCGTGCTCTCGCGGCGCCGCACGCTGCACGCTAAGTACCCGACTCTACTAATGTCATTCCTCAAGCTTTGTGGGGCGTGTCACGAGCTGACGAGCGTGTGGCAACGGACGCACGACTCCTGTGTAGTCTAGTACAAATTATAGCTACTTTATGCTCCCCAAAATCTAATAGGATTTTGGTCATCGTAGCGTCTTGGCTAGAAAGCCCCTGAATATAACATGAACCTTAATGTAAGACATATCTGTCAAAGTTACGTATAGAGTTGTTTCAATCTTACCAGGAAACAAACTTTGCGTTTTACTTCTATAACTAAATTTTCAACTGAAATCAAGTAATGTGTAAAACAGGATCATGTTCAGTGGATGCAAATCTAAAATAAGAGACGAGTTGTTTCAACACAGTACATTTTTATGGACTAAAAGCAATTGATTTGATGATAATGTTTGCAATTAGATTCAATTATAAATACGGATGTCGTAATAGGTTTTCCCAGCAGGTGGCGTACAGGCAGATTAATGTGCTGTGCGTTACCTGTGAATTAAGACACGTATCTGTAACAGTTGTCTCGCATTCATAGGAGCGTGAGGAAGCAGTGAAAGCTTATTTATTATGCACATGTAGCACTATAGCTGACAATTAACGCTCGCAACTAGCAATTAAATAGCTTAACTAGTTGTAAATAAGACGACAATTAAGTGTTGTTTTTATTACTTTCAAATAAGGAATCATTGATTGTGATTTGAATTATTGAGTAATGTCATATGCTAGTTAGCTTTTTACTGGAATATAAGTATCTACAGAACCAAACGCCATTGTTTAAATAATAGCGACGCATAAAAGGTACATTGCGCAATTTTGTTTATTGCTTCGCAGTGCAAGCGTACAAGAGACTTGTTTGGTATTAAAAGTGTATTGTTTTGTAAAAGTCTGTGCTTTGTATGCGTTCATCTAGTCAATGATACGTATCGTGTGACACAAGACTGCAGTTGTCTGTAATCTTTGGAATATGTTTAGTTATTGTGTTCACGCGTTAAATGGTGCAATTGAGTCTACCGCTTACATACGTAAAAAGTCCGTCGCGTGGCTGAACGCTAAATACATGTGCATATTTTATTTTATTTGTAATTGGTATCGGTATGAGACAGCCTCGAATCGCAGCTTAAAGTGTTATCCTTTTGTTTATTATGTTAAACTATGCTGAACAAGGTATCCGTGACTTACCTAAACTGTTTCATGGTTTTTAAAAGATAATATACTCGCTTTAATTTTAATCCATCCTCGTTTCGAATTAGATAAATATATAATATGTAGATAGAATATTCTCCATTATACACCATTAGAATTAAATAATAATACAAATACATCAACAGTAAAGCAGTAAAACAATTATATAAATAAATATTACTACAGCTGAATTACGTAGCTTAAACCGGGATACATTTCTCTAAGAGATTTAAAAAACATTTGTTTTTCTGGGTATGTACATAAAATTATATATGTATGGAAATCGATCATATTTAAGCATCATAAAAGTAATGACTACATTACAGTTTAAGTAACCCAGCCTTCAAACATGACTTAATAACATTTGTTTTGCATCGGAATTACTTTTGATATTAACACATACGAGTGCATTTAATTAAGTCCGTTGCTCTTTAGTTCACTTGTTTTATAGCAATCGAAAGCCAGTTGTCATTTAAATAGTGCTTGTCGAATCTGGTCGCGAAAACTATAAAGTCAAGATCTTACTGATCTAAGATAGTGCAATAGAATTATAATTTTAATTGCGATACGATCTTTGAACTAGTTTCGTGTTGAAGAAATACTTAAGAGTCGAGATTTGGCATGTAATTATCATTGACAAAAAAGTAGAGCAGAGGTTTCAAACAAATTGTGTCGTTGTGTTTTTCAGTTCACAGGAAAGCTACAAATCTGATGGTAAGTTTACACAGGTGAACAGGGACTTGATCTTCCATTGCTGAACTAGATTGCCAACGACGCCAGCTCTGAAGATTTTTGCTAGACTTTTAAATGATCATCATCATCATCATCATCATCAGCCAAAAGACTTCCCATGCTGAACAAAGGCCTCCCCCCTAGAATGCCACAATGCAACGCCACAATCCTCATTTCGAATTTAAGACTGCTATATTCTGTTATCAAAAAATTTAAATATTTGCAGTTTTTTATATTGAGTTGATTGTATTACGTATATAAAAAAATCTAAACTTACACATGTAAAAGTAAGCACTAAATAAGATACATAGGCAGTTTAAGGAATGTTTCGATCATAAACAGCTATCTCAGTCCATCTAACATCATGATAACGCACTAAGTAGACGTTAGCTTTCTTCGTCACGTACACTAAGTGTCAGCCGACAGCCTTACACTTATGCTAATGTGTCTCACATAATACGCATGTGCGTACTATGTAATAAATAAAATGTTTCTTAAATACTGTGAAGATGTTTTGCTTCTTTCTATTGTAAGTAGGCAGGATAATATTTATGTCCCATACTTTTGATTTTTCAGTCACGATCAACAAAAAGTTATAAGTTATTTTAAAATGCCACTGTAAATACCTTTATTTATGTCAAATTCTTAGAACAGAAATTACAAAAAAAATTAAGAGTTTTCTAATGTGAGCTTTAGCAAACTTTGTTGAATGCCAACTGAAAATTTTTAAAGCCAATTTTTTTATAGTTAGTTAATTAATCGATCTGAGTAGGATAAGCAAGAGGTAACAAAAATGTCAACTTGATTTTCAAACTATTACTTTTTCTAAAATAAAAAGACTTGCACCACAAAGAAATAAATACATAGATGCTGGTATACGTAATACTACATGAAATGAGAGTAACGTTCAGTTGTCTGTCAAGGAAAGCGTTTAGGTTCGCGGCGAGTTTGGTAGCGGAATATAAAGCAGACTCGCCTGTCGCAAGCCTCTGTCTCTGACGCATTCCTGAACACCAATGAGGTCAATCATTTGAGTCAAGGCGATTATGCACCACTTTTTAAGAACTACAACTATGTGTACTCTAAATTTGAATTTTAGATGTAATGTGGCCAGTAACGTAAAGAGTTTAGTCACAATGTGAAACTTATTCTTTTGTTTCGTCATTCTTTATTTGAACAGCTGAAGTAAAGGATTTTTCTGCTAATGTCAATTTATGTAAAGTTAGGCACATAAAAATATAGGTTCATTTTTTGCAACACAATAATGTTGTAGGAATATCTCCAAAAGTTAAATCATTTTATCCTAATCACATATCAAAACAACTAAGTAATTTGATTGATAAGTTAAGCAAGTATTAAAATGTTTCAAATGTATAATTTTTGCATAACCTTAACTGTCCAGCTTTCAACTTACCTGCATTTTTATAATAACAATAATTATAGGGTAGAGGTGGTTTCCTGGCTTTAACAAAGGGTCAAATAACATTGACCTTTTGTTTTGTTTGCTCGAAATCCGAGCGGCAAGGTCAAACGGTCCGACTGTTATACGTAAAAGGACTCTTTACGATGTAATAAGATAAATGAACTTAGTACTTGTGGTGGTCTGAAAGTTTACGAGGACCGGATGAGTGCAAGGTTGTGGGTTGTCCTTGAGGCATGTAATGTGTTTCACTGTCACAAAGAAAGGAAATAGGCAGCAATAGGCCATAATTATTAAAGTGATTATTAACATAAATCCATTTTTGGTAACGTTATTTTTACCACTTAAAAGTGTGTAATGACTGCTATGAAATTTACATGGGACTACTTCTGAAATATGTACTATATCGATGATCAAAATTCAACATAGATATTTTTTAAAATCAATACATTATTGATATCGCGTAGATAACAAATAGAAATATCATAATCGAATAGAAAACTTCCTCATTTGGAAATCAGTTAAACAGGAGTTTAATTTTCACAGATACAAGAATGACAAATACTTTTACAAATAATTTTCGTGCAAGAACTTTTGCGCAACACCAATCGCTTATCGCTGCGCCATTGGAATCTTGATGAATTAGCTACTACCTACCGCTGACTAATATAAGGAAAATATCGAAACAAAAGTACTATTTGTTATAAAGAACTGAAATTGGGAAAACTCGGTACGACCCAGTTGTACCCGAGCTACTTTTTCCTCTTTGTAAAAGTCCTTAAGTTAATGACAGATGCAATATTCTAATATTTTTATTCTTATAGGTGATCTAAACATGGAATACCTACAGTAATACCGAGGACTGAATTCGCTGGTGGAGGTTATGTAGGCAGTTGATCAATCTAGATTTCTGATTTACGTCAAAATTCGTAAAAACTGCATTAATTATCTGCCCGTGACCATGATACCTGCAGAGGTGTCGAAACGTAGTACCTAAAATCAAAATAAACCGCGACAAAATCCGTAGTTTTATTTCAATGTCCAACATTCCCGTAATTAAAAAAAACCTTCATCATAAGGCCCCGTTTATTTTTATATCCCACAGAATAGTAAGTATGAACTTTTCTTGTGTCACAAACGCTTTACGCATTTCAACAATCGAATCGAGGTCGATGATTTAATAAAACCTCCTTAGAGTATTTTACTTCTCAGTTGTATGACCCATTAAATTAATACTCAAGTAGGTAAGTGATAACCAGTAAGGACATAACCAAAATACAGTTTTTAAAAGGTATAAAATAATGAGGTAGTATTAAAGATTATTACATCAGCATATGTTTGCAAAAAACTCAAGATTCCAAAACGGATTTGGATTAGCCTATAGAATGTATCTAGATTTTACCATATTGAGAATTATGTATGTTTTAAGTGACTCTAAACTGATAGCATGTCACCATTAAAAGAGTTTTCGTTAAAATAATTATTTCCCTTGATTTGCAAGACGGATGTCAATGTTTTTGCACCTACGATATAAGACCAAAATAGATACCTATTTTTCTTAACAAAACGAGAACTCTCTTATCTCTGTTAAATTATTGAAAAAGAGCATTGTCCATCTCTTATGCTTATTACTTTTTTAATTCACATTCATTGTAAATGTATTATTTAATCCAACGACGTTATTATCTCTACAATCAATTCGTATAAGTTTTCCTCATATTCGTGCATTCAAAAGACATCAACGAGCGCACATTTGTGTCAAGTATATTGATTTGTACTTAAACTTTCGATTAAATGGATTTCTTTTCATATGAGACATATTTAATATGCTTTGAATGGAATAATTAAGATAAAATGAATACTAGAGAAAATTTATTGCAAGCAGTTTTTGACTGTTTTTTTTTTTTTTGCAATTGAATAAGTAATATTTCAGTTGTAACAAAACCTTTTAATTGATTGCATGCTACAGTATTTATGTTTGAATGTTTGACGGGAGCAGTAAAAGGTCACGTTTATTCAATGCACGCGCTGAAAAGGTCACACGTACGGCTGTACTACTCAGCACTGTTGACAACGAAACGAGTAAGTAGAGTTATTGTATCGTAATGCTGTAGAAGGTTTTTAGACACGTATTTCATTGTCTGTTTTCCCCGAAGGATAATATATCCGTAGAAGAAATATTGCATGTGCTAAGACAAAGCATATTGATGGTTTTGGTAATTCTTTTTAGTCTCTTACTAACTCTTTCTTATTTACGGCTTCTTTAAATAAGAATAATTAGAAGCTTTAAATAAATTATAAACTAGTCTTTGTAGTTATTCATTCTTATTACTTTTATATTGACGACCATCGTGGTCTAGTGGCGTACGCACCAGTTTTTAAGGTGTCGCTATCTCTGAGGTCCCGGGTTAATTCCCGGACGGGTCAATGTAGGAAGTCACTTTTCTACAGTGTCTCGGGTCTGGGTGTTTGTGGTACCTTCGTTGTTGCTGAATTCCATAACACAAGTGCTTAATAGCTACTTACTTTGGGTTCAGAGCAATGTATGTGATGTTGTCCACATTTATTTATTTATATTCATTTATTGGTTTCTTTGGCTTGGATTCTGTATTTTTTTGGTCAAAAAGTTTGGTTTTCAATATCGTTCAGTTTATTTATCATACTTATCTATGACCCTCATCTGCTCCCTCAAGCTATGAGCTTCAGTACGTTGGCAGCTACGCCGCGCATGCGCCGTACTTGCGCAACAATTGGCAACCTTGTGAAGGACGCGCGTGCTCACGCCGGGAAAATGGCCGCCGTATGTAGCGCGCATTCTCATGAGCTGCTGCGACGCCGGACCGAGGGTAGTTCAAGGGTGGAAGCGACGAGTAATAACTGGCACACCTTGCGTAATGCTTTTAAGGTTGGACTTAGTAAGCTGCCACCAAGAAGGGTCAATCAAGGGTGGATAGACTAAATGTAATCAATCGTATCATGTATTTTATTACATAAAGCTTATACGATTTAATTAATATTTTCTGTGGGTAAAACGAAAGAAAAGTGATTGAGTCGAGGGTGATTCAAGGGTGGATTAGCTTTTACTTATTACTTGGTAGATATTTACATTTCATTATAGTTCATGAAAAAAAACTGACGCTTTTAACACAAGCTTTTCAGTTCAGATATGGCTTGTAAGTAAAGGAACACTTATCCATTATCACCATATCATCGATCATTTGTTTATTTCTAAATAGGTAATATTAGATTAATTATATTTTGTGACTAAATAAAGGACGTTTCCTGATATTTTAAGGTTATCCAGGTAATTATTTTAAGGTGAAAATTCAATGGCGTTCAAATGTTCACATACAATTAATTTGTCAACTGACCACGCCTATAATATATTGCTCTCGTGCCGGTATTAAGGTTAAGTACTAATTATACACTGAACTAGAATTCTAATTTAAAATATAAATAAAAAGCTTAAAAAGGTTTCTTTTTATTTTGAATAGGCAGTCTAGATTCAAATACTACTTACTAACTTTCTTTCCGTCAGACATTTTCAATTTGTAGATTACGTGAAATATACCACTGAACAATCAAATGTACCGAAGCACAAAACTAGGCATGTTGTTGCTACTACCCATAAACTTGCGACGTAACAAAGTCCATACGAGTAGTTTTTCACTATTTAGTAAAGGAACAAGTATAATGATTGATTTGGTCCCTAGGTGACCACGGAAAGTCGCTAGCTATGTTTCAATTATCACGAAAACCACTTTTCTACATTTTCAGGGGTCTTATGGTACATATATTATGTTGTCTCTGAATTCATAACATTATTTGGCTAATTACTTTGGATTCAGGTCAATGTATGTGAAATTATTATACTTAGTATTCATATACTGGCAGACGTAGTCTGGTCCGGTCCCATTGACATATGCGTACAAAATTTGAACCACGTCAGTCTAGGATAGGAATCGAATAGTTGGGTGACAAACAGACGTATAGAAGAATTATATATTATGGTAATTAAGCTTTTTCATGAAGTCATATCATTAGCTAGCAGACCATGTAGTCCTCGACCTCCGTCCTTGTGAATACATTCACCTGAAAACTGTAATTGTCATGCAAATAAGTAGATGACAGAATTTTAAACAATGTTGTAAAGCTAAAAATAGACAAGTCTAGTTAGTCTCATTAGTAAAACATAGCATTTTGAAATGTTTTTTTTTTTGCAGATGGTTAGTGACTAGCTTTAAAATAACGGTTTTAAAGATACATACTTTGTAGTTCGAGCTTGTCTTTTCATTAAATTGAATAGGAAAGGAATTTAAATTCTCAGGAATAAGCTGAAAGTCATAATGGCTATAAGTGGCCTTTCTATTATTTTACTCACACCACTCTCGCATCAGTACATGTTTTTAGTGTTTACTACACGTAAATGTTTTACACGTATGATTTTGGATACAATCATATTTCACACAAACCACGTGTAGCTTACCTTCAAAACCTTTGAACAATTTCTAGTTCACAGAAACAGAGTCATCACAAACTTGTCTTGACTAGTTTTAACATTGTAAGGATGTTATTTATGTTTACATTTCGTAATTGTAACAAGTTTATTGCAGAGCCTGTTTGAAATGTCTATCCGCAAAAGTGCGTCGCCGAAACTAGAGCACTATTGCTGTATGTTATGTACGCAACTGTAGCACGGGGTACATATAAAATAATATGCAAATTGTAATAGAATCTGATATGAAATTGAACCTAGGTTTTTAAACTAAAGTTCGACTACAAAGCTGTTATCGCATTGCGCTTTTATGAAAATTATGTACTTAGTTAAATCGTTCATAACTTAATGCGTTTGTTCTAAACATTACCTGGACTTAATAAAATATGGTATAACTAATGCAAGGTTAATCGGAATATAATTTAAACTTCGGTTGCATATTAATTTACAGCTTAACTTTGAACACATAATTCCACGAAAGTTGCTAAGTAAACAAAGACATCCCTTTTGACTGTTAATCATTGTACATTACTTTTCAAAGCATACGCCTGATGCCATAACAATAAACAGGTGTCAATACATGATAAATAAACATAAATTGCCTGAGTGTTCTATGATCACTTCATTCCACCGAAACTATTCAAATAATCTATTGTTAAGCAATCCTTGTTTCTACTTCACTTTAAACGGCATTATGACCGTGAAGATCGCAAAATAAAAATCCTGAAAAACACGGTATTTCGTGAATTGAGCGAAGAATCGGTGTGACCGCGAGGTTTCGTGGGCCAGGTGTGTTGCACAAGCCGCCGCATTGTTTACGTGGCATTGTCCAGTCGTCCCATCGGCCAACTCGTACGTGCGTACTTGAATATATTTAAATTTGGAGATGCCACCAGGATGAGGCAAGCGCACCACCAACTACTATAAATGCCGTTAGTATCAAACTAAGGGTACAGTTCACAGCTCCAAGCATCCCTGAACACACCTCACCACAAACAGCAGACATGGCATTCAAGGTACGGAGCGCAGTTGGATATCGTGAAGTGAAATAAATAGTGATTGTGAAAAGTGATAAAATAAATGATTATAAAAGTGTCTAAAATATTAAATATTTTTTCCAAAACTGTTCACCAAAATATAAAAATACGATAAGTGTTTCAAGTTGAGAATCGTGAAACATATAAAAAGCATGATGATAATGTTGAGTTACACGTTATTTCTTTTCTTTACAGTTGGTAGTCCTCTCTTGCCTCCTGGCCCTCGCCCACGGCAGCGCGGTGCCCGCGGCAGTGGCGTACGCGGTGCCCGCACCCGTTGCCGCCAGGCTGGAGCAGTTCGACCCCTTCCCCCAGTACAACTTCGGCTACAACGTGGCGGACTCCCTCACCGGCGACTACAAGAGCCAGAACGAGCAGCGCAATGGAGACCTGGTGCAGGGACAGTATTCTCTGGTGGACCCTGACGGCACTCGCCGCGTGGTGGACTACACCGCCGACTCTGTGAACGGTTTCAACGCTGTGGTGCGCAAGGAGCCCTTGGTGGCGGCTGCCCCCGCTGTAGTCGCTGAGCCTGCGGTGGTACCTGCTCGCTACGCCGCCGCTCCCGTCGCCGCTGCTCCCGTCGTGGCACAGCCTGCTGTAGCAGCGCCAGTTGTTACCGCTGCGAGATACGCGGTCGCACCCGCCTACGCCCGCTACGCTGCTGCTCCCGTCGCCACTGCGGTAGCTGCCCCAGTGGCTCCTGCCCCTGTCTACGCTCGCTACGCCGCCGCTCCAGTAGCAGCGCCAGTTGTAGCTGCGCGTTACGCTGCCGCCCCGGTAGCTGCTGCCCCTGTGGCGGCCGCTCCTGCTCCCGCCTTCGCCCGTTATGCGGCCGCTCCCGTCGTAGCTGCCCGCTACGCCGCCCCTGTAGCGACTTACAGTGCTGCATACAGCACCCCCTACGCCGCGTACTCCGCTCCATTTGCCGCCTACAGTGCCCCGGTAGCTGCTGCCTACTCTAGTCCCTACACCTTCGCTGCTTACTCCGCTCCCGTGGCCGCAGCCTACACCGCCCCAGTAGCGGCTGCGTACCGCGCCCCCGTGGCGGCAGCATACGCGGCGCCCGCGCCCACGGCTGCGGCTCCCGCGCCCGTCACCACCATCCGCGCCGCTCCGGCTAAAATCGTAGAATCCAACGATGCCGGATACCGCTACCCTTGAAGAACGTGCTGACTTACTGATGCCTTTATACCTCTAAAGACTTGATTTTATACAACTACTTTAAGATATTTTTTTACGATGAAATAAATGAATGAGATTTTAAAAGTTTTTGTTAAGTCTATCTTTCCATCTTTTAAATAAGCTCATCATCTCAAGTAAATTTATGAATGCTTGCACCCTTCTTATATCTATAGATGTTTGTAAAAAATGCATGCAAATGGTGTCGTTTTCATTTCATAACAGAATGAAATTTTTGATTTATTATTATACTAGCTGTGCCCCGCGGTTTCACCCGCGTTAATATACCGTTCCCGATATCTTTATAGTTACTTTGTTGTACGGGCCGGAAACAAATCCAAAAAAATTAAAGGTTCTGATAATCGGTCTACCCGTTCTTGAGTTATGAATGTACTACCTCTTTAACCCCGTTACGTCGTTAGTTTCTTTACTAATTTCACCCCGCCCTCGCGTGCCAGTCTAGTCAGTCAGCGACATTAAATTATTATTTTTTTGCGTGTTATTTGATTTTGCTATATCTCCTAAAGTATTTATTTAATTTCCTTGGTGTAAAGGAAAAAAAAATCTTCTTGAAATGCCCAAGCCAACCAATCTATTTAAAATTATAAGGATTAATAACGTATTTGTATAAATAGCTTTCCAAGTTAGCACTTTATAAGTGCCCAAGTTTGCAAGTATTTAAATGGATGTAGTATGTTATCCTTAAGAGCTGTACATATAGTATTGCGGACACCATACATTATTTTGTTATATATTAAAGGGTTTAGGAAGCGTTTTCGTTAAAAGCTTTTAGACAACTTATTTTTTTCCGACATTGTCAACCATTATCGTTACTTAAACGCTTTAAGCTGTACCCCTGTTGGCCGGGATAAAAACCTATATGTTAATCCAGGGTATAATTTATCTACATACCAAATTTCAACCAAATCGGTCCAGCCGTTTTTGCGTGAAAGAGTAACAAACAACCACACATCCATTCTCACAAACTTTCACATTTATAATATTAGTAGGATTAACAAAAACATTACTTTAACACGAAGTTGAAGAATGTTTTTATTACAAGAACCTCATTCTACACTGCTATTCGACCCCTAATTATTCGATACAACGCAATTTTCCAAGAATTGAATTTCAACTATCATGTATGATAAATGGGTGGAATAGCAGTCTTTCTGAATAGTGCTTATTCCTGTCTCTTATGATTTTACAGCCAAATGCACGAGGTATTATCGAGGTAGTATCCCATAGTAAGAAGACAGATGGTTGAAGTGACGGTCACGACCATAGGTCTCGATATATTCATAATAATAATAATAATAATGTTTATTTATTAGAAATAATCTAACAATACAACAAATTGGCGAGCCACAAACTAAGCAGAGCTTGTATCTTGTGGCTCTGTTATAGCTAAACAAAATCACTTTCACATAAAACAAAAATCTAATTCTACATTAATAAAAATAAATTATTAAGTTAATACATGTGTGTGTGTGTGAGTGTGTATGTGTGTGTGTGTGTGTGTGAGCGCATGTATGTGTGTGTGTATGTGTTTAGCATGAGCATGTAAGGTGCGATCTATAACAGGGATTCTGTTTCCAAGTACGACAGAGTCATTAAAAATTGGGTTAACTTTATTTTAAGGTCTTTAAGTAAGCAGTCTCCAGGGGAGCAGATTTTCGTAACTTTGTTGTAGATATTGGGAACGGTGTAAGTGGTACAGCGCCTGGCAAGTTCTGAGGTAAAAGGTGGCAAAGGGATTCTAAAAACACGTTTCCTAAGTATGTCCTGGTAGTCGGACCGATTCGCAAGAGTTGAATACATTTTAAGCGTCGCTCTTAGTAGGTACAGCTGTCGCACCCTCAGAACCTGAAAATCTTGGTAAACAAGATCAGTAGGGTACATGTAAGGTCTTCTAAGAGCAACCTTGATTACTGCACGCTGAGCTCTTTCTAGCGTTATAAAGAGGCTCTTCGTGGCCCCTCCCCATATGATAATACAGTATTGGAGTATAGACTGACATAAACCGTAGTAGATATTACGAAGGATGTTAATTGAACAGCAGTTCCGGAGCTTTTTCATGACATGAATTAATTTGCGAACTCTAGCGGACATCGAAAATATATGATCTGCATAGGTAAGGTTACAATCTACATTTATGCCAAGATATTTTATACAGTCGGTGCGAGCCAGCGCTTCGCACGTACAGTTATTAATCTGCGAACAATGATGGTTGATACAACAACAGAATTACCACGAAGAGCTTTCCTCATAAGATAATTTATGAAATTCATCACATATTATAAATATACTAAATGGAAAAAAGACGATGAGATAACAGCTAGAGACAGCAAGCCAATACATTTCGGACATCTCACGAGGAAGGAAAAGTAAATTATCATATATAATAATAATATAATAATCCAGCCTATAAACGTCCCACTGCTGGGCACAGGCCTCTTCCCATACAGGGAAGGCACGAGCATTGATCACCACGCTTGCTCACTGCGGATTGGCGATTTCAGATCCCAAATTTTGGAATCCAGGTTTCCTCACGATGTTTTCCTTCACCGTATGTCAGAAGTGTCTTAGAATAATTAAGAAAGTACATATAACTTTGAAAAGTTACATTGGTACTTGCCCGGGTTCGAACCTGCAACGTCGTGCCTACAAATCCGTTCATTGAACCGCTAGGCCACCACGACTCCAATTATCATAATAAATATTTTTTGTTGGCTTCTTATAACAATACAAATATATAAATTGAAACAAAAAGTATAATTTTGGTAACCATATCGACATCCGTTAATATTTACTTGTATTAAGACTGGGTAAGCCTGTCATTTGTGCATTTTTCTTAGAGGAGAGTTGCATGTGATTCCTGATTGGCAGCACTGAGCAAAAATGATTTTAATACTCTTCAGATATACGTCAGCTTGCATTATAGCTCAAGATCCAAAAAACAATTATACATGTATTGATAGAAGCTATACCATACGACATATCTGGAAAAGTACATTATTCAAAATCATCCTATTTTACAGTTATTGTTTCTAAATTATGTGACTCATCGTTATTGATAGTCCGAGTATCTCTTATTGCATAGAAGGTATGTATTAAGTAAGCCAGTATATATTAAAGGGTAGTACATATTTTAGATTATAGGGGTATGATTAATATAGAAGGTATGTATCATATAACGGGTTTATACAACATAAGGCAGTATCTATACATAGGATACCTACCGTATTACAGAACTGTATAAGCATTTTTAAACAAAACATGGAAAGCTTTAATTTATTTTTCTGTCAATGCTCCTTAATAATTAACTACTAACTTGAAGGACAGCAATTGCCTCTTGATTTAAAACTCCATGCTATGTGACCTGCCTATCAAATGTGGCGACCAATATTAATTAGCCCGTGATTTATTCACTACCTATACGCGGCACGACCGCGCCGCGAGGACACACTCATATTGACACATATTTCCACTACTGACATAATTACCTACATCATTTTACAAAACTGACGATGAAACAAAAAAAAATACATGCTATATGTATGTAAATAGCTATAATAAAATGTAAGGAGAAAAAAATCGATTAATTACTTTCCGAGACCTGCAACGCCTCAAAGTTCAGTCTGGAAAATCCAGGATTTCACTTGTTTATTTTATGCTAACTGCCTCGTTGGCCTGATGGCGCTAAGCGAGACTGCTACGCTAGAGGTCTTGGGTTCGATTCCCAGGTCTACCAAGGTGATATTCTATGAAAGGGTTTTTCTATGAAATTCTAAAATATGTTATGTTTATTTTATGCTGTAGATAGGATAGACACTTATGCTGTTATTCAGTCTTACAAACATAAACAGGTATCTATAAAATCAGAATTGACTCCGCTGTCTTCAAGGAACCCTTAACGTTCTTACAGAAGTTGAATTCTAACTACGTAGTGTAAAGTAGATCTTCGTTTGTAATTTTTTATATATATTTTTCTCAATTGCATTAGTATTACGCCTAGACCAATTTGGAAATCCTTTTTTTATTTGTTTGAGACAATACAAGTTATTTAAAGTTTGTAAGATTTCGACATATTTGGACTTTGCATTTCCAGAAATGTTCGAGAGCAATGCTGTGTAATGCTTCAAGTTTTTTATGGATTCTTTTTTATTTAGAATGATTATATTTTTACTAACTTTAAACTCTGTTTTTACTTTTATGTGTAATTTGTCATTTGAAGATGTTTACGTAAGCTTCGAACTCTACGTGTTGTTGCCGATATCTTTAATTCAATTGATTGCATTGCACTGGAGTCGGCGCCAACTAATGCCACGCGACTTGGCCGTTTTACTATGGAGGTTAGATTCCCTTTCTGTGAATCACAATGATGCCGATTCATGAAAGATTCTTAAAGAGAATGCGGGGATATATGCCACAATACAATATATAATAGGCCAAGAGAGGTTGATTGGTTTGCACTTGGTAATTATTTTTTTTATTTACTATCCTTTCTGAGCGATTACTTTTGTAGGTATCTAGCATTAAATTTTCGCATTCAATTTAGTGGTTAAGAAATTGAATAAGTTATTCTATGTAAGAAAGCCAAACTTGAGTAGCTAACTGAAGTAAATAGTATATTAGATTGCACAAAAATTAAAACAAAACAACTTCAAATATAATGAAACTAAACTCCTGCTAATTTTATATGACCGTCGTGACCGTCTCTGCGGAATGATTAAATAGATCGATTGAAAAGTTTTTGAAATCGATCCACACCCGCCGCAGATAAATAAGATACATAAAAAATTTAATTAAAAGAACGTGTAACACTAATTGAGAGCCTCGTCTTTTTGAAGTTTTTTGAAATCAAGTTTAACCTTGACTGTTATTAGAACACTTAAAATGTTACATCCAGATTCTATTGTAAATACTAAAAATGAATTATGAAAAAATCACGAATCAGGAAAATTTTGTACGCAGATCTTTATATTCTGATAATATTTCCTAACAAAATCTTCGTATGTCGTGTTTGCAAAGCATGCATTAGTCTTAATTAACCAGTCAGCGACGTGTTTTTTACGGTCACATTGCTACACTGAGATACATCTTCTATTATGTTCAGTAAACGGTTCTAGTGATGTATGGTGTCCATCGCATTACGTGGCTTTGTCCGAGCGGCGGCGCGCCACCGTCGCCGCGTCGCTGCGGCTCGTACGTGCGTACTTGAACATATTTAAATTTGGAGATGCCACCAGGATGAGGCAAGCGCACCACCAACTACTATAAATGCCGTTAGTATCAAACTAAGGGTACAGTTCACAGCTCCAAGCACCCCTGAACACACCTCACCACAAACAGCAGACATGGCATTCAAGGTACGGAGCGCAGTTGGATATCGTGAAGTGAAACAAATAGTGATTGTGAAAAGTGAATGATAATCTAAACAGTGATAAGAAATAATATTCGTGGTGCTTCATTTCTGCTTGTTAAAATAACAAAGTGGATGTTTTTCACGAAAACGTATTTCTTTTTCACGAAACTGTAAAATTAAGTGTATTTTCATGGCGCAAGTGTACTTGGTTTGAAAAACTTTGTTCTTTAATTAGCATGTCAACTTACTTTAATTTTTCTTTACAGTTGGTAGTACTCTCTTGCCTCCTGGCCATCGCCCACGGCAGTGCGGTGCCCGCAGCAGTGGCGTACGCGGCGCCCGCGCCCGTCGCCGCCAGGCTCGAGCAGTTCGACCCCTTCCCTCAGTACAACTTCGGCTACAACGTGGCGGACTCCCTCACCGGCGACTACAAGAGCCAGAACGAGCAGCGCAACGGAGACCTGGTGCAGGGACAGTACTCCCTGGTAGACCCTGACGGCACTCGCCGCGTGGTGGACTACACCGCCGACTCTGTGAACGGTTTCAACGCTGTGGTGCGCAAGGAGCCCCTGGTGGCGGCAGCACCCGCTGTGGTCGCTGAGCCCGCGGTGGTGGCTGCTCGTTACGCTGCTCCCGTGGCGGCTGCCCCTGTTGTCGCTGCGCGGTACGCTGCGGCGCCCGCTTTCGCTCGTTACGCTGCTGCCCCTGTGGCCGCTCCCGTGTACGCCCGCTACGCGGCCGCTCCTGTAGCCGCTCCCGTAGCCGCCCCTGTAGTAGCTGCCCGCTACGCTGCCGCCCCTGTGGCCGCTGCCCCCGTGGTGGCTGCTCGCTACGCCGCAGCCCCTGTGGCCGCTGCCTACAGAGCCGCGTACGCAGCCCCTGTGGCCTACCCAGCCTACTCCACCGCCTACACCGCTCCAGTAGCGGCTTGGTGAACAACTAACTATAAACAAAACTGCTATGACATGACTAAAGACTTGAATTGTACATATGAATAGGTTAATAGACTTTGTTTACTTTTTACAAAATGAAATAAATGTTTGAGATTATAAATGTATTTTATTATAACTTCGTGTTTAAACCCTGATGCACGACGAGTTAAGCGTTCAAAAGTGAAAAAGTAATTATATATTATTATTAATATATTATTAATAATTATATAATAATAGTTTGTAATGTTGTTGCATCCATCTGCAATCGACGTTCAAAACAATAACCCATACTCATTTAATTACTTATTGTTCCATAGACATGAGTTAAATTTTTATTCATAGGAAATAGGGCATATGGGAAGAAGTTGCCCCGCAATAGTTCGAGTAGGCTAGAAAAATAAGGTTTTAGATATAGTACACGGTGTGTGTATGTATTACTTTCATATCAGCGGATAAAGCTGTGAACTTTCTCGTTCACACCTTTGATGATTGTACCAAAACATAACACACATAACACAACTACAAAGTGCACAAGGCAAGAGCTTTCCCACTTTGACTGTTTATTGTTTAATGATAACTAACTTTACACATGTCCACAGAGGTTTACCAGACACTATTCAACGCACATCAAAATAACTTCGAACTCCCTATTATCCAAAAGGTTAAGGTCTTATTAATCTAATATATTTCATATATATAATATATAGGTGTTCGGTGAAAACCGGTGATATGTGAAAATTTGAACAAGCCATATCAATATGAGTTACAATAATATACTACTTAAAAGTAGAAAAATGCAAATGCAAACGCGATGTGTACGAGATACATGTATTTATGTAAAAAATGCACCTTAGATATAGGCAAGCATGAAAATAATAAACGATTAAATAATTAAGTATTGTGTATGGCAATACTTAATTAAGTATTGTTCTTCGATAATGTACAAGTGTAGTGGTATGCTTAAAGCTTGTGAGAAGAACAATGAAGTCTCAAAACTCTCTTGGGCACGGCACTGCAGTAGTAGTAAGTAACATGATAGATGCTCTTTATGCGATAATTCACAAAATATTTCACCTTTTGCCTTTAACGCAGGGGAAATTCTCATGCAATTTTGATTTAGTAAACACTTTCTGTGTATTTGTGCGAGTTTGGTGATTTCAGATTTTTATATTGCTTTTTTATCTGATGAGTGTGCCAAACGAACAACCCAATGTGTCGCTCTTAATGGCAAGAGACATCACGGTAGGCCCAGGCGGAGATGGCAGGACGAACTTGACTACTTTGATAAGGGGCGGTTCGCTACAGCCCTGACCAGAAAGAAAAGGAAGGCGGGCTTTGCCCTGCAGTGTGACAGAAATGGGTAAAAAAGTATAATTAAGTAGCTATGATTATATTGAGTTTAAATTTTGCATTCATACAAGATTGGTAATATATATAATAACGTACAATATCGTGGCACTTTCGAGCAGGTCTGATGATGGAACCAGAAGGTGACCATACCTCTTTAAAAAATAACTACGCAATCCTGTGATTTGTCTTTACTAGTACTTCGAGCATAGCTGCCTATTATACAGCATAGCTGAAATGCTTTTTTCCTTAGCGGAGTAGTTCCCCACTGCCTGAATTCATGCTTTGTCTCTATCTTCCATCTTAGCCTATATTGCAGTCGCCTTCCAGTCTCGCAGGATTCAATTATTATTATATAACTGGTACATTCCACATGGAGCTATCAATAAATCAAATGCACATATATTTAGTCGCTTCGACGTAAACTGCTTACGGAATAACTGGAGTTTTAGATCATTATGACTCCAATATCCCTTGGGTAAGATTACAAGAGCTTAAGGCTAACGTTTATAAAACAGAATTTCAATTCCATTAGTTAAGATTTTCATGCATTGGAAACAATACCAAGGTATGAATATTCCAACTGAGGCACTATTGATATAACTTGATGAACATATATTTCTCTACCACTTGACGAAAGTCTCATGACTCTCTTAGGTTGTGTCAGGTTGCTATCTGCCGCTCGACTGAAAGTGATGCCCAAACGAATTTCGGCGCCGAATGGAACCCGGAAGCAGGTCGATCACGAATCAATGGTAGCAGTTCGTGAAACGTAACGTGTATCGCAAGAGTCATCGGTGTCGCGTAATTCGTAGCACTTTCTTCAATAAGCCGTGCGTATGGAGCTCACGTCCCGATTGCGAGGTGCTCGATATATAACGCGCGCGCGCCCGACGGGAATCACATTCCACATCGAGGACTGTGACCATCCCATCCCACACATACAGACATGGACTCCAAGGTGAGCAGGACTAATATTATTTATAACTCTCTCTTTATATTATAATTTGATCAGTGTTTTAGTTTAATTGTTTGATTCAGTGTTCAATGTTATAAATATTATTTGAAAAACATATTTTCTTTTATTATTGACATTTTCTATAATTTGGCGACATTAAACTATAAAAATTATGAAAAACCCGTTTGTAATTTGTTCAGAATTATTTCTAGTTACTAAATTAGTTTCAGTGATCCAATAATGGTAATTTTTGCGTAGGTTACAACGTATGAGTTAAGCATTGACCACTTATTTCGCTGTGTTAAATTCTAATATGAGTGCTTCATCGGGCGATCCATATCGGGAAGTTTTGCGACATAGTATTGCCTTCCTTCTGACACTTTCGTTTCCATTGATTATAACATAACATCATAACATAACATAACATAACATATCATCACGCCTGTATCCCCGAAGGGTTAGGCAGAGGTGTACCAATGTACACCCACAGTTCGCCGATGTGTTTAGGTCCCATGTAATAGGGGGCGAGCCTATTGCCACTTACCGGGCACAAATCCAAACTCCGACCTGCTACTAAAAATTTCATAGAAAAACCCAATAACACCCTGGTCGACTTGGGAATCGAACCCAAGACCTCCAGCGTAGCAGTCGCGCTTAGCACCACCAGGCCAACGAGGCAGTTCCAGTCCATTGATTATATACTCATTTTATTCATCGATGATAAATAATTGAGATGAATGATAGATGAAATGCTCATAAAACCTGCATAAAAGTAATTGAATATAATACAGCATACTATATACGCAAATTATGCCAGATACGCGGGTTACCTTGTTGATTTCCAGCTTATTTAAAAAGACTTCAACGCGTGTATGAACAGTTAAGACTATGACATAAACGTACTTGCTTAAATAAAATCCTATAAAATCAAAATAATTTTATATCAAACAGAGCTTTCAGTGTGTCCTACTATGTAATAAAACACAAAGCTTTCCGAAACATTTAGTAGCACAGATTTACATTTTACAATTTATTAGTCCTATAAAAGTGAACCATTCAAAATCGAATTAACATTCAGTTAAATGCAAGCGTACGATGCAAACATTTATAAGTGGTGTTGTTATTCTCGTCGCGTTTAGTTACGAAGAAAGGGTTTAAGCAGTGTCGCAAGGCTAGCGGACGGCACTTGTAAACAATGCGACTCTATTATTGTTGCGCAATGTTATTATATTTGTAACACCGTAATGGTCCTATTGCAATACTAATATGACATGTATAAAAATTCTATGTATGTGCGTTATGATTGGAGAAAGCGTATTTTTGGTTGTTGAAGAAGATATTTTTATTAGTTTTAAATAATTCAGCCTAGCTTTTTCCAAATAATGTTTGGTTCACCCTAAAGTCCCACCAAATTGAGCAAATTTACGTTGAGCTATGTACTTTACTTTAGAGTGACTTAGTTCACAATCTACATTTATATTTCCATATAGCTTTACCAAATAAAATATTTTGTTACAGTAACCCTATAGGGGTTGTATACAGCTAGCAGTTTACTTTATATATATTTTTTTTCTCATTCCAGATTGTAGTATTCATCTGCTTGGTGGGCGTCGCAAGCGCGAGCGTATTGGGCCCCGCACTACCCCTCGCCCGCGTTGACCCCCTGCCGCAGTACTCGTACGGGTATGACGTGCAGGACTCCCTCACCGGTGACTACAAGGGCCACCAGGAGCACAGGAACGGAGACCTGGTCACCGGCTCCTACTCCGTGGTCGACCCTGATGGCACGAGGAGGATTGTCGACTATACTGCGGATCCTCTGAACGGTTTTAACGCGGTCGTGCGCCGTGAGCCGCTAGTCATCGCCGGCCCTGCCAAGGTCCTGGCTCCTGCGCCCGCGCCCATCCTCGCGCGAGGACCAGTCTTTGCCCCCGCCCCCGCTCCCGTGTTCGCACCCGCGCCCGCGCCTTACTTCGCCCCCAGGCTAAACCCATACTACTTTTAGATGAATTATTACAATTTTGTTGTTGATATCTTTACTATTAGATTTTTATGACTGTTATTTATGTAAATAAACGCTTTTGATACATTTATTGAACTTGATTTTTTATTTCCGTTTTCGACGCAAAGATTTATACTATAGTTTATTTTAAAACATAGTATAAATGATCTTAAAATAGATTACTATATAAATCCTCCTACTTTAATTGATAAGGTATTTTAGTGGAACTGAAAATTAAAACTATCTCTATTTGTGTTTGTCTTGAAAAGTATTTTTCCGAAGTTCGAAAGTATAATTTTATCTAAAACAAGTAATCTAACGTGAATTATTTTTTAAACTAACAAACTTTCAAACTATTTTTTTATAATAATTTACAAACCCAATACATAATTGTATACTATTATTTGAAAGGTCAACACTGAAGTATTTTTGATACCTGGAAACTGAGTGCCTAATTGGGCCTAATAGGATAATAAGCAGCCGAGTGAGCACAGCTCGCCGGCACAGGCCAGCGCAGCGGCCCGCGCAGAATGCCGCCCGCCGCCGCTCGCATTCCGGTGAAGATCGCGACCTTGCCGCGGTTAGCCGCTTCAATTAAAAGCGAAAGTTTCAATAAACTGTCATATGTATGAGGTTCGATTACCGGATTGGGCTGTGACGTCACACCAATTTGAGCACTTGAATGGACGTGCGTTGAATATAAAACGGGACCGTGCTCCGTAAGCGGCAGTTCTATCTCACCGTCGAACATAATCACATATCCAAAAATGGCATTCAAGGTACTTTATTTTTTGGATATTGATTAAAGACAAAATTTTGTAACACCATGTAATTACGAGACATTATTATAATATTGCTTTTTTCCACAGTTTGTCGTCCTCAGCTGCTTGGTAGCTCTGGCCAGCGCTGGTCTCCTGCCAGCCGCCCAAGTGTCCTACTCGGCTCCTCTGGCTTACACCAGCCACGCTATCCAGGCCGCTCCTGCCTACTACGCTGCTGCGCCAGTAGCCAAGATCGCCGCTCCTGTGGCATACGCCGCCCCCGTCGCCAAGGTCGAAGCCTACGACGCCAACCCCCAGTACAGCTTCTCCTACGACGTACAGGATGGACTCACCGGTGACTCTAAGTCCCAGCAAGAAACCCGCGACGGTGACGTTGTAAAGGGCTCCTACTCCCTTGTCGACCCCGACGGCACCAAGCGTACTGTTGAGTACACCGCTGACCCCCACAACGGATTCAACGCTGTTGTACACAGAGAGCCCCTCGCCCACGCCGCCAAGATTGTCGCTCCCGTCGCCAAGGTGGTCGCTCCCGTGGCTTACCAAGCTGCTCCCGTCGCCTACGCTGCCCCCATCGCTAAGGTCGCCGCTCCAGTGACTTACCACTCCGCTCCCGTCGCGTACGCTGCCCCCGTAGCCAAGGTGGCCACTTACCAAGCTGCTCCGGCCTACACCTACCACAGTGCCCCCGTTGTGCACTCCGCCCCCGTCGCCTACTCTACTCCTTACTACCATCACTAAGTTATAATCTTGTTATGACAAACATGAATGCCATGTTGTAAATATATTATAATTTATTGAACACAATTTGTTGTTTTTCTAAATACTTCATTGACGCAATCATACTTATTCGGTACGGATAGGGGGAAAAAGGATTTTCACAGACAAAGAAAAAAAATTAAACATAAGGTGTTTAATTTTTTTTCTTTGACTGTAAAAATATTCGTCTACCTGTATATATCGTGCAGCCTTAACTTACTAACATAACATAACATATCATCACGCCTGTATCCCCGAAGGGTTAGGCAGAGGTGTACCACTGTGCACGCACAGTTCGCCGATATGTTTAGGTCCCATGTAATAGGGGGCGAGCCTATTGCCACTAACCGGGCACAAATCCAAACTCCGACCTGCCACTGAGAATTTCATAGAAAAACCCAATAACACCTCGGTCGACCTGGGAATCGAACCCAAGACCTCTAGCATAGCAGTCGCACTTAGCGCCACTAGGCCAACGAGGCAGTTACTGCCCGTTAAACTTAACTCATTGCCCGTGGTAAATGGCCCAATAAAATATATCTGAACCATACATGTCGGGAAAGTCTCTTTAAATGGAACCGTGAACAATATTAGCAAATAGTTAATATTTTTTTGGTAAACCACACTTTTTAAGCTTTATTTATAGCATTTTTTGATTCTAGTCTCTGCATAATATAAACCAAAGTTAATGGCTTCAAATGATTGTGTAATATTCGTGTGACAGGGATGCTGCTCGCCAATCAACTTGTCACAAGTGTCTTGATTAAAAAAAGTAATGCAATTTTTAGTAAATTAATATCGGTATTGTCTTTTTGAAGATTTCGTATAAATTGGTGGTGTTTGATTTTAACAAAAAAATACAGGTATTGACCCACGAACTAATTTATTAAAATCAAATATCAAAGATTTGGTATCCGGCCACATCAGAGTGTAATGGCTTAGGCAGCACTTGCTCGGGGCCGGGGATGACGGACAGGCCGCGCTGGCGACGCTTCTTACGCTCCGAGCGCTGGTCGCCCGGGCCGTCCGTCTTGCGCGGCAGCACGGAGAACCGTCTCCCAGCTGGCACTGTCGACATACGCTTGAATAACACCTGCGTTTCCACACGTTGTTCCTGATCCATTACCGATACGATCTGCCGCTCGCGCACTGTTATCGCCTTACGATCGTCTCCAGACACAGTCTCCGTAGCCATTTCTGCACACTTTGATAGGAATGCTTGAACTCTTTCAGGGTCTTGCAGTTTTTTCGACCACTCATAGGCTTCTTCCACTTGCACGCGCACTTCATTTGCGTTACCTTGTTGCATGTCACCACTCATTAATATGAAGCATCCATTCAACCACCATGTTATGTTACCTAATTCCTGTGCTTCTCTCTGGCAGCGTTTCGCATAGAACTTAGCAAGCGCGAAATTCTTCTGTGTGGAAAGTAATCTTGCCAGTTCGTACATTAGCCAACATTTCATAGTTGCGTTTTCACACATATCTAGAGTTGCCATTACCTTCTCCGTAGCTTGTTTGGTGTCAATAAACTTGTATGGATAATTTGCCATCACAGAATCGAATGACGTTGGGCGTCCCACAGGCAAACCCATGAGGAACGCAATACGACGTCGATTTCCACGTTCGCTGAGAGTGTAAGACAGGCGGTGCTGAGATAGGTAGCCTTCTCCAACTGCCCTGTATAAACGATCAGTGTAAATCTCCTTGTCGGGCAACGTCCTCGGAGTCTTGACATCGAGGAACATCTGCATACGCTCTGCTTGAGCTATCAGATCCATGACACGATGCTCACGCATGCTCTTTTCAATCTGTTTCAGCAAGCGCTCAGCAGTCTTTGCACCGATTTCACGTTCCTGTATCAATACAGCCTCCTTGTACTTATTCTGGTGCTTAGAATCTGCTCTTTCAGCCAATTTAATAGTGTAGTACGGTCTCTGTGCGCGCAACATTTCTTGCCTTTCGCTAAGGGATCTTAAAGCTTCTTGTACTATTTCTTTTAATTGCTGACTTCCACCTGAATTAGCTGATTTTAGTCGAGGATCTTCCATAAGCTCTTGAAGAAAAAACTTATCATACGCCATAGGTCCGAGATATTTCATAGCAAGAACCCGGGCTAGTGTGCTATGTTTTCTAGCTTCCATTTGTGTGAGTTTGCGTTTGCGTTCAGGTTTGGGTATACGGGAAACGTGCAAAGGTTTTTGTGGTTCATTCTCATCTGTCCGCACAGCTTCCAGCTGTTTTATTAGTGGCAAAAAATCTAACATTACATTGCCGGCATTAGCACCAATACAGTCTTGAATAGTTTCTACTCCTTGGTTGATGCCCTCCGCGAAGTAAGGCGGTTGGCGTCGAAGTCGGAGTCCTCGGAAGTTCATGACAACGGAGCGTTCGAAGTCGGACATGGTGTACATGGCGCGCGCCTGCATGTTGCGAGCGTTCATGTTGCCGGGCTCGAGCTTGAGCGCCAGCTCGGCGTCGGCGTAGGCCTGCACCGGCCGCACCGCGTCCGCACATACCTGGCTGCGTCCGGTCAACGTGCGCACATCCTCAGGGTTGCTTTTAAAAGCTTCATCATACGATGCATTTGCTTTTTCGAATTGTTCAAGGCGACGCAGATAGGCACCTCGTTCACGATATACAGTGAGGGCACCATATAGTTGCTTTTCCTCCATAATTGAGTGGTATATGTATCACCTTACAAATATAAACAGAAATAATAAAAAAAGTTCAGGAAATCTAACTACTACAACTAATTACTGGTTCTATGTGACATGACAGACTCGGAACTGTCACACCTACTATTTTTCTAGTTTTATGAAGTAGGCCTGTACTGTAGTATAAACGGTTTTTTGTTGTAAACGGTTTTTTTTGCGAAGTGTTTTTCAGTAACTAATCAAAGAAATACCTGAGTGAGTAATGGTTACCTTCTGTTAGATATTAAAACGGTAGAAGAAAGATAGAATCCATTTTATATTTAAAATTTACTTAATTGTAAGTTTACGAAAAAATGTGAGTATGCAAAACATTTCTTACGTCATACTGAAGCACAGACTTTCTTTGAGGTAGTGTTTCCTTTTTATTAAGAGATACATTCAACCTTATTTAAGTACTCGTAGTTTATTGTAGCGTAGGTGTAACATAGACTCAACTTCCTTTAACAAGTAATAGGAATTTAGGTAAGAATATCGTTGTGTAACAGCAAATAAGTGTCAAACGCAGTTTTCAGGTAGTACAAAATTTATTTGGCCTTAGTTGTCAGTATTGGATCAGATGGTAAGATGCTTAAACAGCTACAACGGGTGCAGCGGCCGGGTAGGCGTACCGGGCGTATGGCGCGTATGCAGCGGCCACCGGCGCTGTGTATGCGGCGAACCTGGCGACGGGAGCGGTGTACGCCGCAGCCGTGTACGCTACTGGGGCAGTGTACCTCGCGGCCACGACCGGGGCGGCGGCGACGGGAGCGGCGGCGTAGCGAGCAGGTACCACCGCGGGCTCAGCGACTACAGCGGGGGCAGCCGCCACCAGGGGCTCCTTGCGCACCACAGCGTTGAAACCGTTCACAGAGTCGGCGGTGTAGTCCACCACGCGGCGAGTGCCGTCAGGGTCCACCAGGGAGTACTGTCCCTGCACCAGGTCTCCGTTGCGCTGCTCGCTCTGGCTCTTGTAGTCGCCGGTGAGGGAGTCCGCTACGTTATAGCCGAAGTTGTACTGGGGGAGAGGGTCAAACTCTTCCAGTCGAGCAGCGACGGGTGCTGCGACAAGCGGAGCAGCTACCGCTGGGACTACGCCGGCACGGGCCACAGCCACCAGGCATGCGAGGATGACGAACTAGAAAAGAATCAATTCGTTAGACTCCGTTAATGAGTAACACTGTAGGCAACTTTACTAGTATTATTTAACGTGCGACACATAGCTTGTACTTGAAATAGTGACACGGTTTTGTGAAGGCGAGACTAGTGCAGTTGCGCAAGCGCATGCGCGGAGAAATTACTAACAAGCCGAGGATACCTCGGTCGTCAAGGACACGGAGGTGACACCTCCTGCATGTCAATGAGCTGTGAGTAGCGGTGATGCTTGACGCCAGCTTACTAAAGTCAAACTCTGTTTAGGTACTCTTAGTTATTATGTTCAATCTTTTTACAATGTGATCCATTTGCATCTTATTAATTATAAAAAAAAAGATTATACTTCAATTCGGGCTTTAGCTTTTCTAGGACCGTTTAATTGACTTTAATTTACAAATTACTATTTAACGTTTCATGATTTTGATTAATCACAAAAGGTGAAGTAAGACATAATATGTACTAAAATTATACCAGAAAGCTTAGCAATTATAATCTGTAATCAATATTATTAAGGTGCTTTAAAAAAATAAAAGATAGACAAGAAAATGGATTGGAGTGAGCATAAAGTAACAATTTTGCAAATAAACACGAATCGAAAATTAGTCTAGAAAACCAGGAGACCGTTAAAAGCAATCAAGACGCTATTTGATCTATTAGGTTACAATTTTTATGTTTTTGTTATTTATAGAAAATTTACCTTAAAGGCCATTTTAGTTGGTGTGTTGGAGTTGTGGAGTGAAGAGATGAGCGACTATGCTCCTGTTGTCTCCGGCAGGGTATATATAGCGGGCGCGGGTTGTGACACCGGCTCAAGTTCGCGCTTTGTATTATGTGTGCGCATCACTATGGATGTGCACGCAATTGGAAATGAGCTATAATTTGTCAATGGCGGAAAATTCGAACGCGGTCTTGACTTTCGGCCAACTATTATGAAATAATAAACGATACGAGTTCACAATGTTAGCATCTTATCTCATCCATTACTAAGACCAGGGTAAATATTTTGATAAAGATGATTCCCCTTCATAGACCCTATTTATTTGCTTTCCCGAATCCGGACAAATCTGCCTCTGAAATTCCTTTTACTATCTACAATTATCTTTTTGCAGCTGCGTTCTGTCGAATGGTTTTTGGAATTCAGTTAAAACATGCTACTATCATCGCACCCTTCAATAAAATCGGGGCATTAGGAATATTGAGTTACCAATAAGGAAATAATACTAATTATGTTCAATAACTTAATAATTTATTATCAGTGCATTATAAGGCCTTTCTTTCACATCACAAATACTGTTTAATGGTGGTAGATGGGGGCAGAGTAGGCGACGGGAGCGGCGTGGTAGACAGGGGCGGCGGCGTGGTAGGCCACGGGCGCGGCGTGTACTACTGGGGCGGCGTGGTAGGCCACAGGGGCGACCACCTTGGCGACAGGGGCGACGACCTTAGCCGCGTGGGCGAGGGGCTCAGTGTGCACGACGGCGTTGAATCCGTTGTGGTCGTCAGCGGTGTACTCAACAGTACGCTTGGTGCCGTCGGGGTCGACCACGGAGTAGGAGCCCTGCACGACGTCGCCGTCGCGGGTCTCGTGCTGGGACTTGGAGTCGCCGGTGAGACCGTCCTGCACGTCGTACGCGAAGCTGTACTTGGGGTGCGCGTCGAACTCCTCGACGGCGAGCTTGGCGACAGGCGCGGCGTATGCTACGGGCGCGGCGTGCACCACGTGCGCGGCCGGCGCGGCGTACGTCAAGTGCGCTGCGGGCAGGAGACCCGCGCTGGCCGCCGCCACCAAGCACGAGAACACTACAAACTGAATAAAAAAAAATTATAAGTATAAGTAACAGTTTAAACAATTATGGATATATAAATTTTAAACAATAGAAGAATATAAATTCTGATGATTGAATGATTAATGAAGAGTCTCAAACAATCTACTTATAGGTACTAATTCTTCTCCTCAGCATGTGCATCAGTGGCGTCTCAAGAGAAGTTAATCAAAAAGAGTTATTTATTTGTTTTAATTTCAGTGCCTGGTGGAACATGAACAAGACTAAGCTATCGTATAGCTACAACTTTGTATGAATCAGGCGCTATAGAGTTATAAACAGTTTTGCGTACAAAAACATCAAAGATTAATCAATACCTTGAATGCCATTGCTGAAGTGAATTAATAGAAATCTAAAGACCGAATGATATGGATTGATATCATACACATCATTTTTATATGGCCAATATAACGCCTGAGGCTTAGCGCCGACACCCACCCTGTCGACCAATGACAGGCAGATATAAATGTACACAATGTACACTTGTTATGTTACAAGGACTACCACGCAAATAGATCTGGTTAATGTCAATGTTCTTGTGTATTTGTCTTTGACATTTGAAACTGGACAAATGTTTTATTTTAGGCAAAGAAGGCCAATAGATATGTGCAGTCAATAGATTGATGGCTTAAAGTTATACACAAGTGACATTGACGACACTGCGATTAAGTAACTAACATACATAAAATATAGGAAAATTAAATCTGGAAACAATACTTTGGATTAAACTATTTTTCGATGAAATAGTGATAATAATAAATCACGTTTAAACCTATGCTTTAATAATAATAATCGTTTATTTCAGGTATACACCCATATTACACATACATATCACAAAAACATTACAAAAATTAAAATAAAAACAACAAAATCTTAAAACTATTTAGGAACTTACAATTCAGTCTAACTTCTATCTTTAGAAAGTTAACAATAAAATTTTAATAAACAAAACAATTACAATAAACAAAACAATTACAATAAACAAAACAAAACAATAAAGCTGAGCTACTATGGAAGGCAAGTCAGGTTAGCGGCTCCGTGTGCTTTGTCCTCCTCATCAGATATACATTTCGGAACACGGTAGCCACAAGCTCATTAGTGCTAGCTGCTACTCGTGTGTAAAACGATGCTTTAAGCTTTTTCATTAGCTCGTAGAAGTTAATTTGCTTTGCTATACCTGAATTTCATGTGTAGCAATTGGTCAGAATGAAAAATGATAAATGAGCGAAAGTCCCATCTGTACAGTGCCTACTTTGTTCGTATTACATCGTACTACTAAAACAATCAGCTTTCTAGATTTTTAACAAATTGCTACAGCTGCCATAGAAAGAATCGGCGTAGCACTCCGATGCTACGGACGGAAATGAAATTATTCTTTTGTAGGCAAATGTAGTTTTTTTAGTAGGAAAATGTATAAACTTACTTAGAACATTTAAAGTCAAATGCTATAAGAAAAAAGTGTTACAAGCTAGGTGATTATATTTTCCTAAAAAAAATTGTATTCAATCAAAAATCAAAGCTTTTAAGTTATTTTACGTTTTATAACAAAATCAAAAATTGAATAAAAATGTACAAAGAAACTATTACAACGCCAGTCTTCAGTCGCACAACAGTTACTCTTCAAAGGATGTTAGTGAAGTGTAAATAATGAAATTTGTTACGTCGAAATGTTTCCAATAATAGGGACACATAAGAAAATGCCAATAAGAACTCCATTTTTTGGTTAATTTGGCGCTATGTTAAAACGTTTTATCTTGCCAGGAAACATTTAAAGAGTCATACACATCACACGTGTGATAAGTCATCAAGTAGTCCTTGTAGTAAGAGAGTTACAACTTTATGCAGCTTTCGCCTCGGGCTTATTTCATGCGCATATATATATGCGCGCTTAATTCAGTTTTAATATCAGACGTTCATTAGAACTCAATTGATACACTATTACTACAATGGCATTCAAGGTAAAAACAAAAAAAGTATCCAGGTTTAAGGTCCTACGGGATGCAAAAAAGAGATTCAAAGACTTGCAGCTTTTCAGCTGATTGGAATTTACTAATCAACAGTCTTCCCATTTTCAGTTTGTAGTGTTCGCGTGCTTGGTGGCGGCGGCCAGCGCGGGTCTCCTGCCCGCAGCGCACGTGACGTACGCCGCCCCAGCCGCGCACGTGGTGCATGCCGCGCCCGTCGCCAAGCTCGCCGTCGAGGAGTTCGACGCGCACCCTAAGTACAGCTTCGCGTACGACGTGCAGGACGGTCTCACCGGCGACTCCAAGTCCCAGCACGAGACCCGCGACGGCGACGTCGTGCAGGGCTCCTACTCCGTGGTCGACCCCAACGGCACCAAGCGCACTGTTGAGTACACCGCTGACGACCACAACGGATTCAACGCAGTCGTGCACACTGAGCCCCTCGCCCACACCGCTAAGGTCGTCGCTCCCGTAGCCAAGGTGGTCGCCCCTGTGGCTTACCACGCCGCCCCCGTAGTACACGCCGCGCCCGTGGCCTACCACGCTGCCGCCCCTGTGTACCACGCCGCTCCCGTCGCCTACTCTGCTCCCATCTACCACCATTAAGAGCTTCAAATAATAAAATAAATAACTAAATTATTGGAAAACTTGCTTATTATTTATATTCTACTACAATTATTTTTAAGTGCTATGGATTGACTAGGATTCTAAAAACAAGACTTTAAAATCACGTCAACCCACATGATTAAAACAAAACTCAAATATGAAACAAAGCTAAAACATAATTCAGGAATGAGGTAAATAAGTTTTATAGTGTTCTGTTTCTTTCATGTTATTTATTTATTTAGAGCCGGATCCGTCCCACTGCAAGACAACGCCTCCCGTTCTTCTTTCCACAGGTTTCTAACGATTGCTGTTTGTTGCCTATTATTTATACTCCTTTTTCTATGCATCCAGTTCATCCCTCCATCTCCGCCTGGGTCTTCCACGCGTCCTTCGACTATATATGTAATATACTTTCGTGATATAAAAGCTAGCGGAATCCGGAAGTTATGAAAGTAGAACGGAATGAACATAATAAATGATTTTTAAACAAATTACACAAAGAACTCCGATAGATGTTCTGTCAACATGTATCCTTTTGATCGAACATTTATCCTCATATAGCTCACAAGAAGCTAGAATAAAATCCTCGAAGCATATTTAGACCGTTTTTCTATAATTTAAATAGCAATTTTAGTAAAAAGTAACAACCATCATAACCGCTCGTGTGTTTTATCTAAATAAATAAAATTAAATGTTTGCAAGCTTATTTGAACAAATTGTGATGAACAAACGTTCAAAACACATGCATAAATAAAAATGACAAATTGAACTAACAACAACACCCTGAGTCTAAAGGCTTTTCGCGCATCATGCATTGGTGGTTGGTTGACGGAATGATCGAATTGGACGATAAACGTCGATTGAACGATGTCTACTCAAATAGCACCTGGCTACATGTGAAACGCAAAAACAGCAAATAAAAAACAAGCAATTGTACTATATTTTGTACGGTGGTACAGAAACCGTCGTGTGCAAGTCCATTCGCACTTGACTTTATACATTGTTAGACATACTAGAGTTTTGGTTTGAATTCTGTAGCTGTACTTTGATCAGTGTTACTGACAGAAAAAGGATTATAGCAGTTTTTTCAGTTGTATGTTTCAACCAATACATGCAACCAAAACTTTTTAAACATTTTTTAGTAATTAAAACACGTTAGTAAAATTAAGGCGGGCCTGTTGGTCTAGTGGTTAGAGACCCTGACTGCAATACCGGAGGTCGTGGGTTCGATTCCCACCCGGCACAAATGTTTGTGTGATGAGCACGATCATTTGTTCGGTGTCTGGGTGTAATTTATCTATAATATGTATTTATTTAGAAATATATAAGTATGTTTATCAGTTGTCTGGTTACCATAACACAAGCTCTGCTTAGCTTGGGATCAGACAACCGTGTTTGAAGATGTCCGGGAATATTATTATAATAAAATAGATTGTTCATGAGCTGAGATATTACATCAAAAGTACAAAAGTTAGATTATTAGACACTGTCCTCCAATGGCCGCCAACATCCACCTTTCTTATGTCCTCCCCTATAAATTTTGCTCACATGTAAAGTACTTTACCGCAGCGTTATGGCCCACAATAATAATATACATGAGTAAATGCACTGTCCTATTCGTTCCTTCCTTAGAGATTTAAGCTAGAGCCTCTGTAACAATATTTGTCCTTTTGCGTTTAAGATTTTATTTTATCTGGGCTTAAAAATGAAGAGCCCACTTACTTCAGAATAAGAAAACCTTTATAATAATAATAATAATTCCAGCCAACGTCCCATTGCTGGGCACAGGCCTCTACCCATATAGAGAAGGCACGAGCATTAATCAGCGCATTAAAAGCGCTTGCTCACTTGTGGATTGGCGATTTCAGATCCCAATTTTGGAATCCAGTGAAAACCTTTATAGTTTGTTTCATTCTTTATTTGCTCCTTATTCAGCTAATGCAATAAATAACATAATTAATCGTTTCCATTTGTTCACAGCTTGACTAGTTTGTACTCTTAGTGGTGGTAGACTGGGGCGGCGTGGTAGGCCACGGGCGCGGCGTGTACCACGGGGGCGGCGTGGACGACGGGAGCGGCGTGGTAGGCCACAGGGGCGACCACCTTGGCGACAGGGGCGACTACCTTAGCGGCGTGGGCGAGGGGCTCAGTGTGCACGACTGCGTTGAATCCGTTGTGGTCGTCAGCGGTGTACTCCACGGTGCGCTTGGTGCCGTCGGGGTCGACCACGGAGTAGGAGCCCTGCACGACGTCGCCGTCGCGGGTCTCGTGCTGGGTCTTGGAGTCGCCGGTGAGACCATCCTGCACGTCGTATGCGAAGCTGTACTTGGGGTGCGCGTCGAACTCCTCGACGGCGAGCTTGGCGACGGGCGCGGCGTACGCTACGGGCGCGGCGTGCACCACGTGCGCGGCCGGGGCAGCTGCGTACGCTACCGGGGCGGGGTGAGCGGTGTAAGCCACTGGGGCGATGACTCCCGCATTTACGGCAGCGATGGCGCAGACCAGAACGACGAGCTACAAAATAATTAAAAAGTTATTAATACATGAAGTGCAAGTAAACATCATAAACGTACTTTTTCTTTTAATAAACGTTGATTAAATGAAATTTGTTATCGTACCTTGAAAGCCATTTTGAGAGATGTGAGTGACTCCACAATGAGATACCTCAAGTTGAATGTGCCCAAAATTTATCTCACCGTCTTTTTATATGCCTCGGAGCTGTCCCAGCATTGCATTATACTATTGCGTTGATGCGTATGCGAGATAATATAAACCGGTTCGTTCGAGGAGTAACATCATTAAGTCGAAACCTCAAGAACTGCATGTATATGTAATTTGTTGGTATAATATATTTGTATGAGCAAGTGGGCAATGATTAATTTCGAGCACAAAGATCACTTGCTTTGTATGTCGTCGACATTTTGGGCAGTTCGTCCTTGCGACGACGATGGTGACCTATATTAAAATTTGCTGATGTAACAGTTTTTTAATGCAGTAAACTGTATCACTGTTTTGCACTCCTAGTGCACCGAGTTAATTAAAATTAGGTACATCTCCAAAGTTTAGAAATGAATAATAGAAAAACTGCACACGATTATTCAAAAGAGCCAAAACCCGAATCAATAAATAAATAGCGACTAAAAAGTAAATACTAAATGATTGATTACCTATCTATTTCCATACCATTGTTAACAGATTGCTTCATAATCCTATGCTTCAAATTAGCATAATTGTATCCGACTGGAAGCCTTGGTATTAAGTTCGAGGTCATTACCAATCAGCGGCCCACCTCTCGGAGAACAATGAGTCTTTATTTATTGCAAGTAAATAAACATTTGAAGTGGAGTAAAAATTACTTGTTTTTTTATTTCATGATATGTTTTTTAACCAACTTTATTAAGAAGTGACGATTCAACGATCAATTTGACGTTATGTTTTTCTGTATGATAGTTACATGATATCTCCGGCAAATGTGAACTGTTTTCGGCGATTTCAAAAGTCGCCTATTTGATGGATATGATAGCTCAGAGATGGTCCCACATAGATTGTTACAATTGGTAATGTATTATATTGATATTGATTTATGTAAGTAAATACTCATTCGTATAATAACTACTTTAACGTAGAGTTCGTATTCTAAATATGAAAAGAACAATGAAATGTCATAACAAATCTTTGACAATTCACGAACGTATTGAATATTTTCGCTGAGACTATTTAATTACTATATTTAAAAAGTTTTCTGCCTCGGTTATAAAATTAAGGTAAGTTAAAAAACGATTTAGACATGGTATTTAATAAAAACTTCAGCTACTGTAACTTCCCTTTAATAAATAAGGTAGGCTTACAAAATGTATATATACATTATCTACAAAATAAAATTGGCAAATTAAATATAAAGGATATTAAATGTGTTGTCTTGCTACAACTACTGAACAAACAGTTCATAAATATATAACCTATACCACGTCTCCTATCGCCAATCTGCTAATTCTGCAACAACCAGCACTTTTGTGCATTTTATATCATGTTTTGTCAACTAACTGAAATAAATAACCAAAATTTTAAGTAAATAATGTGTTCTTGAGGAGGTCTGTAACGACCAGAGGGCCGTAAGCTAAGTTCACTGACACCAGTTTTAATAGCATATCCCTAGAGGTTTTAGGGATGGAATTATGACTTAATCACAATACAAATCACCACCCTCCAGGAGTTAATGGAAGCCAGCGACAAAGCCATTCAACTGGCGACTTTCTGGTCAAACAGGGTTTAGATATCATTGACTAGAGGAAAAGAAGAAGAAGAATACAAATAAGGTCAAATTTCAATCTTCAGTCTGGGGAATGATCTCTGGATACGTCACAAAAATTTACTATTTCATTTATGTATCTTACAGTTGTAGAATGAGTTGGCTCCAGCCAGTTCGTCAGGTGTCCCGCGCGGGCAGGCGCTGGTACGGCCGCATGCACGACCCCCTCGACCACGTGACCGGCATTGAGAAGCGGGAGCTGCTCGCGCACATGGCCGGTGACTGCGACCCCTTCCGCATCATGGCCATCAAGAAAGGTCCGTACAAATATCCTTTTTTTTAACAGAAGTGTAATCTTTATGTTCCAGCCTTGAGTTCAAGGGGTTTGTTCGACTCTTACCAGCTCCAACCGGTTAACAGTATTCGATTCTTTATGTCCCAGGCTCGGGTTGAAAGAGTTTGTCCCACTCTTATCAGTTTCAACCGGTACGGGGCGGGCGGGTGCTTAATAGCACTGATATACTCACCTAAAGTAAATGTGGTAGGATTGGTTTTGTGGTCCTGAAATCCCACGTTAGAAAGACAGTCTAGTACTACAAGACCTGTTTGTACATAACGGAACTTTAAATGCACTCGCCTTTTATCGGCAAGACTATAAAAAAGCTAAGTAAAACCAATTCAATTTTGACGGACTTATTGGTCTAGTGGATACTGAACTTGACTGCTGAACCATAGTTCGTGGGTTCGATTCCCAGCCGGACTAATCTTGACAAAAAGGCATATATTCTGTTTGTGTAATTTATGTACAATATGTATTTATTAAAAATATACAATATAGGCTATTTTTATTTATTGCCTGGTTACCAGTTCAGACTCTGCCTCCTTTGGGATCAGATGACCGTGTTAATTGTCCCGGGATTTTATTAAAATTATTCTTGTTGCAGGACCAGGTACCCGGGAGCGTCCCAATCTTATCCCGAGCGCTTTCTGCTCCCGGCTGATGGGCTGCCTGTGCTGCCCCCACGACAACCACCTGGAGTACATGTGGCTGCACATGGGCCACCCCAAGCGCTGTGGCTGCGGGTACTGGTTCGAATTGTGCCCGGTGGCGCCACTGTAGCATAGTGCTTGGTACTAATGTAGTTTAGAGTTTAATTGAATAAAGTTTTCTGGCTAATACTTGTTTGCGTATCATTTTTACACGCAGTTTCGTATAGTCAGTCAATTTTCACGTCCATACCAACCTTCAGTTACTTAGGACGTAAAAATTGGCTGACTTTTATTATTGTTTTTTTTTTTTGTACAGTAACTTGCAAAACGATGTTAAAATTATTGACTGAAGTCTACACCAATGTCACATCCCCCTGAAAAGCTGTAATTCAATATAAGTGTTAATTTCAGTGGAATGTTAAAGTTTTTTATGTGCAGGCTATTTATAAATCTATTTAGCTATCTAATCTACTATTTGTTAAATGTTGTCTAAATTTTATTCCGCAACAAGCATAACAAACATATCATACATTAAACAAAAATTGTTGTCACTTGCAATCGCTTGCCAATATTAAATAAGTTCCCGCAGTTTCATGGTCAAAATGTAAGGTATTATTTTATTTCGTTATGTCCAAAACATTTTAACGTTATCTTTGCCATCGCAATTTTTAAACGATTTTTTATCGTGTCACCCATCTGCGATCCGCTGTGGTCCAATTAACTGAATCACTAACTAGTTAAGATTTTATTTAATAAACGTCGAGCCTTAAAGTTCGCGGATTATACAAAATGCTCTAAAAATTAACCGAAGCCTAATTGCTAATAATTAAAAACGTAAGAAATTATCCTAACGAACTTAGCATTTTTTACTTTAAAAGGTCAAGAGATTATTTTTATTTCATGTGATCTTGTTAATTTACAATCAAGGATTTTATGTATCTATTTCTTCACGGATTTTAACAATTTTAATTGATGGGTTGTGCAATTTGCTGATAATTCAGACTGAGAAATAAGAGATCTTTATTTTCTGTACTAATTTGACAACTGGTTCAACTTTAGCAACAAAGCTAAACTTATTTGGTTGAAATGCGTAAAACACGATCGGAGAGTGTTCACACACCTAAAGACTATGTGGCACACAGGCGGCGACAGTATTATATGAAAAATAAAAACAGCAAAGAAAGGTACATGATCTTCAGAAAAAATCAACAGGTATCTGTGTTATGCATCCTAATAGAATTATCTATGCTAATAAAATGTTTGTGTTACACAACTGTGACCAGATTAAGCCTAATTTAGCAAATAAAACGAGTCGATAATCTGTAACGAGTGTATCATTGTCCGCATGTAAGAACACATCAGGCACGCGTCTCTGGTAATGCATTAGTAACAGTTTCGTCGCGTCCCATAATCGCTGGTTTCGTGGCCCGACCGTGTAAGGCCAAGCCGCTCGCTGTCGAGCGTCGACCCACTTCCCGCGGCTTGCCCTTGAACCGACACAAACTACCCCGGAACTTTACTGATTTTTTCAGTAATATTTATTATTCCGGTGGATAAAAAAAATGATAGAAATAGGTACTTACAAGAGGTTTTGTATTATTTATATTCTTGAATAATAAACTTATTATGTTATCGAAAAAAAAATATGTGCTCGATAGAGTGTACTGAGCAGTTTTTTTTTTTCTTTCAAATCAAATCATTTATTGCAGTTGATAGGTGTAAACTTTTTGGATAGCTTAGCAGTTAGCACTGTATAAATATCGAACGATGTTTTTAATGGATCCAATCCAAAAATCATATTTGGCTACTATTGTTTTCATCGTACAATATCGGGTAGCTACTTGTATACGAAATAAATTACTCAATCCTATTAGGAGCCATACTAAATATTGCGTTCTTCGAGAGAGCTTATCGTAAAATGCGATCTATAACAGACAGCAACGAATAAAAGCAGAACTAGTCGAGTAGCTAAATGCGTTATGTATACAGTAAGTATATACAATAAAAAGGGGTAAATAAAACAGCCCGTTTTTATGTTAAGGCCACAAAACAATAGAAAAAATATAATAATAATTTGATACGCGCTCAGCCTTGTATTGCTTTTATTTTTTATTTCTTTTCAAACAACAGTCGTTTATTTTTATTTTACTAAACAATTGCATACAACATTCTAAAGAGTGTACCAATAACTATAATGTTTCAAGGCGATGCAAGGATCAAAACAATTTTTAAGAAAGGTTTTTTGGTGACTCTGTTTCATAGTAAATACAAACATTCAAACACACAATAGTAAACTATCACATACACTTAAATCGTATAATACTTTCTTACACATTTTTCATATAATTTTATAAATTTCGTACTACATAATTCACAGCGACAATAATTAAATACATTACTCACAGCATGCTATTACAGACCTCATAATACTTATCTTAATATCACAAGTTTAGAAACGTATACAATAGTTATTACTTTCTTAATTAATACTTATTGGCTGGTATAAAGTAATGTCCATCGAAAGGCAACCTCTGGTCCACTTCGTGCTGAGGAGTGAAGTATATCGTCTGCGGGTCTTCAACGTAGTTGTTCTGTTCAGGTAGTACACTTGTGTACAGCGGTGACTGCGCAGGTTGGTATTGGATGGTGTTGATGTGGTATGGCGCAGGCGGGGCAGGCGAGGCAGGCGGGGCGGGTGGTGGCAACGCTACGGGTGGTGTTCCAGGATCTTCAGTTAAAACAGCTTTGAAACCATTCTTGGGATCGGCTGTGTACTCGACTGTACGCTTGGTCCCGTCCGGTCCGAGTACGGTGTATGCTCCGTGGACGACGTCCCCCTGCCTCACTTCATGCTGGCTCTTGCTGTCGCCAGTGGTCGGGTCCTCAATGTTGTAGGAGTACTTGTAGTCGTTCGGCGAAGGCGGCGGGTCTCGCACTATGATCCCGAAAGCTGCCGGCACGACACAAAGAAACAATACCTGTAAATGTAAAAGCATTGCTGCTATTAATAGAAATGATAATTAACACGCGAAGCTTTGACAAAACGATTGTATGTTTACAACATTAAATCACGAATAATGATTATTGATTACACTCAGAATAATCCACAACACAATTAAAAAGTGCCATTACCCTTAACATGGTGCAGACGCGTTCAACAATAGGGTACGAAGTAAACAGTGCTTCGCGCGGCAACTCGGCTCGTATTTATAGAAACGGTGTGCATTCACTCGAATGTTCCTTATTGGCAACAGGGCGCTCGCGACTCTCGGCGACTAACTCTAAGCCGTAATTAGAGCTATATTACCTAATTGTTACGTTGTAGCCAATACGTATTGCGGATCCAGTGCAGGATGAAAGTTTTCGAAATTATTTATTCCCACGATTTGGTGTAGACTATTCAATTTAGACGTCACAAGGGTTATTATCCTATTGTGAATGATAATTAACATATCGTAATATGCAATAGAGTAAATGCTTTTATAGTTATTGCAAGTACCTAGTGATAAAAGGCTTAAAACAATTTTGTTGTTCCTAGCTGAATAGTGGTATCAAATATTATAAGAGAAAAAAAACTAGCTTTAACTCAGGTCAAGGCATGAAGGCATGTTTTAGTAAACAACTTTATGAGAAATGTAGAGCGTAAAGCCTAAGTATTATGGCTAATTACATGTATAACATATATGAGTGAATATTTGCTGGGAAATAGTGAATAAAATACACTATTTTAGAAACTTACAGACTTATATTATCATGATAGGAACTCTTTATAAAGTAAAGAGCCCAAAACAATGTAAAATATGGTACAATTACCTACATTAGATTTAATTGCGATGCATTTACTAGCATTCTAATTTTTGTTATTACGACATTTGTATAAATAGTAAACAAAATCACTGCAGCGTGAATAAAAATATTTGTTTTGTTACATACACACATTACGTCACAATGATGGACTAGTTTACAAACCTAAAATATATAAACAAAACATTCAAATAAATAGAACCATCTTTACAAGTCACATACATTTTCAAATATCTTAATAAAATTGTATATTATCTTGTTATGATATCGTATTCAAAATTATCTCAAGTAATCAATTAAATTGTAGTTAAGAGATCTTTAGCATTTTATAGATCCTATAAATTAATACGGATTTTTAACCTCAGGTGCAAAAATAATCGTGTTATAAGTTTTAAGTGTATGTCTGTCTGAGGCATCGTAGCTCCAAGAGGAATAATGGACTGATTATGATGAGTTACTTTTTGTTTGAAAGCTAACGGGATGGATAAGGTTCTAAAAAGATCTGTTCACTTTGCATTAAAATCTGCAATTTTCTAAAATATGTGTACGTGTTTTTCAGTAATACGCCTCTTCCCGCGTAGACGGTTTTATTTTTGAAAGACATCAATGATGTTAGCCTGAGCGCAGGCTTCGACTTCTTCACTTGACTTTATTATATTATTATATAGGGGCGTTATGATGAGCATATACACCACGTTAGCTTTGAATAAAACAATACCTTAAAGTCCTGTCAATATACTAAATGTATTCCTTGAGGTCACGGACGTATTCTAATATCGCTAGTTTATACAAATGATTTGATTTGAACAACATAAGATATATCTTATCCGAGCACTAATTCATTAATCATTTCAACTCAAGATATATTATGTAGTGAGTAGTATGTAATGGACTCAAGGTGTGTGAGTAAATATACATTTATATAAGTATGTGGAGTTAGTGAAATAATTGCACAATGCACTTGTTTAGAAATAAAGATCTTCCTTCTTTTCCACCTATCATTGATTATTTAGTTAAGAAGCAATGCTACATTATTATTATTTACTTTCAGCCCATGCTTTCCCACTGTTGGGCAAAGGCCTGCCTCCCTTCGATCCTTCTCTATTGAGGGCAAACACAAATGCTACGTAAGACTTTATAATTTTAAATAGTAAGTAACGCGGTTTTTTTTTATTTGCTTACATATTTGCGCCTTTATTTATATCATAAATGCATATTGTAAAACAAAGTCCTCCTCCAAAACATATGACGGTCTGAACACAAAAAAAAAAAACAAAAACTACCAAACTGATTTTCAAAGTTACTCCTATGATCTCAAAGTAGAATTAATAACAATAATACACAATAAATCTAGATCTACATATAATAAGCGCTTGACCTTACTTTCATTATAAATATAACTCAATCAATATTATTACATTCTAAGTATTATTTATAAATCTATATACTTAACATATACTAACGTATGATCAATGATACCTAAATGTCGATAGTTTTAACTTTACTTCCGCCAAATGTCAAATTATGTCGCTGTCTGTATCTTACCGATCTTACCAAAGCAAGTAAGAAGAATGGATTATTGTTTTGTTTTCAACCGACTTCAGGAAGTACCGAATTTGAATGTCTACTTACATCTTTTTTTTTGCTTACCTCAGAACATTCCGTAGGTTGAACCGACTTTCATGATTCTTATTTATTTGAAAGCTGGTTCTTCTGCTTGCTTCTGCCTTCTGTCGATCCCACTTCAATTTGCTCCATTTTTGTCAGAGGACCATATAAGACTTATTTTAGAGATTTTAAATATTAATTGAAAATTAAATTGAAAAGATAGGCACAAGTATCTAAGTACCATCAATTTAAAATGGATCTACTAACCACATTTAATAACAGTTACAGAGTTAATATGTTATTTTGTACGCCTGCCAGACTTAATTACAGTTATTTTGGTTCTCATAACTTTATTTTCTGCTGCCTATCCATATCTGATTATTCCTTTCGCCGAGAGCGGCTGAATGCAAATATCCTTGTATTTGTAATATCTATTTCCATAACAGAAATTCCACATCTAAAGCTTTTACAGTATATTGTCAGAACATTCTAATTAGCTCTTTACCATGTTCTATCCTCCACCTTCTCAATACAAGTTGTAAGAGGCTATTTTTCATTACAAATAATAACTTACAAGATACAAATAGTAATATAGCGTAGTGGCACCAGTAATCGACATGCACCAGTAATCGACACTTTATTTTTTTATTTAATAAAATAAAGAGTAAGATACCGATTTATTTATTTGACGACACTGTAACATAGAAAGCACACTTATTACTGGCTCCCATTGACATTTGAGCGATATTTACAGTTTTATTTGAAAGTAGCGGTGTGACAACTGATTGTGGCTCGAGTACCGGCGAGAAAAACAACATTTCTTACTGAAATCGTTAACGAAGGGAGTACATTTCTTTGTTAATTATGCTAATGTATTGTAAGTTATTTGAATTTTATGAGTTTTACGGGTTTTTATAAGAACTAAAGGGTGGAATTTTGTTATAACACAAGTTCAAGATTATTTTAATATTAGTAAAATGTTGGTGTCGATCATTGGTGTTCACAAACTGACTTTCTCCAGTTATCGACACGTGTCGATAGTAATTATTAGAAACATTTTTTATTTGATAAGTGAATATATAGCTCTTCTAACTTTGCTTCTCGGTAGATATTTGAAGTAAACTAATCAAAGTTGACCTACCAGAAATCGACAAGTAACGATTATTGTTAAATAATATGTGTCAATGATTGGTTTTAGAGATGGCTCTGAGAAAACATTATACTCCCGACCAGTTAGGTTCAGTGGGTCGTCTTAGGGGCGGAGGGTAGGAGTTGGAGCATACGCTTGGGCACTATGAGCACCAAAGAAAACAAAAAAAAATAGTAAAAAAAATTGGGAGTCCTTTTTTAGTTTTTTTTTTTTATAGAATTCGAGCATTTTTATTGCAGCATCTGATTAAGCTTATCTATAGAAACCATTTATGATCTTAGAAGTATGGTGCTACGACGCACAGTTTCCGACTTATGGGCCGTTTACATTAAAAGGCCGTTCAAGTAAAAGGCTCATAACTCGAAAACGGTGCGTCGTGGGGCCATGTTTTTTAGAACTTTAATAGTTGCTACAGACAAGGTCAACCTAATACAAGAAAAAAATCGGAAAGATTCCGAAAAAAAAATAATAATTTTTAAGTCCTATACAGGACTTATAAAAATTATAGTTTTTTTAACCATACGGTTGGGTAATAATTTTGCACGATTTGCTTTCATTATCAATACAATATAAATTTATTGCGCTATCGTACACAAACATTACATCCGTCTTACGAATTTTCGATCAGGTCACGTGTCCTGACGCGGGTTTATCATTTTAACTCATTACAAAAAAAAAACTGTACAGCACCGCTAAAGAAGTTTTCGTCATACGAATTTTCGATCAGGTCACGTGTCCAGGGGCCCGATGTTTCTATTTTAAGTCAGTGAGTGGCAGGTATTTTCGTATCCAGATAATTTTAGTTTAATGAAAAATTTAGGTACACCTACTTGCCAATGTTGACCTTGTAGGATTGCCAGAGGCTATAACAAGTGTAAAGTGCACTGGAACGTTTATTAACCTGACGCGAGTTTAATTTTTTTTACCCATTACGAAAAGCCACTAAAGAAGTGTTCAATTCAAAAATAAAAAATTATCAACACAGACAAAATCAGAACCAAAATCAAAATCAAAAATCATTAATTTAAGTTAAGCTACAAACGTCAAAATTTTAATACAAAAAAGACAGCACCCTAAGGGTCGGTTCATATCCGGCGGAAAAGGCAGCGCGCAACATCGGCCGCGCAACCCCAGAACGAACAAGCACACAACTTTACATCCAACCTCCCACACCTGACGCGTCGTCGGGTCAGTGTGAAAGGCCGAATCCTCCATCATGCGCCCGCCCGCCCCAGCGCCACGCGACTGACAGCACGCCACCACCGTCAGATATGAACCGACCCCAAATCGCCCACCCTTCACCAAGTGCTAGTCAACTTGTCAATATCTTCTGTCTTGTACGAGTATTTACATGATTAATACCCATTAGTAAGAGAAATATGGTTATTGTAACAAAATATGCATACTTATTAAACAGGTAATTTTATTTTAAAGACCGACAAATGTGGTCAAATGGTGTGATTATTTGGCAAATACTCATTTTAGATAATAGTCGATAACTGGGGTGTCGATAACTGGTAAGTGTCGATAACTGGGGTGTCGATGACTGGGGTGTCGATAACTGGGGTGTCGATTACTGGTAACAGTCAAATGACTAGGTGTCGGTTACTGGAGATTCTTACTCTTTTTCATTTTTTTGATTTTTTGTCTTGTCTGTTTATAGCAAATAAAAATAATACATTCTATTCTTATCTCAAGAATATACCTTACCATACTCAAATGTTACTTTTGGTTTAAAAGTGACTAATATACCTTTAATTTAATAAAGAAACCCACTATGATCGATTAAGATCCTTAAAGTGTCGATCATTGGTGCCACTACGCTAACATTATTATATTAGTCTTGGAGCTACCATTAGCTGGTATTATTCAGTTTTGAATTAAAACGTCCAGTGCTTTAGAGCTCGTTGATGAAATCTAGTCGTCGATATTATCACGTTACGTGCGGTGACACGTTTACATAAGGAAATTCATTAACGAGGATATTAAAACTGTTTCTCAATAAACCGACAGTGCTGAGAAAAAGCCCTTATAATAATTAAAAGATACAACTTGAAGAAATAAGCGAACCAAACACAAATAAAGGTACACTTCGGGACACTTTTATGTTGATTCATATTTTTAGAGCCCTGAATATTTTAACCTAAAAAGTTTTACTGTATTACAACAGAAGCCAAAAGTTAGTATAAAGTAGAGAAGAATAAATTTTAATGACCTCTTCATATTATTACACAATTGAAGAAGAAGAGCAATCGCTAGCTTTATTTATTAAGTTGGAAGTGTAATATTATACTTAGTGTTTATAGTTATCTACTTAATATGTTAAGTGACAACAATCCTAGGCATTGAATGTAGTGTTTCCGGACACGGTTTTATTGTGATATTCTTAGCGTAATCACGGCCAGCCGATCTACCTTTGACATTGGTTTAAGCACTTAATTTTATATTTAAATATAAAAGTGGCTTTGTATTTATTTCTAAAAATAAATAAATATATTTTTGGAAAAATAAAAAGGTCAAATTATTTTTGTTTAGTTACCTTCATGCCCAATCCAAAGATGAAAAAGTAAGGATCTGTCAATTTTCAACATTAATTAAATTGCTATTTATCTGAATATACATATACATACATATATATATATTCAGAACTTTCAACTAACTCGAAAATATTTAACTGCTTAACTACGTTTTAAGTTATGTGCATAGCATAAAAAAAACAAAGATTATAATGAAGTGTAATAGAAAATATTCAACATAACATTAAACAAAACTTTTTGAACAGTCTTATAATGATTTATCATTTAAAATAGTTATTAATATTAATTCCAGCTTATTGCAGTCATTCTGCAATTAATATGCAAGAGTTCCTTATTAGCAAGACGAATGGGCACTTAATTATTTGCTACTAAATTTCAACATTCATTTGAGTAGCAATGATAATAAAATATGTTCTCTTGTAGTTATAAAAGTCAAATGTAAGGAAGTTAATATCCTGCAACAAACGTTTATTAGATGATTAAAACCTGCATAGTGTTCTTAGTCATTGGTCAATGAAGTCAAGCGACACAAGTTTTTATAGTAATTATGATCAAAGTTTGAAGTAATCAAGATATATAATAGAGCTAAGCCGTAAAAGGAGTAAGATCTAGTTTTGATAACATCGTTACCCTTATTATTAAGGCTAACTTGTGTCTTTATTTAAATTACTCTTATTTAAGAAGTCTATTTAAGCTTAAAATAATCCTAAAGCTCACTTTTATAGTAAGAAAGTTGTGAGTTGTGCCGCAAGTTTCAATAAAATTAGGTACTTAAGTGCAGGAAACGTGTCTGATGATAATTTCTACAGATCAATCTAAACATATATTTTAAAATTATATAGGAGCAAACCAAACTAGTATAGAAAAAACATAATGAAACAAATTTTGAAAGTTACCCTCGATTATTAAGATGTTTGATTCATCTTTACTTAATTATTTAATAACATGACGCGGAAAGGATATGGCGCTACCCACTCGAGCGGCAAGGGCACTCACCTGGAAGTTTATTGTATTAAAATAATATAATATGTAATATGATAGTCTAACTAAGGGTAACTGAATTAACAGTTAAATAGGTCGTTAAGTCCTTTTTGTAAAATACAGTATTTAGCTGCACCAGGTGAACATGAAACCGACCACCACATAGGTTGGGAAAAGGCAAAGTAGAAGTAAAAATTGCAGAAACCGTGTATATATGTAAGTAACGTTAGTAATAGATATGTTGTAGCTACTGTAACGTGGATTGTGTTTCACTTTCTAGCGATCCTTATACTAGGAAGCGGTGAAGGGCCGCCTGTATTTGGGTGCTGTGGAGTTAAATTGTTTCCCATTCAGAATGTGCTACCGTTAAGTAACCTTACTTGTACTAACATTCATTTTATATTGACGTTCAATTGTTTACGCGTAAGCAACAAATAAATTGCCTACTTATAAAATCATACATAAACCTAATTCACTTCAGAATTTTCGTAGATTTTAATCACATACAAAAAACATCAACGCGCTGAATAGTTGTGTGGTTGTTTATGTAAGGCTTGTGTGTTTATTCTATTGTTATTCTCATATATAATGGGAACAAATTAATAAGTGTGTAAGCATCCACTATTAACTTAATTACCTTATCGCAATAATCGATGTATTATTATAGAAATGTATAAAAAAAATGTTGCAATGTTTTAACGATTAAAAATAACATTTGCAGTGAAGGTGAAAATATTTTTAGAAAAGAAAGGCCACTAGTGTGCAAGCCTTGGTAATTGATATATACCAGTTTAAAGATTGACATTTACTAGAACTAGTCTAACATGGTGGCAGGTCACAACTAATTTCAAATTTGGTTTCAAACTAGATTGAGAAACAGTTGAGTGTCAAGCGCTGCGTCGAGTTCTATACAACGCATTGCGCCTGCGCATGTGACTATAATAGCCGGGCGCGGCTGACACACATTCACGTATGTCATTATTTAACGATCATAAGTGGTTCACTTACAATAAACACAGCAATAAAACCACATTATTGCTATATTTATTGGCAAAATATTAAATCGAAAAATCAAACAAGGCGTAGATTCCTCTTATTTATTACCTCAGCTTTAACACTTCAATTAACAATACACTACATAAGCATAAATAAAACATTAACGTTTACGGTTCAGGTCAGTATGACGAGCTCATGCTCGCGTAGACGGATCTAGATCAGTTATAAAATGCTTCGCAGATCCTGTTGCCCCACATAACAGATACAAACGCTTATTATGAAAGACATGAGTATGTTACAATGAGCAAATCTCAGACCTTGCCTGACAGACCAAATACAGCTCACGTCAAATAAATTACTTGCTTCTATTAAAACATAGTTAATATTTTTGATAATACAGACATGGACGGTATAAGGAGCTGATTTGATTTGACGCCCGAAACAACCCAATGTGGTATATTTCAACAAAAAAGGTCTTATTAAAGATTGATGATTAAGGTATCAAAAAAAACAATAAGGAACGGGATCTTTGAATTACCAGATGTTTGGTTTAACTAGACCGTGCTAAGCGAGCGAAGGTTTAGTGGGGACTAGTGGTAGTAGGCGTGGGCGGGGGCGACGGCCTTGACGACGGCCGCGCCCGCGGGTTCCCTGTGCACGACCGCGTTGAACCCGTTGTGGGGGTCGGCAGTGTACTCCACGGTACGACGCGTGCCGTCGGGTTCTACCAAGGAGTAGGAGCCTTGGACGACGTCGCCGGAGCGGGATTCCTGCTGGTTCTTTGAGTCACCTGTAGAAAAAGTCGAGAAGAGTTGTTTAATGAATTGGTGGTGTTAATCTTTTGCAAATTCAACGATGCAGACAGTCGTCAATAGTTTTGAAAAATCTCTTTTTTTGTTTTAGGCATTGCATGTTGAGGGTTTACCACATGGTAAAACCTTAGACCTTAAGCAAGAGATCTACGGAGCTTTGTAAAGTTCTCTGTCTTATAAATCATAGTTCTAAAGATAATTACAATATTTAGCTAGTCATAATGCGGTCAGTTCTACGACCGCAACTGTTTACTCAAAGTGTCGTGAAAGCTTTTAGATATAAGGCTTCCTATCGTCTTAACTTACCGGTGAGAGCATCCTGAATGTCATAAGCATAGGAGTACTGAGGGTTGGGGTCGTACTCGTCGACGGGGGCCACCTTAGCGACAGCGTGTCCGAGTAGGGGCGCGGCGTACGCGGGTCTGGCCACCGCCACGGGCGCGGCGTACCCCAGGGGACGGGGGTACCCATAGGGGGCAGCCACTGCTGGGAGCAGGCCCCCAAAGGCTCCGTGACATACCGACAGGATAGCTGCTACGATTATGACCTGGAAATTAAAACACGGATAAGTTAGGCAAGATTTCAAAAGTTAGGTAGAAGCTTTCAGGATGGACACGTTATTTTAAAAGACAATAGACATGTCCTATTTTTAGCTATTTATTTTAGTAACTTATACATGGAGCTTTCAGAATGATTAACAACGGGTTATTGCTCCATACATAGTCATTAGTTGTTATTATGTGATCTGTTTTTCTGGCATTATTGTGGACTAAAAAGAAGAGAGTTCCTTAAAAACTTTGAAAACATTTTAAGCTTTTTACATTTATGTAGGACTAAAATATTTTTGGAATTGAGATACGATTTATGTTATTTATAGATATTCAAAATTGGTTACTATACCTTCATGTTGCTGGAGTACCTTCGGTGGGCGCTCTGACTCAATGTGACGCTGAAGGGTGCGCACGCGCAGCTTTTATACGCATGTGCATTTGCACTGCTTAATGCACCCGCCTAGAAAAACGTTTGATCTGTCACGGCCGACCCTATACCCTTTACCAAACCGGTTGCTTTAATAACTATTATTTGAAACTAATAAACTGCCTTAGATGTCTAAAAATATTATATTATTTCGTACAAGTATTCATGCATTTCAGAAAACAATTACAATTTATACCGTTGTTTTTAAACGTTAAATAAGTTAATAGGATGCAAAAATAAGTAGACAATGCATTTAAAACTTTGAATCCTTTTTTTGTCAGGTGAAACTCATTTATGAGCCAATCATGCATCTCCAGGGGGTTGAGGATGCAAGAGTCCGGGCTTCCAGAGCATTGAGAGAGGCTCTGACTACTCCGGCAAAACACCTGGTGCCATCCTTCGTCTAAGTGGCGGCGTTAGGGGTTCAACCGAAGTCTCAGCGCCATAACGCCCCCGGCTAATACTTTGAATCCTACCTAACCTGTTTATGTTCCTTCTTGTTCCTGAAGTCTAACAAGCTACTGGACATTTATGTAACTTTGTAAAATCTAACGATCCGCCCCATAGACACATTACCTTACATGACTGAATTGGTTAGATATAAACACAAACCTTCCTTCAAAGTCCAAACTTTCCCTCTGGAATCATAGTTGGGAACAATCTTAAACCTCGTTAAAAAATCGTTTTTGAGTCCATCCCGTTCAGACAAACATGCAAATAAAATACCTTTTCTGTCCTATACATTTTCTCTTCTTCTGTACTTTGTCGATGTACTTGGGTGGAAATCGAATCCATGATCGCAAACTAAACAGTTTTGTCAAAAATTTTAGTTTTAAGATGCCTTCTCCTATATTGAGAATAGTTTCGTAAGTTCCAAGTATATAATGCAGGGAGGCGGTATAACAACACGTTAGTTTTTGGGTCACAGCTGCACGTTATCAGAGTGCATACATGTGTGATAGTGGTCACACCAGTGACTCGAGATAATTCATAATGCTCGTGCCTTGTACGGACAATCAATCTATGCCTTGCAATTATTCTGAATTAATGTGTCCTTTATGAAATTATGAACTAGATTTCATGTTCTAGTATTTATTGTACCTACCTTTACCTACCTACAACTTAACGAACAATGTAAATTATCAATAAAAATGTTTCTTTTTTTTTCAGTAAAAATAAATCTCTATTTAATAGAACCTCAGTGCCTTCGTAATATATTTAAAAGTGAATAGGAAAACAATGAATTTAAAGTGCTCTCATGCACCAATAATAACAAGCGTCAAAAGAAACTTATGAAAGCTCTTCTCCGTTTATTAAAAAAAGAATTAAGTATTGAGTCGTTCTTTAGTTAGTACCGCACATTGGGCACAAAACAATTTGTTGCTTGTCCAATGGGAATAAGTACCTAGCTAATTATTGATTGATATGCATAATTTCGTACATGCTTATGAGACTAGTAGATAACACAGGATCGAATTGTGTCTTGATTATCGATAGATTACATTTAAATAAATCAAAAAGTGTGAAATTCCATAAGTTAAGTCAGGGTTTCAAACTAGAAAACGTTTTCAGTGTGAGAATGAACTCATGGAGTAGGTACCCCACTGTATGTATTCTAGAAAGAAGATGGTATGTGCGCTTAAATTCGTAAATCAATGCTTCGTTAATTGTTTCTAATTTTAGTTATCCATTGATCTTTTTTTAGTTGCGCCTAATGTAACTAATGTTGATACCTTAGTTTAGTTGATACGTTATTTGCTCTGCACTCAATACCAACTCAACGCTTTTTAATGTCATATTTTAATCTGCCTCTTTGGCCTAGTGTTTGCTAAGCGCGACTGCTACTTTAGAGGTCTTGGGTTCGGTTCCCAAGTCGACCAAGGTGATATTGGGTTTTTCTATGAAATTCTCAGTAGCAGGTCCGAGTTTGGATTTGTGCCCGGATATTAGCAATAGGCTCACCCCCTATTACATGGGACCTAAACATATCGGCGAACTGTGAGTGTACATTGGTGCAACTCCGTTAAACCTTCGGGGATACAGGCGTGATGATATTTTATGTTTAAGTATATCTTTATCGAGTCACGCGTCAGCTAATATGATCGCATTGTCGAAATGGTTTTAAAAACATTGAATGAAATCCCATCAGACTTTAAACAAGCTCGGTTGTTCCATCTTACATGATTTATCTAATCTATCTTTTCGTCTCTGCCTGTACCTTTTGGTTGTATGCCGTGGTTGTATGCGTATTGTTTGTATTTGTCATTACAACGCCATCTTGAGGCAGATATTAAAACTAAACAATATGCGCTTAACTCAATTGATCAATAATGTTGCTATACCAGAAAAGTAAATAATTGATGGATGAAAGCGTTATTGAAAATTAAACACCTTGTGTTGCTGTGAGTAATCATAAGCCCATAATAAGATTGCATTGATATTTTCAAGACTTTTATTCTGCATTTTGTTTAAGCAACAACATTTTTTTCAATGAAAGATGAGTTCAAACATTTACTTTCAAAAATTGTTATGGCAACATTACGCATATATGTTTATGAAACGAAACGTCACTTTTGACTTTCTGTATTCCTTTTTCATGAATGTGTAAAATCCAATAAACACTGTGCTTTGTTATGTGTTTATAATATACGGAATTGATTTTTTAGTTAGTGTTAAGTACAATGGCAGACTTTGATGCAATATATCCCGATGAGACGGAAATCGAGGAGAATATAGAGGAGACACATGTGACGCTAGTGCCAGATCCGATCGTGGTGCGAGGAGCTGGAAACATGACAGTGTAAGCTTTCATTTATACTCTCTGTTTAATAACATCAGCTGTTAGGGCTCTACTACATTTCTGAGTTGGTCTCATGAGAGTTCTTGCCCCTGAATGTCGCTTGTTACAAAGTTATTTTCGACTCTTTGTCATTCGACGAGTGGCATTGAAATACTATTTCTTTATACTCATTCTTGACCACTCACTAATTGTATTTTTTTACATAAGAGCTTTAGAGTAAAACATCTATTATTTAGTTTAAAGGCCTTGCTATTATAGATAATTACTAACTATTGGTATAAACAAATAATGTTTATTCAATGTCATATTATAAAAATACTGCAATATCTAAACGAATTCCTATAAACCAGATGTATCTAAATGAAAATGTTCAATGACTTGTTAACACACATAGTCAACAATTTCTCTTTTTAACAATACCCAATGAATTATGTATGTTAATTCATTTTAAATGCACTCCTCCAACCTCCTTAAGGCAGTCATTTATAATTAGATTAAACTCATTAGTGGATAGGGCAGTAAGTAAGTAACAATTTACTAACAATTTTATGTAAAGCTAGATACTGCTTAGTGAATTAAATCAACAAAATTCTTATTCTGAAATGGTGTATCCTTTTATTTGAGACATTAGGCACATGTGACTCAGTCATTCAGCCAAGACCCAAGACAAAGAACTTATGTGCACAGATAAAGGAAACCATTACTTATTTAAGTATGTACTTGGTCAACATTGTTGTGATTATATTTGTTAGTATAAAGGTATATTCACACTGGAAAACTTCCTGATAACAAAAATAAATTGTTACATATTATTCATACATTATTCATGTTTGGCTGTAGTTATATTTTTAAGTATATTCACTACTTATGTATTACAAACCTTAACATGCTTTAAGTAGGATAAACAGAATATAATTACAAGGAAGACTTGGGAAAAACACCAAAATACATGTGTTTAAAATTTATAAATAATGCGAGCAAAAGCTATTGCTGCTTTTGCTATTTCATAATAAAACTACAGGCATGGCATTGATTTTATATTTTGTTTTCTTTCACTTACAAACTTAACTTACTGTCTAACTATATAAGTTAACTACTTTAAATTTAAATAAGTAAAATATATGAAAACTGTATTATAACTAATTTATATTTCATTCATAGGTTTTTAGTAGACAAGTTGTCCGGTTCCAAAGGTTTAAAGTGCATTTGATAAGATAAAATGGTTAGAATGTTGTTTACAATAGTAATTATAGTATAATTATCTGGTTTGTGGTTGAGGCCATTCTGCTTAATTAATTTTAAATCTAAAACATATGTGTATGCAGTAATTACTATCCTTGATGAGAGTTGATTGGATACACTTCTTTGGGACAATAATACCTCAATTTGAGAATTTTCTTATGAACAACATACAAGATTTGCAGCATCCAATAATATTGGTGCAAACTGAAGTTACACTTTGAGGATTCTACTCAAGATTTAAAAATAAAAATGTTTTTATTTTAGTCAATGTTATAAGTCATGCCTATTTAAGTATCTTATCTTGACAAATATAGTATATTTATAAGCATATTAAACCTTAATTCAAGAGGTAAACATACAACAAAACCAATTTCACATTTTGTTGTTGAATTGAGGCAGAATGTAACACTAAAACTAGGTACATTGATTTCATACCCATAGTTGGGAGTTTACCAAACCGTAAAAAAATTAGTAATACATATTTAAAATATCACATGGCTAGCCATTTAGCATAATCCAGAAAATCGCTCAGAGATAAGTTATCTCTTATAGGTTTTTCCCCTAGATTATGTACATATTAAATCTGAATTTCAACTATAATAAGAATATAAACATAATAAACAGCAGTTATGGTAATACCACACTGTTTCGTAGAAACTGGGAATTTTTGTAAATAAAAGACCTGTTATTTAATGAAAACACCCAAATTAGGTGATAGAATACAAAAGATTTTTTTTTTTTTTTAGTTATAAATTCTATGAAAATTGTTCTTAAAGCAAAGTTTTAAGGAATTATTGTTTTTTTATATGACCACATACTGGGCCTAAGCAATATAAACAAAATAAAATATTTTTCTGGAATGTTGTGTTAATAACTTTGAAATTGTTAGTATTTCATATACTCCCAAAAAAAGGGCTGCAGATCAGTGCCAAAACAGCCATATTTTCTGCGATATGTGTCCTTAAAATTGGGAGTTTTAACTGGTGTTTACTAGTAAGCTATTAACTGTGGTGTCCATACATCATTGCCGTTAATCACTACGTCAGCTGACGCGATCGTCATTTCTTTTACCGTATCAACTGACCCTATTACATGTCACATCTAGTGGAACTAATTAACACTTCGATTTACCAACATATTGACTGATTGCTCAATATTGGATAACTAACCAATCGTTGCCAATCATAAAGCGGTTGTAAAGACATTCCGAAGGTATCTTCCATTTGGCATCAATGGTTGTACGGACTTGTTGGCTATTAAGTTTTACGCAACGAACGTAACGTTGGGTCACTAATTGCCAGCATTGTTGCATTTCTATGGCAACATTCGCCGCTTCTTTTTCCAGTGCTAAGCTTTTGCCCTGCAGTAAACATGTGATCAAAACAATTGGGAACCTGTCTCCATAGGCTAGGCCCTTTAACTTTTCAGACTTGTTTAATAGTAGTTATATTAGTAATTTGAACATAGAATGAGATTAGTATAATGATGCAGTTAAATCTTTAGCTTCACCTTATCTCAAAGCAATAAGATAAAAGACTATTATAGCCGCAATAAACATGGTAAATACTTTAATCATGATGATAGCTAGTACAGTAATGACTAATCCTCCTGACTGTTGAAAATCAACTAGATCATATCTGATTTAACATTGAAAACAGAATCAACGCCTTTTCTGAGCCGTTTCCCCTAGTTATATTTGGGTTTACTTCCAGTCCTACCAGATTTAGCAAAATACAATTTACATAGAGCAAACGAGAAACGACTGTATGACTTCCGGAACTAATTAACTGAACAGCTACAATCTACAGGTTAGCCAGAAAGCTTTTCCTTTATCACAGACCAACTGTGTCATCCTATGCAGACTTACGTGTTCTTCCAGTATATCAATATTTGCAAAAAAGTAAATAACACTAGTAACATGACATTCCAGGTTTGGTCTAAGCAACAAGTTCAACGGGGAGTTTCCATCGGGACTGCAATCGCGAGTGGCGCCGGAAGAGTACCAGGCGACAGTGGCGCGCATCAACAGCGTGCTGAAGAAGACTCTGCCGGTCAACGTCAAGTGGCTGTTCTGCGGCTGCGTGTGCTGCTGCTGCACGCTCGGATGCTCTCTATGGCCCGTCATATGTCTCAGTAAAAGGGTATGTATTTATTGTTAATAATCTTTGATTACCTTCGTGGTCGAGCGGGATATACACTACTTTTAAGTGTCGCCAGCTCCGAGTCCCGGTTTGAGTTACTTACTTTGGGTGTAAAGCAATGTATGTGATGTTGTCCACTGTATTTACTTTTTCATTAACTCTTCTAATCCCCCATGAAGATAAACGGTCGTACCGGATTCCTACCGAATTTATATAACCCGAGTTCTTCTATGTTCCCTTTTACAGGGCATCAGAAGTGAACATTTTTATGTGTGATTATAATACCTCTATTATTTTTATATGGAATATTGATAGGGTAATGTTATGAGCTTATAAAAGTCCTTTTAACACTACCATATGTTTTAAAAATATTATTCAACTGCGAATAGAATTCCGTTCCAGAAATCCAAAATTGTATCATTCTTTACAAGATTTATACTTTGATCTAAATGCGCATCATATTCATCTATTTTAAATAATTAGTGAATCCAACAGGAAAACGTATATATTCTGGTTCTACGTTGCGTTGCTCGAACAAAGCAATGCGGATAACGATATTATTCCTGCAATATTAATTTATTGTGTCATTATAATGTTGTTTACTTTGTCTGCTATTAATTAACGCTTGCGGTGCATATAGTCTAGACTTATTTTATTTATCCGTATTCCAATGTAGGTAATAACTACTTATTTATGATAATTCATTAAAATATACGAGAACAGTGCAATACAAATCTTCATGGAACAATAACTTTGAATTAACGTGATCATCCTTTATTTTATTTTGCCTTCAGCAACAATATATAAAATATCTATAATATATGTAATCTTTTGAGCAACAATACTATAAAATAAGATAAAAAATACGACAAGACATTAGATATCGCCTAGTTAGCTAGCTAGTAGCTACCTGACTCAGGACCGGTAAGTCTCCACCCGAATTAGCAGGTTAAATATAAAACTTACTGGAACAGAACCGAACTTAAGTGGATGAAACCGCGGGGCTTGCTATTATTATATTAATATATAAACAATTTGTGTTCCAGACGCAGCACTCTCTGAACAAGCTGCTGGAGTGGGAGAACAGCCGGCTGTACAACAAGCTGGGCCTGCGCTGGCGCCTCACCAAGCAGCACTGCGACTCCTCCTCCATGATGGAGTACGTGCTGCTCATAGAGTTCATCCCCAAAATACCCATATACAGGCCCGACTAGACCTCCACTCATACACCTACCACATATGTAAATATAACACGTCAATCATAAATAACATTCTACGTCATCGCATCTCGAAGATAACAACTAATTTGCATGGCCAAGCCAATGAATCTGTGTAAGCTAGAATTTATATTATTGAAAAACAGCGCATGTAGGTACTGATTATTTCAATGTTTTAAGGAATTTACACCTTATCGCCGAGGAGTAAGAACGCTTTCTCGGTATCATTAGAATTTAAAGTGTTGGAGGCATAGTAGCATATAGCGGTGTCGTTCCTCGCGTTGTGCTGTTCCATGTAAATATAAGAATACGGTACATAAAACACGGACAAATAAGTGCTACTGTTAAATGCTTTTTGTGTATAGGTAGATGCAGTATGATTATCGCAAGCTTAGTCTGCAAATGTTATCTCAATGTGTATATATTTGTGAGGTTTGTAAGGATATAAGCTTTTGGAAGCTGAAAATATAACGTTATTGAACTTGTAAGTAAAATAACTAGTGTAGAGAAGGCTACATGCTAGCCAATCGTATGGAACCGCCATGATATGTGTCGATATCGAATTTTCACAACTGTACCTTATACGAACTCACGCCAAACTTCGTCCTACAACATTACTTCAGATACGTTAATATCTGAATGATTATGTTACCCGCGCACTTTTTATACTTACAATTATCTAAGAGTAGATTGCTGTTTAGTGACAGTCCGTGTAGCTGTGCCCGCGTCCCCGCTCCGGACCATCGTGCTTACGAACAAATACTGTATGCTCAAACCATGCTTATGTATTATTTTTGTTATGTAATTAGCGTTAACATTTTTAGTTTATACCAGATCATTTAAGCGCCTTGAATGTTGTGTTTTTTCATTTCTTGGCTGACCTATTTCTACTAAGAATAAGCTAGACAACTGTTATCTATTAGCGACTATTGTATAGCCAAATAACATTTACTTCTCAGTAACGTTACCTTTTGTTAGGAAAGAATGAAAACATTTTGCCTTATTATGTAGAATAGGTTTAAAACGTGGAACAAATCGTAAGTTACTCGTGTGAAACATTAACAGCCGCTCGCGTACGGCGGAGGCGCCACTGACGCACGCGGCACTGCCGTGTTCGCGCTATTTTTATTCACATTTATTGAACTAACTTTATTGATATAGGTCAGTCGTCATTATTCCGCCAATTCATTCTCATCATCGCAATTGTTCTGTCATCGGGCAGATATTCGTTGATACCATTTTTTTTACGTTGCTATATGTATGTTTTGTACCTGAATGTCGACTTGTTTCTGTAGAAACGATAGAATCTGAAACCGTAGTGACAGTAATATCGGGGAGCCGATTCTAAAATATATGCTAGGGTAATATTTGGGACTGTGTTATTAGACGATTAGCTTATATAATGTTATGTAACGTTAGGTGTATCCCGCCCTCTTTTCTCTTTTCAACATGTTGTGAGAGCGTCGTGAAGGGCCGGTATGACTTACCATCGCTACTAAACTTATCCGTAATTTTAAGATTTTAATTGAAACGTAGTTTGCTCGGATTGTTATCTTGCCACCTACACGTTTTAGTTATTATTTACTGTTTGAACGCAACGGTTGAAAAGCGAACAGGGTATGTTGACAGTAAGTTGTTATATAAGGAATTGTAAATATTTTAAGAATTATTTTTGTTCAAATAATAAACTTCACTATATGTGATGAATTATACATCTTTTATTGTTGTTTGAACAACAAAAAATGCCTGATCAACACGAGATTGGTGCATTCCCGTTTCATTTTTTTATAGCTCTTTAAACCAATATGAATTTCCACAGTTGAAGTAACGAAATCGAGTGTACTCACGCAAAGATATCGGGGTCCCCTTAATCTAGTCGGGCACCACCGATGTCTTCGCGTGAGTGCAATTCGTTTCGTATTCAATAATTGTTATGTCTCACGAAAGTTATAAGTTTCTACAAATATTGCGCTAAATATAACAATAAAATTCAATTGTGTCGTTTGAAAGGAAATATACTTGCAACATTAGGAAAAGTGTATGGGAGTTTAGATAACGTCAATAATCACGTGATCTAAAAATAGTAGTGTTACCCATTAGTCGTATCGGCGCTGCACCGACAGCAACACCTGCACATAATCTTATCACACCATTCTTCAATTGTTTTGATAAAGACGCCCATTCAACGTTCTTTGTGTCGATTCTTATCACGGAACATTCTCTTTGGTTCTGCGATTACGATATTACATCAGGTGGCTCTGAAACACCTTTGAAACTATGAGACTTTTTACCAACGTTTAGGTAATAAACAAATAACTTCTAAACCAGCACTGTTTCGAGAAAGAACGGACGTCAGTCCGATTCCTATAGAGCGACATAAAATACTTACGCAAACATCCCGTATTCCGTGACTACACTACATATAAAACGAAACAGGAAAGGGATACTAAAAATAATAAAAGGTCACAACAAAAACAATTTATACATTGGAATTAGATTTATTTTGTTATAAATTACTTCATCATATACACATAAGTAAATACTCAAGGCACTTAACATTATGGTCCCTCCAAATAATACACTTAAAGTTATGACACAAACAGAACAATAATAAATGTACAAAACTGTCACCTAAACAATCGTCTAAACAAATATACTGTAATTTCACGCTGTCATGCGTCGCACAGTATTACATACTCGCTACGTTCCTATACTCTGGAAATTTTATATGTTCTTAACAAAAACAGGATTTAACGTTGTGTTTTAACAAAACAACATATTGCTGAACATAAACCCGACTAGTGTTAGTAAACTATACAAAACTTGCCGTAAGCCACACTTTGTGTCACTAAGTATATGGATACCACCGTAAATGTCTCGAATTACATACAATAATTATCATAATTAATTAAAAGAATCAGATCGAAAAGAGACTACACAACCGTTACAAATAATATCTACAGTATCTAATTTAGGGACGTTATTTTACACAAGCTCTTATTATTTACATTCAGTCGTTGGAACGATATCAATATATTAATTTCATATAAGCCCGAAATGGTAATACAGCTATTAGCGGGCACTTACGTTATTATGGCAACATTAGTGCGAATACGCAAAAATCATTATAAATTGTACAAATCCATGGCTAACACATTAATTTCTGATGTATTGGAAGTTTATATAATTTCATCCGCAATGATTTGGACGGATATTGTTTTCCTTCACAGAAAATTGTATTGCACCAAGGGAAACAAATCTCCATCAAAAAGACTATTAACTGTCTACCATACACAAAGAAGTGGTGAATAACATTTAATAAAATAGTGATCTCGCTATGGTAGAGCTCAGCCTTCGTGTATCAGTATCAGCAACTCGCAATTTATCTAACCACCGGGGGAGAGTGCGAGACACGAATGAACTAGGTAAGGGGAACTCCTTGTTTAACTCATCTGCACATAGTTAATGGGGAATTGTCCCGTGAGGCCGTTGCACTCGCCGAAGTACCACTCGTCGTTGAGTTTGTACCTCACTTGGATGGTGTCGCCGGTAGCGAAGCGGAGGTCGCCGGCCTGCACGGGCTCGAAGTCGTACAGCGCCGTGGCCACGCCCAGCGACGCCGGTGCACTATCCTCCGCCAGGGGCACCTTGATCTCCACGTAGTTAGATGGGAATAACCCTTCAGCGCCACTCCTCAAACTGCCACACAGCCATTCATGGTCCACTCGTCTTATCAATTTTATTCTCGAGTTGGCCTGTAAAAGAATAGATAAATCGTTAGAAATCTTAAAATCACTTTACTACATCTAAATAAAAAGAGATTACTGCTCTTTGAATTTTGATTTGTAATTCTATGAAACAAAGAGTTATTAAAATTAACAATCTCAATATCTACAATTACTATACAATAAAACAGATTCGGTAAACAAAACACGTCATAATAATTATTCGACTGTTTGATAGTAAACATGAAATTGAATGAAAATTGTAAGTCAATCGCTGCCTCGTGACATTGCTGCCAAATACGAGTTTTATTAATAACCGTCTGTCTTTGAAGCCTAATGATTACTATTGAATGGCCAATCAGTATCGGAGGACGTGAATTCAATTGATGAAGCTTAATTAGTGACCTAATAAAATTATGTTCACGCGATATCTAAGTACTGGCTGCATTACGTTAAGGATTCCGACCTTCTGCAATGAACGAAGCGTCATGACCCTTATTTAGTTCTTTGCTGCGAGCGTTGCGATTGTTACAAGATTTATAAGTGAACTCATGACCCGCTCTGATTCGCTAATGGTTGCAATTACGAAACGTTGCGTGCTTGTCTTTTAGTTTATTCAATTGCAAATTGTGAACTTCGCATTGCACTGGTTAATGCACCTTTAATGGTATCAAGTTATCGATATGCGTACTTAATAATCGAAAAAATTCCAACGCCATATCGAGTTCCTGGCATATCGCATGCCTATTGATACACGTTAACGCAAGTATAAATCCATTGTTTGTGTTCGTGTTGTTTACTATATTATAATAACAACATGTTGTGTTACTGTCCGAGCGCTGACTGAAATGCCTCTTTTCTCCGCTTACTCACAGCTTGGTGATTCCAAACTATTAAATCAAAGTTTCCTAACGATGTTTGCGTTCAACCGATAGTGGTGTCTTAAAATAACTGAGATAGTATTCAATGACAATACCTATTTAATTAGCATGCTGGGATCTCCTGTAATTGAGGAAGCGCAGCAGTGGTATCATAATAAAATATGCGCTCTTTTGTCAACAAACGTAGTTTTATTCTTTGTTAGAAATAAAATACATGACGTTGCAAAAACCAGACAGTACAGTAATACTAGTTTTAACAAGTCTACGTCATCTTCGCGTTCGCCTTATTTACTTGTTTTACATGCTTTCTAGAGATTTGTTAACTGTCTTTTAAATAAACATCGAAAAGACTTGCACGAGTAAACAAATATGAAATCACACTTATCTATGTGAGTCACAAGTCTGTACACATTAGTTATCTAATTAATATCTTATCTTCAACACAAACAAAACTGCAATTATTATTATCCATCGTAAATATTTGCTATGACGCAAAATTCCGAATCGTCATATTTATGTATGTCATCCGACTAATACCAATGTACTATCAGCAATAATATGCGTCGCTAATTTAATTTCAGCGGACTTTATATGTTAACATTTACATTTTCGTTATTTGGTATTGAAAACCACATGAGTATCCTGTATGTTATTCATGTTCATTGAACCATTGGGTTCATTTAACCGTATTACAAACTTCGATTCAATTTATGGAAATAACTAAGAGTCATATTCTTTAACCATAAACTTTATGACGCATACTCATTCAAATTTAATGATACCCATGTGTAATGCATTTACGAAGAAAGGTTGGTTTCGAGTTTCGAATTCTATAGCCTATGTCACAGAAACATTCGGGAATACAGTTTGAAAAGTTTCCACATGGTTCAAATGAGGTCACATATAAATAACGTTAAAACCAGGTCAATAACTTATGGATAAAGCACTGAGGGTTTACAATGATGAGTATGAGATGTAAGAGGTTTCAGACTAGCCTTTTGTTCATGTTTAGATGTGGCTCCCTCATTTAAAGCATATATCCTTAATTGGGGCCTAAAGATACTACGTAATTTTCTTTATAATCATTCGGACCACAGACGTTCTTCGCATTTATAATACGTATTCGAATACATGCTGTAATCAACAGAACTTTGCAAAAATCGTCGCCATTTAGTACAAGTACAATTTGATTCAGTAAATAGGTTTAATTGGATTTTTGTAGATTGCATGTGGCTTCGCGCGACGCTGACGTAGGTATTTCTACAGCCGGCGACGCGGAAACTTGCGAATTCGTTACTCTAAACCGTGCGTGAAGGTAAAACGGATAATAACACTTCGTTAAAAACTTTAAACCTTCTACGTAGACTGTATTTATATATTTTTTACATTAACATGTAGTTTTTGAATTAAGGTTATATTAAGTCGAGCGATTCTAGTCAAGCTATTAGAAATAGCGGCCATCTTTTAATCTCATTCTACAGTGAAGTGCCTCATTCCCTGTGTCATCATTCCAAATCATTGTAAGTCGAGGTAAAGTGTGTTGTTCTTCGATTCCTTAATATGCAGGCTTTAGCTGTAAATTCAGTAGAGTAGGAACCCCGGTTTATTTAAATATTAATCGAGGCGTAAATTCCCATTTAACAATAATAAAATCTTTTGCAACGATCAACACAATATGGGAAGTGGGAATGATAACAAGTTCCCGTCCGGTGATAAGTCGCCGCTCAATGCGAAACATTTTATCAATTATATTACTAACACGAGCTCGACGTCAGAGAAAAATAATAAACAATCGTGATTGCTGAAAACAGACGCGATGAACGCCCCAAACACAAAATTCCGGGAACGTTAGCAATAACACCGTGACACGGTTTTACCCGACTTCAAACGAAGAGGGTTGTCTGTTGGTATTTTTTTTCGAATTTCACAATATTCATGTTAGTGGATAAGGACTTTTTAAGTTTCATGAATGTATTTCCGTTTATGTATTATCATCTTATTTTTGGTAAGCTATAAGTTATTTTTTTTACATTCTTTTGACATTGGATTAATTGTAACATTTGGAATAGCACTCTGCATCGAAATTAGTTCAGTAGTTTTAGAGATAACTCAATGTATTACAGATTAGTCGGTTGAATTTGTTTTATTTTTATCACTTGCAACGTATCTAACGGATAACACGTGCTTCATTGTCTGCCTACGACCTACGTCACAACTTATTGTGTAATTATAATTGTAATGCATATTGCGATGCGGAAAACAACCAATAAATGATCAGCAATTCTACACATATTTGAACACATGGTTAGCATTAAACACTCGTACCTACGTACTTTTGAATGTTAACATCTTTTAAATTGTTTTATGCGACGATGAATATCAATCAATTTAAAACCGATTCGCTAGAGATCCTTATATTGCGACTCTTTACTCGTACATGCAATAAATTCTCAGAGTACCTACACAAAGTACACATAAGGCTGAAAACATACTTTAACAGTGCCGGCAAAATGGCAAATTAAAAAGAGAAGTAAATAATGTGTCTGATGAAGATATCACTCCAAATAAATACAAAACATACAACTCTATTTTCCGAAAAATCAATTTTGAATGAATCCATCCATAAATCAGTAAACAGTCAAAATTTTTTTTTTATTCATTTGGCAACGCTACCACGAATTTTAAAAAGTATTTTCATACTAAAACGAAAGTTTGAAGATCTGAATCTTATTTAATTACCGGATAAATAAGAATACAAGACGAGCATATTTCTTGCCATACTACGCCCACACATAGTGTAACTATGTTTATTAGATCATTAACCTATTACATTCTAAGGTAGATGTAGCAACTATTTAACGATAAACCTCTATCGTCTCATTTACGTAATTTACTGAAATTATGTAAATACGTGATATATTTGCTTAACGATTCTAAATTGACGTCTACACTATAGATATGGTTTTATTTTCTTGTTTGAATGATACATGGCTTGTACAAAGACTGGACTATAAATACCCAACTTGAATGTATTCGAAAGTAGGTGGGCAGTGCGGAGCGCAACCTTAACGCGTCTCGCCCAAGATATCGCCTTAATTACTCTAGTTTTACTATCAACTAAGTCATGAGCTGTATTAAATTTGCTACAAGATAACTTCGATATAAGATATGAAGCTATATCTCCGTTTGAAATGGAAACAAAGACTAGTGCTTAGTGTACCTACATATCTAGGCTGCCCGAGTGTCCGTAAATGATCGTGATTGCTTACAGGAACTAGATTAATATAGTAGCTACCTATTTCCTTATGATTGTTCCTTGTATTTAGATTAGGAGTTGACTTGGTCAAACGTACAAATCGCAATATCTATCTCGCAACACTCGCTGCTTAGCAACCAAACACAACTCTTATATTAATGAGTTACATGCTTATTATTTAATGTATAAATAGTAAAAATAAAAGATAATTGTGTGTTAATTTCTTGTTTTCGCAACTGCGTTACGTAAACAGTCTATAAAACATTCTAGAATTGCGATTCTTTGCGTTACGCTGTAAATCGGTAAGTAAGAAAGTGGCCGTGATATAGACGTTTTGTTTTTATTATTTTACGCTGACCGTCTAAACAGACAATTACTTTGACTAGATATGTTGTAGTGGGAAATTGTCTTCATCTATCATAACAAGTGTTAAGTCTATAACAGAATACCAAACTTACACCTACATAACAGTTCTATAAATAAGCAGGTGTTTTGGCCACAAGCCACAAGATGTAAACAAAACAAAATCAGAAAATTTTCACAAATTGTTTTGCAGAGTCATATCGTGATATTTGACATATTCCAAGCCTAAAATCGAAGCTAACTAGGATCATAGAGCCTACAGAATATGCTGTAGTAGTTTGCGTCCTAGCTTTCAAAATCCCCATGATCAAAGAGTCTCTTTATGCTTTCTTGGGATTCGAAATTGCTCCGTACTAAATTTCATCGAAAATGGTTCGGTGGGTGGTTCAGTCGTGAAAGCGTAACAGACAAACGTAGTTTCGCTTTAATCATATTTAGTATGGCTTTGTGTGATAGCAATACATGTATTTTAACGTTAGCACTACCTAAAAAATTGCATTTAAAGTTGCTTACCGAAAAGCATAGATCATCGGGATGGTCAGTGAAGTAGTCGAACAGGGCTATTGCATGCGGTTCCTCTTCTTCATTGTTGAACTGATTCGTGAAGTCCGTGGGCCAGGAGTCAGTGACCTCTTCCTCGGGCACCATTGGGGGCGGCGGCGGCGGAATCGTCGGCATCGGCGGCGAAGACTCCCGCTCAGGTGAACTCTCCACGTCATCCCAACTAAACGGCTTTGATTCCTGTAGAGCAAACCAGGCTAATTATTAACAACTAGACTACTATAACTATAACATAGATATGATCGTCATAGGTGCGTGCAGACGTCACATAGCACATAGATGACAAAAAAAAACATCGTGAGAAAAACGTAATACCAAAATGGAACCCGAAATAACGATGACGATTTATCATTGTTCTTCTTGTGTATTGGAAGATTTTGGCCAACAGTAGAAAAGTACATAAGGTATTATCAGCATTTTAAGCATCAGAATTAATATAATGATGGACGCTACGGCAAAAACCGAGTTCACAAAGATTTCCACCAGTCCAAAAATAGTAAATCGCGAACATTTCAGCAAAGCATTGTAGGTACCTATTTCTGCCTTTGTACCTTGCTTTGTAAGGTTAAAATTATCGCGTGTGAGGAGCATATCTTCACACTAATTTTAACGCTTCTACGTATGGAGCGTTACATAAAACGTTTGAAGGTTATGGCTGCTACATTTGTGCAAATACGACAACGTATATGTCATAACTATACAACTTTTACCCTGTATATTTCTCTAAATAATTCTCCTTGTAGGGAAATATGTACAAAAACATATGAGTTAACTATCTACAATTTTGCGTTGACAAAAACGCCTGCGTGGAAACAGTCTACAAGAACGAAAATATTTTAAGCAAACACAGGTGTTTTTCTTAATTAAAATGCTTGTGAAGTATAAACACCTTACGTATGTACAATGAACCGCAAACGAACGGTGAAAAAAGACATTAAAAGCACCTTTATATCAATGGTTCAAGGTTGATATTTGTGAGTCGTTGCTACCAAAATGCTGTCCACTGTATGCCAGTTGCTAATGATGCCGTTTATGGGCTATTTAAGAATAATTATGCTGATCTTCAGAGTTAAATGTTTCGTTTCATCACCATAACATGTGACGTGTTGTATGTGTTTTATCTCCTTACACAATAATAGAACAAGGTTTTAATAGGGAAGCTACTGGCGTCCATCTGATTTGAATGTCATTTCAAGTTATGTTCAAAGGCGTGACGTGACGAGCAAAATTTGTTAATAAACAGGTTTCACGAACATGAATGCTAACCATCCGAGAATAAATCGTGATAATTAATTTAATATCAAATGCATAAACATGAATCTTTACATAACAGCGATTTTATGCTGCGTAGGTTCTAACTGTTCTAAGTAAGGTGACATATTCTGCAAATAGAAAATGCAATCTTTTTGCCAGTAAATAGGTAAGTATAGTTATTTTTACATTTAGAGTTTCTTTTACGTGCGTTTTTATTTCTTTGAACTCGCAAATTACTCAGTAATCCACTAACGTTAGTTTAACATTGACATAACTAGACAAAATTATAATGATTCTCACTTCATAATCGAAAAGCGAAACTATACAAAACTATATCATAATTGAGACGACCTTTATTTTACTGCTTCAAAGTCAATTAGGTGCTTTCTTTGTCGATGACGACATAAATTCATTGACTGATCAAAATCTAAGTTAATGACTTTATAAATATTTGAGGACAGATAACAAAAAAATTGCCGATAGCCAGATAATGCTACCTACGTATCTGTTACAGCACGTGTTTTTATATTGTTTTAATAAAAACACAATTTGAACAAAGAGCTCACGGACGTTGGGTAATTATCGCGAATTTAAGCACCTTAATTAATGGTACGGTCATGAACACAAATAGCTTGAATTGCGCGCGCGGTTGGAGCAAGTCCGGCCAGCTGACTCCAGTGGGTCGGTTACCAGATACATAGGATTTAAAGAACATCAAATTAGTGAGAGGCTAATTAGACAAGTTATCACTGTGCTTGCTTAAATAACGCCAATAATCTGGCCATAAACGATGACTAACATAGATAGCCAATCAATGTTCCTTAGATAATATCGCAGTCTTGCGGAAACTAATTCGATAATGTATGACAAATCATACCACTCTCAAAAAAGATGATTGAGCAGGAAATATAAGTAGGTATCAGTACAAAATAAAGTGAAATTCAAAAATACTTACAAAACTATCACCAAAGCCGTTCGCGACTTTCTGTATAGGCGTGGTGGTGTTCACGGTCATGGTTGTCACGGGGAAACCGTTTCCAAACGTGGTCTTCAACAGAGCCGAGTTGTCCGGCGGCTTAGGCCTGGCCGGCTTCGCGCGGATTATCGTCGGGCCCTTCGGAACTGTCAGGTGACTCGTGAAGTTACTCGACGCCTCATATAAATCCTTACTTAACACAGGTTTCTTCATTATAGCAGGTTTATTACTAACAGGCTGAGGCGAAAATGGATCAATAGCAGTAAAATCATCCATAGTTTCCTCCTTATTAGGCTTTCTAGAAGACAAGAACAGATCAAAATCATCTTCAAATCCACTTTCAGCTTGTGAAGCATTGCCTCCATTGTGATTGTTGTGGTGATTGGTTGAGGTAGTAGCATCAGACCCAAAGCTGTCCACACTGAGACCATCACTGCTTGACCTTGTGGTGAAAGTAGGTGAACTGGGAGGAGACGAGAGGTCTATCAAGGCTCCCATCTGCACATTCTTTGGTTCACATTTTGGGAACATTTTATGAGCATCACCCAGTGCCTCACTGCTTATCTCTGTCACTGTACTATGTTGAACAAAATTCACATTCTGGTTGTTCACTGTGGTTTTAGATTTATTACGAGACAAGAGGGAAGAGAGCACTGTAGGCCTTCTTATAAAATGTGAAGGTTTCACTGGAACATCAGGTTGCTTGTTAACCTTAGGTGGTGGTGGACGTGGCGGAGGTTTCTTCTTCTGTGTGAAATGTGGGGATGGCTCGAAAACATCTGCACCAAAGGGATCATTGTCCCAATTTGTGACAGGAGAGTATCTGTTAACACCCATGCCGGGCACACTTGGAGCTGGTCTTGTTGGGCCTTTCATGTCTGAGAACAAACAAAACACAAGCTTAATATTATTTTTTTACTGTACTATTATTGCTTGGATTTTGTTACTTATTAATTTATATTTTTAATATCTGTGTTCAAACGTACTACACAACATTAAAATATGCAAGATTCTGATGTGTTTAGAACTCAATAATACTTAAAAAAACTAAACACTCAGATAACTAATACATCATTCATAAAAAAACTGATAGCCTTGAATAGTTGAAACATGCTATTTTTATTATCCATTTCATAATCAGAATTATAATTTATTTACATTCATCTAGAATTCTCAAGATCTATATGTAAAATACGAATTATTATGAATAGTTTGGAATAAACAATGATTTCAGAATATGTTTTGTTTAATTGTTTTACTATAAGAATAAAAATTGTACCAAGCACTTGAATGAAACAATAAAAATATTGAAGAGGATGTAACAAAGTAATTATTGCAATCTTGTTAGGTATTTCCATTTACTTTTAATAATACTATTAAGGCAAAAAATATAAGCTCACACAAAACTAGTTTTTTAACTGTTATAAGAAATGACTCATTTCTCATAAATTATTCAAACACTAACACACATACTGAATGGCAAACAACTCATGTAAAAAAACCTATCAAAAACTCACTTTTATCTTACTTTTATCACTTAAAACAGATTCAGTAACATCACTTTATTCACTGTAGAATCAATGCGTTTAAAACTGTTTGTGAATCCTAGTTTATAACATGAACGCGGCAAGACGAGGGCAAAGATCGCAACAAACTGCGTTCAGCGCAAACTGTAAGCAATTGTTTGACAGTAGTACCGCGTAATCAGTCTATTCAACACGCGATAAAATATTATGATATCGAGATCCACCCACTGGACACTGATGCACACCACTCCGTTGTAGTTCTAACTCTGAACTCAGTGCCGCGCGGTGCCAGGTACGGGACAACACGGCCTTGATAGAGTTCGACGTAATCGCGTGGAAGGATTAATTACTGACATATTACGCCCCGTACAGTAGAATTCTCTTTATACTGTATACCAATAAACATTTATAATGAAGCAATGGCAGTTGATACGCACCCTTAAATAAATCCATAACGGCCAGGCCACAGCTGCAGTGCAGGCATAGGGCAACAAAACAATGGTTTGACGCAGTATATTTGGAAACAACAACAATATTTTACATTAGAGAAACATGGCAAATCACATATTAAATTTTGCTTGACAACCCTCTAAAACATTTTTAGTTTATTACCGAATATATTAAGTTTCATCTCTCTTTTACTCTAAGACAAATTAGATAGTGCTATCCTGTTGTCAATACGGTCTAAACGCTGACATTCCTGTCACAAAGAATTTAGATTTTTTGACGTTGTGCCTGCATATTAAAAAAATATGTTCTTAGCAAAAACTGTTTAATTTAATAATAATCTATTTTAATGTGGTTTTACAATTTAATATATTATCATCCTAAACAATGCTGTTTCTGTTCTCTCACGACAAGAATTAAGAGATATATTGTAAAAACACTAAAAAACCTGTAAATGAGATTTCCACATGTCCGGAACGTAAAAAAGGGGCCCAGGTGTGGAGTGCCAAAAGATGTGGAGAATGATGATGACGAGCTTTGATTGTATATTATTTTATCAAGATGATGAGTGTGAGTACCTACCTATAATACAGTAACTTTCTCGACGAAATCTTTGTTATCTGTTTCGCTTCTCAGCAGTCAGCTGTTGACTGACAGTGTCAAAATTCAATGTTTTTATTTTTGACAATTGGTTATTTCAAGTTAGATCGGTTTTGCTTGCAAGTTGTGCTCCGTCGGAGTTTTAATTATTCCAATCAATATGTAGATAAAGGGTGATAGTACCACATAAGTACAATTAAAGATGGCATCTGTTTCTAACAGTTTGTTAACACTCCCTGTGGATATTCTAATACACATATTCAAGAAATTACAACTAGCAGATCTTGGACGTCTTATGCAGACTTGTAAAACTTTAAATAATTTAGTATTAAACAACAATTCAATTTGGAGATCTCTCCCTCGAAATAGGTTAATGTTAAGAGATAAAACAAATAGCAGGTACTTCAACAACATTCTTATAAATATTAAAATGCTGTCTTTAACTCTGTTAACCTCCTTCTAAGACATATTTTAAATTTCAGAAATTTTAATGAGATTTCATGGTATAAACGCTGCAGGGCGTCACATAACTGGTGCAATGGGTATTATAAAACAAAGGTAAGAAATGAAATATTATTTTATTAAGAAACCAAAATGTATTCAGGAACTAACTAATAAGTTATTTATTACATTTCAGGTGGTCCTCCATCACTATTCGAACTATATGCCTTGGCTTGACTTCCACAACTCTGAAGCTCTTGTTGTTTCAGTAGGATCAGAGCTTCATTGTTACCCAACAAACAAAAAAGGTTTACCATTCGGTAGAAAACCGGTGTGGAAACTAGATGTGCCTAAAATTAATAGGCATGATATAAGAACTAATGACATTTCCAGATTTGTTATAAAGAACAATTTTATAACATGTGGCAACAGGTTTGTGTACCTATGATAAGACTAAAATTAAATTATATTACATTGGATTGTGTAATAAACCATGACTCATTAAATTGGTGTAATGTCCTAAGAAATCATTAAATACTTTTCCAGAGATGGTTGTGTAATTGTATACAGAATAAATAATATACAAAGAAGGCCTATAATAGAGTGTCACATTCGGGATTGTCATGAAAATGGTGAGGCAGAGGTGTCGGCAGTTGATTTCATAGACAATAGAGGCCAACTGGTGGTGGTGACTGCTTCCAGTGACACCTCAGAGTTATGTTTATGTAGTTGGAGGCCTGATGAAGACAGTGATATAATAACAATCCCTGAAGATCAGGATAGTAAAAGTAAGTGAACATTTAAGTTGTTAAGAAATATTACAATAATTTTTAAAACATTATTATTCCTATTAGAATTTATTGTTCTAGTAGGAATATTTGTGAATGATTTGCAAAGTTTCTTAGTTCTGACCCACAACTAAAGAAAGTTGCAAAACTTTTTAATAAATATTTTTTATATGTTTCAGACATAATCAACATCTACCATGGAAATGTAGGAGCAAAATGTATAGCCCTAAATAAATCAGAAGACAAACTAGCAATAGGTCCCAATGGAAACAGTAAGCCTCTCTTACTTGATGTGAATAAGTAGGTGATTTTTAAATATGGCAATACAGACCGCAATATTATATAAAAAAAAAAACATTAAATTCAAGTGCTTACAGATTGCATGCCATTATATTAAAGTCATCATTCATTACTTTTGTTCACTTTACTAAGTCAGGGAAAACATAAGCCTTCTCCTATTTATCCTGACACAAAAAAGTGGTGACAATTGCTTGACACCAAAACAAATGGGCCAGTTATGATGTTTTTTATGCTGCCAAGATTGAGGAGGATCATGTTGAATTTAGCAATTTATAAAAAAAAAACTAATGTTTTTAATTACTACACACTCCACTCTATGTATGTTGTAGATAATGATTATGTACTCCATCAATCTTCCGACTTTTCGCGTGCCTGGTTCGCACAATATTTGTTCATGATTAAAGCAATTTACGAACAGTTATATTTCAGCACCCAATTCCTGATGACTGCTGACGACACCAAGAATCCTAAGCAAGCGATACGCGACATACAGTGGCACGATGAGAACAGTATTATCTATGTCACGCATTCCGGATTCCTGCAGATTATAGACATCAGGTCACAGAATGTGGTATGGTATAACAACTTTATTAATATTTTTTCCTTTAACTCACATAGACCTATTAACGTTTTCGAATGTTTTGTGGGATGTAGAGACTTAAAATATTAAAGAAAAGTCAGGAGTTTACCGTAAATTCTTAACTTTAATGAGACGAAAAGTGGTTTCCTGAGGCAAATAATACTTATACATACTTTTTTAATAACTAGCTTCTGCCCGCGATGACGCCCGTGTATAGGTCGTGTATCACGGCAGAAAGTAGCCTATGTCCTCTCTTGATTGATGCTTACGCCATACCAAGTTTCGTCAAAATAGGTTCAGTAGTTTAGCCGTGAAAGCGTAACAGACAGACAGATATACTTTCACAGTTATAAAAACAGTATTGATTAGTAAATTATTTATTTCGTTTTTGTCTGTTTCCAGGTCTATAACATGAGAGATCCTTTCCAGTCTACTTTATACTGCGTGAAATCTGATGGAGAGCATGGTATCGTAGTAGGCTCAGCTGAATATTCTCGTTGTGTGTTGTTCGACACACGCAATCACACCAATCACGTTCAGGTAAATAAATGTGCAGGCTAATGTATGATTTATAAAATGATATATATATTTTTTCTTAAATTGCCATTAATAATTTAAAATTGTCAAGAAAAAAATCTAATTTGTACTTAAACCATTTTATTTAATAAAGTACTCTAATATATGCTATTTTAATATTTCAGATGTATTTTACACAAAGGAATACATCCCCTGTGTACAGCCTCGATTTTGATTCGACGAAGTTGATAACTGCCGTAGATCGAGGAATAGCTGTATCGAACTTCAATATTGACCCTTATTTAGAACAACAAAGAGATTACTCCCATATGTTTTATCAATAAATTATCCTATTGTTGTTAAGTACGTTATTTACCTAGCTTTTTTAAAATACATTTTAGTTGAAGTCTCATACTATAATAATAATATACATCATGGATAACAACCAATAGTATATGAAACTCAACCTTACGGTGCCAGATATAAACGCTGAAATGTTGCCATTAATGTGCAGTCTCCGCGTTTGGATGCTTTTCACTGCAGCATGTTTTTATATAGGTACCATGTTTGCTATACTTAATATTCTAATACTATATAATTTATCTCACTGGGTACAGCTATTAGTAAAGCTTAACAAATAAGTTACTTTCTATCTCTTTTTATATTATAAAATATACCTGTATATAATCAAAGCTTATGTAGGTAAGCATTTGCTTTATTTCAACTATAAAGGTACATTGGAAATATCTGAGATAATCCGAATTTATTAAGCTAGTCCATTAGAAGCTAGTAAAATCTAGTTTCTAAACGAGAATAGAAAAAATCAAAACATTGACATGTGTTAATATGACAGTGACAGATTGATCCAAAACCAAATAAATACAAATCATAACCTATATGTTTCGGTTGTCATCTATTTCTCTATCCTAAAAAACGAACAATGAAGTAAAAGTATTGTTATTTTCCACCGGACTTTCTTGTTTACCTTTCTCATCCCACAGTCACAATGTTCAGAACTAGGTTAATTAATTTTATCAAAACTGCATGCAAAACGCACCGTAGAACTATTGCCGCAAAAATACGAAACTATGCTCCTGCAACCGTGGGACTGTTAACTACTGCGTGTTGCGAAGAGAAACTAAAAGAGTTTGATTTGATGTGGGATGAAGGTAGCCTGGAACATGACTTTTTGATCCGGCAAGCGACGACTATCAATGTGAATGCTGCTACTCAACTGCTAACCGTGACGTTAGTCGCTATACAAGATACAAGTGAAAGGTACCAGCATACTATTCATTGATTGCAAAGATCAGTGGATAGCCTATCAGAGTATGTAGAATACTAAGCTAGTTGTTAATGTATATTGAATTGTACATAGGTTACGAGAAGCTCTGACTAGGGAGATCTGTCTGGTGAAGCAGGCTCTGGAGTGGGGTGAGGACGGGACGCCTCCTCACCACTGGGACCAGCTAGTCGCTGTGAGGGGGTCACTTTGTGATTTAAAACACAACCTCCACACATTATTTAGTAAGTATTATGAGTTATATAAGCTAAAGATATTAATAATTATCTATGCTTGTTGCTGACATCACAGAGACAATAATAATGATTGCACCTGAAATATCTATTTATTATTATTTTTACTATATTATAATCAATTCTAAAAGCACAGGTTGTCAGGGAGTAATCACCTTTTTTAATTCTTTATTTTGTCTGATTCTGCACATGTATTTAGAGTATTTTATTTTGACAGGTTATATGGATTATGCAGAGAAGTTAGCAACAGTTGCAGCAGAGATATCTTATCTATCGGGTAATATTGCAGCATCAGATGCTATCTGTGAGAGAATTGACCATGCATGCAGGTAAATAAATAAGAAATTACAAAAAAAATGAGTTTATTAAAGCATGTTATGTTTTTATGACAAGTATTTTACAAAGTTTTCATTTTTTTTACTTTTTTAAATATTTTATGTAGGAGTGCTCAAAATTAACAAATTGTTTTTATTTTTAAATAAATTTAATACATATTTGATATTTCATATGCACATTAATATGTAAAACAACAATAGTCACTTCTTTGACCTCTAACATTGTAATAATGATAATGTAACAAAATTTCATAAACAAAATACTTTATCCTTATTTGATATTGTGTGTATATACATATAGTGGCAGTAGTGTGTGTGTTGCAGGACGTGCAACGCGCAGAAGCAGCTGACGCACGAGCTGCAGCAGGAGAGCCTGGAACTGCAGCAGCAGGCCATCATCAGCTCCCCCCAACTGCAGGACAAACTCAAACATGAGACCAAAGAGCAATCCAAACTCAAGACGAAAATCGAAAAACAATGATTAACACCTCATGTAAATACTGGCTTATGTGCCCAAGATTGCTGTGAGACTAAACTGGAGATGAGCTGATAAAAGTTTATCATTTGAATAATATGCAACTAAGTCAAGATTTGCTAAACAAAATCAAGAGCAACTTAAAAAAATATAGAAATATAGTAGTCCTAAATTAATATAGCAGATCTACTTGCAAAATTTCCTGTAAATAATAAACTTAGGTATTACTAGACAATAAGAAGTTTCAAAACTGATCAAACTGGTTTTATTTTCATAGAGTAGTTATTATAAACTAACCTGTTTAAAACCTGCATGTTTAAAACGTGGCGTCCTTGTTGAGATGGGTCTCGATGTCCACGCGGCATATGGGGCAGTGCTTGTTGGTGCTCAGCCACTGGTCCACACACTCCATGTGGAATAGGTGCATGCATGGCAACCGCCTAAAAACACGGTACATGTTTTCATAAATATTATAAAACTTGCTTATGCACTCTCAAATAAAACTTGGTCACCTACATGATCAGTAAAGACGCTTAGACGTGTAAAAAATATCCTATGGTTATGCGCAAATCTAAAATAAGGGCAGGATCAAATTTCTCCTGCCAAGGTTTTTCGCATACCTCTATAAAAAAAAAACTCCACGTATGATCCGTGATTTTTTATAGTTTCGGAGATATGAGCGCTTTATCCCCGTGACTATTTTGACTATTTATTCACCCTGTATAAGGGTCAAAAAAAAGACTTCGTAACTTTCTACTGATTAAAGTTTATTACAATATTGATGAATTTCTGGCGAAAAAAAATATTTCTTAACCTGGCTACTTACTATCTCTTATTAATTTGTTTACGTATGTTAAATGTTTATTAGATTTATTGGTTCACAGAGTCATTTATATGTATGTTTGTTATTTTTCATACTTTATACCTACAATAATAATGTACCAAGTACTTTTGCATGCCTACGGGTAAAACATGGGCTATATTATTTATTTGTCATCTTACTGTACCCATAATTTTGCAAAATAAATATCTTTGTCTTTCGGCTGGGAATGCTTAGCTATCCCGTGACTCCAGCAAAAGCGAGGACAGGACCTAGATATTCAAATCGCCAAAAAAACCATGTAGCAAGGCGGTGTGTACCTGCAGTCGGAGTCGACCTCGAAGATGGAGAGGCAGATGGTGCACTTCTCGTCCTGGTGCGTGGGCGCGACGCGGTAGGCGTGGCGGTAGGTGTTGCGCTCGATGACGGCCGAGCTGGCGCCGCGCCCGCGCCACGCGCGCCGCTCTGCTGCTTCCGCCGCCTCCGCCACCTGCACCATGGCCGCCGCCAGCGCGCCCGTGCCCTGCACACACACATACAACTTAACTCCAAGCGCTTTACTTACAAACCGCGATTCAAGGGATTTGGCATCCAGGCTGCATTAGCATGTTTTCCTGCAATTTTATTTATTTATTTTTATTTAATAAGGTTTACCAACAGCTTCTGTGTACAGTAATGCTTATGTATATTAATAACTGTCTAAGACTTACACAGTCGCCAAAAACTAGATACTACTGTTTTTATATTAAGTACGAACATTACTACAATATTCTCACCATATAAGAGGGCTGAATAGATATGTGTAGGTGCGGCGGCGACGGGTGCATCTGCATGTAGTGGTGCATGTGGTGGTGGATGTGTTGTCGGTCACTGAAACATTGGTTTTAAGACAATTTAGCATATGTCAATTTACTTACAATACAGAGGTAAAATTAGCAGTATTTAATCAATAATAATGGATACTTACAGCATCATAGGCGGCGGTGGTCCTGAACCTAGGTCACGTTGCTCTAGTTCATCAGGGAACTGAAATTGACAAAAACTTATGATTTAGCAAATCACAACTAAAAATCCAAGTACATTATCGTAGTATTTATCGTATAGAAAAGTTTAACAAAACTATGTGAAAATTTGGATATCACTTATTTAATTTTGAGATGAAATTTTGTATAGTGACTCTATACTCTTCACCTCTTTTGGATAGTTTTGAATAATTTGAACCCTGTAGGGCAGATCATAGAATGTGGTAGAGAGGGGATTTTATCTTGTGATAATTAACAAATAAATATGTAAAGGTAAGTACAGCGAGAACTGTGGTGGGAGGCAGTGGCACCGGCGGGAACTGCGCGAAGCCGGGCCCGAAGCCACCGCCCATGTCGCCCATCATGCTGCGACGCTGCAACTCCTGCGCAACACATATAACACTTATGCATGGGCTCTATGACTTACCGTAAGTATAGGGAAAAACATTGTTTCAGGGGAATTATTAGTAGTAGTAGTAGCAGGTAGTAAATCTGAACGAATGATATGGGTAAATCTGCTGTGACTGTTTTTAATTGACAGTATAGTATGTGATTGAATAGTCTTTTGGATACCGGTAAGTTTCCTAGGGGTAGAATATGGATTGTTGTTTTTTATAAGATGATAATTAAATAGCTTAATTGAAAATTAATGCTTATTAGTACAATTATATTGTAATGGAGGAATTCAATACTCATTTTGTCCGAAAAGTCGTTACACGAGGTGTAGATTTTGTTGATTAAACGTAGCTAACAAAAATATGTAGAATCAGTAGAAGTATTAGTTTATGTAGAGGATGTGTTAATATAAGTACTCCATACGTACATTTAGTTTTACAACACGGTCGTGACCAGTGATCCGGAATGCGTGCAATTACATGTTTGTCTAAATTATAAGTAGCATTATAACATCTATCTAATCTTCATATTGTATGCATTTAAAATACATCTGCATTCCAGAGGACGCAATTAACTTTTTTGGTAACCACTATTAAAATAATAGTAAAACACATTGATGAGTTTAAATTTTGATCCAATTTTTTTATAAATTTATATTATTTCGTGATAATTGTAATAGGAATTATGTCGAAAATGCAAAAGTTTAAATATTGGAAAAGACACCCAATGCCGAATGATAACAAGGTCCATTTTCCTGTAAAACAAAATCTTCGAATGTAAATACAATTTATTAAAATATGTGTGTTGAATGAGTCTTACCATCATGTGGTGTTGTCTCTGCCAGAGTCGTTCGTGAACTAGGTATGGCGGTGCGACCGACATGCCGTCACGACGACGCTCACCCACTGATTACAAAAAAAAAAAAAAAAAACAATGAATAAAGTGAAAAAAATATGTATGACTACATCAGCAGCCACAAACCTAGTTTGCATCCTTTAAAGTTCTTAATAATTCTTGCAAAATCGCTCATTAAAATTGCTTCAGATGCATATTGAACTTACTTTTTGAGCTTGGTAGAGTCGACATTTACAAAAATTTTTGAAAAAGACTTGGCTCCGAAATTTGTTGTATTCCGTACTGTATATGTGTGTATGGAATATAGATTTTCTTGCGCGTGTCCCCGCATAGATATCCTAGGAGGATATTTTGACGACTTGATTCAAAGAAACGATATTTAAAAAGAAATAGTTGTTATATGATAGTGTAAGATGACAACAAGTTTGGTTTGATCATGTAAAAGTGCGGGTAACGTACTGTGCGCAGGCGGTGCGTGGTGATGGTGGTGCGGCGGATGCGCGTGCGGCGGCTGGTGCGCGTGGTGCGGCGCGTGCGGCGGCGCCCCGCAGCACGCGCAGCCCGCGTGCCCGCAGCAGCAGCGCCGGCACCCGCCGCACGCGCCCACGCGGACTCTGCGGACACAGTGACACATTAATAATCATTCTTCTTCTCGTCCTTGTATAATTTATCGTCAAGTAACCTATTTCCTATGGCCAGCTACCTTACACTTTGTTAAATGATGTGGTAGTCTCTAATTAGATCCTTTTAAACGGAGTAGAATTTTTTAAAAAGAATCAAGAAAAATAATATCATGCTTATGCCAGTTATAATCCTTTTGGTAGAGGTTTAAAGCGCTTTTCACTTTAATTGACATGCCGCAGTTACCCAGTTAGCCATATACCTACATAAAGAAAAGAAATTATCACGACTAAAACCCATTTACACTAATTTAGAGTCACTGTAAAAACAGGATATTACATAAATATCGCTTAAATAGTTGAAAATTGAACATTTGTGCTACAATTTTTATTACTATATTTGGTTAGGTACGGGCTTTCTATTGATCGATATCAAAGAAATCAATTATCCGCGCCACCTAATATTTATATTTTCCGCACGTGCGGATCACTAGTGTTACAGTTTATACATTATCGTACAATTATAGAAACGGAAAATATTATCCTCTAAACTGAAAACTGAGAAATCTTATTACATATGGTATTTTTGTACAGAACTGCAATCACACGACATGTGAATCCCTGAAACACATCGGGAATTGTTATTTTGTTCTGGCGTTGCGCGGCTGAAATTGCACGCTGCCTTTTCCGCTGGATATGAAATGGCCCTTAGGGTGCCGTCTTTTAGTAATAATTTTCACATTTTATAAGTCCTACTTTAAAGCATAAATTAAATTTTAGTTTAAATAATAATTTTAGATTTTGAGTCAGAATTAAGAAAGAAAAAGTAAGTTTGGGGGAAAATAAACCTACGAAAAATTTACAATTATAATTTATAATTTCTCTTACTGAAACATGTTATTTAAATGTATATTTACCTGGTGCGCACAAGATGAGCATGCGGCGGTATCTCGGAGACGTTGTGCGAGAGATGCGGCGGGTAGCTGCCGCGGCGGGGCAGGCCGGCCAGCAGGCGCGCGCCGCCCGGCCAGCCGCCGCTCGGGGCCTCCGCCGCCGCCGCCGTCTGCGTCTCGCCCGACGCGAACCCGCGCCCGGGGGAGCCGGTCAGGTCGATGACCTCTTGTTGCTGTAACAATAAACATAGTAAATAAAGTAGATTCTAGGTATACTATTATTTATTATTGCCCTGCCCGGTTCCTAGTTAAGTTATTTAGGTTCTACGCAATGGGTTTTTCAATTTAGCTTCCCTTATTTTTTATAACTCTACATCTAAACCATTTTTAGATTACAAATGAGAAAGTAACTGATTGTTCAGCGGTTAAAGCTTAACCAGATATACAATTTAAAATTATCGGCTAGAAGAAGGTTTGAATTGTAAGCAAGACCGTAAGGACCTTTTTGCTGTCATAACTCTGCAAAGGAAAACGCGAGTGAAAGCTAGTTTGAATAAAAACGCATACAATAAAAAACAAGCTGAATACGGAATAACATCCAAATAAAGCTGAAGTGACTAAAACACGTTAAGATATACATATACATATACATATACTCACGGCATTAGAGTCATCGCCCACAAGCATGACGCCGTCATCTGAGCTGGAGTCAGACACCCAGTCTAGCTGCAAGTCAGGCGCCGACAACACGCCACTCGCATTCGACGCTTCGGTCGTTTGCGTTTCCTGCACCTGAATAAAAAAATAGTTCCTTAGATAGGCAAACTATGAACTTGGCAGACGATTAATATTTTTTCCGCAAACGAAAATGGTCATTGGTTGATGCGAATCATCTACTTTTTGGGTCATAAGAGCTGCTGAAATTAAATATTAGTCGTAATATATACCTGATTATTACTCGGTCTGTTCTCAGCCAGTTGTCTTCCGGAGCTAGTTCCCGGCTGCGGCGAGGACTCCTTGGGCCGCCGGTCGCCGCCGCCGTCGATCTCGCAACATCTCCTCGTATCGTCAAGTTCAGTCTTCACGTCTATATTTTCACTGGTGTTTGTTGTCCCAGGCTCTGTTTTAACTTGACACTGTTCCATGGCTTCCGTTTTGATGGCACTCACTGACGGCGTGCTTTCCTCCTTGGATGGCTCCTGCTTGATGACAGGGTGCTGTGTGCCCGGCTCCTCCTTCACTTGTATAGAGCCTGAAGCTCCACCACTATAGTTGGTTGCATTGTTAGAGTACTGTTGAGATCCATTTTGATTATTGTAATTGGGATTGCTCCTGTGACACTCGTCACTGTGATTACGAACTGACTGTGATAAGTCACTGGGCAAATTTGCTTTGCATCTACAATTATTGCTTGATGCATAATCTGAGTTTTCTTGCTTTATTTGAATTTTCACACCGGTTAGATTTTGAGGCTGCATGTTGTTGTTCTGGTTGTTTTGTCTTCTCTGATCAACAGTTTGAAGAAGTAAATTGTTGACATTAGGTACAGTGACAACAGGGTTCCTAGGTTGACCAGGTTCACCTTTTATCTCAACTCTTGGCAAGTCTCCAGTATGGCTGCAGTTCCCACTACCTACACCAGTTTCAGTGCCATTTGCAGCATGGTTCCCAGCACCATTGTCACATAGTTTCTTCCTGGGTGTGGCCACATTATCTTCTTCCTCGGAACTAACTTCTATACAATTAGGTACTTCATTCTCTTTTGAATGTCTTCTGCGGGGAGAGATGTTCAGCTTGCGACTGGGTCTCTCTAAGCCATTTGGCTGAGCAGCACTTTCGCCTGTGGCAGCTGTACCTTGATTATAGACATTAAGTCTTGGATGTAGATATTCATATTCTGGATGATTTTCAGATGTGTTATTTCCATTGGACATTGCATAAGCTAAGGGATGAGATAAGAAATTTCTATTGTCACTTAGAACAATGACATTGTTGTGATATGGGGCAGAATATTCTCTGGAAGGTTGTATTCCAGGGTAGTGTGCATAGTTTGGATAGTAGTAACCGTGTTGATTGAGTGCTTGAGGTTTGGGTTGATAACGGATATTGACTGGCATTCTTCTCTGGCCATTTCCATCGGTGCTATCAGGGTTTGAGCCAAAGGAGTAATCCAGTGAGCTGGAACTGTCGGGTAGAGGCTGGTACTCCTCAGGAACAGGGGTATGGGAGTCAGCTGGGTGTGAGAGTGATGATAAATTCACTTCGTATGGTTGGTTGGGGGTTGTTGAGTTGACATAGTTGGATGACACAGGTTTGGGTGCTTGTTCATTAGTGTTCATTTCATTCCCTGCCGGAGGGTTCTCAGTTGGTTCAGAAGTTGTTGGCATCACTTCTACTTCATCATCACTTTCTGCAAACAGGGCATCACACTCCATTTCTTCTGCAAGAATAAAAGGTAACATCTATGAAATTATGAGTGCTTGTCAATAAGTAATAATATGAATGAAATAAACATTAGAAAATTTCAAGATACTCTATACTTATTAGCTCTACACAATGTATTAATGACATGATCTAATACTAACATGGCAAGTAAGGAGGAAACAAATATATAAGCTAAAGTGTGTTGAGGTAAGGTAGGTGAGGTATGATGTTTGGCAACCATATCAACCCAATTTCACATTCAATTATAGATAAAACAACATAAGATATTTATATGTATCTGGCCTTTGGTATAGTATTTTTGTGAAACAGGTTTGATTGTATGGGGTTAACAAAGTGTCAACAACAACAACACTATGTCATGAAGCTAGGTGCACAAAAGCCTTTTGAAATTGACATACTATGGTCCACAGAAAAATGCCCATGGAATTTTGACTATAGCAAATAAATTACATTTGCTATTAGCGATAATACCACCATTGTATGCTTCATTATTATTGTACTTTATTATTTTATTGGTGTATAATAATAAGCAATATTCTGACTACCTATCTGTCTACATTTCAAATTATATTATTTTGGAACAAGTATAATTAAACTAAATAGACTTCTTGAAAACAAAAATGAATTTGTGTTAAACTTGCAGCTTGGACACCAAAATTTATATTTAAATCACCCCATTATTCCTGACCCTAAATTGCAGAATAATTTAACTATATAATTCTAATTTCACTTATTAGACATAACAATAATGTATAAACAAATCACCACTCAACAATATGTTACAAGTTCAATTCATAATCTCCCATTTAAAAGAATTCCTTTGCATGTAAAATACCCAAAACATTATCCTAAAATAAGGACACCATTCCTAGTATGTACTTATAAATTGTATATTGATAACACAATAATATATATATGTATGTTAGGTACTTGTACAAAAACTATGCCATTACACATGCAACCAATTAATATGTGATTTGAACACCACTTTAAAATAATCACTAAGGTTCGTAACAGTTCAAAAATTACCATTCCTCTGTTGATTGTCAGAAGTTGTAGATGTAAACACAGTATCCAGGATGGCTGCCAAAGATGATGGACCAGCAATATCCCAGGAGGACGATGATTGCTCGCCCTCGTAGCCCTTTTCAGTCATTTTATTATTAATGATGTCGTTCCATCATGATCTTATGATTGAACGTACATCTATGTAACTTCGTAACTCTTGCTATTGTCAACACTCAACATCCGACATCAAGGAAGTCTTATTCACTTGATTTTAACCATTTTTATGTTTTTTAATTTAATAATAAAAGCACAAGAATATAATCGTCACGACTACATGAATGCTGAGGGTAAAATCTAATATAAAAACAGAAATAAAACTTGTCTTGAATTGTCTGTATACCTATCAATATGTACGATTATTTTTTAATGCGAGTGAGTGAGTGACAAGTAGGTACACTGTACAAGTTTCACACAGCTCTACTATTTGCATTATTTTTCAACGTTATTTAGTCGATTTTAGATCTTTAATCAATATTCTCTTGTAGGGTTACCGATAAAAACCAAAAAACGTATTTTATTTTTATTCTTTGATGGTACTGATGACAAAAGAAAAAAAATACTATGTAACTTAATATTTGGAGTTTTTGTACGTCTGTAAGTCGTACTAAATAAAAAAAAACTATTTTATTATCAACTTCTTTTTTAATGTTTAATGAGTATAGAAATGGTTGAGAAATCTTAGCGTAGTCTAGCTGAAACACTTATTAAAATTTAAATATATCTACTTAGTCTAGTTTAAGCGATATACGGTTTTTCAGTAATATGCTAGAACGATATACGGTTTTTCACCTCTATCCAAATGTCACAGATATGTCAGTGACATTGTCATCTCTGACAAATAAAACAAAAACAAGCACGTTTGACAAACCTGCCACGAATGAACTGAAGTTTAGTCAAATAGTCATTATTTTGACTGTCTGTCATGAAGAGATCTACGTTTATCAGTAGTGATAATATTAAGAACGTCACTTTATGATCGAGCCAGTCAATTTAATTTGGACGATAAACATATACTTTCGATTGGGCTATGTGTGAAATTGTTTATCACAGATAGTCAAGCAACAAGAAGTGTAATACGGTGACTTTATAAAGAGTTAGGGCTTGCACCTAGCGCAGTTAACTACAGTGACTTCATACTACAAGCAAAACTTTAATATTTTATTGTTCTTCGTTTCGCCACAGTTATAAATGCACGTGTAACATTAAAGTTATGAAATATTTCGTTCAACAGAAACTTGAAAGTTGATTGATTATTTTTAAATTGTATGGTAATTTCGCTCTCAAAGTTTTTTTATACTCCGTCAATTCAAAGAAATATGTCCCTGAAACATTTGCCTCTGTTCCTTGAAGGAGAAGTGGTGAAAGGTTTTGGCAGAGGCTCCAAAGACCTTGGATGCCCCACAGGTAATTTATATTCATACTTTAAAACATATGTTTAACACCTAATTTATATTAATAATAATCTTTTATTTTAATAATAATTAAAAATATATCAATGTAGTTTTTATATAATCTGACAGTTATCTCTTCATTCAAAGGTCAATATTGCTATTAAAAGTGTTCATGTGTGTCTCAATTCTCAGTACACATACATACAAGCTTAGTTAAAACAATAAGCATGACTGTGCATAGCCAAGGATAAAGTAAGCTTATATGAAGGGCAATACATTATTAGTCATATAGATAAGTCACAAAGCTAAATCTGTTTAAATAGCACTTTAAGCCAATCCTTATAGCTCACAAAAATACACTTTTGTAAGGAAATGTAATGTGTTGCAACTAAATATCTGTTTCAGTCATCCAAGCTGGATATTGGCACAGGATCTAGTTTAAAAAAAAATAACAAAATACATTATATCAATTAAACTTGAATTTAAAAATTTCTAGCTAACTACCCTTTGGAAGTAGTGCAGTCCTTGCCTGCGGACCTAGAGCCAGGTGTATACTATGGTTGGGCTCAGCTAGACTCCACAGTCTACAAGATGGTCGCTAACATCGGCTGGTGCCCATTCTACCAAAACAAGCAGATGTCTGTGGTAAGTATACAATCATTATCCCAGCATAGTTTTAAAATTGGTATTTAGCAAAGTAGGATATAAAAATAGGAAATATGATATGTTTTATTTATTTTACAATTAGATTCATAATAGTTTGCTGAAGCATTAGCTTGTTTAAGATAAGAGAACTCTTAAAAGTGTGTACCCACTTACAACAGGAAATGGAAAATTATAATTAGGAACAAATTACTGTCCTTAATACCAAGACATGACATTATTTATTAATATCAACATCAACATTTATTTATTCAGCTTATTGTTAAATAAAATTTTATACTTCAATAGTTTTGCCATAAAATAATTTAAATAATCTACCTAGAAGCCAACTTATTATTGTCGTTTGTAAAGCAGATGTGTAATTTATATTTATTTAATATTCACACTATAAGATTTTTTTTTTGTTTGACTTACCAGCCTAAATATTATTTCTATATATAAATCTAAATACCTACAAAAATCATTACTCACACACATTTCTCTAGCTAAAGCACTAGCATAATGCAATTCGGAAACAACAAGGGTATGTACCACAAACACTCCATTGGGGCAATGTAGAAAAGTTGGTTTCTATAACATTGACCCATCCAGGGATCGAACCCGGGACCTGAGCTGGCGGCACCTTGAAGCCGGTGCTTACGCCACTTGTACATTGTTTGTTCTGGCTAAGCTCCGAAACAGCAAAACTAATTTCGAGTAAATTAGAATAGGCCAATATAAGGATTTTCTTTAGATTCTAATTGGCAGTTAAAGAGCCACATTTAAGCTGCTGTTAGTCTTAATGTCCAAGTCATTTTATTATTACTATATAAAATTAATACAAAGCTCTTGTTTTATTACATTAGCTCATTATAATCCGACCTATATAAGGAGATAAATACAAAATTGTTGATTTTTCGTGATGCGGAGATTTTAACAAACTGTGTTCCAATCGCTAATTAATTTATACGTAACGGAAATTACTGGGCTACTTGACTGTTATCAATATCTGTTCCAAGTATGTCATTATGTATATAACGGTATTTGCATATATTTTATTTTCCGGCATTAATATCGCAGCGAGGTAGGTGCGTTAAATTATTTATGCATACCTATCGAATTTTACGCAAATTACACTTATTTATAAATTTGTAGACTGCCTCGTTGAAGTAGTGGTGCTGAGTTCGATTCCCAAGTCGACCCAGGTGTTATTAGGTTTTTCTATGAAATTCTCAGTAGCAGGTCGGAGTTTGGATTTGTGCCCGGTTTGTGGCAATAGGCTCGCCCCTTATTACATGGGACCTAAACATATCGGCGAACTGTGGGTGTACATTGGTACACCTCTGCCTAACCCTTCGGGGATAGAGGCGAATTTGTCCTTCTTCGAGAATTCCGAATTTTCACTGGAGATCCTCTAACGTTTAATTTCTGTGCAATGAAAAACAATGTAAATGTGTTAAAAAAATAGATAACAAGAGCGATTTTAATGTTTTAAATTGGTAAACAAGAACTTTACTGGCATGTTTTAACATTATTAAAGTAGAAAGTTGTAAACTTGTTAAATATTTGCTAAGAATTAGTACTTATAAGGAAACTAGATTTTTGATTATAACACGAGAGTTGAATCTGTGTCAATGTAGGTGTGTAAATTTCATTTGTCGTGAATCGTGATTCATCTGACAAGTTATTTTACGGTAAACATCCGAATTTTTGGGGATCATTATCATGACTACGCATTTTTTTTATTAGGCCGTTATGTAGCTGGGCTGGTTCCTACATATCTTCCTACATATATAAAGAACGATTAATGACCTTAGTTGCTTTCACATGATTTGTGCTATTGTAATAATATAGGCAGAATGAGCTTCATTGAAATTATATTAAGGTGGTTGCGCACGGGTAGCTCGCGAAAATCACTACTTTTCTTACATTTTTGCAATTTGCAGGTTAGTGTCGGGTTGAATGTTGAAACTACTTATTACATGACATGAATAAATGCTTTATATGAGCATCTACATTTATTTTCATTTGTTCCATCTTCTTACTGCGGGTTCAACCCGTGAGCAAGTAGCCAAAATTTGAGTCATGAAGTTTGATGAGCTTCAGTCTAGAATCATGAGTGTGTTTCAAAACACTGTGTATACCCAGTTAGCTTAAAGATTAATTATTTTTTTTTGTTTATTTCAGGAAACCCATGTAATGCATAAGTTTGACAAAGACTTCTATGGATCGCTTTTGAAAGTGAGTTTGGTTGGATATTTGAGAGGCGAGATGAATTTCGGATCATTGGACGAGTTAATAGAGCAAATCAAGAATGATATATGTAATGCTGACAATAAGTTAGACCTGCCTCAAGCACAAATTGTAAAGGAAAATAGTTTTTTTGCTAAGTGACAAATTATTGTTTTAATTTTATAGTAAATGTTACATGAATGTTTTTATTGTTGACTATTATTTCCATGTTTTGTTATATTGTTCATATGGATTGTTTGCCTGTTTCTGTTTTACTGTAAAATAATACCATGTGTTCACTAACTATATGCCAATAGTTATTTAGTGCATTTTTTGTTTATTCTTATATTCTATAATCATGATCGGGGTATAGACAGATGCTTGTTATAAAATACATATTTTACAATATATATAAGGGCTATTCCTTAACTATGTGATATTTAAAGAAATGTGCAATAATGTTAGTGTTATCAAATAAAGTATATTTTAAATATAATAATGAGATGTTAATTCTATACAATCAAACCACAACATTCCCTTCGAAAAAGCCTTTTATTGGTAGTGCTTATCTGGATTCATTTTAACAAACTGTAAAATATCACTCCTTCTCTCACATTGGAAATAAAAGAATCTTAAATTAATAGGGCTCTCTCTCCAGGTAAAATTAATGTTGTTTTCTTCTAAATGAACATCCTGAAACAAAATACAATTTAATTAGGAAAAATCATGGTCTCCATTTATTTAAATTGGTATATTGTGCATCAATTTCACAATATGATTGCTTCTATAATAAGAGTATACATGAGTTCAATGACTTATAAATCTTGACAAATATACACAATTATAAACTAATGTAAAACAATACAATGAGAGTTGTTAAATATAAATTGCACAACAAGGGCAATGAAGCAGTTTAATAATTGCACCAGTTGTGCAATATCAACAATATATTATTTAATTGCACAATATATACAATTGTCATACAACATACATACAAAGAATGAATAAATGAGGAGAATTGGCAGACAAATTACATAGGCTTATTTGGAACAACAATATTTGTCCTATGATAAAGTATCAACCTTGCTTTGAGCTCAATATTTGTTTGAAGATCTTAGCAATAGTACTGTTCCATATCATTTTGACTTACAATGATAGGCATAGAAGATTAAACAATAGATGTTTATACTGTTTGTCACTTGACATAACCTCAAAAAATATAATTGTAAATTATGTTAGATAATTAAACAATAAATGGTTACTATTATGCCTTTCATAAGTTGAAGTGCTCAGGATAGTTGAAACAAGGTTAAACAGGTTTTAATTAAATCAATATGAGTTCTTGAAACAATTGAATGACTTCAAAAAATAAGTAAGCATATAACCAAAAAGCTGTACATGGCTGTAGTTATTTACCAGCCAACTACACAATAAAAACAATGGCATGTGGTCTAGAGTAGACTAACCATGACCATGTAAATTATACTTTGAAGTAAGTAGTTCTTGGTAAGTAATTCAGACATCAAAAACTTGTTTTACAGGTGAGGCTAACAAGGACAAAGACTGTTGAGATTCACAAACCCATCACCTGTAAGAGTCACCTATAATATAAAAATAATGTTCAAAGATTCTTACCCTCCGTTAATCTAGCGCGACCACCGGTGGGCTGGCAAAGGATCGTTGAGCAACCTGCGCACACGACCACCCTTTGCGCGTGACTGAATACAGTTGTGATTTTGTAGCAGCCAGGGCACTTAACATCCATGAAGTATGAGTTGGGATGTGGCACCAGCCTCTTCAACTTGTGTTTCCTTTTCTCCGACGCGGGAGAAGGATGCAGTAAATCAATTGCGAGCTGAAAACCCGAAGACGCACATTTAGGTTATTTGGACACTTCGCAGTTGTAACACGTTATTGATCGAAATAATAAAAGCACTGATGATCAATATAACTACAATTGAGAATGTTGCCTCAGAATAACGAAAATAATAGCTAAATGTTCAAGTTTTTTGTGAGGAATTTATCTGACATGTCAGGCACTGCCATGTGTATCCGCTTGTTTGGACGAGACCGAGTATCCATTTACGTGAGCAAAGGCACTTCTCGAAAACTATCAGAAACAACAGGCGATCATTACGAGCACAGAAAACTTGCGATATTATTGAACACAATGAAATATTTAACTCAGATAAATAAAAATACACACCGGCATGGTTACAGCTTTGATGCAGAACCGGAAAAGGAAGGCCGCCAATGGATCAAAGACAAGGAATGAACTCCACAGACAAAAGACGAACTCATACAGTTGCGTTCATATATAAAATACAACTGATGAATCATTTAAATTCCAATGATTACTAAAATAATTAAATGATAAAGCGAAATATGTCATAAATAAAGTGATTTGTTGTGCAAAGATAGTAAACAAGCTGAAATTCGTTATATCGCCACATAGAAAACAAAATCAGATGGAATAGGTGCGGAAAGTAAACTGTCATGGCGTGAAAAGCAACTAACACTACGTAAAAAAAAAAATTAAGCAATATAATAATATTATAATTAGGACGGCTTTTAAAAACATTAGGTTCTAAAATAATACTATAACTATTAAGATATTACAGTTACACAATAACGGTCCTTAAAATACAAAATGCAGTAATGAATACACGGATAGTTTTAACAAAGAATAATAATATACCTAGTCGCTTAGTCGTTATTTTTTGCTTTATAAAACAAAGCTTTCGACTGAAAAAGTAGAAAAAAAATGGATAAAAAGTTTTCTTTTCGGAACTACAAAATCCACAGTGGCACAGACAATAGTCTGTTCGTCAAACTAAATATAGTTTGACCACCTTCTACAAGTTGGCAACTATAGAATTAGTACATTAGTTACTATACTCTTTGAATTAGTATCAATGTCAAATTGTCAATTTAATCATGTCAATTTTTGTTAACCAAAAGCATATCCTGCTGAACTGTACGGAAAGTAAAAAAATATAATTTCATGTGAACTTAGCAGATAACTGTGAAGAAGTTTTATTAAAAGGCTCACTTGGTTTAAAAGTTTTATATTAATATGGCTGACGAAGAATACGAGGCGGAGGACGCGGGAGCAGACTACGATGATATTGCAGAAGATGATGACAACATTGAGGAGACGGAGGAGCAAGAGGAAGAAGGATACAATGCGCAGTGCCTCGCGCCAGGACAAGCCGGCGGGGGAGTCGAGAAGTCGAAGCGCATCACTACGCGCTACATGACCAAATACGAGCGAGCTAGAGTTTTAGGTAAGGTTATGTTATTATACTGTATTCTATTTGAATTGAAGGAGGTTGGGAACTAGATTGTCATAAAGTTAATACCCATGTTAGCTTACATTTCCTAAACACTAAACTGAATTAAGGTCTGTATTCAACCAGTCAAACATAGACCATTAATCATTGTCCTACATATGGTTATGTTTACCTTAGTCTTAACCTCAGAAAATAGCATAAAGATCTACTCTATTATTTATTCCAAGTTCTTTTGATAAATTCTATCAATATATATAAAAAATATATAAATAAACAAAATCTGTTGTATGAATGTTCGGTGATCACAGAAATACTTGTTCCCCACTTTTGATCATCCAATTTTAAATATAATTTATGTGCTTTAATTTCAGGTACAAGAGCATTGCAAATAGCCATGTGTGCACCAGTTATGGTTGAACTGGAAGGTGAAACGGACCCCCTACAAATTGCCATGAAGGAGCTCAAACACGGCAAGATACCTATCATAATCAGACGATATCTCCCTGACCATTCCTATGAAGACTGGAGTATAGATGAACTAATTATCATAGATCATTAACAAGACCTTAGCTAATTCAGAATGAACTGGATTTGTTTAGTACTGTAGTTGATGCATCATCAACTTTACTAAGACCTTAACCGGGAAATGACAAAATTGAAATTATAAAGAGTTTATTATGTTCTTCTACACGTACATTCTTAACATTACAAATAATAACATGACTGTAGTCAAGCAGTAGGTTTTGGTGCAGACCAGATTATATAAAAAAAAAGGATTTTTATTCTTCAGATTAAATTCAGACTTGTACAATATTAATTGATTTAAAATTAATTAAATATCAGCAACACCTAAATTTCTGTAGAATCCTATCTTTGTTATTATATTTTACATATTCTTAGAGTACTATTAATAATTTTGTAAAGTTTATGTACAGAAAAAGTAAAATATTCTTTTATTATATCCAGCTTAACCTCGCATGCCGCATGTAAATAAGACAATAGAATTCAATTGTGTCTTGCGTATCTGTGCTTCTGACATACAACAGGTTTATACCTGGTTAAGGTGTTGGTTTTCTATTAATAAAATCACTTCATCATATTTTTAATAGGATGTCAGTGTTATAGTTCTAAGAAATAAATTAAGACATTTTAAGTATATATGCTTGTTTTATTTATTTTCTTGATTGTCTGAGATCTAGTAGAAGGAAAAATGCAACAGCAACTCATTTTACCAAATTTCGGCGAGGACAAAAGGGACGGTTATGTTGAGACCCACCCATGTTGTATGTATGTTCGATTCCATGTTATCTCGTAACTACCATACGACTAAACCGATTTTGATAAATGACACGTCATTTGATTCGTCTCTTTAGCGCTATGTTTACTGGGTATATAAAATTCTAAATAAAACAAAATGGCTTTTAACATGAAAAAGGTAAAATAAATTTGCAAATACCGCTAATAAATTGCTAAAAGGTTAAAAGGCAAGTACGAAAATTGATAATAAATATTTATTTTCTTGATGTAAAGGTAAAATGGTGAAATTAAAAAATGCATGAATATTGTAATATAGAACGGAACCCTTTATGCGCATGTACAGCTTAGCACTTGGCCCGTGGCCGGCTTATTAAATTTTCCGTAGAAAATAATTAAGCTTTACATCCTAAATCTTAATAAGCCTCAGTTTTCTGCTAGATTAGATAGTAGTTACATTAGCTCATTTCTAAGTTCTGTATTCAGGTCGGAAACTGGTGGCGTTTAGTTTTTTATTTTAAGAAATTCTTAGTAGCACTCTCGCTGCTTGGAATTGTGCTCGGTAAAAAACGTTAGGTTTGTACCCACTGACAAAGGTCTACATACAGCGAACTGTGAGTGAACGCAGCGGGTACCATTAACGTGTCTGGAATTGGGCACTTATAGTTTGTCGTTAATGGTTTAGGTAAGTTTGATATAGACACGCAGGCAGGAAGAATTGGTGGCGTTCCTTCGCAAGTCTTAAGTGTTTAAAATATGTTGCATTTATTTTTTCGAGCAGTAAGAAAGGACCTTTACGGAGTTGTATTTGGCTAGTGTCATTCAAGGAAGTGTACTTGGCCCGGTTCTTATGAAGTTGTACGCGGCCTATAAATGAGTTTTATTTTTCTTACCAATTTTTCTCATGTAGGTAGCTAATACAACTAGCTACTGCTATTTTATTTATAATGGGATGTATATTTTAGGCGCTATCATCTCTGCTTTTTAGAATTATAAGTATCAAAGAGTTTCCGTGTCTCATGTAAGGGCAAGGTGGTCGGTTATTAATGAAGTTGGGTAGATTTGTATGTTTCGTAGAATACATTTGAACCATATTAGGTGTAGGACCGTGTGTAGGACCTTAAATATTATTTTAACAATGTATAGACGTGACAATAACAGGGTCTGTATATATATTTTATAAGTATATTTTGAGCTAGTCTTGTAAATAATGGGTAAAGAGTTATGACATACACCTTGACTATAGGTACATGGGCAACTACTACAGTATAGTATTCAATAGAAACTTATGTTTCTACTACCCTTTAAAATATCGTAAGTATTCTAATAGCTAGCTGCTACAATAACTAATAATGATGTAAAGAGGCCAGACTAGACCTACGTAGGTATCCAACAGTGGCGCTATGCCGCTATGTTGAGCCATTACGATTGTTTAATGAGTGTCTGGGCTTTCTCACCTTGTAGATATTGGCAATACAGATCGCAAATACCTATAAATCTTCTAGACACCTATAAAGAATTGATTTGTACTTATTAATAATGCGCCCTTTATGACAACGTGACAAAACAAGAATTATCTAACGCTGCTACAATTTAAATTTTAAAATGTACCAATATCAATCCATTTATTTACCAATTCTTTGCGTCATTCTTACATTTCTTTTTTCATTATTTTTGTAATCATGACTCACAATATAATTTTCCGATGAAACGCTCATGATTATGGACTCCGATTGTACCTACACATAATTCGTCGGGCACCTATTCAGGTACAGTCAAGTGCAGCATAGCCAAATTTTTTATTGGTGAAAAAACGTCCCACTATTAAATAATTTTATCCTTGTGTCGCGGGGGATTTTACAAACATTTGAATTAAATGCAACGAGAACACCTAGATTTAGAACAATAATTAGTGGATCACACACATGTTGCCTACCTCCACCTACCATGCAGGGATCGAACCTGCGACACGTCTCGCCTTGTGGCAGTTAGCGTGCTGATCTAATACTCGGCTATGCCTGTAGTCCAATGTAGTATGTATGTATTGTTCGATATTTGATTATAACTCCAGTTTTCCTTGATTCTTACAAGGTTCCGGTATGTATTTTGAGGTGTTGTTATGACACCTACGGTACAAGGACTATCTGTAAATAGCCGCAAGAAAACTATATTAGCGTGGGCATCGTCTTTGAGGATGTCACTGCACTGAATGCAGTAATTTCCAATGCGACATGCTGATGTATTATAGAGAATAGACGCAGCAGCAGCGCCTCTCTCCGAGCCAACAGATCTTGTTCGCCGACAAGTATTAATGCTACCACGTAATCAACATCTCGCTTGTCTTATTACGTTATTTAAAACATTGGCGCGTTCTTATTATATACAATCTTGAACCAAATTAAACCACAATTAAATAAAAGACGTCACAGTGGAACGGATATTTCGTTTCCTCAAAATAGTTGTTCTTGAAACTGCTTGCCGAAATAATTATTCGTTTGTTACTACAGCATTAGTTTAATTCAATTGGACTTTGGAACAATTCTGGTAATTGAAGGCATATTTATCTAGGTCTCTATGTAAATTCTTTGCTCATGGGATTTATAGGCATTCTAAGATATTTCTACGCTGATTCATTGTTATCGTACGTAAACTAAGTGCATTTTGAAATTCAATTTGTAAATGGAAGATAACCAACGGTTTGTTTTTATCGGCCTGTAATGAGTATTGAGGTAGATAAATGTAAAAAAGTGCTATATTATAAGATAGACACTTCAACATGGTTGGCATGTTGTGTGAAATATAAACAAAATAAGGTTGATTGAGAAGTCCAGGTTATGATGTGAAGCAGGCACGGTCGGGCGATGCGCGGGCGCCGCTGCGCTGTGGGCTGCGCTTGGCACGCGCACCGCGCTGAATATCGCTGAAAGCTCCGGCGCGGGGAGAGGCTCGCTCGCGCGCCAGTACCCCTCCGACCAGCGATGCTGTGCTGTCTCCGGAAATAGAGTACGTCCGTCGTCTTTACGTGCAGTGTCGCGAACCGCTAGCCGCTGCAGCCAATTTTCTAGACATTGAATTGCGGTTAATAATAGAGTCGTTCAATAACTTATTTGTTTTTGAAGAATTTTTTATGAAATTTCTTCCCCTTTTTGGTGGGACTTTTAACCGCAATTGAATGGTAACGGCTTTAACCCGAGTTGCATTCCTGAGGGGATGCAAGTCGTGTTGAGCCGTCTTACTAAGTGTATCGGTCATTTAGTGTAGATGTGTACAACGTTCTTAGATCGGCCGACCAGGTGCGCGAGTGTGTGTGCAAATGACTGATAGCCCAGCGTAGCGGGCGTAACTTGAACAACATGTGGACCAAAGGAGTGACGCCATGGAGGTTGATGTTGTGCATGTTGTTCGCGGTGGCAGCGTGCGCCGCGGCGGTGCGAGGTGAGTCCGGGCCCGCGGCTGGCGCGAGTGGGAGCCGCCGGCAGATCTTCTCTCGCACTCTGCGTCACTACATCGTTGCTATTTTCGGCGTAACTTGCGCTGAAATTATGTAAAAAGCTCACGTATGTGCTCTATTTTTGGCGGTAACCTTAGGTGAAGTTTTGTATGACAAAATGATCCAGTGACCGAGTTAGAAGCAGGTTTAGTCTATTCTCTGGCATGTTTATCAGACTGGCTTGCGAGAAGGTAGAGCGCTACCGGCCGCCTCGCTACATAGCAAAGCTAGATACGTAAATAGAAATACAGGGATTTGTCGTTGTGCGTCGCCATCTTGTGAAAAACGATAGGATCATGACGACATTATAAAAGTATGACATGGATATAGGTCACGTCATAATTGCATGGTAAACGTCTACCTAGCGTAATAGAAAAGTTTCGATCTATGTCACCCCTTGAATATTTTTTGAAACAATAAATTATTTGGTTTGCTTCCAAGTACTCCATTGAAAACGCTGCAGCTATAAATTTGTAGAAGACGGACAGGCGCTCTTTCTATAAAAAACGAGAATTCTGTCAAAGATTTCTTGGTTGAAGGTAAAAGGGGGAATTGGCTTTCTCAAGAGGCGCGATATATCGTGTCTGGTCGCCGGCGTACAAACTAATGCATTGATGTAAAGTCGCGAGGCAGAAGCAGAGACTGCAGAAGGTATATATATCTGCATGTAAACCGCCACATGTAGAAACTGTCAGGTGTACATGTAAGTCAATGTCAGCTAGCATAGCATACAACATAAAACACAAACAGCTACTTTGCGCGACGCATCAAGGTCGACATTAAACTCTCGGTGAAAATTCTGCCATTGGCGTTAAAATCAAACACGAGGATCATTTTATTTATTCTATCACAATTTCAACTGATTATGCATCAGATTTAATTATCCCGAAACGTTCTGGCTGACAAATACCTAACCGATTTCTGATTTTTGAAATCCCTCTGGTATGGATATTGAATGATGAAAATATGCATCCGTTGGTGATTCCAATAACCTATATATTAGGGTCAAATTATAAACTTAGGTCAAATTGTTTTGTATTTACTATATGTTATTGCTAAAGATAGTCTTGGAAAAATGCACGTAAAAAAAATATTTAGATAAGGGTAAATATTCATCAAACGAAATCGTTTCCATCCGAAAGCTTGATAGTATTTTAAGAATAAAACTGTTAGCAATGATAGCTTTCGTGATGAATGAAGATGATTCATTGTTATGTAATGACGCATGGAGCCAGAGCACAGACCACGTCAATATGATTTGATGATTAATTGGGAAATGGACGGTAAAACTACTTTATGAAGAGGAAAAGCATGCTACGAACACAAATATCCTAGTAGTTCTACCCTTCAGGATACATGTATTCCTTTGAGTTGAGGTTTGATTTGGTCAATAGTTATTAACTAAGGCAAGGTCCGTGTAAAGATGCTGTAGATTCTGTTATTAATTGATAGATAACCTTATTAGTCGAGGAGAAACCTACATTGACAGGAATTCAACAATGTTGCCTTAGAGTGTTTTGCAACCGTCTCGAAACCGTGCAAGTACTGATGCTGGAAGTCAAATGATTGGTTCATAAATCGGATTAAAGTGTTAAGAAATTAATCTAAATGGAGACGAACACCAAAACTAAAGTGCAGATGAAAATAAAAGGAGAGACAAAAGTCGAAGTACCATTTAAAAACAGGTTAGGAAGAGCTCAATACCGAAGCTTTTTAATTAGCTTTTGTGACTAAATGTGTTAATTGAAGTAATAATAAAGCACGCATACCTACGTGAGCTATTTACTCAAATTAGATATAAAGTTTGAATTTACAAAACCGTTCGATAAAGAAGAAATAGGTAAAGAAAGTAGCTGAAAAACTGTCCTTGTCCGCGAAAACCCCTTTTTGAAAGAGTAGTAAAGAGTATTAAATTAATTAGGTAATAACGTAGGTACCTTTTTAATAACCGCGAGGGGTTCAAATGTATGTTATTTGTTTTCAGCTGACGACGAAGTACCATCCGAGTCTCAATGCCGGCCATACATCGAAAAAGCTCTTAAAGAGCTCGAGTCAGGAGACGTGGAACCAGGTAAAGCATGTTAATTGCTTTTCAGTAATTAATAGCGTCACTTGTCTTCTAATGTCACATTATACAATAGCCATTTCTTAAATGTTTGGCACTAGGGCCAATTAATTTATTTAGAAATTGAAAATAAAAGGAGTCTTGTCTAGCAACTGGGTAAATAAGTCAGCGTGATGTCTTTTATAAATGTTATTTAATTATACAAATTGCAAACTTAGATCGTCAATCGATCAATTGTATTTGTATACCGAAGGTTGATTGCAGATGAAGGTAGTATAAGTAGAAATATAGAGAGTCTTCGTCGTAATATGTGCGGCATATAAACATGTTCAGCCTTCACTGGCTCCGAAACTATTTCGACGAGTTTAACTAGAACGTTTACAGTATACGCTATTAAATGTGACCTCACGGCGGAACCAGGAATAATCTCGGATTGACACAAGTTCGCTGGTGTTGAGATGTTGGATCTATTTTAATTGCGCGGACGTCTGCGCGTCATCGATATATTATCGTCGCCTAAATAATACATAGTCTTATAATCATTTTTGTTTTCTATTTTAATTATTTGGATCTGGGTCATGAGGATGAGCATAGAACTTTAAATCGTTCTGAGGAAATGCTGGAAATGTTGGTTGTCAAAGCCACGCCTGCTAGTTAGTGCGAAAAGTAATCTTTCAGACTATATGTAATGCCTGATGTTGCCAAAATAAGTCACCCAATGTCTACGTTGAGATTGGAATACTACGATATTTTCCAAATCTTATATGTTATGACCAGATTGTTCTCACTACTGTTTTCCTATAACATAGTTGTTGTAACTAAACAATGCCCACGTGTGTCGTAAAATTACTGCGCATAGGTTGTGGCGTAGGTCATCTTATTTACTATAACTAAACTCTTATTCACGTTACTTTGTTACATTTAGAAACTATTCAACAATGTTCCACTGGCTTACGCAAAACTTGTTTTAATGTAATTGTCTTCCAAAACGTATTGAGGTTTAGAGATCTAAAATTAAACCTTTATTTATAACCAAGCAACGTAGAAATTTATTTGAGACCGTCAAACCAGGGATGTGACGGAGTGTACGAAAATGATGACTTTGAAGCGACTGCACGGATAGTCAAGGACGCGGCTAGCGGATGAATCATTACGTAAACTTCCAGAGATATTTACTGCTGGGTTATGAAGAAAATTGCTCCGGATTCCTGAAACTGTTGGATAGATCGTAGAGATGGTTATTGTACACTCGCTAGTAACTATAACACAAACATTAGAAGCAATGCTAGATAAACTAGCCACGGGTTACCACAGCTGTAACTCATTGGCATCGACCTTTTTAGTGGCATTGGTATTCAGCGTCGTAAAATAGCTCATAGGTCGATAACGCTCAGTAAGTGTGCCATCAGATATAACGATTGGTATGCGAGAGAAAATTTAAGGCACTGAAAAACACAACACAATGTGTATTGTACCTTTTGTTTTAGTCTGAATTCGATGTCGAAAACTAACGAACAGGGTTTTTAGAAAAGCAGAAGAAGATTAAGTCCGTGCGGAAAGAGTACCGTGGGTCCCGAATGGGATTGTGGGAGCTTATAACTATTGCTGCATATTGTAATTTATAAACACATTTCGTTCGCAAGTTACGGAATATTTCTTATAAGCTATGTGTAGTAGTTTTTGGGGAACGAGGTAAAATTTTATTTTATGTTGAATGGAATAAACGAATAAACAAGAATAGGTATTAAATTAATTTGGTCACCTTTTATTCTCTAAAAGTGGAAGAGTACCTATTTAGAATTCCAATTTTGTGTTAACTGTTAATCCAACTATAGGACTAAAAACTTACATAATTTATACATTCTAAAATTTATATTTTTATCTAGTAGACAACCCATAAGCTGTTTTATTACTAAAGTTTGTCCTAGGTACCACAACTCTTCTTGATTTTAAACTAAATTCTTTATATTTAATGTATTCCTAAATAAATTATCTGATCAAATTTATTAAGACTGCCTCGTTGGCCTAGTGGTGCTAAGCGCGACTGCTACACTAGAGGTCTTGGGTTCGATTCCCGAGTCGTCCAAGGTGTTATTGAGTTTTTCAATGAAATTCTCAATAGCAGGTCGGTGTTTGGATTTGTGCCCGGTAAGTGGCAATAGGCTCGCCCCCTATTACATGGGACCTAAACATATCGGCGAACTGTGGGTGTACATTGGTATACCTCTGCCTACCCCTTCGGGGATGCAGGCGTGATGATATGTTATGTTATCAAATTTATAATCCAGGTAAGGTTTAAATTAACTCCTTAAAAGTTGTGGTATTATACATGTGATTATAATCAAACATTTTATAACACAAAACTGAATGAATGTAGAAATGTATGGAGTAGCTAACTACAGTGTGTTCGTACTGTGTGTAATGTACATGTTTATACATACTTTTATAATTGATGTTGTTTAAGGTTCGGGATTATTAGGAAATGAATGCTGAAAAAATATCTAAATTTTTCATCTATTTTTTTAATTTTTTATAATAATATTTTTTATAATATAATATTACTGGACAATTCACACACGGTAATCTGATCCCAAGCTAAGCTCTAAGAGAGCTTGTGGTATGGTAACCAGACAACTGATAAACATACTTATATATTTTTAAATACATACATATTATAGGTAAATGACACCCAGACCAGAACAAATGATCGTGCTCATCACACAAACATTTGTCCTGAGTGGGAATCGAACCCACGACCTCCGGTATAGCAGTCAGGGTCACTAACCGCTAGACCACCAGGCTCGTCAAAAAGGCTCGTAAAATTAATTTCTAAATTTACATTATACACAATATGATTATTATTTAATACTTATTTACAGATTCTGCTGAAAGAAACGACAGTGGTGAAGTAAGTGTCGACGACGGAGACGATACGAAAGAAGTTGTTTCGGCAGAAATTGATGGAGAAACAACTGAAGCGAGGGAAAGTACGGAAGATGATGCAAACTCAGTGGAAATTGCAGATGAACCGTACGTACCTCAAGCCTCCGTCGAAGAATTAGAAGCTGGTACCGACGATACTGACTCAAAGGAAGAAACTGCGACCGAAGACGCAGATGCAAGCAGTGACGAACAGCAGGCTGACGATGGAGACAGCAAAGAGGAGACCGCGTCTGCTGATGATGAAACAGCTGAACAAGGTAAAAATTACATAAATACAAAAAATATAAGGCAAAGTAGTTTTGGTATTTCCAGTTCACAGAGTAATTACATTTGTTATTTATTAATAGCTTATAATGTATTTTAGAAAGTGGAGAAGAAAAAGACGAGACCAAAGCTGAAAGTGACGAAAACTCCCAAGAAGGAACCGAAGACGACAGCAAAGAAGTAAAGGAAGAAGACAGCCAAGAAAACGAAAACGCTAGTCAAGAAGCTGCCGATGCCGAAAGTAAGTCAGCTGAGGACGCAGACGCGTCCGAGGAAACTAAAGACGATGAAGACAAGACAATAGAAGACGATGGATCTCAAGAAAAGGCTGATGACTCTCAAGAAGAGACAGAAACTCAACAAGACGACGACTCTCAAGAAGCTATAGACGGTGACTCTAAGGAAGACGAAGCTGGCAACGAATCCGAAGAGGCAGCTACATCAGTAGAAGACAAAGACGAATCTGCAGAGCAAAAGGATGAATCAGCAGAAGCCAAGGACGAATCAGCAGAAGAAAAGGACGAATCTGCTGACGAGAAAGAAGTTTCCGGAGAAGAAAAAGAGGAGTCTGAGGAACAGAAAGCCGATTCTGGAGAAGAAAAGGATGAAACTGTAGAAGACCAAGAGAAGTCAGCAGAAGAAACGGCTGAGTCTGAAGAAAAGGAAGCGTCGGTGGAAGAAGCTGAAGGAGGGGTAGAAGAGAAGTCACAAGAAGAAGAAGGTGATAAGGATAGTAAGGAGGAGGAAGGAGACAAGTCCGAGGAAGCCTCTGAGGCTGGGGAGGAGGAAGCTGAAGCGACCGAAGAGGAAGCTTCAGAAGAAGGCGCACCTGAGGAAGATTTATTATTTGTAAGTATTATGTAAAAAGTTCTTTGCGTCATACATCACAAAATATAGTAACAATATTATTTAAAACTGAAATACAATAGAATATTATATTATAGAATAAAACTTACAAACATACTAAAATTAAAACTTGTATTAATAAATAACACAAACAAGCGTCAAATATAGTTATCTGCTATCGTAAATGGATAAGTTAATTTCGAAATTGTCCTCAAAGTTTTATTAATCATTTTATATTTGGGCCTGAGAACGATAATAGTTGAGAATTTTAAGCATCTAATGTAATAATTAACAAACCTATTAATCTTATAATCTATCATATCTATGAAATGTTTGCAGGTTGGTGAAATTCCCGAAAACTTAAGATCTAGAGACCACATCACTAAAATCCTACGACTTGATGAAGAAACAAGTGAAGATGAATTAACCATTGAAAAATCAGCCGACATTGTTCTTAGGGACCTGAAGAGATTGTACGAAGGCTCCATCCAACCTTTAGAAGGGTTGTACAAGTACAGGGATCTAAGTAACAGGCACTTTGGTGACCCCGAGATTTTCTCAAAACCTTTGATCCTATTTATGGGCCCGTGGAGCGGTGGAAAATCTAGTATTTTGAACTACCTGACGGGGCTCGAATTCACCGAGTGGTCACTTAGAACTGGTAAGGATAAACTTTAGAAAGATAGAAATTAATAAGTAAGTTATATTTAACTCCTTGATACAACTTATATCTTTATTGCTTTAGGGGCAGAACCATCTCCGGCATATTTCAATATCCTTATGCACGGCAAGGAACCGCAGGTACTGGATGGTACTCAATTGGCAGCTGACTGGACTTTCTCGGGGCTTCAGAAATTCGGGCAAGGTTTGGAAGAGCGTCTTAGGGGCTTGAGATATCCTAGCAAGATTTTGGAAAAGGTAAATACATGAGCACGAATGAAAAGGAGATATTGAGTAGCACAGAAGATACATCATTCAATTTTAATCCATTTTCAGGTAAACATTGTCGAAATTCCCGGAATACTTGAAGTGAGGAAGCAGGTGTCTCGAGTTTTCCCCTTTAATGACGCTTGCCAATGGTTCATCGACCGCGCCGATATCATCTTCCTAGTTTACGATCCTTCCAAACTGGACGTCGGGCCCGAAACTGAAGCTATTCTCGACCAACTCAAGGGCAGGGAGTCTCAGGTATAATATATATTTCATTCTAGCATCGAATTCCCAATGGTAGACATGCCCGAAATACTATTGCCTGCCAAAATTTGTGCTAAATATGAGTACTTAATCAGTAATCGCCCGAGAGCCATGAACCAGGTGCCAGAAATTTTTCATCGACAGTGGAAATTAATTGATTTAAATAGCGTGACATAAACTCGTAATATTTATAAATAGCAATTTACACATGTCCAGAGTTTTCATGGCAACTAATTGAGATATAGAGTGGTTTATTTTTATCTTAATTATTTGGCATAAAACATTAAAGTCTGATACGATGTAAATTATATTTTTAGACTAGCTTAAGCTTACAGCTCCAAATATAATATACAAATAATTATTTCTCTATTTGGACCCGTATAAGAGCTGGTTAACTGCCAGGGCGAAAAATAACTGTAAAATTAATTAGTGAAATAAGTAGAATTGTGTAAATTATAGGTAAAAGTGGAGAAGTTTGTTCCTTGAACCCTTCCCAAGGTTGTTCATCGAACTGATGTAATAGGATCTTAAGTATATAGTAGTTTGAACAAGCTCGTTTTTACTTTAGACACGCATCGTGCTGAACAAGGCAGACACCGTGAAACCAGAAGAGTTGATGCGCGTACAGAGTGCCTTGATCTGGAACATCTCGCCGCTGATGAGCTCCGCGCAGCCGCCCCTCATGTACACCGTGTCTCTGTGGTCCATGCCGTACGAGGCGGGCGCGCCCGTGCGCCTGTTGCAAGCCCAGGAGCGAGAGCTCCTGCGGGACTTGCGCCAAGCTATTGACAAGCGCATTGAGAACAAGATAGCCAGCGCTAGGAGATTCGCTGTAAGACTTAGAAATTGAATTTAAATAAATTGTTATGTTTTCACCCTTACGATACAATGTCCACTTTATACACTCTTTGTTCAGGTCCGTGTAAGAAATCACGCGAAGATGGTCGACTGCTATCTGACGACATACTACAACCACAAGACGATATTCGGCAACAGGAAGCTCATCGCTGACGCGATTATTGAAAATCCTCAGAACTACCACATCTATGAGGGCTTGAGTACACTAACTAACATTTCCAGGTATGTTGATAATGATGGATCGCAAAAGTTTTAATGTCCTTCAAAGTCTCGTGGTACAATAACGTCTTTGCTAAAGTAAATTAGGAATAAATATTTCTTAATACCTACAGCTATAACTTAGTGAAGTGACTTACATAAATTGTGTTTGTGCAGGTACGACCTGCCCGATCCCGAGACTTACCGGGACTTCTTCCGGTTGAACCCCCTGTTCGAGTTCCAACAGCTGTCAGCTACGTGCACGTACTTCCGCGGCTGCCCTATCACGCGGCTCGACGTCGCCATCGCTTACGACCTGCCCGAGCTCGTCGGCAAGTACAAGAAGATGGTGGAGACAGCCACACCCCAGGGCATGCCCAAGAGTTGATGCCTCGAACGAACGAACCCCGCACCACACAACACATCCGCTTTTTAATTTTAGCCAATTGGATTGGACACATATTTTGGGCACATTTTGCATTTCTTCATCTAATCGGGCATCAAATCATTAGTTATTTTTCGTTACATCGCATTTCTGTATTTTATCAGTAATTTATTTTGCTTAATACTCGCTTGTTCCTGTTTTTTTGAGGTGAATGATGTCGTATTGTATGGTTTATTGTGATTTTCTTCGTGCGTTTATTAGTGGTGATGATAGAAAAGTAAAAACGCAAGACAACTTCCAATCCTTATTATCAAGATGTCTTTTTATACTTACATGTCTCAAAAATGCAATAAATTACTAGTCATTATTGATGAAGTTTGTTAGATATTCTTGTATCTTATTCTAAGGTATGTAAATGTAGGTATTCCTACAACTAGGTCTAATAAATCCCGTACTTAAGCGGTGTTTGCCGTGATTTATTTCTTCGTTAGTTATTAATGAGACACAATGTGACTATGTATTTAAGTAAAACAAAATAAAAATGTATGGTGTTTCATTTATGTACCTACCCTATAAAAAACATAATTTTTAATATATTATATCTGAATAATATTTGACAGTTTTAATCTAGCATTTAGCATCTTTTTAACAGTGAAAAAGAGTGCTCCACTATTTAACATGAGTTGAAGTTCTGTCTACGCAACTTTTTCTTTTGATTGTCTTCCTCTTCGATCTCTTTGATCAGTCGCTAATAAAATGGTCAAAGAAATAATGGTGAACTAATGGCTACCTACTATAAATATCTCGCATTTTGGGAAGTCAGTAATTAATTGAAACGATGCTGCATATTTTTAACCGACTTCAAAAAAAGGAGGTTCTTAGTTTGTAGGTACTTATTACGTTAAGGATGTGTATTGCATTTAATTCATTGATATATGATCATTTATACTTTGTATTTCGGTAGAATATATACGAAACAGTTAAATTAAGACAAAAGCAACCGAATCACAAAAGAGACGACCATTACCTACCTACCTTACTAATTGATTAAGTTACTAAATTACATTGCTGAATATAGTCTGTACCAAGCTGTGTTTTAATTAGTATGTATTCTGTGCAAGTTAAAACTGACACTGACTTTAATTTGACAAACTGTCTGTTTAATAAAGCCTAAATGTCAAGCAAATAGCGCTTTCGAATTTCGGATTTTATTGAATGTTGAGTGAAGTTGAGTTTTAAAGGTTTTAAAACTTATTTCGAAGTGTAGTAAACTACAATTCATTTATTTGCGAATAAACATTGCCTGAAAGACTTAAGTTATGCACACAGACTTGTCAGCCCATTTACACACCGATGAGTGCAATGTTTTTATAAAAAAGTTGATGGACTGTCACACCGAGGTAGGTAAGAATTAAAATCATAATTGCATAACAATTAAATTCTAAATGAATCTAAAAATAATTCCGAATACTAGTTTCCTGTTATATAACTTGGTTTTGTGGTATTATCTAAGATACCTTAAGCAGATAAAAAAATAACCTAGAATTTACATATGACCGATTTATACACACTACACTGGTCGTCTTGTTAAGGATTAACAATACAAATATATTTTGTTTACAGCATCCATTTAGAAAGTTTATGGGATATTGCAACGATTATGACAGGGATATGCGAAAATGCTTAAAAGCAGAACGAATTGAAAGGCAGAAAGCAAACTTGGCAGAATCCCGAAGACGCCACGCTGAGATACGCGCTCGAATAACAGCTCAGCAGCAAGCTACACAGTAGACACACCTCTTGAACAATACATAGCATTTATATTTTCCTAACACAATGGAGTTTAAGATACTAGATTCAATACCAGACCTGACTAATCTTAAGTCATTCACTGAGAGATATTTTAGTAAGAGATATATCACTGATGTAAATGGATTAAAAAATAATGACATTATGATCATGTTCCACTCCAACAGGATTGCCTTGCTCAGTTTAGCCCCAAGTCATTACTTTTTTAATAAGTCTGATGATTTTAAGGTTAATTACTCTGTTGGGAATATAGACAGATTAAGTAATTCTGTTAAGGGCAAAAGTAAAAAAGGGGGACAGCATTTAACGCCCAAGTCAGTAATTTGCAAGATAGAGTATGAGGATGGAACAAGTTTTGATGTCCCGTGCTGCATGAAGGGATCTTTGGTAGAAGTGAATGAAGAGCTTGTAAAAAATCCAAAGCTCTTGAAAGAATACCCGGATGCTGATGGATACATTGCTATAATATTATCAAGTATTGCTATATCTGAAGCAACTAAAAGTGAATTATTAACACATGAAGAGTATTTAAAAGTATTGGATAGTTTTGAAATAAAAGATTAGAAGTTAGAATAAATTTGATTTGTTTTATTTATAATTGACCATTACTAATTTATATTTTCCATAGCCTCATAACTGATTTAAATGTTCATTGGAGTAGACTTGACAAGTAGACTCAAGCCTAAAGTCAGCACAAGGTCATGATGAAAGATACATTCAATTGTTTTGCAACACTTACAGTGTACCTAGTGTAAAAACAAGATTGTATAATATTATGAATTTCACAAAATCCTACAGAAATTTTTACGTTTATTTTCGTGCCTTAATGCAATTTGATTTGTATGTAAAATAAGCCACGGGATAAAAGAATACCAAAAAGGCGGAATTTAAATAGGAAAGTAGAACCAAAATTATAAAATACTATTTTATGTTGTTCTAAACTTGTAGCATGGAGAAAATGAGAATTATGTTGGCTTATTGCAGCATACGCCCAACCGATCTTTTGTTATCGTATTTGTTTTTCGATGTACTAACGATCCCCAACAAAATTACCCCACCATCAGTGGAATGTAAACATCATTTACTTATCAGAACTTTGTTACCGATTGACCACTGACCTTTTCTTATGAGTTACTGATAAGATATAGTTAGGCTTGATGTAGTAATCATATAATTGAAAGAGTTTCAACCGTAACAATGTGTTCAATAGCACGTACGAAAGCTTTTCTAGTTCCAAGAGTTCTAGCTCCGAAACATTTAGTGCCGGGAACATTGCGATGGTACAGTGATGAATCTAAAGCAACGAAGACACCGTTGTACAATTTGCATACGAAATATGGAGGTAAAGTGGTGGATTTCGCAGGGTTCCTCCTACCAGTGCAATATTCTGATTTAAGTTTATCAGAATCTCACCTATTTACAAGAAAAAGTGCGTCGATATTCGACGTCTCTCACATGTTACAAACAAACGTGCGTGGCAAGGATTGCCTGTCTTGGTTTGAGTCTCTGTGCCCAGTAGATCTGAAAGGAATGAAAAATGGAACTAGCTCTCTTACAGTATTTTTGAATGAAAAAGGTGGAATAATTGATGACTTGATCGTGACTAAAGTGAATGATGAAAATTTGTACATAGTTTCGAACGCCGGACGACTAGCGGTAGATAAGCAGCACATGAAGGAAACATCAGAATTATTTAGAAAAAAAGGCAAAGATGTTAACGTACAATTCTTCAATACTAACGAGAGGGCTCTCATTGCCCTACAAGGTCCCAAAGCAGCGTCAGTTCTACAAAATATTACTGAAATACCAATGAAAGACCTAATGTTCATGACATCTACTTTAGGAAAAGTGGCAGGCGTTGTTTGTCGCGTTACTCGTTGTGGCTATACTGGTGAAGACGGAGTTGAAATATCCATACCAGCGGAAAGAGCCGAAGAAGTAACCGAGGCGTTATTGCAATTCGACGATGTGAAACTTGCAGGACTCGGGGCTCGAGACTCTTTGCGATTAGAGGCCGGGTTGTGCCTCTACGGCAACGACATCGATGAAGGTGTGTCGCCCGTAGAAGCTAATTTGACTTGGCTGGTAGCTAAGCGCAGGCGGGCCGAAGACAATTTCCCGGGATCGTCAATTATTCTGCGGCAAATTAAAGAGGGTGTGACTAAAAGGCGAGTCGGTATCCGCATGGAAACGGGTCCACCGGCAAGGAAGGGAGCGGTCTTGAAAGACTTGAAGACTTCGGAGACTGTGGGGGCTATAAGTAGTGGTTGCCCGGCTCCCTCGCTTGGCGGCAATGTTGCTATGGGCTATGTATCGGAAGCCCTGAAAAAAGCTGGCACGGAACTGTTAGTCAACATAAGAGGAAAGGATGTTCCCTGTGTTGTTGCTAAAATGCCGTTTGTCCCATCAAAATATTACGTGAAAAAATAAACCATTTAACTTACGAAATGATACTTTTATTTACACAACTTTTTACATAACAGACATAATGGTTTTAACATAAAAATATTTTCAGTTGCTAATCCTACTTTGAGGGCTTACGAAAACAATTCAAAATTCTATTATTATTTAACACATTAATTGGAAATTAACATTTATTTAAAATATAACAATTCTGTCTTCATAATAAAAGGTCATTACAACATCTAGTCTACACTTACTCACCTGTTCATTTAAGTAACACTGGACATGTCACAAGGAATGTGATAATTTTTGCACTTTACTGAGTAATACTGTTTCTTTTCCATTAATCTACAATGTACTTAACTATCACAGGAACAATTCACTAAAAGGTTAATGGAATGATCTGGTTATCAAAATTTATATTGAAAATAATAATCTATGAAATAACTCCTAAATTGGGGCTTGAGCGAATGTCATACTTTTTATGCAGTCTTAATGTTACATATCAGTTCTCCCTGAGAAATATGCCTTGCATTACCCTTATAATACATAGTTTATAATAATACTTGAACATTGCTTTATAATTCTTCTACATTAAGTACATACACTGGGAACATCTAATGTTTTCTACTCGCACTGTAGTAAAGTTGATAATTGCCTGCAATTGTCACTTCATGTCTGGTCCATCCATAAAGTTGGATTGCGTCAGTCGTGTAAAATCATCGTTGAGCTTGTTTATTCTGTCCGTATACTGGAAATAAGAGATAAGTATTAACATGAGAATTTGCAATAAGATTATGTTTACTCATAGGTCATTAGCACTTGGGTGTGCCCCTCGGATGTTTACAAGACAAACTATACTTCATATCTTGTAATAAAGAAAGTTCGTTTAATTCGTACATTTGCATACCGGAATGGTGAAATGTGCTGCTCTAAAACCATACTTGTAACACCTTATTTTTATCCACATTACTCGCAAATAAACGTATCTTTCTTTCTTTCAATATTATAATATAAAATTTTAGTATAGTTGTAAGTATTTTTTGCTGTATGTTAACTTATGTAATTAATAAAAACAAATTATGTAAGCCGCTGTCAGTCACTTTTTGAATGAAATGAAAATTAATTACTCTATTGCGCGATTCCGAGATGTCTAAATGGTTTTAGTGACACTTACATCAGTTTGCTGCGAGAATCCTTGCGCTTGCGCTTGTGCCTGCTTGCCTTTCCTCTCCTCCTGCAGCCTGCAGTTTATGTGGTAGTTTAACTGTGACTGCAGCTTTAGAAATATTTTCCTGTACTCATCTTGTATCCTATTCATCTCGTTGTTCACATGAGCGTCTTTCTTGGTCACATAATCCTGAAAAGTTAAGTCAGTTATGATTATTACTTTCATTTATGTCGTGTGAAAAAGTTTCTTCTTAACATAAAAAGAGGATGTTACCTTATAAGTATAAATAGTCTTCTTAGCATTTTTGTACTTGTCATGGATAACCTTTTGTTCTGACTGCAGCTTCTCATATTTCTGTTCGAGCTGTGCTAGTTTGGACTGCAGCTCTGCCGCCTTCGCTTTCATCGCGTGGCATTCCTTTGTCGAGGAGCTATTCCTTTGCTTCCAGTCCTCTCTCTCGTGTTTGAGCACATCCTCTAAGGACCCGAGCCGTGATGCCCTTTCCTTGTACCGCTCAGCTTTCTGCTTCCAGTCCACAACACTGTCCTTAGCCTTCTGACATTCAACTTGCAACTCATTATGCTCTTTAATGAGTTCCGATATTTCATTTTCCTTTGCTTCGAGTATTTGAGTTACTTTCGCTCTCTCGGCTAATATAAACTCTTTTAAAGCATCGACTTCTTTAGCCTTTCTTTCTAAGAGTTCTTTTAGCTTAGTTACAGTCTCTATGTGTTCGTTTTCAATCTCTTTGATTCGTCGCGCGCAATTCATTTCAACGGTTTTCATTTCTAACGTGAACTTCTCTGCTATTTGATCTCGTATGACTTTTTCTTTCATCATAAGTGCAGTCTGTAAAAAGGGTTGCAATGTTAACTTTAGGTATTAAGATGTGCGCATATTTCGAAAAACAACTATCTAACATACAAAAATTAAACATAAATTTCTTTGTTTTAAAGATTGACAGTTTTTTGGATTTTTGACCAGAAATAACCTTTAAGCATCCGTTATATCAATAAAATAATTTTGTATATATATGTGTGTACATAAATAAGTACCTTGGCGGCCATAGCATCGTCGCAGTCCTGCACGAGCTGCTCGATGCTGGAGTGCGGCGAGGCGGGTGGCGTGGCGACGCGCTCGTCCGTGTTGGTGCCCACGCTGCGTTGCTCCCGCAGCTTGTTGAAGCGGTCTATTATGTACTGCTGGAAGAACTCTGCTTTACCCTTTAATTCTTGCATTAGAGCTTCGTTGCTTTCTTGAGATGCTGGTAGGTAAGAAATGAGTATTAGAGACTAATGTTATTTAAAAAAAAGGATCACATGCAACTCGCACTCGAAAATGGATGAACCCGTATTATATTACTAATTATTATTGATATATGAAAGTATTTACTTATAGCAGCAACAAATACTCTGTGCTTAACAATCTAAATATTACGGGTCTTAGCCCCCCGACACGATAGACCCTTGGGGTATAAAAGAATATTGATGGGGAAAACATAATTAAGATAGTACTAGCTAACCTCTGCTGCGGTCGTACTTTCTATTTTTGTGTTTCCAAAAGTAGTGAAACAGTTGGCTGACCATATAATGCGTTAGTATAAGAATAATTGGGTTTATATGATCAGTTACTCTCTTACCTATTTTAATAGTGCACTTGCCGAGTTGATCATCTAAATATTTGATATGTTTGACATGCTTCTCGCACTGTGCACAAGGCTCTCTATCTTTCCGCATTGCGCTCTTTTCATCTGCAAATAAAACATAACTGTCAAAACACCAATTAACTTATTTAAAAAACTTAAAAAGAAGAGAAAGTATAGAAACCTGCATTGGAACAAAAAATGGTGGCATCAAATGCTTCCATATTTTTGACAACTTTACATACCTTCTAAGTATTTATCTAGTTTGTCAGTAAACTCCCTCTGCTTGTTAGTAAACTCTTTCTGCAACTCGGATATTCTCTTGTTGGCTCTTTCTAACTCTTCCTTGGAACTGCTCAAGTCTGACGTCAACTTCTCCATATGCTGTTTTTGCTTCTCCAATCTTTCGACATAATCTTTTTCTTGCGATTTATAAAGTTCCTTTTCTTTTTGTATCTTTGATTGCATATCTTTTAATTCTCTTGATACTGAATCTCGGGAACTGCATGCCTGCAATTTTTACAAGTATTTGCTTTGTTAATTAATATTTAATTATATATTTTTTATATTACCTCCAGGGTGATTTCTTTTGACATATTTTTTATATAGCTTTTATAAATCAAGAACCTTATCCATACTAATAGCCTCATAAAACGGAAGTATTGAATTTGAAAAAATCCTAACTGTACTTAATATTTTCTCATATAAGCTAGTTCAATTAAATATACTATCTATACCTGCAAATAGAGTGTCTTGAGTTCCCCATTCTCCTTCAGCGTATCCTTCAACTGCCCGCTGTACCGTTCCAACTCGCGCAACAAGTCCGCGTTCGCCTCTTGTACTATGGACGCTCGGCTGCCTTTCTCAGACTTCAGTTTCTCGTAATCTAATTCTAGTTGCGTGTATTTCAAATCCAGCTAAACAAATAAATAGGTACAGTTGTTTTTTTTATAAAATATGTATTTATGTCAATTTAAATAGAAAATCTTCATAAAGATCCTACCCAGTAACTTGCAGGTGTACAAAAAACATTTATATTTTTTACATAATGAGTGATTTCATCAAGTGTATATTTAAAATCTCGGCTGATTTGACCTTTTTGCTGTGCTTATTGCATAATTCAGTATTTTAAATGCTAGGTTTCGGCTATAATTATCACTTACATTTTTAAGTTCACTCCTGACTTCTTCGATCTCAGCCTGCAGGCGCTCGTTCTGCTGCTTGTAGGTGTCCAGCAGGTCGCTGTCGGCGCTGGTGCCGAGCAGGTCCAGCTTGTTCTGCAGCACCGCCACGCGCGAGTTCAGCTGCATCTCCACGCCCTTCTGCTCCTCAAGCTTGCTGCGGAGGTCTAGCTCCTGTTTGCGATGGGTTTCTAGTTTCTTGTCTCTGTAAATTGATAAATGTGGGGTAAAATTATACTAGCTATTGTGAAACGAGGAATAGGTCCCACTTAATGTAAAGCTATGGCAGCAGACCGAAAAGAATGTGGTAGAAGCATAACTTAAAAAAAAGGAAATTTAGCGTTATACATAATATAACAGGATAGATTAAAAAAAGAAGGAAAGATGCTTTTATCCTGCAGTGGGACAATAGTGGCTTATTAGTTTAGAAAATTACCTTTTATTTATCTCTTCTTGCAATGACGATAATTTTTGCATCTGTATTTTGTAACGACTTAAAACTTCTTTTAGTGTTGCCAACTTTCCTGGCGAGGGAGGTTCACCTAAACAGAACCAGAGGGAACAGTGTAAATTAAATTTAAAAATATACCATATGCAATAGTTGCATATAAAATGTATTATTATTTCGAAATGTTACCTATATACGCATTTTCTGGTAGAGCTTCTATAAGTATCTGATGCAGTGTTGTTCGCCAATTTTCATACTCTTTCTGACTGGCAGTTAACTTGTTCCTGTATAGAACTAATTCATGTGCAGTTAATTCCAGCTTCGACTGCAACAATACAAGATAATTTTAAATATATAAGTCCAGGTAATATTTTTCCTATATCAAGATACGGGAAATATCGTGAAATATAACATGTATAATAAAATCAGTCAACTTGTAACGGTAACTGGTTGATTTAATTAATGTTACACAAAAAAAAAAACAATAGAAGAAAATAACACAGGCTAGGGAAGGACTAAGGTGAGACTTATGTCTAGTACAAAGTCTAAAGAGTAAAAAAATAAATAATCGCGTATATAAAAGACTGATTTATGTTGATCAACTCACCCCCAACTCTTTAACCTGTTCCCTGGCTGCGTTCCTCTCAGTGGTCAACTGCGACACCTTCTCCTTAAGCCGCGTGCTCTCTCCGTTGCCGAGCCTACTCTGTGCCGCTTCCAACTCACTCGCGAGCCGGTTTATAGTGGCCCCCTTTTCTATTAATATGTCGCTTTTCTCTCGATCCTTCTCCATACAACGTCGCTCTAATATTTTAACCTCATTTTCCTGGAAATTTAATTTATTTACTTAGTTATGGGTATAAGAAAACACAAGCAGATTAAAAAAAACGATGATTAAATGTACCTTTTCATCTAGCCTACTCTTAGCTTTGGACAAATCGTTTTGTAACCTTTCCATTTCATCTCGATGCCTGAAATTTTAAGAAATATGTAAGGTACATGTACAGTGTGTAGGTAAATTTTATATTGGCATTTAAATTGTAAAGTGAATAATATATGTGTAGGATTTGAACATAAACAAATACATATCAGAATGTTAAACAATTGTTTTTCTTCAAAGAAAACTTATATTACGACAAATACAACTAAAACTTTAAAAACTAACTTACCTATCTTGTTGTTCTCTAAATATAGCATCGGTGTCGTGTGTGTGAGCGACCTAAAATTTCAGTGAGACAAAAATTAATACTACAAAAGTGATAATACATTTAACTACCATTAAATATGTATTGCAGTGAAATCTATATTATTTCGTAAACTACCAAAGTTGCTAGTACTTTTTACGAAGTACTACGACATATAGAATTTTTATATAATAAATATTTCAATACTTTTTTCATAGTTCTGTTTCTTTGTTAGTACCTGTAGAGTGTGGAGTCTTTGCTGCACGTCCTGTAAACTGATGTTGGCAGACCGCAGCTCTAGCTTTAGCTGCTCCTTCTCCTGGTCACTTTCCAACAGCTTCTCTGTTAGGTTGGCTATCTGCTGCTCTAGCTCAAGCAACTTGTGCTTGCTTGATGCTGGAAAGTTTATATAATATTTGCTTAATTTCAGATCCACAAAAATACAGAAGTTATTTTTATTTGCTTTATGAAACACCAGTATATTTTGCTATCAATCAAAGTATCCTACTAGTCAGAAAGACAGATTTTATTAACTCAACAAAACATATATCCGGAAAGCAAGAATAAATAAATAAATGTTTTTGTTGCATCATCATATAGGTATATTGTTTTGAACTTGAACCCAGTTTGTTATGGAATAGAGACAACAAGGGCTACTAAAACATTTTCAAAGACTACATTGTATAAAAATTATGAAACACAAATATATGGCCAAGACGAAGGCCAGAAGAATACTTAGAAGGCTAAATGCACATGAGAAACTATTTATACAATACCAAGCAAGTGATGAGCTTCCTGCAGCGAGAGTTCTGCCTTGTCCCTGTCATTGATGGCGGCGGCCAGGCGGGCGCGCAGGCTGTCGATCTCCGTGTCCAACTTCTGCATCTGACCAGCTAGCTGCGTGCATTCTTTTACGCGAATCTGTTTATTGATACAAACATTAATATTGTTTTAAAAATAGTTATGGTTCAGGACTCAGAACATATGGTAAATGTAGATATTTAAAATAAGAAATTCTCATACTCCCATTATTTTACATTTTAGTAGACAAAATATTTTGATCTAAACCTGATCACCATTATTTATACAGAAAACTCTGGGTATGTTATGTGTTTGTAAGTTTGGTTAATAAGCATAAAGTTGATACTTACATCATACATGACTTTTAGTTGTTCATTGTTCATAAACTCCTGCCTGTCACAATTATTTATTCCATTCATGTGACCTAAAATACATATTAATAAATTAGTTATGTATATAATAAAGAACTATAGAAACAACATAAGAACAATAAACAAAAATAATTGTAAACTTTACTCAAAAGACATAAGAAATGAAATTAACAACTAATTCTTGTTTTAATTACAAGCATCATCTTTAGTTTTACATAAATTATGAATATGAAGAACAGAAAAATGTTTTGAAGACATCAATAGAATGTTTATAGACTACATTACATAATTATACAAAACATTACCTCTATAATCTTGCTGAAAATAATGATTTTGTCCATCGCCAGCCCCATAGGGACTGAACTGAGGTTTCATGACATCATCTTGGTGCCTCAAGTGGGCTGTGTGGTTCTTAGGAGTCTCACAGTACTTCGGAGACTCTGAGCCATGCTGGTTCTCTTTCAAGTGGTTGAGAGACTCCACATAGGTTGGTGGCAAGCCTGTTCTTGTTTGTGGGACTGTGAATAAGAATAAAATAAGTTTAATACACAATTTATGTATGAGGATATGTTATTACAATTGTAGAGAACTATGATTGTCTACCATAGGAAGCGCTGATACTAGATGTAAAAATCTTCATAACATACAAAGTAAAAGGTAAATTTTGTACATAGAATGTACTGAAATAAATTGATTGTACTATATAACTAATCTAAGTAGGTGTTTTTTTTTTACAATTTACATAGTGTAACATGAATGTTAACTTAAGACACTATCTCACAAGAAGGGAGTATTTGTTACTACTAGTGATTATGTTGATTCATATTAGACAAAATATAAGAAAGATATCACATGTTTTGGTGCATCCATCACATTTTCTTCTGTGTCAGTCTAAGGTCAATGGCCCAAGGATACCTTCTTATAAACACTTAGCATAAGTTTTAAACATAAATGCAATATAAACAACACTTACTTCCATTGCTTTGAGCTGGATCCAGGGTGTAGTTTCCACTACTGTTGACAGAACTGGCCTCATCATCATCCAACAGATCATCAAAGGCATTAGCTAACTTGTGTTTAAGCTAAAAACAAAATATATCTCATTAAAGCTTTAGGTTATAACGTCACTAAAATCTAAGTCATTAAAATGCTACAACGATGTTTATTTACGTGTTTACAAAATTTTGACAGAAACTACAGTAAAAAGTTTATTAATTACCTCTTCATTCCGTCGCTTTTGATCTTCAAGTTCTTCCTGTTCTTCGAGTCTATCTTGAGCACTATTGTTTAGGTGGATACTTGCAGCGCCTTGAAACAAACTCATTCCAGGACCATCCATATTAAATTATTAGCGTCTCACAATACGAGGCTGGGTAAAAGTTTCAGCAGCGATGCATCTATATATCGTTTTGTACTCAATGATAAATAATAGCATTAAATTCGTCACAACTTTTGTACTACATAGGTGTTTTGTAAACTATTGTTGTTATCGTTCTTGAACTGTAAAGTCTTGTGGCTTTTTTTTGAGATATAAATTAACCAAACCAAAACAAGTTTTTGAAATTCGTTTTGAAATGTTGCCATTCGTTCAGGTTTACAAAATAAATAAATCCCTATTCGAAAAAGGTGTAACTACCTAGGTACCTAGTTATGTTATTAAAATGGACTATTTAAGCAACTACGAACAGCTACTAAGTACCTATATTTGTGACTTATTTAGTTTACCTGAGTAATTATCCCTTAATCCCTTAATCCAAAACAAAAAAAAATAGAAGGAATTGTTTTGTCACAGTTAATCTTACTAATAAATAAGTTCAAATTAGTAAGTACCTACCTAATGAACATCGTGTTAATACCGTAAACCGTTATTCATCGGTGTTTCTTGCACCTCTATTTGACACCTGGCAAGGGTTCATAATTTAGCATAGAGATATATACACATGGAGTGAGCATATTCTACTATATGAATAATAGTTATACAAATATACATCGTATCGACGCGCACATGTCAAAAAGCTTTTTGTCTCTTTTTAACTAAACAAGAAATGAATTTGTAAAGAGAGAGAACTAAATGTCTGACAGGGACCAAATTTGGCAACACTGTTGTGGAATGTCACCTTCATGTCATTGCGTGCCGGTCGCCATATTAAGTTACAAAAGTACTTGTGTTGTTTGTGGTAGTTGTGCTGTCAAACAGTTGCTCGCTCAAAATATTTTTGTGGATTTAAAGAGAAATACGTATTGTAATTAGTTATTTTGGTGTTTTGAGTTTGGACAATAGTAGGAAAATCATGCCCTCGTGTTGCATAAAACAGTGTGGTGCGAGGAAAAGCAAAAATCAGCCTAACTTGACATTGCACAAGTAAGTAACTAATTTTCACTAATTCATTCGAATGTTGTAGAATGTATTGTTATAAGATAATCTTTTTGAATATTATTGAAACCTGTGTCATGTTTATATGGCTCATATCGTTATTATTTCATTTAAAATCATTTCTTTGTATTGTTTACAAACAATAATAATTGTCAAGTACGGCTAGTGATGTGCGATGTTCGCATACCGTAAGTATCGATAAAATTAATGAAGTGTGTAAAATACATTGAAATTATATTTTAATCCACAGATTTCCTGCAAACGAAATTTCAAATAAGAAATGGATGGAAGTTATTGGTTCTGAAAATATAAACCCAAGACATAAAATAATATGGCATGTCTGCTCCATGCACTTTGAATAATTATAGTGACCATAGTGATCTTTACCCAGAAGACTCGAGGTGGCCTTCAATACGCTTCCAACGGAGTCATAAACATTATAAAGAAAACGGAAAATTTTATAAATCCTCATCTCACTGATCAGGAAAAACCAGAAAACTATTATTTATATATTTTCAAGTTTCTGACGGACTATTATGACAGCGAAAAAATATTATACTCGCCGCACAACATAGAGCATAACATCAACCATAGGCTGTTGCTTGTGAAATCTATAATGCCTTCATAGACATAAGGTTTCGGTACAATGCTATTTTAATAAGTTAATTTTGTTAAGAAACGAATAAATGCCTTTTTTACACTAGAAATTGTTTTATTTTACATAATTTGTTGTTTAAAAAGTGGGTAGGTACATAAAAATAACAAATAAACTAGCCCGTGTAACAGGTGGGTTATATTCAGATAATTCCACTTGATTTAGTAGTTTTTTTTTTGTTACTTTGTGGCAGATGACAATTTTGGGTAATAGCTTAAATAACACTCAAAGTTAAATATCGATATCTAGCGCGTTTCAGGCAGTTACAACCCTAAGAAAGGCAGCCATCTTAATTGCCCAATTTTTGTAGGTATGCACGTTCAATTCGTAGGTATGGCAAGTCCATTTAGGTTTCTAAGTCAGTGTAATTTAGGAATTTATTTGTCAATTTTTTAGATTGTCAATGTCAAATCCAAAATTTTGTTGTTTTGATTCCAATATTTGTAAGGTTATAAAAATTAAAAAGTATTTTTATACTATTAAAACATTAAGTTCTTAAAAATGGGCTTTCGGTCAGTTACTCATGTTCTCTTCGACATGGATGGTTTAATATTAAGTAAGTTGTTAGACACCATCAATACCAATATTACTAATAGATCTAATTAATTTCTCATTCATGCGATGTACAATTTCACACAGAAGACTTACTTATAATATTACATAATTAATAATAACATTTCTGAGGTAGACATATTATCTTGTTTTATGACTATAGATACAGAAGATCTATACACGGTGGCATTTCAAAACATATTGTCCCGCTTTGGAAAAGATTACACATTTGAACTAAAGCTAAAGCTGATGGGTCTCCAATCTCATGAAACTGCCAAAATGATTATATCTACTCTTGACCTGCCAATGAGTGTTGAAGAGTTTACAGAAGAGACTAAAAAACAATTTAATATTTTGTTTCCTAACTCGCAAGTCATGCCAGGTAAATATTTAAACAGAGTATTTTGAAGTAAGATCCGTCTTAGTAGCCTTATAATTTATAAAAATAATCACTTTATAGGTGCAAAGAGTTTGATAGAGCATTTGGACAAACATGATGTCCCAATAGCCCTTGCAACGAGTTCAAGTAAAGAGAGCTTTGATTTGAAAACAGAGAAGCATAAAGATCTATTCTCTCTGTTCAAATACAAGACATTTGGCTCATCTGATCCAGAGGTGAAGAGAGGGAAGCCTCACCCTGATATATTCCAGGTTACTGCTAATAGGTTCCCAGATAAACCCAAACCGGAACAGGTAGATGGTTTTTATAATTCAATTATAGAATTGCCAGAGTAAAAAGGGCATGGTGTTGCCATATTATTATGTTAAAAATGAATGCTTTGAAAATCTGTAGCTGTAACTCTGGAAATCTATAACAATAATCAGAGGTCAACGATAAATTTTAAATACAAATATTATACTATAATATAATATGTATTTAACTGATAGATTTTAAAATAATACATTGAATGTTTTTAGTGTCTTGTCTTTGAGGATGCTGTAAATGGAGTCAAAGCAGCCAAGGCAGCTGGCATGCAAGTAGTGATGGTTCCTGACCCTCGAGTAGATAAGAGCTTAACAACTGACGCTACATTAGTGATTAGTTCACTTCTGGACTTTAAACCTGAACTCTTTGGCTTACCACCATTTAACTCATAGTAACAAGAAAACATTTACCGTTTACAATAAAAAAGACTATGTTATGTGGAAAAGCAGTTGTAGCTAGTTTATATTACAAAATTATAAATTCTCTTGAACATTTAAAAAACTATGTATATTTTGATATTTAATTTTTTATTTTGGATTTCATAGAGTACAATATGTTGGCCCAGTGTTTATTTGTGTAAGAAGCCATTCAAGTTGTAAACATTTTAAATATTATACCACTTTTATCTTTGATGAGATTTGTCTACCTCATAAATGACAATTATTGTTTGTTCATATTTAAGGTACATTGACACTTGTGATATTATTATATTGCCTAGTTAAGCTAGTGGCTCAAATTCAAGTATTACGGCCTTACTAGATTTATATAAAAAACATTCCGAAATCAGAACTGTTAGGCAGTAATTATATGTTCTTACATATAAGTATGTATGCAGATACTTGTACAACTACTTGAGTAGGTCTATTTCATGTGATTACATAATATCAAGACAGATAAGGACATCACGTTACTTGCAAATTAATCTAAACAACCAATAGCATGTAAATTTTAATTAACTGTTTTGCAAAAAGATTTTACTTATTTGTGACAATTTTGAATTTTGAAATATAAAATAAAATGTTTAAACCAGTGACACATGTTTTGTTTGATATGGATGGCTTATTGTTAAGTAAGTTTTAATTAACTTTGTTTTTAATGTTATTTTGAACCAATTAATATTAAACCAATATTTTTTTTCCAGATACAGAAGATTTGTATATGGTAGGATTCCAGAATGTAGCGTCTAGATACGGCAAGGAGTTTACATTTGCATTGAAGACTAAGATTATGGGTCAGCAGAGTAAGGAGTTTGCTGGCACCATAATCAATGACTTAGATCTACCTCTCACCGTTGATGAGTTCTTAGCTGAAACGCGCGCCATTTTCGAAAAATCTTTTCCAGACTGCAAAATTTTGCCAGGTGAGAATATAGATTTTAAACCTCATATTCTGTATTAAATACCCTAATTACTCATACATAAATAAGTAATAATGTAGCCAAATATTACGCCTTATCGGGCTGGTCGACCTCTTGCAAATAGCCTTGAATGCTGTAAATAACTACACATCTAATAATAATTAACTTCTGCTTTGTTCTTTCGGAAAGACGGATATTTTATAGCAAGAATATAAAATTATCTCAGAATTAATACTGCATAACGAAATAGCTAGTTAGGAGGTAAGTTAGGTAGTCTTATTCTTTTTATGCCTAGAGAGAATTTATTTCAGTTTGAATAAATCTGATAGCTACTTCAATAATTAGGTACGTAAATAATTAGATATAAAATAGGTAACGTAACATAGCTGTTTATTATCTAGATAAAATTAATTAGGAACCTCAAATTGCTTTAAGCAAATTAACGCTTTTTTATATCCGATTATAGGAGTTGAAAAACTTGTTCGTCATCTTCATGATAACAACGTTGGCATAGGACTAGCGACAAGCAGTAGCAAGGAGTCGTACGATTTGAAAGCTGGCCATCATCAGGATTTTTTTGATCTATTCCCCTACAAGACTTGGGGGTCCTCTGACCCTGACGTGAAACGTGGCAAGCCTTTTCCGGATATATTCTTCGTAGCAGCCAACAAGTTTCCTGATAAACCCTCTCCTGATAAGGTATGTGAAGTTTCTAGCTTTTTTAACACAAAAAAAAAACGAAAAAAAGCGTTACTCTAGCAGTCACCAAGAATATTAAAGCAATCATATTGTACCCTTACTATTATCATATTTCCTCGAGGCAAATAATGTAAAAAAAATTGTGTGAAAGACTTACTACTACTGTTTTCGCCAATTTTTCCCTACCTATTTCAAGTCGCATCCATCTTTTTCTTGACACATTTTTTCAATCAAGTATACCTTCTTTCTCGATTCTCTCGAGGCTCAATATCTTTTCTATCAGCTTGAATGGATCCTTTCGTAAATGTATGAATAAAATTTTCAGTGTTTGGTGTTCGAGGACTCTGTGAACGGCGTGAAAGCTGCGCACGCGGCCGGTATGCAAGTAGTGATGGTTCCCGACGCGCGGCTCGACCGCTCGCTGGCTCCCGAAGCTACTCTCATACTGGACTCAATGGAAGATTTCAAGCCAGAACTTTTCGGATTACCTCCATATAAATAGAACTCAGCCCTGTTAGTATGAGTTTGAATGTTTGTTGTTAATTAATTTATCTAAGTATGTGTACTTATTTATAAAAAAAAACAAAATCGCCATGTTAGACGGCGCATCACTTAAAAATGGCATGGCCGAATTGTCGAAAATCTTATTATCTATATTTGTATAGTTAGATTATAGTAATTATATTATTTACTAAGTAGAGATATTGTTGTGCCTTATTTATTTTATTGTAATTTGTTATGTATCATGTTTAGATAAATAGTTCTGGTAAATAAAACACAATAGTGGTGTTATATTTGTATTTATTTATTTAAATATGACTAGAGATATGGAAATGCATACATAACTTTGTTATGTATTATAGTGTCCGAATGCAGCTTGAAAATTAACAGGCTGTCTTTGTGGTGCTGTTGTGAAGCAAGTGAGCTGAAAGGCACAGTTCAATAACCTAACTGCTTTAATATTGACTTACACCAAATGCTTTTTATATTATTTCCCAAATCATTATATTACAAGTATTAAGTACTGATCACAATTGACATAATCCTTAATACAAGCACCAATACACAGATAGACAACTTTCAGTTGTCATAAGCAGGAAGGCCAAATAATTCTGGCTTGAAATCATCAAGAGATTCCAGAACCAACGTGGCAATCTTCAGGTGGTCAGGGTTAATGCGGGGATCAGGGACTGCCACAACTTGCATGTTGGCAGCATTGGCTGCCTTTATACCATTCACTGCATCTTCAAATACAAGGCACTGCAAAAAATAATTATAGTTCTAATTACAGTTAATTCAGAATATTAAAGCTTACGCAATATTACTAGTGATTGTGTAGGAATCAATAATATAATTATTAATTATAAAAGTTAAAATGACAATTTTAACTCTGTTGAGTAAGATCAATGTATGTGTGAAAGTGTGAAGTAAGTACGTAGGTATGCATGTGTGTGTAGCCATAGTGTCCACCAGAAATTGTCACTTAACCAGTACCAAATAAATCAGCATAGAGTAAACACGCGTTTTAATAACTAAGAATTCCCACAACCAAAACTGAACCTTAAGTCTATAACATTTTGGTCGACATCGAGCTGGATATCTGTACGACTTACGACGTTCAAGTACTGAGCGCAATACAGAAGGACGGTTCGAGCGGCGAGCGACGAACAATAGAAGGAATTTGCCACAAAAAACATAAATACATTTTAAACCTCATTAGTGAATGTGATCAAAACAAGATAATTTGTAACTACGAAGATACGAAGAAACTTTTCGTTTTATAACGAATTGAAGGTTTATTACAACAAATATGGCAAATACAGTGGAACAATTACTAAATGTGATAGAAGATACAGCTATGTTGTTAGGAAAAACTCAATCAAACCTTAAGAAATGTCCGAAACAACGTTTAACAAAAGGATACATAGAAGCACGCATTAAAAACATTGAAGAATATTGGCGTACATACAAAAGTACATACATAGAACTAGTGAAATGTGTTCCTAGAGCGAATCGACAAGACATTCCATATTTCGTTAATGAAGAATACTATGTGCAGGAAGATTTGTATACTTGTTTACTAGCCGACCTTAATGATTTATTGTGTTCATACAACAAGTCGCCGCCGGTTCCTATGCAAGATGATTATAACAGCAGTGGTTCTATGGAAGTACAAGTGAAGTTACCAAGGATTCAACTTCCCACCTTCTCAGGTATTTATGATGAGTGGCCTGCTTATCAAGATCTTTTTATGTCATTAGTGCACAACAATCCAACATTAAGTAAGGTACAAAAGTTGCACTACTTAAAAAGCAGTCTTACGGGCGAAGCCCTGTCGTTGGTGAAGCACGTGCAAGTTACAGAGGTTAATTATGACGGCGCGTTTAGTACGCTAAAAGCGCGTTTCGGTAACAAGCGCATTATTGTCAACTCAATTTTGAAAAGATTGTTTGCACAAAAGAAGATATCTACGCAAACTGCAAATAACATTAAATCAATATTGGATACAACCACTGAATGCCTGAACGCGCTGACAAACCTGAAACTGTCAACCAGCTCATGGGATACACTCACCCACTCACTCATTGTATTTTTAGTCGTCCAAAAATTGGACCCAGAGACGCATCGTGAATGGGAAGAAGTTGCGTACGAAGACAATGACGACGAGTTACCTAAATGGGATGCACTGCACAAGTTCCTGCAATCAAAGTTCCGCACGCTCGAGCTTATCACGCCTTCAAGCAGAGAAAAACCTACATCTAAGGGAAAAGAATACGCTGTTCACGTGTCCACTTCAAATACCACTTCTTCAAAACCAAGAAGCTGCCCTATGTGCGAGAAGGACCACACATTATGTCATTGTGAGGAATTCATAAAACTTAATCCAGCAGAGAGGAGTGAGTACCTGAAAAAACACAATCTGTGCTATAATTGTCTGGCCCCAGGACACTCCGCTTATAGATGTCGCCTGAAGATGTCCTGCCGAAAATGTCACAAACGTCATCACACGCTCACGCATCAATCCACGCCGCCGATGACGTCACCAATACAACCAGACAACAAGAAACAACAAGATGAAGTTGAAACTAGTCAAGATTCTGCAAAATCAGCCGAAACCAACGTTACCCTATCATCGCATGTCGCTGCTAATTTGTCCACTGCATTACTGGCCACAGCCCTTGTACCAGTAAGAAACCAGGACTCGGGACAAGTGACAGTGCTCCGTGCTTTGATTGACCACGGCTCTCAAGCAACGTTCATGAGTGAAAGAGCGGCCCAGATGTTACGATTGAGGAGAACGCCTGTAAATGGCACCATCACTGGAGTCGGCTCAACCAAAACAAACATTAAACATGCTGCAGAATTCGAACTACTATCCAGACACGACGCTTGTTTCAACCTCAAGGTCAAAACTTACATCATGTCTACCCGACTCACTGCCACATTACCGTCACAAACCATCTCCACCGACACCTGGCCGCATCTACAGGGACTCGCTCTGGCGGATCCAAGCTTCAATAAATCAGGACGAGTAGATTTATTACTGGGTGTTGACGTGTGTGCTCAAATCATGAAAGGTGAAGTTATCAAGGGTCCCCCAGGAACACCATGCGCGCAAAACACTACCCTGGGTTGGATTCTATTTGGGAACGTGGCACATAAACTACCTGGAGATGAAATTATCGTCATGCACCTCAATCTTGATCTAAATGATCTGCTGAAACGAATGTGGGAACAAGACCCATATGACAAACAACAACCCACAGCTGAGGAACGAAGGTGCGAGGAAATCTATGAGACCACGACAACAAGAAACAAGGACGGACGGTATATGGTAACATTACCAAAGAAGTCTAACATGCTATTATCAACCCAAGGAGATACGAGAACAATAGCTTTAAAGAGATTATATCAATTAGAACAAAGATTCAAGAATAACCCAAAACTTAAAAGCGACTATGCTACAGTCATGAAAGATTACGAATTAAATTACATGGAAGAAGTACCGAAACAAGAAATTTCCAATCCCTCTGTGTACCTACCGCACCACGCGGTAATAAAGGAAGACAAAGAGACATCCAAATTAAGAACTGTTTTTAACGCATCTCAAAGGGGAAGCAACAATGTATCACTTAATGATGAACTGATGGTAGGACCACAGTTACAAGACGACATGAGAAGTCTAATCATGCGATGGCGGATGAAGAAGGTCTGCTTCGTGGCTGACATCCAAAAAATGTATCTACAAATCATCGTTAAAGAGGAAGACCGAGATCTGCAACGAATTCTATGGAGACATGATGATCGAGAACCTGTTCAAGATTACCGTCTTACCAGAGTCACGTTCGGGACTGCTTCTGCTCCTTACTTAGCAGTAAGGACCTTGCATCAAGTAGCCAAAGACGAAGGACGAAACTATCCTGAAGCAGCGGAAATAATAAGACGCGACTTCTTCATGGATGACATGATGTCGGGTAAAGACAATGTAACAGACGCATTAAAAGTGGCCAAAGAAATAGACGCCATACTTCAGAAGGGCGGGTTCAAACTGAGAAAGTGGTGTTCTAACGATGCTGACTTTCTTAAAGAATTTGAGGAATCTGAAAGAAGCTCTCACGTAAAACTAGATATTACATTAGACGGAATTACACGAGCTTTAGGATTACACTGGAATATGGGCAATGATCGATTCCAATACAGCCCAAACTTACCTGCTACGTCAAAGCACATTACGAAGAGAACAATCTTGGCCGACCTACAGAGATTGTTTGATCCACTAGGCTGGCTGGCACCTTCTATTTTGCCAGCAAAACTTCTCATTCAACGATTATGGCTGCAAGGAGTGACATGGGACGAAGAAGTAGATGAAACCATTGCCGCAGAATGGAATAACCTACGGGAATCAATTAATCTATACTTACCTGATATTGAGATAGACAGATGGCTTCATACTACTGAAACTACTATGAATAACACCAGTATCCACGGCTTCTGTGACGCATCAGAGAGAGCTTACGCTGCAGTAGCTTATCTAAGAGTACGAACATCCAACGGTGATATAAAGACCTCCATCATAGCCGCTAAAACGAAGGTAGCGCCTACTAAGCCTCAATCCTTACCTCGTCTAGAACTCAGTGGAGCTGTGCTGCTTGCTGGACTCTTGAAGCAGATAAAGGAAGCAATGAATGTACCAACCTGTCAGATATTCGCATGGACCGATTCTACTATCGTACTCTCGTGGCTTTTCGGTGATCCTGCAAGATGGAACACGTATGTTAGAAATAGAGTAGTTGAAATTCTGGACAGCACTGGCAATCATAATTGGTATCATGTCAAATCACCAGAAAATCCAGCTGACACTGCTTCGCGGGGAAGATCTTTGCTAGACCTAAAGGACGATGAACTGTGGTGGAAGGGTCCAGAGTGGCTGACAGAAGGAGAAATCCAATACAGCAGACCAAACGCGATGATGATGGACCTGGAAAGAAAAGAAACAATACAAGTTAGCCTAACAATTGACAATGAAAAAAGTATATCTACAAAATTTGAAAATTGTGATACATTACAAGAACTGCTTAAAGTAATAGTGTAGTGCAAAAGATTTTTAAAAGGCAGAAAAATGGAAAATAAAGACTTAACTATGAGCACGGAGGAACTAGATGATGCGTTGAAAACGTGCTTGAGAATAGCACAAAGGGATAGCTTCGAAGAAGAAATTCAGCACCTGAAATCAAACTTTCCAATTAAAAGAAAGAGTAAAATAAACAATTTAAAACCTTACCTGGACGAGAATGGCCTCCTCAGGGTGGGCGGAAGACTGCGTCACTCTGACCTAAATGAAGATAGCAAATTTCCGATTATTCTTGATCGTGACAACAACCTTACCACTCTCCTCATCACCGATGCACACCGGCAAACGCTGCATGGCGGAGTTCAAATAATGCTCTGTTTCCTACGAACTAGATACTGGATCCTGAAAGCAAGGACATTAGTTAAATCGAAGATTAAAAAATGTCTCATTTGTGCTAAACTAAACGCCACGCCAAGGCCACAGCAAATGGGAGACCTACCTCGAGTTCGAGTGACACCTGCAAAACCTTTCTGGAACACGGGCGTTGACTTCGCAGGTCCGTATCAGGTCTTGATTTCTAGAGGCAGGGGAGCAAAAACAAACAAGGCGTACATCGCTGTCTTTGTCTGTATGTCGACAAAAGCGATTCACCTGGAATTGGTGGGAGATCTCACGTCAGATGCCTTCATCGCAGCCTTCCGAAGATTTGTAGCAAGGAGAGGAAGGTGCGCTCAGATATGGAGCGACCAAGGACGCAACTTCGTCGGTGCAAACAGGCAACTGGTAGCAGATTGGACTGAGGCTAAATTACAATTTGAGGGTCCAATCACCGAGAAGTTAGCAATCGAAGGAACAAAGTGGCATTTTATCCCAGCCTACAGCCCTCACATGGGCGGACTCTGGGAGGCTGGGGTGAAAGCTATGAAACACCACTTAAAACGGATCATGACTGAACATATGACCTACGAAGAATTGAGCACCTTGTTATGTCAAGTTGAGGCTTGCCTCAACTCACGGCCTCTAACCATATTGGACGACACGGACAACGATCATCTGCAACCACTGACCCCCGGTCATTTTCTTATTGGTGAAACACCCATCACTGTGCCGACACCAGACCTCCGAGATATCCCAATGAGCCATTTATCGAGATGGCAGCATCAACAAAGGTTATTGACTGACTTCTGGCACAGATGGCAACATGAATATCTGTCAAGAATGCAACAGCGTTCAAAATGGCACCACAAGGTCAGAGAGTTTGACCTAGGACACATTGTCCTAATCAAATCTGATAATTTACCTCCGGGTAAATGGATGATGGGACGCATTGTTGACAAGCACCCTGGTACTGACGGTGTGACACGGGTGTATTCTGTGAAAAGTGGTGATAGTGTAGTGCAGAGGTCTTTTAATAAGTTATGTTATTTACCAATAGATATTGATACTTGAGTTTGTATGTTATTTATTCAAATATCGAATTGTAACATTACTTAACTGATTATTTAACTAAGTTCCTAGATTATGCATGTGTCAGATTATAATTTCCATTTACATTGTAGTACATTCAATTAAGTTTATGAGACATTGTAAAAGGGCCATAGACCCTTTGGTGGGCGGTATGTTGAGTAAGATCAATGTATGTGTGAAAGTGTGAAGTAAGTACGTAGGTATGCATGTGTGTGTAGCCATAGTGTCCACCAGAAATTGTCACTTAACCAGTACCAAATAAATCAGCATAGAGTAAACACGCGTTTTAATAACTAAGAATTCCCACAACCAAAACTGAACCTTAAGTCTATAACAAACTCACATCTTCTGGTTTGGGTTTATCATCAAATCTGGAAGCACAGACAAGGAATATTGATGGGTCAGGTTTGCCCTTAATGACTTCTGGGTCAGATGAGCCCATGGTGAGGTGGTGGAATAGACCTAAGAGGTCTTTGTGCTTCTGCATTTTCACATCAACACTGTCTTTACTGGAGCTAGTGGCCAGTGCTATGGGAACTCCTTTCTTGTGTAAGTGTTCTACTAGCCTCCTTGCTCCTGCAATATTTAAAGGATATTTGAAACTTTAAGAATAATAGAGGGATAACATAAATTTGAATTGGTTCCATCAATAGCCCAGGAGAAGATAATATTTTGTAAGTAACACATAGCCAAATATTAATTTTCTTCTAATTTGGTAAGTATGAAAATGTATTGAAGCAGAATACCTACACATGACACACTCAGCATGCATTACATTAATTTTGTTTATCAAGTTTAATTTACCTGGCATTAGCTGCACATTAGGGAACAGTACCTCATATAATTCGAAACTCTCCTTCATAAATTGATCCTTGGTAATGGGTAAATCCAACGCTTTAATGATTTTTTCAGCACATTCATGACCTTGAAATCCCAGTAGACTTTCCTTTATTTCCCACGTAAACGTTTTCCCATACTTAGCGCATACAGTCGTGAAAGCTTCCGTATATAATACTTCAGAATCTGAAAGTTTTAATTTAAGTATCTTAGTATTTCGGAATAAAAACATTAGTTCTACTATAAATAGATCGGACTTACCTAATAGCAATCCATCTAAATCGAATAATACGTGTGTTACATTTTTAAATTGCATGTTTTTCAATGTTATGAAATATCTTTGTACGAAAATGCGTGTTATTAGGTAATAATGTCTTGTTCATTTAATCCAGTTCACAATTCGACACTCGTGCTCTCAATATTTTTTGTACAACTAGTTTGACATTGACAGTGACATTTAAATGAATAAAAATATGTAGCAAATAAATAAAATTTAACATGATAACAGATGATAAAATGATCTTAAGTGCGTAACTAAAAATTAAGAAAAGCAAGTTTTAATATATAAATAAGAAAAATATTTAGTGCTTAAATCAGATAGGTAATCGCTCTGTTTAAAATACCGTATTCAGCTGAACTCGGAAAGGCTGGTTACCTAAAACGTAGTGTTTATCTCTATGTGGAGATCGGCCCCAAAGCTTGGGAAAAGGCTAAGCAGGAGGAAAATAATAATAAAAAGTCTTTAATGTCTAAGTGGCTCAAACTCAAAACTTTTATTAGCTTTCCACAATGGTATTAGTAGGTGTAAGCCGTACAGTTTGACCGATAGTACAGATTAAGCCGCGCTCGCCGCGGTTGGTCCATGGATGGGTGACCATTTAAAACATACCGAGACCCCTCCGTGTTTCGGAAAGCACGTTAAACTGTAGGTCCTGGCTGTCATACATAGATTTTTGGCAGTCGATTCTGACAACCAGTCTTACTATGGATACTGTGTTCCCAAGTAAAATGGCTTGTGGAGGTCAGATAGGCAGTCGCTCATCAGTATTCAGCTGAATCCGGTAAGACTGGTAGCCAACCCCAACATAGTTGGGAAAAGGCTCGGGAGATGATGATGGTAAATTTTATGTTGTCGTATCTTCATTCATTTACCTAAAAACTATTTTCTTCTTGTAAAGAATATAACGACGAAGATAACAACAAAATGCCAATACATGTCGCGACTGTGTGGAATGCACCATCGATAAGAATTAGAAGTGCTCGTTTGCTCAGTAATCGCCATTAGAGTAGCCATTACAACATAGAAGCTTTGATGTTCAAACTACATAATGATGACTACGTTAGAAATTGATAAGTAGAACCGTTGTAGAAACTGCGTAAGCAGAATTATGGCTGAGGATAGCAAGCGCGGTTATTTGCTAATTTTGTATTAGTTAAATCAATCAAGCATGACATAATGTAAGCACTGGGTAAGTTGCTCGGCGTAAAATTAGCAAGCATGAACTAATTGATGTAGAAAATAATAGTAAACTGATAAAACTTTATGTTACAATTAAGTACTAGAAGAAAAAAACAGTCTTAGTTAAATGTAGAGCTACTTCATTCACACCACGACAACCGACGCCGCAACGATAGGATTTTTAGGGCTTCTAAAGCTCTGTGTCTCCTTATTTCTGGAGTGTCTTCAAAATATATTTTTTTAAAACTTATACATCTCTCTCGTCAGAAGTGGGAAGACAAAGGTCAAATCTATTATACGAGTATAAGTTTTGTCTCTTTGTGTTGCTGCCCGTTCAGTGTCAATGAAAAGCAGAAAACTTTTCCTTTATTTCTAAACTCGGACAGGGAGCTTATTGTAAACGTGTCAATAAATTATGTAATAAGGTTAATTATGTTCAATTTTATTAGTCCGGTTTATTTACACGGCAGTTCGCCTTTTGTAGCTTTTGCGAGATAGGGACTGGCAGGTGGATGATGCATAAAATATTTCAAGGTTCGAGCCTAGGTCCAACTTTAAATATAATTATTTAGGTAACTGTAAAATCCAGGCAGTATTTTACATAAATCTGGATTTTATTTAGTAAGTTTCTGTTAAGTAATGGATGTTTAAGATATAAATAAATGCATGTTTGCTGTTGGCATACTGGCTCTGTCGTCTCTCTACTATTTAACCAATATTTTTCTACAGCCAGTTACGTATGACCAGTAACTAGTCGCTTTTTGTTACCTAATCGTCCCTTACCTAGGTACTGTGAATTCGAGTAATATCGGTAGGCATGATTGAGACAATTGGCTGCTATGGAGACATAGCTTTCCAGTGCTAATTTGTTTCATAGCACATGTATTAATAAAAAAATCGATGCAAATTTTAAATTCAATTTCATTATTTGCACCGGCCGTGGTCACATATAGACTGAGAATCAAAGGGGTTATCCGTCTAAATGCCTGAAATTTACTGTAAAGCAAACGTTTCATATAAACAATTAGAATACCGAGCATTAAAAAATCTATTATTCGTCGGTCACCTGTGACCTACGTAGCCTTCAAAGACATATTGCTGGTCTTGTACTAGAAGACGTAGATAATTTATTTAGCAGTTTGGTATCGACTCTACCATCTATTTGACACTTTACTTGAAATTCTAATGAAGGACTTGTATAGATGCTAGTTACTAGTTTACACTAGACGACGACATGAAGTGGGACGGTATAAATAATACTACTTATTCTATCTTATCAACGTTGACGACGCCCCACACTGTCCGTGAAACAGTAACTACTTAAGATATTTTCAAAAATAAGATAATAAATAAATGTTTTGGACTTTGGGGTTTTTCACAACGAAACAAAGCGATTGTCTATCTGTTTATATTTAGAGGAACTCAATCTTTTCTTATTCATACGCTGATCTAGTTTTGGGAGTGGTGTGAAATTTCAACTTTATTTCTACGATTTCAGGAGTTTTGGCGCTAAAACTATGAAGTCACATTATTTCATTTTCCGATTATAAGGAGTTTTTATTTTATTGCTCTATTGTAACTTTGACAAATGGTTCCCACAAGTTTAAGATAAGGGATCATATAATAGCTCTTCAAATACAAAAGTAGTGGGGTTAATCCATGTCGGCCGTACCCGGCGTCCTTCATACATTGTCGGGAGCAGGGTACAAGGTGACCTTAGCATATTGGGTAAGGTCTAAATTTGTCTCGTTCCTTTTGTTTTGCTTTATCCTGGGTTTAGCGACGCTCCACTTTTTTTTTGTCGCAGTATGAAGATTTACGACTTAGTCGTTTGGATTGTATGAATATCTAGACTTTAATCTAAAAATACAGACACAGATATAGAAAATAATATGAGTATCCTTTTAATGAAATACCTCTACATCATGGAATTCGTAATCAACTTAAAATAACAAATGACCTTGAAGATAAACTTTGGGACGTTCACCCTTATAACAATTTATCAAGGTGGTAAACATACTAACTATTTACACTTAATAAATATTAGTACGTAATATGATTACCTTATCGTCTGAAAGAAATGAGTTGGAATTCAAGGGAATAAAAATAACAAGAAATATTCTCTTTATATAACTTTTACATAATATATTTTGCCGATATACCTACCAGGTTAATACCTTTTCAATATAGTAAATAATGTAGTTGTTGAATGATTATGATTTACTGATGAAGTAATACCCGAGCCTTGAACTAATTTCTCTACTTTTTCGCAATCGTGCCCTTCCCGATAGATAACTTAAATAGGTCAATATAATTAATACTTAGTGACCGCCGGTAAGAAAGTCGAACAAGATGCTTGTTAGTCACGTGTTTACTGTTCATACGCAATGAACGCTTGCTGCTCGATATCCACAATCCATAATTATTAATTCGTGGATATAGAGCGTGAAATAAAGCATTCAGGCAAAACAAGAAGTAAGTAGGTATATAGGGGCGCAACGTGTTGGCGGATTCTCAGTCGTTAGTGACGAGGCTCGCGGGCTGCCCGGCCGACTCCCGTGAGCGACCTCGTGTATGAGCCACCTATCGACACAGATAAAGGAATTCCTATGTGATGTTAGTAAACAAAAAGTGTATAAATAAAAAGCGCGGCGTGTTCCCTCTGTCAGTCTAGTTGTGAACTTAAGCTGGCTACGATGTCTCTTCCGGGAGTTTTCCTTTTTTCTCACTACGTAGAAAGCTTTTGGGTAAGTTTATTACCTATTATTGACAATTATATTTTTATCTCCAAGTTCAAGTTATTATTTTTAATTAGTGGTGGTTTTGGTTTAATCATTTTAACTTAAAATAAAACGTAACAAGCGCGGCAAGCACGTCGGTAATTATTTTTTGCACTTAATTCGTGGAGTGAGTTTGAAATAGATAACGCGAGTACTCACGTGAACCAGACTAGACTGAAACTACAATGGTTAACTGTCACGAGAACTCTTTTTATGGCAGGGAGTAGGTAGTATATAATTATAAATAATGTTATTTTATTTATGTGTCTAGTTTGCTCTACGATATCCCGGACACAAAGATCGAGTAGAGGCATAAAGTGTAAGAAGTTACGGCTGCGAGTAGAAAATATACATTATTCAGACATTTTTCTTGCGAATTATGAAGCGCTACGCAAGCCTAGCTTGCGTGTTTTGGAGGAGTTATGTTCGAAGTAAATGTTTAATAGGTGTTTTTTTCTAAGACATGACGCGAAAAAAGGTTTAAATTGTTGCATGTAAAATTTGACCTTATGTTGTATTGAGAATTAGAGACTAGAAACAACTGCCTGCTAAATGTATAAAATTTTGTAAATAATATTATAAAGCGAAATTAATTAACATGATATTCCTTAGCCTTTTATTTAATATGAATTCGGTATAATGGAAAACTGAAACATTGATATTTCACGTAGAGTAAGAGCTACGACTGACAATTAAGTAAACTCGGTAATTCATCCATAACAGAAGTTACGGTTCAGTGGGTTTCTTAAAGTTCACAACTTCCTTCGTGTGTTGGTAATTGGTTTATAGTTTCTGACCTTTTGATAAACTATATAATTAAAATGCAAATAGCGACCTATATTTAGAGTTAGCCCACATTTTACTTCATTAATAAGAATGAACTACACGCAGTCGATCTTACTTAATGAAAAAGGATTTTGAAAGAGCTTTTGTATTCGATAGAATCAAAAATAGCAGAACCGGTCCTATTCTGTTTTTTTATTCTATCACGAATCGTGTTGCTTAATTGAAGTGAGTTTGAAAAATAAGAGCGATTGATACTATGAATCGTGTTGCTTCATGTAGGTGAGATGAAGCGGCGTAGGAACTGCGTAGTGTGAGCTGGTGCAGCGCGGCGCTGTCGCTTCCTATTGCCAAACAAGCGTTCTCGGCAGCTTCAGGAGTGCGTGAGACTGCTTGACCGCGACGTTGAATATTCAGCACTTGTTCACTCATTGCTATATATTAATATTCAATCGGTCGCTAACTCCTGCCTCTGATTCAAGGTTAATTTTTTACTCAACACTAATTAAGAATAATTGCGAACGATGTTTTAAGCGATATTCCGTCGCACAAGATTGATTTAGAAAACTGCTACTCAGACACAACTTATTACACGTAATAATATAGCTATAACGTTTTCTGCGTATGTTAATATAATCGTTATATAATTGTAAATTACTTTAAATTCTCGATAGTGAACCAGTTGAATTAGTTATGTGTTAAAAAGTTGGTGATATTTGACGGGATCACGTGTGTTTGCCCGTGGCCCAAACACATGTGTCGAGCCCGAGTGACCGGATGCTAAGCATCGTTTTTGGCTCGTCTTAAGTTTACGTAAGGCAACTTAGACTCAGACAAAATGTGTTGTCATAAAAACTTTTAAGTTCAGAGAATAAGCTTCACATAAATTAGAACTAAGTAGCTAGTCTTATAGATCGTAGATCATATAAAGCAAAAGAATACGCATATTTTATAAACGATTTATATTTTGGTACTCTCAATTTATCACGTGAAAATTCGTTAGGTTTATCCTAAAACCTAACAAAAGAATATTAATCTATATCAAAATAGTTCAGCTTTTATAATTCCATAATAAATCCGTAGCTTTGTTTCGATCAGCGATAAAACCACCTTGGTACTTACATATGATCGCACTTTGAGATTTTGTTTTTATTTCTGCTTTACTTTTGCGGTATCGATGGCCTTCCACAACTGGTTAGTTGGCTAAAACTACCCTATTAGTATGATAATGGATTGCCGAGTCGGGTCGTAAACCATCGGCAGTACAAAATTTCGTATCGGTGATGACGCGCTCGCCGGAGACCTACTGCTCGCCTTGAACCTCACACAAGGACACGTTTTTTATTATCCATACAATTAAATGTATTGTAATGTTATTGTTTTTTGTGTTGATTAAAGTAGAAGCGATCCTTGTCGATCGTACAAAACATTGTCTATTGTAATGGCGCTTTATTGTAACCGTTTTCTGACTAAGGCTACGCACTGCTGGGGTGCCCACGCACTTTATAATCAAATAGAAAGAACAGAATAGTTATAATTTGGATGAAAGTTGTTTATTGTTCGTTGATACTAGTAAATCAGCCAATTAAAATAAAAACAGCTGGTTTGTCAGCTTTGATTGACTTCTGAGAAACTTTGCAAGTCTCGGTTCCTGTTTGAGTTAAGGCTATTGCTCCATTAACTTTTTTTTTGCACTAGTGATTTTTCTACGTCTCAGTAATCGTATTTGTATGCCAGTATCATTTTCTTTACATTAACTCTTATTCATATCGCTGAGAGGTATGGTTCTGACTTATTTATAAAAAAAGTTTTGATGCTCATATGACCTTACAGATTATATACCAACGTTATATGATAACATATCGAGGGGTAACGGGCTATTTGGTTTAAGCGACATTTTTGCAACTTTACAGGAGAGCCATTTAAAGTTTGAAATTTCGAAAAAAAAATCATAACATAAAAACTTCTGCAGCTATTTGAACGGGGTAAACTGCATTAAAATTTAATTAAAAATATCTAGTTGTTGATGCTAATACCAAATAAAGCGGACCTTTAATTACAAAGATAAATGTCGCTTAATACAATCTGCCCATCTTTAGAGACAGGAAAAACGCTTCAAGTGACTGCATAACTACAATTGGCTACAGGGGAAAACAATTAAGCGACGACGCATTCTATTTACAGAGTAAGCCAAAAAGTATGAAGTAACGAAACCCACAAATAATAGAAACAAGCTATTTATCTCAACTACCAATTTCAACTAAAATGACTGACAGGCTAGTTTACTTATGTGATATATATAACATTGAAATTGTAACGTTTAATGTCTATGTTTATTAACATCTAAGACTACTCGTATCAATGGCTGATAAAACAAGCTGATTTTGCTGATTAAGACTGAAAAGTAAATAAATATAATTGATGTTCCTATTGAGACTGTACTATAATAATTATTTCGTATAAACAGTTTAAGCGACGAACCCTGTCGGATTTGGGTGACGGACAAATGGATTAAGTTACATCACACCGTGTGATTAGTGGGAAGTCAAAAAGACTCAAGTTACTTTTTAATAAAAATTAGAAACAGGAAAAACGCTTTAACTCTCATTGACTTATTTATGAGAGACAGGGTGACTGGTTTATGTCTCGGTTATTAATATGATGGCATGGTTCAAGTACATGATTAAAAATAAAATGCAAAATTCACGTCGTTTAATACACTGCCACTTTGGAAACAACACGAAAATAGTATTGTTTCAAACGCCAAAAAAGTGCTTCGATTTTAATGAAACCGGCATCATTCGACGGAGAAAAATTCGCTGATTCCAAATATATATATAACTCAATATCACCCAAAATGTCGCTTAAACCAAATAGCCCGTTACCCCTCGATATTATTATAATGCATTAATTCCCATTTTGATGTTATTTGCTATGAATACATTACGCTGAATATAATAATTAATAAATAGCATGCATGCAACGAGTAAATAAAGCTACATAAGTTGGAGCCTACCAACAAAATGATAGGTTTGAAAGGTTTTTTGGTGAAACAATTTTCCACCGAAATATGAAATGCGAGAAGTGATCCGAGGGTCATAGAAGCTTTTTGTTGTAATATCAAGTCTCAGTCTGGAAGTCACACGAAGGGAAGCAGACGTATGTATAGTGTTATAGTGACACATATCCGATGCGGCGAGCCGGCGGGACCGGGCGGCCTTCGGGGAGCAAAACGAATCGCGCGCCGCCCTCGGCCCCAGTCTGCAGGGAACCACTGTCTATACTACCTACAATCTCCAATTATATTCGAACTGAAAGCTCTAAAACTCATTGACAACGTTGATCTTACAATAAACTCACAATGTCGTTTCAACGGTAGTTTAATCCACGCTCTCGGCTCGTTGGCATTGCATGTCAATATTTGTAACTTTACAAATATTGACATGCAATAGAGATGCATTTTACATTTGTTAAATGCTCTATGTTTGTAACCTAATATAAAATGTAACTGTTAGTCCTACTCATAACTCAAAAGTTATCCTTTTCATTTCACTATAAAACAAAAGATATTCCTTGCAATTGCAAATTTTCGTTGATAATTTATTCCAAGTGCATGCGAATTGTGAACGTTAGATGTTTAGGACCAGACAGAAAAAAACGCATTTACATGTTCGTAGAAAGGTCACAGACAGTTTTCACTGTTATCGATTCGCGTAAGATGTAGAAGGTCGACTGAACAAGGAGGAAGCCAAGAATTCTTCAGTTTCTCGATTTGATTCATACATAGGTATATTAGGTACTTATATAGTAATACACCAGTTACAACTGTAGTGTAATATTATACCGGTTACAGATTAAAATGTTTTATTATACATTTAAAATCGCATTTGCTTATCAATACAAAGTGGCTAATTGACACATTGATCTTTTAAAGTAAGATGCGACTTAATATATCCACTTGTATTGAAACTTAATGAGGAGAAAATAAGTCCGCAATTACCGATCCTGGTTTCAGTTCAACTATGTTGGAATAATTACGAATTGAGTTAAATAATATAGTCCTTGTCTATTTAGGTATATGTAAATTGTTTCAGTTGTATATTTTAATTCGTAACAATGTCTGTAAGTAATGCGAGTTTAATGACTTGACTCGTTACACTGTAAAGCAATTTATTGGCCGAAATATAATTGCTCCACTGTGTTAATACTTCCCGTAAATTAAATTCAGCATACCAATGATCTTAAGCGAAACAATAATCTTTTATAAGTACTAAAACCTGCCGTTAAAAAGTGAAGTTGAAACACAACTGGATATGTAGAGCTACAAGTAGACATGGAATATCTTTGATACAAAGTTGCATCTAAAGATTTTACTTGCGTCGGTTCAGTGGTCAACATGAAACCGCGAACAGATAGGTCCAAAGTACTTTGCTCTGTGATGTCAATGAGTGAGTAGTCGCAATGCAGCGTTAGAGTTGTTATAACAAGGAGTGTGGAGTGATGGAGTGCAATCAATTGAAGCGATGAACCTTGTGAACCGACCTCAATAAACGCGGAAGCCTTGCCGAGTAGGATGCAGCTGACAGATGCGACCCTTCAGATCTTCCTCGTCTAACGTATTTCTCACTTGTTAACTGTACACGCGAACATTTCACATTCAAAGCTAACTTGATATTTCCAAGAAATGTCTTTAAGCAACTTCTTAATGTTTTTCAGGGCTTCCCGATCGATGCATTAACATTAAAGTTTTCATTTTGATGTCTTACGTAACAGAAAAATATTAACTAAAAATAAACCATTTCATCTAACACATCAAATTGTTACAAATATCAATTCTCTTGAAACAATCAAGATTTTACAAAAAAAATTGAGTTGCTTTGTAAACTTTTTAAATCAAAAATGATATATTATGAACCACAAATAATTTTAATATTTGCACTTTCATTTATCATAGCTAAGCAAACTTATTGTCATTATAATTACATATCTGTTAACGTAATAACTTGTGAGTTAACATATTTTTTTTATTTATGATTATATTATCGTTTACCGACAAGTGTGTATCTATCATTCTTAATTCATTGACCTTATAACGGCTGCGACTTCATTGATGTTCAATATGTGTGAGAATTTAATTTAAATAATTGCGTTAGTCCTCGTGTCAACTTAATTCTGCTAGTATAAAGTTTTGATACATATTGTTATATGTTTCGTTATTGCATCTAAAATACAAATATTTTTGGGAATCTCGTGTCATATTAGAGTTCAGTTTCTATAGTAACCTTTTTTATGGAAGCTAAGCGTCAGACTTTACATATTTTGTTTTGTATTGCTCTACATTGCATAATTAACAAAACCTTGATTTGTTAAATGTTTTAGCAATTTTAACGCATTTCATCATATCTTCGCAGTATAATACAACGCTAGATATAAAGAATAACGCGGTTAGTTTAGAAAAAGAAAGTCTATTCGCAATCCCCATTTGCCTCGTCCTTGAACGTGTCATCCAGACATTGATCCGCGAAGGTTCATAACCGCACATTAGGTAGGAAGTAATTCAATGTCTTTATGCAAGTAAACAAGAGGAAAAGTTATTATATTTTTATTACAGAACATTAACGTGTGTGTTACGCTTAGTCGGTGATACGCTGAACATAAATAAGCTATAATAATATCTATGTTATAATACTCTTTAATGATGAAAACCTGTGATATCTCGTTTTTATTGTTTAACAGCTATGTCTATACCTAAATTAATTTATTTTTGTTGAGTTTTCTAGAAAAAGGAGTGTTCAATAATAAGGTCAGCGTTTATCTAAATAACTGTTTTGTAGATACATTATAACATTATCAGATTACACTGCTGATACCTATCACCTGATAAATATACTGAAATAAAAAAAAAAAAAAAACTTAATCAGTAGGCAATTAAATATAATTAACCCTAATTAATTGCCTAACGTAAACTATGACAATACCAATTATAAATAGCTTATGTGGTGTTATTAGATCTGCTGGATAGACTTTGATTTTGAATTGTTATTGTGTATCGTATTTCACATTTTCTGCGTCTTGTAAATCGTCTTCACAAACACTTTACGTAATTGTTTTGCCCACTGAAAAACATCTGACTTGGCTTAAAAACTGCTATTTCGGTGCAAACGTACGATAGTCAGAATTTTTTGTTACTAAACTCCGAAGTGCAGTAACGATTAGATGACAGTTACACATATAACAGTATGATTACCCATCTCTCACCAACCTTGCTTTTAGTGTTGCTTAACGTTGCCATGAGCAAAACATAGGTATATGTAAAACAATAATAAAATTTATGAAGAACATAATTATCAATTTCGTCACTTGGGCAAGTACACGCAGCGAGGGCATCAACTAGAAGTAGTTCGTTATCCAATGTCAAGTGTTTGCCTGTAAAATAAATATATGTAGACGATTCAATGAACGTGGAAAAAACGCAAGCTATGATGAAATGTGTGATATACACACATATATACAATGACGATAAATACAAAAAACATCCACAAAATAATCATGGTAGTAAAAACAATTAAATACTTAAGCTTGGGTAGACACTATTTCTTGCTATCTGTTTGTTTTAGGTTATTGTTTATTTGGAATGGCATATCCATTATGTAAAGCTTTTAGATGTTGTTTTTTTTGTTAGAATCTTTGTTTTTCATCTTGCACCTAAGTAGTATTTTTTTTATTCCACAGCGGTAGACTCGTTTAAATGTGTTATTTAAGTTTTTGTTCTTGTTTTATCGAAGCTTTCAACATAATTTTGTTGAAAGGTTAGATATTTGTAGATAAACCATTAAAATTATGGAGTCAAAATATTTTCAACGTGCCGTTTTGAGCTTTTGAAGAAACTTTTTGTACAGCTTTTTATTAAATTCTCGTAGATTAAATGATCAAATTAAATAATACATAAAAACATGATTCCTTTACTAATACAATTAAAAATATTGTCATAGACTTATCAGATAAACCGGTAGACATAGGTATATAAAATTTCTTTCTTTAGTCAACATCCCACTGATTTCGGAGTACCGCAGGGCAGTGAACTTGGTCCACGCTTATCTTTACAAATGTAATAATATAAATAATACGTTAAACTTTTCATAATATATCGACATAATACAGAATTAATTATATCGCCTTATAGGCTACACAATCCATAATCGATATCAAAATCAACCTTACCACATTATGATAGCTAAAAAGTATTTTCATTACAAATATTCTTATGCATATAGAGCACTAAGCAATTGATTTATGTTAAACGTGTTAAAGCTCAATATTGTCCTTTTGAACTTTTAAAACTATCTTCTTATCTATTTATTGCAATGCTTCTTACGTAATAATCAAGAAGTAAATATCGCGTTATGGCTAAAAATATAGGTGATGGTGACCACCCTCGTAAACAATATTATAAAGATTGTATAATATTTAAAATCGCTCGTCCCACCCAAAAACATTTAGTCACGAAATTGACATTGAAATTGTTGAGTATTAAGCATGCACAGCGACGAATTTTACGAGTTTTTTGACCCAAGTTTCTTTGTTGAAACAGAAAATACTTAGATAAAATGACTATTAAGATACAGTATCAATTCGCTCGTTTTAGTGAGATAACCTCGGTACACTACATTTAGAAGAAAACATAAAAATAAACTGAAAGCTGTCCATGGGATTTTCATAATTTTCTTTATTGTGTCAGTTGCCTCTTGCCGTGGTTGATTGATAGAATGGCTACCTACAGAAAATAAGCTAAATAACTACATATTTTTAAGTTAAACATTTTTAAATAACTTTAACTTGGTTTACTTGCATTACCTATTCTACTAAAATATTTTGTTGACATTATCTTATAAACGAAACACTCCAAATTCCGCCGCTGCACCCGTGCTATCGAAAATTAGCGAATTATTCTGGAGTTTTCGATGCTTATACACTCTTGCCAAAATATTTTTGCAAAAATAAGGAAGTTTACACTGCTGGTATATTTTGGCATGTTTACACAGATATCGCTCGCATTGATAAGTTTACGTTTAAGGTTAAAGTGGTGTAATAATTACAAAAAGTGGAACATGCAATATAAAATTAAGAAGAAGCCGCGTCTAGTCTTTGTAAGAAACATGAAACCGAATAATTGTATTCTTAATGCATATTGTAGCCACTAGATAATGTTGAACCATTCTACGACATGCACAATGACTACATAATGTAGTAATTTAAAACTGTTAAATAATTCCCTAATAGTAAATAGGCAGTCTAATAGCCAGTGATTTATTTCAGGCGGCACGGTTTATAATGCAAGACATTATCAATATGTAAGCAGTGCGCTCAATTGTCTGAGATATTATTTAGAGTGATGAGGGTGCCCTTGAGGGATCGTTTACCGAATGTAGTACTTGGGAGATGGTGTCACTGTAGAGATAGGATAAACAGGGGTTACTGTTTATTTGTTTGATTACTTACCGTTTTATCTTATCTTGTTCTCCCTTCTACAAGTATCCAATATGTGTGTTGCCGTCTCTTTGTTGAAAATGAACTGTCCTTCAACTTACATTAAGTTCATTCCACATCATTTTGCACCTGAGTGTTCTGATAGGTATTACTCATTACTCATTAACAACTTATTTGTAATTCAAATGTTATTTTGTGTATGCTTCAGTAAATCTATTTAAAATCACTAGGTAATGCGATTACGAATAGTGTCTGGAGTTCTGTCTGTGAATTTATAAATGTTTTTATGACTTCTATTATGGTTGAAATAACCAAAATATGCGCGCACAATTGTAAGCTGATCATTTTGGAACTAAGTTTGCAAGTTGATAGCAAATCTGAACGAAGATAACCTAGATCTGCGCTTACGCACTACTGCAGTGGTGCTTAGGTCAACTTGATGTTTAAACTAAATAGTTTTATTAGTTCGTGAGACGTAATATCTCGACTTTGTGAGAATATAGGTCTCATGAGTAGCAATGAACTTTTACGCGCAATGTCAGTAAAATTGTTTATTATTGATTGTAGAAATTATCAACAGTACACAAGTAAATTAGCATCAATGAATACCTAAATAATTAGCGGTATCTCCGTAGGGATTAAAATAGCTTTTTGATATATAAGTGAAGGTAAACGGGTTACACCTTACATTTTAAAGTTATTTAATCCATATCTATGTATAGCAAGTCATGTACGGGATAGTTGATGTCTCTCTCGTGGATAAATAATTGTACGATTGTAAAGTTACATATTAATATGAACATATCCATTGTGTCTACAAATGTTGCATCTCCAGCTAAGTCCGCATACTTCGTCAAGCTAGTTACAGGCTATGAGGCAACCATGCGAGAAACTGGCGAATCGATACAGAATTCTAAGTATTTACTTGTATGTGGGGCACGTGTGGCATCGGGCCTGTGGTGTCTGTGTGGCGCGAGGCACACGGCCCATCATGAAAAACCTCCCCACGACGACCAATTACGTACCATTACCAATTACGAAGGCTCGTACTAGACGTCTAGACTTTCTACTGTTGCTATGTCAGGTTATACTTGCATGGATAAATAGGCCGATCACCTTCATGAAAACTTAAAAAATGTTAATGAATTGACAAACCTCATGTTAAGTGCTCTGAAAACTGTTATTTTTAGTTAGTTTAGATTATGCTTTTAAGAATTCTTTAAAGAACTGGGGCTAGTAGGTACCTAAAAACCATGTTGTTTTAGATAAGTATCGTGTTGAAGTTGTGAAACTCACGCACAACTACGCCGTGTCTCCAGGCCCCAGCTATCTCATTTACGAGCGTCGCGCAGTTCAAATTAGTAAATATCTTAAATAATAATTATCAGAACTAGCCATGAACTGGTCAAACCTTATATAAATTGCTGTGGTTATTGCCTACGATGGATAAGATTTACAATGAGAACATGAAACTGGCCTATTGAGTCTACAATACTTGTACTAGCATTACTTTTAAGTGTTTGCATGTTCAAGGTATCGTTGTTAAAGTTCTTGACCGATTTCGTTTATATTTTCACTATTGTATTCTTTTGGTGGTCACTGAACACTAATTATAGACAAATGGTCGCATTAGCTATGTTAAGTAGATAATATTTAAATAAGGTATAAAGGATGAAGTTCTTCGTGTTTTAACCTTAAATATAATTATTTTTTTTACTGATCACTTATCGGTTGAGATAAGTAGAATTAATATGAAAAAAAAACAAGATTCTACAAAAATAACCGCGCGAGCTGGTTTGTATGACAATAGGTACTACATAGCTTTAAACGCGTACGTAACTTTATATGGACGGCAATAAATATTACTTTACAGTGATAGGTTATAATTAAAGAAGAGTTATTTATAAAATGCTATTCTACAAAGTTATTTATGAATCTTTAAAATCATGCACGAGCGAATGCAGCTCTGCCACGAACAGGCGGTTTCCACACTGAGGAGAATTAGATTGCACTGCATCATACTTACTCCAATACCAATTGTCGCAACAACCACTAATGACTACTTAGTTCTGCAGTGCTATAAAAAAGGCATTGACAATTCGCAACAGGTTTGCGAAAGTCGAAATCCCGTTAAATTCCTATACCTGTTATGTATTCTTGCGAAATGCGAGGTCCGTTAAAATGGCAACAAAAACAGGCACCACATCTTAATATCGATACCTGGGGAGATAATTTCTTACATATTAAGCTGTCGCCGAGTGCAGTTAGGTGGTGAGGTGGAGGGCCGTTGCCGCCTCGTGCGTGTCCGGTGCCTGCGGCTGTCGTTACGTAACGAGGGACAGTTACGTAAAGCCAATGTCAAGAGCGCCGCGTCAACGTTGTGCTGCGGCGAGCGGCGGCGTCGAGCGGGCGCACGCCGCGGGTCGTCGACCGCGATACCAAACAAACTTCTTAAAGACAAAACTTGAACTTGAACAGAGATTTGAGGGGCCGATATAGGCAATAAGATTTAAAAAATATCGACATGAGTTAACATTTTTGGGTCAATAAACTTGAGTTATTTAACATTTTCGAGGGGTTATACTAAGTGTGGTTTTTATTGTGTACAGAGCACGCCACCGCCCCTAGTGGACTGGTCATGCGTGCCAACGTTGGTGCTGGCTGTGATCCTGGTGCTGGTGGCGGCGACGGCGCTGGCTGCACGTGCAGCAGACGGCAAGCAGGCCACGCGGCTGCCGGGCCCACAGGCGTTACCCTTCCTGGGCACCAGGTGGCTGTTCTGGAGCCGATATAAGATGAATAAGCTTCATGAAGCTTATGAAGGTGAGATTTGAATGAGATTATAGTTATTATCAAACACGTTGAGAGACGGGCTTATCGTGGTTTATACTGTTCGATAAATTGGATATGCAAAAATGTGGAAAGAAGGTTTTTTTCCCTTTATATTTCACTTTTAGGAGAGATATGAGAAACGCTATTTTTACAGTTAAAGGACGCCCGCCATAAAGTTTATAACAAAAAAAAAAAGTCGGATCGTAATATTTTAATGACAGCACAACTGGCAACAACTTTAAAATGTCGTCCATCTGCCTACTAAAATCGTAGTCCATATGTATGACTATAAAATAATATTGTTGCAGCTTAAAATTAGTGATCCGAAGAGTTTTATTGTATATTTAACGTGAGTTGAGAAGCAATAAAAGATTACAAAATTACATTTATCTATTTAGGATCGTCAAAAATTTTGTTGATTAGGAAGTAAAGAAAGTTATTTTAGTAGTTACATACAATCTACAGTCTACACATAGCTCAAAATGTGCCATGCGTAGACCGTAGAGATTTTCATTAATATATCCTTGGTGTAAACAAATGGTATCTCAATTTTACATTTCGCCAGTTCGATTTGTAGGGCATAGGTAAACTATTCTCAAATTCTCAGGATTAAGCACATAAATGGGCTTAAATCAAAACATCAAAAATAATAGTAAGAATTCAAGCATAAGTCAGCACTAAGTTTAATGCTGATCATTGAGAATGCCCCTGTTTACCATATTGTGAACTGTAGGTAAAAACAATTTTAATTTTTAATACCTAACATAAAACAATATCCGGTTTATTTGCATTCATGACATTTTGCAACCGAACAACAACGTATGACGTTTTGTTATTGCCTATGATTGCGCAAGAAAAACCTTTGATCTACCTAGGCACAAATATTTCAAATGCCTTTGCACGTGTCTGAGAAAAGAAAACTACAACTTTTCAGATATTTTCTCTTCAGCCAATAAACAATTCAGGTTGTTTCAGGAATTATTTCAATCTAACAATATATATAAGTAATAAGGTTAGGTACTAGAATAGTACATATTTAATTAAGATAAATCGTGTTTATAAATAGGCTGTCCTAGTTTTAACAGATTCATTAATAGTTTAATTTATGTTCGTCCTACATAGATAAATGAAATTGAAGGTTTGGTTATGTAACACAGCAAGTGGTTAAATAGCAAATGAGGCTTAATCAAGAAATTATCGGACTAATTACGAAATACCCAAAGAAATATGATGTAGTCATGATCCTAGTGGTAAAGGCAGTTATGAAATAGAAATAGCGACAGTTTTGTTAAAATTTAAGGTTCAAATCTTCTTGTCTAACTATGGACTTATAGCTTCTGTTTGCCAAAACATTGAAAACTGTACCCATTCCTTTAAGAAGAATATAACCCTGAAGAAAACTGAACATTTAGCAAGCCAACCGTATTAAGCCAACCTCAACTTATGTACTGTTTAACAATTGACTGTAAAACATAACTTAAGTAAACTACGCTTTTGACGCCAGTCTATTGAAAGTAATGCTAAAAGCTAGTTTACGGTCACAATGAGAGATTTGCACACAGACATGTTCAGGCGTTACGGGCCGGTATTCGTGGAGACGACTCCTGGGGGCGCGGCTGTGGTGTCGATAGCTGAGCGTGCGGCGTTGGAAGCTGTGCTGCGCGCGCCCGCCAAGCGCCCCTACCGCCCCCCTACTGAGATCGTGCAGACGTACCGCAGGAGCAGGCCTGATAGATACGCCTCCACTGGGCTTGTGAACGAGTAAGTATAACACCTTTTCTCTGCCTTTTCCCAAGCTATGTTGGGATAGGCTTCCAATCGTATTTGGCCAAATATCGTGTTGGAGTATAACCGGACCCGGTGGTAGAGTTTGAAAGTAACAAAGGGACGTGATTAACGTCAAAGAAGTTGTTTGCCACCACGACCAATGCAACGTGGTTGGATAGTCTAGTGAACGTACAACCTACATAGGATTTTGTCCATACCCGTCTTAATGTTTTATGTACCAAGGAAAGCCAAAGGCCTCGAGATATCAAATTACCCAATTCGTGATGACTCTACTTTGGGAGAGATTTACTCGTAAGTCTATTAAACTGCATTAATTCGAAAATCTTTTGAGAACATCAACAAGTGGGTCTTATTTCATTTCATGAAGACATTCCACAGCTAGACATAATTCACTCCAAAGTTACGACATAATTTACCTACCGGTAAACAAATTGTTTTTTACCAAAGTAGTTACCTACTAAATACAGACAGTAGACATAAAATTTTCATTAGTCATGAGCACGTGTGGTCATCAAAATTTAATAAACAACTTAACACACAAGGTGAAACAGTTTATTCAAAATCTTTATCGTTATGTGCGTACGGAGACGGAGCTATTTTAAGATAACGCGAATCATCTCATATTTGTGAGTAATTGACATGAATACCTAGTTACGACTAAATAGGTTATCTTCATAAGTAAGCATTCATTCACAACGGGTGGTTTGACCTCGGGCCCAACTAAAGTAACACCATTGTGTCTGGCCCATGTTCGTGATATTTTGGCAACACTTTTGTACTTGCGAGTCACGTAGATTTTAAATAAAACTGCGCAGTTACTCTGGCACTATAGTTTCATGACGATGCAATGTAACTATTTCCTGTCTAAGCTCAATCGTTTTTGTATATTATCAACGATTTCATCACGATGTTACACAATGCCATATTGGTGCGTTACTATTGATTACAGTCTTATTTAATGTTTCTGTTCAAATCAGTTTCAATAAAACAAGATACAATCTACATCGCATTTAACCGACATTTGAACATAAAGCACGTTCAAATAAAGCTTCTATTAAGATTTTATCCGCCCAGACTATGCTATGTACGAGTTATAAACAAATGTGTTTCTGCCGAAGGTATGATTTAGAGGTAAATGTTTAAACAAGGACGTTTTTATGTAAAGGAAATGACCAAGCGTGCCAAACTATTATTGCCTAAATAGCAAGTATACTTTATAAAATGATCACGTTTTATTTGGCAAATGGAGCTTTCAAGGCCCGTGTAACAATTGCAATACATCATATAGATAGCACACTATGTAGTAAACTTTATGTGACTAGGTTATATTTAAATAGTCAGAATAAGTCACATGGTCAAGGCTAGAAGAACCTCGTCTAGTTCTCGGAACAGGTTATTGCTGTGAGTTCGACCCATATTGCATCTAAAGAGTCAATAGTAATTAGGCTCTATGTTTACTTTTTAATATTTGAGATTGGTATAATATTGGTTGTTCACTAATAGCAATTATATACTGGCGGACTCGATTTATAATTATTGACGATAAAACAAAAGGCCGACCAAAATTTGAGGTATTAAATAAAAAGACTTTTATCTACTAACTAGTATGTAGAGCTCTTTTTAATGCAAGTATTCGTTCTACAATATGAAGTAACATTATTCAATTGTTTTCAGGCAAGGTGAGAAATGGTATCACCTTCGTCGCCATCTTACAGCAGAGTTGACGAGCCCCAACACTATGCAGGGTTTCCTACCCGAACTGAACAATATCTGTGACGACTTCCTTATCTTACTGGACTCTTGTCGCCGAAGCGATGGAACTGTCACTGGATTTGATCAGCTTACCAACAGAATGGGATTAGAATGTAAGTTATATTTTTTCTTAACCATTCAAAGTATATATTTAAGGCGTGCATAAAATAGCCGGTTATAAATAATATAATTGTCTTTTCTTACAATATATCTTCTGGACGTTGCGTCCCTTAGTTAATTTGTTTTCACAGTTGCGTCTCTAACTCTACGTCCAGTTGGCAATAAAACTACTTAAAATTATATCTTGTATTAGGAGACTTGCCAAAATTCAGAAGATGTAACAGAAAATAATATTTCTGCAAGTCGCACCTACATACACAGGGATGTTATAGTGTTTGTTTGGTCCCGTATTAAGCTCTTCGTATTTTGCGCCGGAAGCAAAACGATAAGCAGTAGAATAAAGCCCATTGTGGCATTCATCGGAACGTCATTTATATATATATATAAGTCCAGATACGAATTCTGCCAATAACGTAATCGTGAACTTTTATTACAACGTTCTAATAAAAATTATAAACAACATAGTATGAAATGACACTGCTCCAGTAAAATAATAATTTTGTTAAATAATAGCTGGCTACACGCTTTGTTTTGTGTGAAACAATTGCATCTTATATCACTCAAATTGGCAACTGTCGCGTAAGTTCATGTGCGTATGTGGGTCTTAAATAGATTCAGAAAGTTGCGATAATAGTGACGAGAAAATGACGTTCGTCGAGATAAGAATGTAGGTCATAATGTGGTAGAAAATAACGTTAGATGGGTAACGTACTGGCGCACACACGTCGCTAGGAATGCAACAATAAACATCAGAAATGCATTATGAAATTGTACACTGCGCTACAGATTACATACTCGCATTCTGTGCTGAGTGGTTCTGCACAATGTTATCAGCTAATGAGCGAAAGCTATGTCGTTTATCTCACTCAAATGTTCTTTGAGATTATGTTTTCCTTAATACGCGTTGAGTTTCCGTAACTGTTTGCGTCTGACCTAAAAAAAAAATAACTACGATATAATATTTTGTGTCTTAAATAAGATTATTTTGCGACCGATTAAAATACTTACTTTATTTCACATTCATAGTAAAAGTAATGAATGTTACAGAACAATAATCAAAATTTAATTTTAGGCCGAATCTGAAAATACTCTCCGCAGAATTTCGATCTTATTTTGTGGTGTTTGCATTATCATATTAATTATACAATACAATAGAGTTTTATTAACCTCAATTAGCTACTTTAGCCTTATGTCATCTGAAGTGAAGGTTAGTTGACTAGAATTTCATGTCGTGAGAACGTTTAGAGGTATTTATTAGCTGCAGACCTGCATAGTACAAGAGAGTGTCTTGTCAGTGTCTAGGTCATGTTTCTGAGAATGTAGAATTTACATTGTAAATTGATCCACGGTACGGTACATAGGTTTATGGTATTTGTGGTTTTACGGGGGCCTATATCAATTGCTAGCTATTGCTACAGTTACGCAGAAAATTATGTAAAGATACAGAATGTATAATCTTGGAAATTACCATTGATTTCTTTATTTGAGAAATGTATCAGTATTTACGGGTACCTATGCTTAGTTCTGCTATCGACTGTACAATATGTAATTGGGTTTACCTCTGGATACGAATACGCGATTATAGTCATAGTTGGAAATGAGCGTGCCTGATTGCGGCAGCTTGCACATAGGAGCAATTACTACGCGTACTCCGACCATGTAGCTTCGTCTATTAGGATTACTGGTTTTATGATTGCTAATGAATGTTTTCAGCGGTATGCGGTCTTATGCTGGGCTCGAGGCTCGGGTTCTTGGAGCGATGGATGTCGGGGCGAGCGGCGACCCTGGCAGCGGCCGTCAAGGCTCACTTCAGGGCCCAGAGGGACTCCTACTACGGAGCACCCCTATGGAAGTTCGCACCCACAACACTCTACAGAACATTTGTCAAGAGCGAGGAGACTATTCATACGTGAGTTAGTTCGCAGTTCAAAATAAATGTATCAGTGCCTTTATATTAATTAGTTCCGTTAATGACTGATTGATTTATTGTTCATAACTCACAAGTGACAGTATTTGCTATAAGACATTAATGCGCGGTAACCCTCGATGTGAATGATGTACGGCTATTTACAGAAGTTGTAGGTACTGTATGCAGTTCAAGTTCAAATCAAGTAGCATCAAGTAGGCATTCATGTTCTTAGATCGTGCAAACCAAGAGAATTCTCAAGGAGTCTCTGATTTACTACTGATCTTTTATAAGGGTCAGGTGCGTAGTGACGCTATCGTACTACATTTATAAAGTCGTAAACCTTTGGAATCATATCTGTGTTGCCCTTTATAAGGATCTTGGATTCGCGATATGGACTCCAGGCTTCCATATTCACTAAGATCAAGGTGTATCCATTTAACTTATATTATGTTTGTTTGTTCTCCTTTGGTAATGGAAACAAAAACAATTCAAACAGGTTGGTTCTTTGACCCTCCAAGAACCAACCTCCATAGTGTAGAATTTCCTGATAGGCAACCTAAAGGTCCATAATATGGTAAGGTAAATACATCAGGAACATAAGCAAGGCTAGACTAATCAACTAAACTGTTGGTTCCTGTCTAAGCCTTGGCCTTGACCGATTTTTTGCGTAGTAGGTGCATCGACCAAGGTCGGAGGCTTTCACGGTGGTCGCGTTAGATCACCGTCTGCCGGTCTGATACTCATATGAGTAATAAATGATAACAAAAACCCGCAGCACCGAGAATAATGACGTGATGTACTTATTTTAAATCGTTCAAGCTTAGTCCAGTTCAAAAAACTATGATTATATTTAAGTGTGATTATAAGATATATGTGTTCTTAAAATAAATAAAAGAGGAGGCATTTTGATGCAATGAGATGTTATTAAGTTAAATATAAGTATTATAACTCAATTGACCATTATCTCGCTTTTGACGATATGATAAATTGATGTCAAAATAACCCAGATATAAGCTCCAGGAGTAAAGTTGTAGAAAAGCTATTTATTTTCGTGTTAAGCGCCTTCTGCAGATAATAAATCTGCCGATAAAAAATTGATGCTCGTTACACACGTATGTTTTTAATTAAAATGTTAAGCCAAAAGTCCTTAAAGATAAGAGTGGGTATATATTTCAACTGCTTAATGTTCCGTCACGTTCGTAAGTTAAGAACGTAATAGAATACATTAGGTTTTTTATAGATCTACTATCTACTAAAAACTTTGTATGTAAATAAGTCAATTACAGCTTAAACTTATGGATTACCCCATAACAACTGACATTATAAGTACCTAGGTGTTATAGATAACATAACCTTGGTATAGGGGGATTCAAACTTGTTGGTGGGTCTGAATACGAGGCGAGCCGTTACACAGTAAGAAACTAATGCGCGGGTGCGGAGCGAGATTCTGCGCAGCGTTTAGCGCACTTCATAGCCGCCAAGAAGTTTGAATTGCACTAATATTAATATTATTATTATATAGTGCGAGGTATTCATTATAAAATCGATCAAAACCCATTAGACAAACATTAAAAAATAATAATACCATAATTGTTGGCAGGATAGTATCGGAGCTTATGGAAGAAGCGAAGAACAAGAAACAAGGCACGGCCAATGATGACGGCATGAGGGAAATCTTCCTGAGGATCTTGGAGAACCCAGCCCTTGACAACAGGGACAAGAAAGCGGCTGTTATAGACTTTATCACGGCTGGCATTGAGACCGTAAGATCCAATATTATATTTATTACTTTAAATTATTATGAGAACCAGATTCTTAACTACCATATAAAATCAGAAGCTATAGAATATATAAATCGAAAATGGCAAAAATAAACAAATAATTTCTTTGTTAGTTTTGTACCAACGAACAATCTTTTAATTTAATTTTATTGGAAACTATAAATCGATTATGTTTCGCATCACTATTGATGAGTCAAATGATTTTAGGTGTTTGCGTGGTTATAGCTCTACGACATAGTGGCTTTGACTACCAGACTTTTGATAAAAAATAAGGTGTAAGGTAGGTATAACGGGTAGTAGGTAGTAGTAACGTAACGACAGTAGCAGAGTAATAGTTTTTTTAGTTTTAGTTAACAGTTGGTCACGCTTGGGTTTTGGAATTATTTTTTTATTATCCAGTTCTTTCCTCTGGTATGCCTTTTATTGCACTCAGCAATATGATAAACTGCACAATATATAGGTAATGCACGTATTACTTTCAAGTCTCGTCCTCTTTTTTGCGAAAAAAAAAAACTTCAAATCGTAAATGCATTTAACCTTGAACGTATTAAAGAAGCGCAACTAATGCATGGCGCAAATTTTTAATAAATGAGATCATGGCATCGAAATGGTAAACATCATGTGCACTATTGCAATATAGATGTAATAACATGTTTGTTTTGTTAACAGCTGGCAAACAGTCTCGTGTTCCTGCTATATCTGCTGAGCGGGCGTCCAGACTGGCAGAGGACCATCCGGTCGGAGCTGCCGTCCTGCAGCACACTAACAGCTGAGGACCTGGCGAACGCACCGTCTGTCCACGCCGCCATCTATGAGGCCTTCAGGCTGTTGCCAACTGCGCCCTTCCTAGCCCGGCTCTTGGATACTCCAATGAATATTGCTGGACATAAATTACCTGCAGGGGTGAGTTCATACTTCATATGTTTCTTCTTATTTTTCTTAATTAACTAGTAATGTTGTATGCCACAGAAGTGCGATTTGTCAAGAATATTCAGTCCAAATAAATAGTTTACACTTAAAATAGGCGTCATTTTCGATTTTCGCTTATGATCTTCTTTTGATGATTTATTTATGATGAGGCCAATGATTTTTCAAACCCAGTAAAAGTCACTCTCTCTAAAACTCTTTAACTTCACATGGACCTTCAGCGGCATCCAGCAAGATTAGAAGCCGACCCCCAACTTTTTTGGGAACAGGCTACACAATAGACGGGGCACTTCATCAAAAGAGCTTCTTTCTAATTCCTAAGGAATTTGCCAGAGAACGTTCATTACAGCTTTTATCTTTTCATGCAGACCTTCGTGCTAGCCCACACGGGTGCCGCTTGCCGTCGCGAGGAGAACTTCTGGCGCGCCCACGAGTTCCTCCCGGAGCGCTGGCTGCAGCCCACCGCGCCGCACTCCCCGTCCCTGGTCGCTCCCTTCGGCCGCGGCCGCCGCATGTGTCCCGGGAAACGATTTGTCGACCTTGAACTGCATTTGCTACTTGCTAAGGTATGTTTATAATATGCTGGTTCCCCATAATTATGCGGGAACAACCCCATTTAAAAGACATGGATCGTATATATTGGGTTCGTCACGACTCTTTTTTGACTATTTTCTTACTTATGGATTAATGGATTTCTATTTGAATTATTTTCTTGTTATTTTAAGACCTTTTTAGACCGTCAATTAAGTGGTCAGATCATAGTTTTTTTTAGTTAAATCATAGTTCTATGTGTTGTTATAGATAACGCAGAGATGGCGCGTCGAATTTGATGGAGAGTTGGACATTCAATTTGACTTCCTTCTGGCACCCAAGTCTCCAGTATCGCTTCGTTTGGTCGAGTGGTAGCACTAGGCTTATCGATCTATTTACCGTTTGTGCTTCTTCAAAGTAATTATAGCCTATACAAGTATCTTGAAAATAATCCTCAGGATTTGCCAAATTGCTCAGAGATTCCGTTTTAAGGTTACTATGTTTTTAAAACGAATTTACAGACGAGATGATTAAGGTATTATACCCTTTGAATGCTAGTTTGTAATCATTGTATTTGCATTTGTATAATTATAGCTTTATTAAGACTAAAGATCGACATTTACTTATCATTCGCTATTTAATTTTATTGACTGTAATAATGTCCGTCTTATATCTTGCTAATATTAATTTAATACGAGTGTTCAAAGTGTCTTCCACTTGCTCAGCTAAGATTATTGGCATTCGATTAATTGTATGCTTCTATTTAAGTAATGTGTAAGTAAGCCTGGTGTTTACATCCAGAACATTTTCCATTCTTGAAAGTAATTGTAACTCAGTTGCCATGACAGCTCAATGTAGAGTGCGTTACAGGGTATTGGCAAGTTCTGCTCAAATTGCACACTTCTTTCTAATTATGAAAGAACTGTTCACAAATTATTATATAGGAACGTAATGTACGTGTTAATATTTACGTAGATAACTCTAGTTTATAGCTACACAATATTATAAAATATGGCTGTGTTAATATCAAAAACATATTTATATAAAATGTTATAACCGCAAATACCTCTTGTTATAAGACTGTGTACTGCCAGCACATGCATTTGTCAGGATTTTAATGCAATTTTTAATCTAAGTAAACATTTAAGTTTAGCGTTTACAATCATTCCATTTTAAAATAAGTTTTTGGTAAGTGCAGCTTCAATATTTATATTATTTTCATTTATAAATTAGAAGTGGCCATTCCCTATGATTATTTTATGATGTAATATTTAATGTTGAAGTTAGTTGTATAACGAAGACATGGAGGTTCTTGTTAGCTTTTATTAAAAATTGATTATTTTGTTTATTCTTTACGACATACATAATATGCGAGGATACCGTTATCCAATACATTATTTTGAAATTAAACTGAACCTAGTGTTTTTATTAAAATAGAATATGTAATAGTTACGAGAATAATATCCATAATGGTGTTTTATTTGTGTATTCCCTGTTGCCCTTGCTTATGTCTGTCTGTTAGTTTTATTCCCTTATTGAAATTCTAATAAAACTTTGTACAAAGTACATTTGAATCCTTATAAAGGACGGAGACTATTTTTAGCCCCGAATACTCATCCACACGGGAGTCGCGCCTGTCGCGAACAAAAGCTAGTTACTTCATTCATACTTCTAGTAGGCTGTAGGCTTCTTATACACTAGGTTGGTACCTAGTACCTAGGTACAATATATTGCGTAGTTATCTAATCAAATTGGCTAATTACCAAAAGCCTTCTAACAGGCACGTATTTATTTAAATCTATTTTGATTTCAATAGCCAAACTAAACACGATGAAGCTATTTTAGTTTGAATTTAGCTTTTCAGACGCCTGACGTTTTGAGCGGGTTGTGTGCCGCATAGTCGCGTTGCGTAGTTTGAGCCTCAGGCGTTTTATATAACACATTTAATTAAAATTTAAGATCTGCTGTTATCTACTCATTTAATATTTAGTTTGGGATCATGAGGACCTTTTGCTCAGTATTTGGTACATATAAGTAAGAATTTTTATTAGATGTAGGCAAGTAATACAGAAGTAACCTCGGACGGCGGTGCTCTTAGTTACAAATAATTTTATTTCCATCAGAAACCTGCTTTTACACCTACAAACTTTGAACGCAAATCAGAAAACTATACTTAGACGTCCAAATGTTGCGGTTATAAGTTATGATAATGCAAAGATAAAATACCACTATTTATACGTAAACAAAAGATAACAAGCTGTGGTTTATAAAGACTTCTGATGAGATAGGTTATCGCAATATTCATACAAATATATAACATGCGAATTGGTTGTTATTTAAACATAAAGACAATAACTAAACGTAACACTATTGCTTGTGTCCTTCGTCAGGCAACATCTAAAAAGTCTAACCTCTAATTTGAATTTGTTGTTTTGATAACAAAATGAAGTTCTGTGCAAACTTAGCGTTTATGTTTACGGAAGCGTCGTCGATTTTAGAAAGATATGCCTTGGCTAAAGAGGCTGGATTTAAAGCGGTTGAATCTGGATTCCCACTTGGTTTTACAATAGACCAAGTTAAAGAAGCCAAGGAAAAGTCCGGTTTAGAACAAGTGTTAGTTAATTTGAAAACAGGTATGTAAACAAATTGTATATACAAAATCAGCTACAACTACTATATTCTAAAATCTCTAGAGTATGTCATATTTCTTGCAAAACATTATCTGCTGGGTACAGATCAAGTTTGTCTAACCAACTAATAAAAAAATGGTATACATTAGCTACAACTACATTTGTATGATTCTAGGTGATGTAACAAAAGGAGAATTAGGAGTTACAGCAGTACCAGGAAAGGAGAATGAATTCAAAGACAATTTCCACACTACAGTAGACTATGCTAAAGCACTCAATGCAAAGAAAATACACATAATGGCAGGAAAATTAGAAAATGCTACAGCACAAAATTGGGAAATATATGAGAGTAATTTGAAATATGCAGCGGGTGTGTTGAAAAGTGAAAACCTTCTTGGTGTGATTGAACCAATAAATCACTACTCTGTACCTAATTATTTCTTAAGTGACTTTAACAAAGGTAAGTTTAACTGTTTATGTCATTGAAGTGACAAATGCATAGCAATAGCTATGTAATAAGTAATAATCACTGAATTTTGTTTTGCAGCTTTGGACATCATAAAGCGCATTAATAGCCCCAATCTAAAACTGATGTTGGATGTGTTTCATTTACAACAGATATGTGGAGATATATCTCACAGCATCACTAACTTTATGCCTTATGTTGGACATGTGCAGGTAAACTATTATTAATTTAAGCGAATAGAATAGTTCGAAATTGAAGATTTTAATCATAGTTTGTTCTTACATTTATTGGGAACTTCAATATTTGTAGTTATGTTCATTAGTCTTGACAATTACGTAGGCAAATTATATTGGTTATTCTATCTGTCATATATAAGAGATAGCCAACTTAAGAATGCATGTACTTTTCAATAGTAATAACATTTATTGTATATCATTTGCAGATTGCTCAAGTGCCAAACCGCAATGAACCGGATACTGAAGGAGATATAAACTACAAGTATGTTCTGAAACACTTGGAAAACAGTGGCTACAGTGATTGGATAGGCCTGGAGTACAAACCATTGAAAGGATCCAAAGAAGGCCTCACTTGGGTGAAGAACTATGGATTTAGTCTGTGATACTTAATATAAAAATGTTGAATACTTATTAAAATAAACATTAAAAATAATAGATTAATAATGCATACAAAATCTATTTATTTATATACAATCAAATGAAATGTCACAATTATAAAATAAATAACATGTAAATGATAACTGGTAATTGTTTGTGTTGTGTCATGAAAAGTAAAATGTTGATGATGTATTATACAAATGTTTTTTACTACTGTGGAAATAATGAATTAATACTAACTTAAGAATAATTGCTTGAATACTATGCGCCGTTAGTCTGGAACTGTTGCACCCAGTAGTGTGACTTAACTGCATCTAATGATAGTCTGTCTTTGCTTGAATGTCGCAGAAGCTGCAATAGAAAGAAAAGGTTAGATCTGTGGTTTAAAACTGAATTTAACTGAGTATAACAGTTAAGAACATTAAGTTGTACTAATAGTACAATTTAATTTTCTTAACTGTTATACAGTTCACAAAGCTCAGATATTACCCATCAATCAATTGGAATGAAAATTGTTTATTAATTATTTCTAACAGTGAATATTTTGTTCAGATAGTTGTTGGAACTTGTGATATCTATCTTTTTTAAAATTCATTAATGATATACATAAGTATGTAAAACAAAGTATAGTTTACTGACCTTTGAAATAAGATCTTTAGCACCTTCGGGAACATAGCTAGGATACACCATGTCTAGAGACAGAATCCTCGCATAAGTTTTGTCTTGACCTTCACTTTCAAACGGAGGCTTTCCCACAAGGAACTCGTACAACAGAACTCCAATGCACCAGTGATCCACTGACACATCATACACTTCACGCTTTATCATCTCTGGAGGCAAGTAGTCTAATGTACCGCACATGGTTTTACGTCTGTATGGGAAATAAACACAATTTTATTATTGTTCTTACAAAAGTAAATAGAATATCAATAAGTTTAAGTTATTGAATGTTTTAAAGGCCAACTGAATATTTGAGGCAACTTCATGAACATTATTACAATGGTACTACACTGGTAGTAAACAAATCAAATTGTTTTAAGACAACAATTTTGAATCTATGAAAGTTGAGATGCTTAAACATTGCATAAATTATGGCCAGCAGCAGGTTAAACTTCTTCTTCTTTTCGTGTTGATGGTAGATTGAGATAAATGGTAGAAGAAGAAGCAGGTTAAACAATGCTGCAGATAGGGAAACAAACATAATTTATTTAACTTGTAAGCATTGAGTATTATATAATATACAATCTCACCTTTCAGAAGGAGCATGCACTGACCAACCAAAGTCAGCAAGTTTGAGGTCTCCGCTGAATGCTACCAGAATGTTCTCTGGCTTGATATCCCTGTGTATTACATGGTGCTGGTGGCAGTATTCCACTGCGTCCGCCACCTTACATATACAGAATTAATATAGCCATATATACACAGTAACATTAAACAAATTTTAAACTTATTTGTACTATTTGCAGTATGTTCAATTTTAAAATATGTTATTTACCTGGTAGATGTATTTAGCAGCTTTTGCTTCTGGGAACCGACCCTTAGGTGAGTTTGTAAGGTGTTTATACAGCTCGCCACCAGCAGCGAACTCCACCACTAAGTAAATACGACGCTCATCGTGGAACCAAGTCAACAAACGTAAAATATTCGGATGCCTGGAAATTGGTAAAGAATGTTTTGTAAAATACACTATAATCGTAGAATTAGTCCTTTGTAAACAAAGGAAGGTTTACTTACTTTAGATGTGATTGAATTTCAATTTCTCGTAGAACTTGACGTTCACATTTTGATCGTACTATTTGAGATTTGAATAGGGTTTTAATCGCCACTAAAAACCCAGTTTTCTTTTCTTTAGCGACGTGAACATGTCCAAATTTACCTTGACCAAGAGCAGAACCAAGTTCGAAATCTCTTGGGGCCCATTTGTACCTGAAATATTGCGATTTAAAAATAAACAAACTGTTTACTCAAGCTTTTAAGTCTATTTTTAGGCATATTTTACTTACGAGGTTCCGTAAGCTTCGTGATTTATTATTTTAGTTTCCAATTCTAGCACTGCACTCTTCATGGCCATAATAAATTGTTTGCACTTATGTTGTTACGACAATCTTTTTTATTCGAAATACTCAACGAAACATCACTTTAATAAAGTCCGTAACATTCAGTAATGCTTAGAGTTCGTTAAGTTTTAAAATCCAGTGACACTTGTCAGCCTTGTCAGTTTTGATTTTAAATGACAGAAAGCAAAACGCTGCGTTCAATGTTATCCGTTAATGCTAAAGCATTTGGTAGTGTCTCATTTGCATAGATGTTTTGCGTATTTTATCTTTATAAAATACCGGATATTTTTATGAACGGGTCTTCCGTCATAATCATTTATGTGATTTAGTCTAAATTAATTATGGACAGTCTGTTCGGAAAGTAAATCTTTGTGGCTTAATGTTTTCATTGAATTTAATTATGAAAACGTTAAAATCATTACATTAAAGTATTTTGAAGACGTAATCTGAAAATATATCGTTAAGATAAATGTATAAATCCAGATTTAACAGTCTCACAGTTATAAAGCAACAGCGTTTTCTATCTTAAAAAAATATATTTTATTATCGAATGTATTAGTTGGACGTACCTATACGGGACGTATTGGGACGTATACAGCAACAGAACCAGAAAAGAAAAAAAAAACAACCCCGTTTATGGTTGGATGCTCGTGAAAGTTGGCAATCATTCGGCAATATTTATTGTCTATGCTGTAAGCCAACTATTATAAGCCATCATAAACGCGGGAAAGAAAACCGACTTGCAAACGAATATTTTTTTTACATAAAATGGATATTCTTTATACATATTATTCAAAATTAATATTTATGCATGTTTTTTGTACAAGTCTTTTTAAAGTTTCTTATCGATAGATTTTAGTAGATAAGTAAGTAATGTACCTATCTACTTGAATACCATAGGAGGTAAGTAGGACATTATATAATCGAAGGTAAGTAGGTACTTACCTATTTTAAAATTTTACTTACTTTAAAAACAAAATGATTTTCTGCAAAACACGTAAGTACACATAATATTTAAGCGTAAGTAAGTATCTTAAAATATAGGTAAGACCTAAAATGTAGGTTAATGTATGTACTTTCATATCAAGCCTATCCAGCCCATCCTTACAAAAAATGATTTTAAATGTTTTTCCTTCTTACAATTTTGTTGATCATAACTTCTTTAAATGCAACATATGGTTTTCAATCATGATGAAAGCTCATAAAATACATTTTCTTTTACCTGTGTAATGTGCAACTCGTTATTTACCATCTAAGTACATTGATGATTATGTTCTGCAATAGACTTTTTTTATTTTACTTAAATATCTCTCTCTCTTTTATAAATAGGTAAGCATTCGAGCTGAGCGGCTACACAAATTCGACGCCTTTCGAAAGAAAGACTAGACTGAACTAGCCATGAACTCTGCTACTTCTATTTTCTATCAACCAAGTAAGTAATACCTATAAAAAAATATAAATATACCTACACTACTTTGTATGCCAAAACATTACATAAAATCATATATTCCGTTCCAAAAACATTCATATCCTCCACATAAAATTATGAACGCTTAAAAAAAGAAAATTCCCTGAAAACCTCGTCGTTGTAATTATGATGCTCAAGTGAAGTTAAAGGATGTACTTAGTTGCGAAGAGGAGGTTAGTGCAGCGTGGGTGCGTTGTTGTGAAAACACTCGTTCGAGGCAAGGGAGACGGGAGCGGCGCGGCACGCGGCTCGCGGGCGCTCCCTAACCCACCCCAACCTTAACGAGCTCAACCCCTATTGCTAGCTCTGTTTATCTCTGAAGTCAACGATGCATTAAGTCATAAAAATAAATTAAATATATCTTTGTAAATACCGTTGATATCTTCATATCTGTTGAAGTGCTACAATGAGGAAGATTTAGTTCCTACTAAAACTATTTTTAAAGTTCATTTAGTTTCTCAGGAAACTAGTCAATTGCTTATTGGATTGTATCTTAATAATAGTTCTACTTAAAAATAAATTCAGGCTTTGGTTAACAATTAACAACATGAGATCTTTATTTTTTCCGAGTTATTTCTGTGATAAGTAACGAAAAAGCCCACTGTGAAAAGCAATACGCTGTCGATAAATGTAACAAGATCAGATCATGCTATAAGTTAACATAAAACAAACAAAATGCGCAGTATGCCGCGCACGGAGAGTTTTCAAACCACCCCGGTACCGATGCCGGTGGCGGGAAAACGTGGAAAACGCGCGCATGGGGTGGCGGTCGGCGCTCATTCCGTGGTGAGGCGCCGCGCCGCTCAATCGATACACCGCTTTTGTACAACAAAATCAACAATTTAACTAGCAAATATTATAAATGATATCCAACAGTTCCATACGATAATAGGTAGTGTGGTTGTTACTTATTGTGCTTGTGATTTCGTTTATCTAAGATGTTTTATGTACCGTAAACAAGTGCGACGCAAAACCGCTTCAGTGTAGGTAAGTGTAATAATTATTGGCACGTAGAGATGACCTAGTTATCGCCATCGTGCAAGACCTATGCCTGTATCATATTTTTGGGTAGTCAAACCACAAAGGCTTACAGTAATTCAGCAATAAACGTATCATCTTATTAAAAATTCCTTCGTTTCCTTTTTTTCGGTTTAGTTTTTATTAAATAAAATGTACGACAAGTATATATATATGTCTAAATAAAATAGTGCTTAGGTATAGCAATACGGAACATAAAGAAATAAGAAGGATTCGAAGGCGTATAGATGTTTACGTACTATTTGTTTTGATGACGCGCATTTTCCACCCTTCGCTTAAATACTTACTTACTGATTTTTCAAATGCGTAGCCTGAAATTTCTTGTAAGTATCTACTTACTGAAAATTGTTGTTTATCAATGATACATTGAGAAGATGAAAATCTGAAACGTAACCCTGTATCAATGGATTTTCCTATGCGGATTTACTATCCTCTTGGACAATCAACGTAGTCGTGTCCGTAGGCCATAATGTCCCCTCGAAATAGGCTCTGAAGCGTGAGTGTCATTGACCGTGAGTCTGTGGCACGGTGCCACTGCCACCCTCGTCTCGACGCGTGCCAAAATTGTTCTTAGGGGCGAGGGATGCGATGCTAACTTAAATTGACTAGTTTTCGGATTTACAATTACCGTTTTATCTAACTTTTGTACTTTTGAATTCTACAAGGGGCTTACTCATTTGATCGTGAACTTGAATGATACAATGTAATATTGGTGTAGAATAACAATGATACATTTAGTTTAGTCAACCCCGTACGAGAAATAATACATGAATCGTCTTCCTGGAGCTAGCCAAAATGACACATTAGTCATCATTAAAACTTAAACAGAATAAGGCATTCAAGTAAAAAATAATAAGAATTAGTTAAACAAATAAGTTCGGGCCGGAAAATTTCCAAAACTTTATGTAATCGCGATTGTATCTTGCATTGCTTAAATATAAAACAAGTATTTTTCACGTAACGAGTAGAAAAACAAGCTACCATATAAAAGGTAGCCAGAAATACTTAATTTAATACCAACATTGTTTCGTCTGGTTAATTTACTTTCGATCTGAAATAAGCTCGCTGATTAAATCACTTACATTTTCCTTTCACTCTTAATAATAGTTCGTTTATTTTAACATATGAGACTGGTTCATGAATGGTCGAAAGTCAGCGTGCGGCCCTTTGTGGAAAGCTGAACCGACAGTAACCAGTCAAACATCGATAGGCCGCAGTGTGACGACCACGAGAGGAAAGCTTGCGTAGAGTGACCATTACTACTGGCAGATTGGTGAAAGGCAGGAAAACTTAACTTTATAGATCCCAACTATGTTAATGGGCTGTAAATGACAGTTTTATAACGACGACACAGATTTGTATGCACTCATCATGCAATTAGCTTTCATTTATATAGTGTATGATTAGACAGTAGATGCTAATTTAGTCGTGTTGGTAATGTTTGGATTATAATTTTCAATTATAACTGATGATAAAGTAAATTAGCATACATATATTATATTCGTCAGATTGTCTTTGCAGCATCAGATGTTGATATTGGCGTACCTATTAGCAGAGCAAGTCTCAGTAAAATCACATCAATGGTGTCCATAGTTTGAAGGTACTTGAGTAAAGTACCGCTAACTGTTCGGTAGGGACACTTTCACTGTCTGGTCGCGGCACCCGCCCGGTCATCTGATAACTGATAGTTTTGACACGAATACTATAAGTACTTACGCGTGTAATTGGCGTTACTTATCAGTCATGCGTCTTAATCCGGTAATTATTGGTACTAACAAATGGAAGGTGATTTTAAGGAAAAGGCTTTTTGGTCAGATTACTTGTTATATAATTCGAAAAGTTGATTGTTTTGGCTTTCAGCCAGTAAGAGTCCCGTTTGATCTCCACGTGGGACGTTTTACGATATTTGTATGGCCTACAAATGTCTGTGAAAAGTTGGCTGTGTGAGAACTGTTAGAATACACAAGATGCAGGGGAAAGATATTTACGAAGCATCTGTTAACAAAAGGATATAAACTTATGTTTGTTGTTTTGTATTGGAGGACAATTTGTCACAAAAACGTTTAAAAGATTTTAGTTTTGTTTATTTTGTAGATAGTATAAGACAGTTCTATTTCCGTTCAAGAAATGCTACCAAGGGGTGATTCCCGTGGAATTACAAAAGAAAGTTACGCTAGGGGAGAAATGTCATACATGATGAAAGCCAGTATATTTACATAAGAAAGACATTGCTTCCTACTTACATATTTTTTGTGATTATATCATTATTTTCTTCATATAATCTTGGTTGTTATTACTACTTTACATTGTGCCATTGAGGCATAGAAAGTAACCAGTTTTCGCCTTTCTTACAAGTTACGTATGATAAGTAGCTTTAACGCCATACACATTTTCATTTGAATATAAATTTCTTCATAGGAAAGTTTACCTCAAGTATGTCTTAAGTTCCTAAGTTTCACTAAACAAATATTTATATTTACAAAGGGATTCACATTTCATTTATAGCCATATGTCGAAATGTTAACTAGATAAAATATTTAATCACTTCCACTAATTCCGATTGAAAAATATAAATAAAATTTTCATAAGATCGGTCTAATCTATATTTTAGTAGGTGAATAACAGAATAATTAATGTTTGAATGGTTTATATGCGGTTGTAAGTTAGATAAAGCTCACATAAATTACAAAATGTGCAGTATAGGAAGGGGTACCGGAATCAAACATACCTGCCTCTCTCTGTATAAGGATTTACGAGTTCTTAAGTATTAACTTCAAATAACATATATGTGCCTAGCAATTTGGAGAATCGTTCGTTATTATACGAAGGTAATTGTAAGTTACGTTTTTGTAACTATGAATAGGTTAATTGAGACCTTGATGACGGTTGAAATGGATCAAAGCGAGTCGGTCGGCGACCGCTACATCGTCTATTGTAAATTACTTAGTGTCCCACTATTCTGTGTTCATAGCCCATGTTATAACGTGGCATACATTACATACAAACGTATAGTATTACGGAAGCACTAGCGTGATTTAAAATATAGGTTTACTTATAAAATATGTCAATTTTAAAGTGTAAAAATTATATAATGTTGTGCTGATGCAAGAGAAATTTTATAATTATACAATTAAGTAATTTTTGACTGGTAAAATTAAAGTAAAAAACAAGCAATATATTCTCGATGGCAATTAATTTGACTTAATTGATTGCAATTTTGATGCGGCTATACATATGTAAAGTCTTGTAAGTTATGTATTTTTTTTTTACATAAACACGAACATTGAATAAAACTACTTTTTACGGATTTTTTCGCGGTTTTAATTTTAGATTTTGGTCCCGACGTTTCGACACCTTTGCAGGTATCATGGTCACGGGCAGACCGACCGATCACGAAAACCGCGAAAAAATCCGTAAAAAGTAGTTTTATTCAATGTCTAACATTCGCGTAAACCTAAGAAACCAATATAAACACGAACTCTATTTTCAAATCAAAGTTGCAATAATATATTTAATAGATTTCAGCGTCTTATAAATTGTAAGTTCGCACACGAAAAGTACCTGCGTATACGTATCAGATAACCAGCTTAGTCTTAGCGCAAAAAAGGCTGACCTAAATACCTCGAACAGGTAATGCAGTTGTCTATAAAAGCTTTAAAATATTTGGGTTGTATACCCAGCGCTCATAATTTTGTAGTAAATATAAATGAAATGACTATGTACCGTTATGTTGCCGCAACCTGTTCGATTCTCAGATATTTTTGCGGTTGATCAGAACGTTCGAGCGTCTCGTAGGAATTCTGTTGATCCAAAGATAACATTACTTTGTTTATTGCTTTAAGGTATAGTTTAGTACTTAGTAGTAAAAACGATTTGTACATAAACTGTAAAGAGATGCAATGTACAACGGTAATATAATATGTTTAGTTCTGTGTTTTGTGCGTATCGTGACATTCTAGTGATTTTTTGAACACGTACAATAGGTATATGGCTGCAGGTTCACACAATAAGAGTGTTATCAGAAAAATAAAGAGAGTACATTTTGACAGCGAAGTTGGTATATTACTGTTTAAAAAAACGAGGACCTTCACGTGTAATTAAAAAAATAGATAAATAATTGAAGAAATGGTTAGCAACTTGAATTATGTCAATAAATTTATATTATTTTATTGTGGTCGGCTATAATTTTTTTTTCTATCAATCTTAAGATATTAAGTACTTACAGCTGTGTCTATCTTTTAATCTTGGAAATGTTTGTATGAATAGACGAACGAATCTTGTTTATAGTAAGTAGTCTTATTCCGAAACACGAATCGTGATGAAAATGTGTTTAACTATCTTAAATAGAAATTGGATTTTCTGGGCATTAAATAGATTAGATTTATAATCACAAACCATTCTTTTGTTTAGGCGTAATAGTTTTAATATTGTCATTTGCACGATATCATAAAACACCGACACCTATAATTTCACTTTCATCTCATTTCATCACAGTGTTCACGACCTTATCAAGTCTAATTGGCACTTTTCTCTTTCCAGAGATTACCTTCACAAAATTGTTAGGCGTCGCTACCGCCGGATTGTTTTCGTTGTGGACGTTTGTAAGTGAAATTAGATGGGGCGGTAGACGGAAATTACTGAAAATACAAGATGGCGACGGCAGCCCCTGCGGCGTCGTGCATGAGCACCGACCATGGGTGCGTCATGTTCGACTGCCTGGTGCACATCTGGGAATGGTGAGTATCACTTATTTAATACATTGTTTAGTTCAAGACATCATTGACAAATAATTGGAATTTACATAAAAGTGTGTAAAGATAATAGGTTTAATATAATAGTATTTAACAGAAAGGTAACTTAATTATAAAAGTTAGTGTATCTAATTTATACATTAAAGTTATGAGGTAAATGAAAAGCCAAAGGGATGAAATCTTATAGAACAGATTTATCAGATGATGTATGAAATCGTCAAGAAGTTAATGCAGTGTAAGAACATAATTTAAAATTTACTACCACTTAATAAGCCAATATTTAGGTTTATTTACTTTCCCTGTAATCCATAGTTATTGAATGCTTTAGTGTCAAAACATGTTTTTAAAGAAGTATTAGATGGGACTTATCAAATATTTATGAATGAAAAGCCACCTGGCAATAATATTTGACTTCTTAACTCTGTTTCAAACAATGGCAATATTATCATAATATTATAGCAGACGTATGTTCAATTATACCTACTGCTCATTGTTTAATTCAAAATCTACCAAAACTACGCTATTTCCTCCTCATAATTATCTGGATTCTGGTAAACAACTGGAATCTATGCTGCATAATACTCAAAGCAATTCGACCTAACGAACAAAAATATAATACCAATATATTTTCTATGGAAACAAAAACCATAAAACAGCTGGGCAACTTGGTGCCTACTCTAGTCAGTTGAATGTAGCTACAATTTAAATTTCCTTATGACCTATTTACCCATTCATTACACTCTGTTGATCAAAGAGAGGAAGGAATACCAATTCAGACGATGACGTACTGCCAGAAGCTTAAATAGGCAGAAGTTTCAACAATAATGCCCGTAATAATAATATAATTAAACTTTCATTATATTTTTCACTGCTTTCTAGAAATAACACACTTATTTCATAAACATTTAATGTTCCTTTCTTAAACTGCTATGTAGGGAGTTCTTCGTAGAGGTCTTATTAAGAAATTATAGCATCCGGTTGAAAGATGTGGAAATGGCTGTTAATGGGCACTAAACATAGCTTTAAAACTATGCGGTTTCTTGGAAAAAGTTATTTTACTAAAGCTCGGTAACATTGTTTTAACATGATACTTAACAATATATCAAACCCACTCAAAGAAAATATTCATTTTCAAATATTAAGCAAAGTAAATGTGTTTGTCATGGTTATCGGCACTTTTCATTTGTATCTATGACTTCACTGGCGTATGTTACGTACTGCAAATGGGGATTGAAAGTGGTTAAGAACGTGAGACTTACATAAAGTTGAAATGCCATATCATTTCCTTTTATGGCTAAATTCCAGTATAACGTTTTTCGAAAATGCCCCAAATGGTTTAAAAAGTTCCTACACTACGCACTACAATATAAAAGTCGAATAAAAAATTTAAGACAGTTAGCTATATGTTTAAAACTTCTTTCAAATTGTAAAGAAAAGCCTTACTTTTAGAAGCTTTATGTTCGAAATACTCAGACGTACATATCGATCGCAGTCGTAACTTCCCGGCACAGATAAAGCAAAGTGACCGCCGCTGTCTCTTCGCGCTATGAAATATTAAAGTGGTAGAGTGGTAGCTCCACTGTGTTGTGGCTGTGAAGCTAGTGTCAGCTGTCTAGCTCTCGTTTACCCAGTACTTGTGCCACGCGAACTGTCGCCTGTCACGCTTCATTTACCACAAAGCCACGGCTTTGAACTGCGCAGCTCGAAATTCACATCACACAAATTCTTTTCGTTTGTTTCGGCTCTGTTATTTTAATTACGTTTGTAAAGTAAACTTTAATTTCAGTTGAAATATGAACTAAACATTTGAAAGGTAGAATGAATTTTCATAATGAAATGAAAATATTTGCTTACCTTCGTTATGAAAACTTCAACGTGATTTTCTTTCAGGCTCCGTTAGCTTTGAAACATTGAAACATGAACTGAAAATGAATATTAATTTATTAAAAAAATTGCTTTAAAGTTTTTAAAAGTATGTAGGAAAGCTACTTATAGAGTATATGTTATTCAGGTTTACGTGTTAGGTTTAATCGCCTGAATTTTCAGATAGATTCATTCTGATTTTTAAATTACATTGTCTATATAACTAAATAGTTTCTGTACCCATTTGCTTAGAGTTGCAGTCAGTTCGAAAATTAAAAAAAAACGAGCTCAGTAAGAGTATTTCCGCATTTCCATTGTCCATTAGCTCCATGGTGTAGCTGTCTAACTTCAGCGTCAGCTCGGATACCGGATAATGAAAAGTCTAGACGTATTGTTCGGAAATAGCAGAAGTTTGCGTAGGCATCGTGTGCTATAGACATTATATGTAGTCATTACATAGTCTGCAAGTATGACTGTAGACCTAACTCTTGTGTTATGCGTAGTTCGCACATTATACTCGGTTTTAGTCTGGTGGGGTAAAAAAAGAGTAGTAGTTTATTTGTAGTTTTTTTTAGAAAATACATGATATTTTTATCAGTGTAGTTATGTTGTGGCAGCATGGATATAGTGAATAAAGTAATTTACCTTGTTATATTCTTAGTTGACACTAAGGTTACACTATCTTGTCAAAATTAATATTTTAACCACAAAAGATTGTATACCCCAAGTATTTACTAGAATTTAGGTAATCTTTCGCTACTACAAAAATACTAAGAAAGAAAATATTAAATAAATGGAGTTTAAGGTTTCTTACTGAAAGGTTTAGTTTCTCCGCCGAGACTACCAATTCCCAAAGGTGGTCCGGACGTTAAGCAGACGTCAATTTACTTACGTTACGAGCGCTCCTTTTAGGCATCCTAATAGAAATTCCGACTAATCTGTCAGGCTCACAGAGACATATAATTGACAAGATAGAATCTTTAATCTTGGATCTTTGCAGAATGAAATGGAGATACAAACAAATTCTATTAGGTATATATCGCTCGGGTATCGAGACGCTGATTGACATCTTATACCTCCGGGGGATGGATTTAACTGTTATTGATATCAAGCCGATTCTTGAATCGAGGTTTACAGTTACTAAGAAGGCATAATCCTTTATCTTTGTGTTTTAAAATCTGCGCCAGTAAACATATTATTTGATCCGACCTATCATTTAATCTAAAATTAATCTCTCTTAGCTCTTCTAAGTAAAATTTATAATATGTTTCACAAGGAGTATGTGCTTTGTTCTGAATAAATAGCAACTTAATATAATCGTGAGACTTTAAAGTCATGTGCGTACAAAACTTTATTTGCGATAATGGTTAACACTATTACAAAACACAGTGCCTATGCTTGATTCAATCACGTCAAGCTATTAAATACCAGTTTTTAAATATGTCATTAACGTTGTGCAAATACATTTAACCTGATTCGTTCATTTCCTTCGTTAATTGCGCAAAACGGGTCTATTTCAACGCGATCATGGCGTTTTTAATACCGCATTTCTACTGCAGTGAACCTCGATCTAATCTTAGCGCAAACGTTGCTTTTGGCAAGAAAAGTGGGTTTGAGTTTCGCATCGATCCGGTCTCACCACTCAACCCGACAATTCCAGGCTGTAATGTCGCCATAATATAAACCGCGATTGAAATTTCATGTTATGTCGATTGCCCTTTCCATTATTGGTAATAACGCCTGCAAAGTATTTTGCGTTTTTAAATAGAGGATTGTAGCTACAAAATCTTAATGGTTCCAAAATTTTCTTGATGTTTATATATAGTTTTCTGCGTTTCAAGTTACATAAAATTTCATTTTTGTCGCTCTACTTTTATTTAAATGTACTTTTCGAAAGTATTTTGTATTATATTTTTGAAGTACATTGCTGGCACGGCAACGTCATTAATATTTCATTATGTTGTATTGTGGACATAATATGAATTAGGAACGTACTACTTGACACAAATAGAAGTCATTATGGAAATTGTCGGACTGGATCAATATAGAAATTAAATATTTATGCTTCGTCCTTCGAATGGATACAAATTGTCGGAAATTGAGAACACGGCGATCGCAGCCACATTAATGAAGTTATTTTGGAGACTGGATCAAGTTGAACCTGCTAAGACCTTACATTTACTAACGTCCTCCATAAAAACGTGCCTGTCTTGTGAGAAACGCAATATAATATAAAATCCCAACTTTAACGTGCTATGTAAGATGGCTATGAATTCCAGTTTTAAGGTCAAAGTTTGTTGAAAAAGGTAAATAATAAAGGCCTTCATCGTCAAACCCTTGTTTAGATCGTTTTTATCAAATGTATCTGATCTATCTATATATTATGTGAAGATCGAATGATCGATGGAAGTCTTATAGTTTGGTTTTATCTGATGTAGTATACATATCACAAAATACTTTTTGTTGAAACTGGTTAGTAAAGCGAGCAAGCAGGGTTATTTATGTAATAGATAGACAAGGAACTGTGAATAAATGTAGAACTATCGAGGTTGTAACTTAAATTGTCTGTGATTCAGAATGAACCGATAAGCAGTTCATTTTGATATCATAGACAAGTAGGCAACCAACTATTGTGATGGCCACAATAGTATAACTTCATTCTGACTGAAGACATTGTTAGGGATCTAACAATTTCTTCACTAGTGGCCATTTGCGAGCTCATAACATTTATCTGACGTGTCAGTTACGCTCTGATGTGAAGAGGATTATCTTGTGAACAGTGTGTGTACATACTACCACGATTTGCAATCGTAATAAGGGTATTATACGATATCATCAATATTAAAGTTGGACACCTCAATGACGAATCTGACGGCACGCCGCAACCCACAAAAGCTTGCTCTGATGCATATATAATCGATATGTTGGCATGAGTCGTACCGTGAACAATCCAAGTAAGGCCATTACTATTCATCGTGTAAAGGGGTCAGTCGTTGGTTTGATTTCCATTGGCTTATGGGTCTAATACCATGCAGATCACGTGGTGACATCTGGCGAAAATTGGGGTTTCGCCGAAGCACACAATCCATTCACTAAACTCACATTCGACATTAATAAATATGGCAAATGAATGCGTAAAGGATGTCTTTCAGGATAGTCTTTAATTGAAACTTGAAATGCTCCAAATTCTGAATAATGGTGTATGTCTGACCATAACTTGTCTTTCTTGTGCATTCAACAAAAAAAATTCCTCAAAGTATCTCTTTTACTTTAATAAAAAGCTTGTAATGACGAATTTTATGCAGGTCGACTTTTTAAGCAAATCATTTATATACGACTATTTTCCGCAGTAATTTGTTTTATGTAAAAATGTGTAGAAATGGAAAGTATTCACTTTCTCCATTACTTGTAACTTTTGTATTAACTCAGTACTGCAGATTCCATGATAAATTTTCAAAATATTTAAAATCATAAATTTGACTTTATATTACAATGTATTTACGTTATATTATAACGTAAGATATACTTATATTACTGGTATTTGTTATAGTTCCTAGAAAAGCATGTTAATGAATGTATCAATGTTTCCTATATGAGTACATTTTATTATGGTTCGATTAGCAGGTAGCTAATTCATTTAAAAGCGATAATTAACAACACAAAGTGGCAAGAAAGAAATTAAAGCTCTCGAACTCTTCTCGTCCAATGACACAGTTTACATAGTTTTTTTATAAGACTGAAAAAGCTATTGATTGTGTATTGTAATAGTAGTCTGAACTAAGTATTAAACAAAACAAAATATACCTTTTAACTTGCCCTTGAAGGCAGGATAAAGAACATGGTGCAGATGAATTGATAGTACTTAAATCCGATATTTTTGAATGAGGACCGATACTAATGAAGTTAAAACGATTTACAACAATAAAACGTGCCGCCAAACAAAAAGTTTTTGCACAAATATTTTTTTAAGTCCATGTTTTTTTATTTATGAAACACGTTTTCGTTAAATCGTAATTAGTGCGTTAAAAAAAGAATAATAGGAAGACAGTTTAAAAATAACGTGATACAATGGAGATTCGCGGCAGGTGTAACGAAAGTGTGTCGATATCGAATAGATTTTCACTTGTTTTGGGAAACAATGCCACGTCTGTCGGAGCTCATGCGCCGCACAGCTAATTGGTAAAAGTGAAGCTTTTCTTTGTCCGGCAAGAAAGGCAAATAGACGAGTACTCGCGTTCTTGTATTTTGAATCATAGCATTACAGTACAACCGACCACCTCGTTGCCCTACGGTTTGCACAACGAATTGGTGTTTATTGACGCACTGGAACGTGATTATTGAATTAACAAATTTAGCGCTTATTTTGTTTCTATTTATGTTCTTGTATTAGAAAGTGCTCAAGCTCTATTGTGATGCGGTGGGAAAATTTCAAATTAACTGCTGAATTAAACTAATCATAAAGTAAAGGCTGGGACCGGTTTGTTATTATTAACAGTAGACGCATTAAAATCTCTCGTTTCACTTATGTAGCTCGTCGTGACCGTTAACGAACCCAGTATTCAAATTTAATTTATTAGCATTTTCTTTCCGAACTGTAACCCTTTATACATATAGAGCCTTCGACACAAATCTCCGTCTTTTTCACTCTACAGGAATTCAAATTACCTTATTGGCACGCAGTCGGACACAGGTAAAACCAGTATTATACGGTAAAAATGTAGACACACAACTTTGTAAGTTATTTAATTTGTTTGCAGGACAGTTTTCATTAGTTGCTTTATAGATGTACTAGTGATGACGTCTATAGCTATCTCTGTCTATCATATGCGTCGTCCGTAGCACTGTCTCGTGGTCCTCCTCCCACTCAATGTGGTGGTTGCCGCGATGCTAGTACGTTACTACTCCAACAGTCGACGGCGGACGGCCGCGAGCGTTCTCCGATATAATCACAAATCGAAATAAATTTTATTTCAAATGCGATAAAACAAAACAATAAAAGTGATAATCATAAATGAAAAATAGTCGACGAATATAAACAAGATCCAACAGAATTCAAAACAAACTGGTGATTAGCAGTAAAGGGAAAATATCAGTTAATTAAAGTTTTTGTGTTTAGTGTAGTGTCCGTAGTGTTTCCATAACTAAAGTGTTATTCAAAAGATTGCAGTAAATGAAGAAATATATCCTCCGAGGCAGAAGAGTGTTTGATGCCGCTAGCAAATAAGGTACGCTAAACCGGATACTGTACAAGTTACTAGACAGTCGTTCGACTAGTTTAGTATAATTATAGTCAGTATAATAATAAGAGGCTCTAGAAAAAAGATTTTGAACTTTTTACTTTTGTTAAGCCTTCGAAGAGCCGCCCGAGATGGCTTAAATGCATCTTATGTTCAGTCACGCGACGTTTAAATATTTGTAGATGAGATAAACACGGGCGGTTGAGTGTGTTGCACGCTATCGCCGCCACCGGCCACCCTAAGGTGCCGCCAGGTGGTGGTGCCTACGGCCTACAGGTGGACTCGGCTCACTAACACGTTTGTCTTTTTAATTACACCTCTCAGTTCAAACGAGTGAGAGATCCACTGCAGATGGTACCGACGAACGCAGTTAAATTTAAACGTCTTATCTTTTATCTGAGTGTTCTCTTTATTTAATTACCCAAGCTGGAAATAAATAGCAGTTCTTTAATATATTTAGGATGACCTACTTTTTGGCTGCAATGTATCAAAGGTTATCGTTATGTTTTATTTGTCAGGAAGTATTATTAATAAACAAACTTTCGCAGCACAAAATTAAATACATATATGTATTTTATGTTCGTATTGTTATTATATCTTATTACGATTAGATCCGTCTTATCATATTATATTTAGTACTGAAAAGTGGTTAAAAAGTAACCACTCCTTTTCGTATAAATAGGTAAATCAATGAAGGTTTATTAAAACGCTGCAACGGTTTCAACCATTCAATCTACTATTTAAATCAATAGATATAGGTACCTGCTGTTATTTTTTTGGTTATACCAACCGTCACTAAAAAGTTGTATGGTTCATATTTTTTGCATCATTGTACATGCCTAGCTACATGAAAGGTTTAGAAACTCGTGTTTAAATTTTCTATGAGTCATTGTATGACGTGATAATTCAGCTGCTATAACATGTAGGTAAAACAAATATCAAAAAATTTGGGCACATCAAATCAAATATGGCGGGGGCTATGTGTCATCGACTGTACTGTAGGTACTTACACTTCTAATATTCGTCGTCTCAGGGGCCTTTCCTAGCGTCATTTGTCTTTGAAGCAGGTAGCTTTACAGACCTTCGTAAGCGAAGTTTTTTGTCCTCAGACCTTTGTTCTGCGGAATTGAATGGCGGCGAGAAGTTCAACGTCATAAGATTTGTTTGAGAAGCACTTGTTACTAGGAGTTCTTTGTAATATTTGTGCCCAGTGACGTTATATTTTTATGACGGTTAGAACGCGTTTAGGAATTTGGCAAGTTCGCTTATTATTCACTTTCGCACAGGATGTCTGGCTGAGACTGAAAAGATTGTTGATCAATTGGATATAAAGGCTTATTTCATATGAGTGGTTAAACGAATTTAAATCAAATCCTACCGAATAATCAAGTTCGAGAATTATTCGTTATTCATATTGCACACGAATATCATACTAAGATCCTTATATAATATGATTCATCTGTGAACTATGATATAGGAGAGTTGACAATAGTTTACATGATTCAAATACTCAGTTACAGAAAATACTTTTTCATTATAAGACCATCCCAATAAATCCCATAAGTGACGAATAAAAAAGTAACTTTTAATCGTGGCTGGACAACATTGTACCTATGGGGCACAAAATACCAAAAGTAATTTAGGTACCGTCAAGGCAATTTGCAGACCCATATCACATTTTTTGTAAGATGTATCCTGTGGGTACCTGCTTTGATTAAACTCAAAGCACACGATTTTAAAGTGTAAAATAATGAGAATGAATCCCAAAGATGACATGTGAACCTTTAAAATTGTTACGAATGTTTGATAAAAACGACTGCCATACCTACGATGTATTATAGCTATTTCATGATTTATTTGTGTATTCTGTGAAGATCACAAGAATCCACTATCATCCGTTGTAGAATCGCATCCGCTAGCCAATGTGAGTTAGACATCCCGCCAGATTAAAGCGAAGAGAATAGATTAATTTTTATTACCTTGAAGAATTACAATAAGCCTTAAAATACAAAATTCTCTAGCAAGCTGTGTACGGCATGAATTCCTTATTTCATTGGGTTGTCTTCACCACCCCTGCAATTCAAATGCTGCAAATCAAATAATTTTTAATAAGAATGATACTTTGAATAAACTTTTGATGAAGCAATTTGACGTCTTTGCGGGATTCATGGAAGTTCCTTTCATGATGGATTTTAATCAAGTAATATGTAGGAGAGGCATTAGTAGGCACTTCCGTGGCACAGCTGAGTTATGGTATGGTTGTATGGTAGTAGTCGGTCCCCCTCCCCACCCGCGTCTCACCCATCCCGCAGGGTGAGTGCCCGGCGCGCGCGCCCGCACACCGCCATCCACAACGATCAACGTTCAACAAAAAACTTTCTTTCCCTTTCCAGATTTGTTGAGTTTGTTCCGAACATCCAATAATTGTTTGAGGGTCCTCTAAGGTATCAATTTGAGTAATGATACAAATTAGCCGGAAATGGAATAATTGACTTGCCCTTGTCTGTCTTTATACCCTCCTTGTGTTTTGTTTTTGATGCACGGAACAGATTACCATAGAGCATCGCGTGCAGAATCTGCAGATGGACAGGCTTAACATCTGTTCTACCAAATATTATAACTTTGATTTATGATGCATTTCAATACTTCAATATAGGTAGAACATCATGCCGCAGACTATTTCGATTATTTTGATGTCTCAAAGCGGAAATTGGAAATAATATTTAGCGGTTTCTTCTCCAGTGAACATGGGCAAAATGTTTTCTGTATACGGACGAATGATTTTTAATCCAATTATTTGCAAAAACTGCCATACTCTGTTCTATATTATTGGGTGTAAGGTCGCTCTAAAAGCAATCTGGTCTTCGACATTTAACCGATGGCACATTGCGCAGAATATTGCGAAGCGTGAAAGGAACATTGGAATGCAGCGGACGTTCTATCGAACCTTTACAATCTTAAACGAAATCTCTACCGTTTAACTCATGCCTTTAGAAATATAAAATGCATTGACGTTAAACCTCATGTTCAATACAGACCTAATTGTGGCTTCATTGCTCTACCGTAATAGAAGCAAATAATAATTATGAGAAAATTCTAATTTTAATGTCATTTTAGGTCCCTCTTTTACACGCTTAGGTTTATTTTACTGTTTACATTAACGATTTTATTACCAGCGAACGGTTTTTTTTTTATAAAAATAAAATAGTAGGTTTGCTTTCTGTTACAAAGAGAACTGATGAATGTTATCGTGGTATGCTTTTGTATTATCTATAAAGTTTATGTAATACTAATTTCAAGATAGCAATCAATCTAAAACTCTTTACCTAACCATGTATGTAACCGAGTCTATTGCAACTATTGCAAGTTACATACATGGCATAAATAATAGTTTATCGCTGCTCTTATAATTGTGGAACTGGTTTATATTTATTTATATTCTTGCTACACGACATTGACCATTCCATGCCTCCATACAATTCTTAGAAACGCACATAAGCCTGATATTCCTTGAATAATATAAAGGTACTTATAATAATATGAATTATCTTCCATAACACTTTTATGTAGTTTTTTGAGTTTGGTCATTGATATGCCAGAAACACTACTTTATTTTCCTTATTTGTTTTTTTTTAATCAACGGTTTATACCATTTAAAAGTATAAAAAACATTTTCTTGACATATACGTAACTTTTGCACATCGTTTCGTATGCACGAAAGTTTACGAGGTTTGAAGAAGAATATGTTCTGAAGAATATTGTGCATTAATATGGTATGCAGTTAGGTGACCGGTCGATAGGTACTGCAGGCGGCGGCGTAGTTACGTAACACCTGCGACTCAGAGGGCCTCAACCGTTTATCTTGAGAGTATAGTTACCACGTTTGCCTCACACCCACCAAGCAAGGCTGTTTACCTTATAAACTAGGCCCCTTATATTGAACCTGTTAAAACACACATGTATGACGGAGCTTTGGAGATAAGGATTCAGTCTAAACATACAAATTTGTTCAAAGAGCTATTTCAAAATGTTTTGTATGGCAGCGTAGAATCTAGAAAATTACTGGTAATTTTTATTTAAAGCCCCTTGAAAAGAATTCTGTTGAAAAATAAATTTATTTACTCTTTTCTCCCAAAGCTTTGCTTCGCTACGCTAACATTCGCCAGCTAAATCCAGGGGAATTTAACATACAGTTGCGATAAGTCGGAACTTTGGCTAGCTTAATCCATTCTTCTGCATTTATGTTAAACTTTAAAACGGTAATGCCAAAGGTTATGTTAAAGTTGTTTTAAACATTATAGACGCAGAGCTTAATCCTGACCTGCAATCGTTCATTTGGGTAAAGCCTCTTAAGAATTCAGCGGTGTTAAGTTTCGTGGAAAGAGCGGCAAGGGTCGCGTTACCTATAATAAAGAGTACGTAATGGCTGTTAGCTTACGTTTATGTTATGAAATGTTTTGTTATGATAACGTGCTGGTATGCCGACGCTTAACCAGACCGTCTACCTAAACTTTATGACTTATTAAAATTAATTAGCGAATTAACCTTCAGTACTTAATGTAGTTCTTAAGTTGGGTAGTAAGCTTTGTAATAGTTTATTAGTATTTTACATAAAGTCCATATCCATGACATATGTAATTTAAGTCTTACATTAGCTGTAGACCTAAGTATTTATAAATGTTTACTAAAGGTGTTGTGTTTTACCTACAGAGGTTAACAATACAAGGCCATTTTATGTATTTACTAATTTTGTAAGCCAGCTAAACAAATACAAGATCTTCTTATTTCTTAAAAAATATCCCAGTTATTATTATTTTATATAAATTGTAGAGACGGTAAGATCAGGAATCAAAATACAATTACTTTCTTAAACACCACTTAACTTTAATATGTGTAAATCTTCACGCTACCGACTAATGTTTTTATAGCTCTATTATATCTGCATACATACATTGACCTAAGGCAGATAGAACACGTCTATTGCGAAATTACCTTTTTAATCGAGGATTCTTTTTTATCAGAATTTGGTGCCCTCTACTATTCCTTTAATAAACCTTTATGGTGTAGATAGAGCACACACGACTACCTACCATTACTATTACGCGACGTACCCAGTGTGACAATGACTTTCATCTCTCACGATTCTGTGTCATTTTGCTCTACTGACGTGACGATATTATCTTTAAGAGCACGTAGACTAGAAACTATAAAATTAAAATCTAATTTTTTATGTTAGTTTTATAGTTTGCTGTATTCCTAGTCCGGTCCAATGAAGTCGTGGACTTCATTGGACCAGAATCCTACCGGATAAATATAGCGGGGTATTTCTCTCTTTCCTGTACCGGGGTCCATTCAGGAACACATTCATATACTCACGAAAAATGTACGAATTACCTAGAAAAGCAGAGGGATTTATTGGAATTCCACTTAAAATGATGTTTGCTGAGTTTGTGTTTTTTCGGCGAAGTTTAAGGAGATTTAACAAAGAATGTTATAACATTTAAAGTAAAGTACAATAATTCAAATGATTGGATAATAACATAAGTGCTACAAACATGTAACCCTATTCACCAGTGGTCACCCATGTGGAACCAGCAGTCGGCCACTGTGTATCCTGTAGTCGACAATCTGTACACAATTTGACTTGTCGTAAAAACAATGAAGCTATTTACTAAAGAAAATAAAATATTTGACAAATTTGTACTTTCGTTTTAGCATTTTTCAGTATTTATACTTACTCTTGTCAAATTGCATTGCTCTCTTTACAAGGTAAATTAAAAACTTCGCAATTTACTGGCACGAGTATAAAATCCCGAACTTAAAGTAAACGAAACAAAATGAGAAATTCTTAAGAGCTAAAACAAAAGCACATTTCTCCTTCCTGGCTCGTGCTTGGCACAAGTTTTTTCTTAATTCGAACCGGTCTTGCACCAGTATATCAAATATTACTGATTACATAACAAGCTCGCTACATAATTACGTGCTTACAAGAAATGTAATGAAGTCAGTCGGCCTGGTTGTAGAGACTATAACTTTCTTCTCTCACGACTTTTGTCTCAATTTGTTGCGTGTTATTCAAATAAATACACGCACTACAACACTTTTAAATCCTATACTTCAATATTTGTAAGTCATTGACGTATTTTAAATGTTACTTGCATGTAAAATGCTTCCCATATACGTGAAAGTGTTGCTGTTTTACATTATTGATGTAATTTCCACTTTCCCATTATTTCTACAGTTTTTTTATATCTGATTTAAATCTTTTACTACAGATACATATATTCTAGGAAAAATACATACATATAGGTACTTCAAGTATAAATGAAAGGAACTTAAATGCTTACATAAATAAATGAGAAACAGAAGGAAAGCTTGTGGCAGGTGGCACGTCTTCTCCATAAACAACGCAATACATGTGCCTCTAATGCGATATTAACTACTGTCGCAGTTCTCACTACAATCAAAACGCTAGTATAATCTTCTTTGACAACACTCGTAACTACTATATTTAAACGTTGGGTTGGCCTAGTGCGATATCTTTTGATACCGACACGAAGTATTACATCCATTCTTATTTCTTTGCTAACTTAATTTTGTAATTGGTTATTTGCTAATATGTAGCTATTATCGACACTTTGATTACCTATCGTTAAGTATTTGTGTGAGCTACGAGTATGCGCTCGGAGTGTTTACTTATTGCGTGGGAACTCATAACAATTACCTGCGATAATGCATCCGACGATGGAAATGAGGCCTGCTCATGTGGACGTTGATAAACTTTAAAAACAATTATTTACCCAAAATAAACAAAACAAGGTATTTTTGGTTGGGTCGTCGATTTGTTTAAAAACTTGTTTGTTGACATCATTTGGGAGACCTTTAAGGTGCAAATGATGCCTAAGCTGAGTCATACAATGTTGAGTTACTGCGAGTCACTGGTTAGCCTTCGTGCTTCGAATGCACATTACTATTCTTATCAATGTTTACGCCAGATGAAGACAATTTACTAGCTCAGCTACACTGTACTTGTTACTACCTACATGTAGGTATAAGAAAATGTGTGTTTACAAAACATTCAGATTTAACTTTAAACAAATGTCTGTAGATTAGTATAGGTTATTTTTACTCATGGGAGAACCGTATTTTAACGGTAGCTGAAAGTTAGCCATTGCAATACTTCAATGGGATCGCCGACATTTGTAAACACATTATTTTACCTGCAATAAATAATATGATTATACATTATTAGCATGTACCTATGAGTTCGGATAAACAAGAACCGACCATACACAGTCACGTTTTTGCAATTTAGTGTTGTTGTGTTTCGTATTGCAGTCGTATACCTTTTTAGATAAAAATAATTTGATTTATTACATTGCCTCTAGTTCTGCTGTACCTCATAATAAAATCTTATGGTCAACATATTGTTGATTTGATATGATTAATTATTTCACTTGTTGGTTAATGTCGAATGATTTCAATATTATATCAAAAGTGTGGAAGTCAAGTGAATTAGCATAAAAAAAATACCTATAAATTTATCATTAATGGAGTGCTGCAAATCATATTACTATTACAATTTTCAGGCGTTCGGCCAACTAGGTTACATTATAGTTTGTCACAATGTAGGTAGGCTGAAACAGTTATTAACAGTATGTTATTTGGCAGCAATTCTAAACACCAATTCAACCCAGAACTGTCCTGCTGTAGGAAACTGCAAAGGGAGGCCCCCTTTGCAGTTTCCACTGGTTTCTATTTATGAACCAACCGCGCTCGTTCATCAATAGAAATCAGTCAATTAAATACATACCTATAATAATATGGTCATTTTAAAACACTATGATATAGATCCATGTAAAATACCCCAAAGCGATAGAATACTCTGGTTTAACTCAACGACCTCTTTAAGTTCTTTGTTGATCTTTGGGGAACCTTTAGTTATTGAAGTAATATAACGTAAATCAGACCCAATTCTAACTTAGCAAAGGCACTCTTGAGTTCCATAATAAGGCCCACAGAGGCTTCATTTTAACTAAAGTTTCTTCAAACAGGCCATGGCGATTTGGGAATTGTTTGGCTTTTAGCGAGTATATTTGTTCACATCTATCATTAATGTACATTTTGCGAGGTCAAAGAATAAAGTATATATCTTCAGTCAGTAATTGTAAAGTGATGTTACAACGGCTATCCACAAGGGCCTTAGATTGAAAAGCTGATTGATATGAATGGCGTAAGTCAACAATAGACTATTTCGAGTAGCAACGAGCAATACCTAGTTACCATTTGTGACTTTGGCAATGCCTCATTCATGCGCACAGTTTAATCAATCTTTAGTTAAAAGCACGCACCGAGGCAGGCGCGTGTCGATTGTTTTGTAATGAATTATGTATGGCATGGGCAAATCTGTCCTTGCATACCAGTCACTATCATTTGTCTAAGTAGGCGAAAAATAACGAGCCCGTATGTAAATTGACTTGTAGGTTCCAACGCGTAGCATAGTTCACATAGGTAATAGAGTATAAAATTTATTCTTATTGTTCTAGTTAATTGCACAAATAATATACCTTAGTAAATAATGATGTTATCCTGTCTGAAATAATGCAATGTACCTTTCAAAGCATTGTTAATTTAAGAGAAACTGTTTCGATTCACCGGTCTTCTAATCTCAGAAAAAAAATCTTTAGATCTACATTGCTCTGACAGCTGGTATCAACTATCACTGATCTACATAACAAAGATAGCTATTAGCACGTTTGCCGAGCCCTACGATAATCGTGACTGGCTCATTGCCACCTCCGCTGCTTGATCCCTCGAGTTGTTAGTATTTGTTGCTCAGTATAAATAAACCAGTCAATCTTGTAATTAGTTATTTTTGAACAGAGTGCACCATGGCATGTTTAACTCTGTATGCTAATGGATTGCATATGTAAGTCTATTTTGGTAAATTTTGCTGCTATGCTGGATGTGGAAATGAAATGGAACAAGTGGCTATACATCAACAACTTATATCTACACCTGTCGAGTCGTATGTAGCTGTCAGAACCACTACACAGATAAGTTTTTTCTTATATATTTGTATTCAACGTTCACATGTGGTAAGGATATCCTTCTATGGCTCTTAAGCAGCTCCTTTAAACGCAAATGCAATAAATCAATGTTATCTTTTTGGTGCATTATTTATGTTTTTCTTCCACACTTACATCTACAATGGAAGTTGCTTTTGACACTTTAGGAGCGCGTAAATTAAAGTGTTAAAAATAACAAAACGTAATTACCTGGCGATGGCAGTCGATTAAAATCGATAAATAATAACAAATTACCCTCATTCATATATCAGCCTACGATAGATGATTGAGGGTACTATTACATACCTTGTAAAATTAGAATTAGGCTCATCTTGATATGGATAAAACGTTGATAAGTATTCTTCGTAGCACCGATAACTCAATCGATAGATTAATGTAAGTAGACTTGCTAGTACCTAGTTGTTGTTAGTAACAGGTGCGTTTCCGATCTAATCCGGACGTAATCTGGTCGACCTTTTTATTATTCAATGCCCTATGGAAGTGAGTAATACAATTCTTTGAGTATCATAATAATATAATAACTACCGCAATGGCAACATTCTCGACGCTCACTGACCTTAAGTTGCCATAACTTTGTGACAATCTAATTAAATTCACTTCTAATATCAACTTTCATTTTTTTATTAATTTTAATAAAACATAAGTAGTTTATTATCATTTTATATTCATTGTAAATAGACTATCAATCACGATCATCGACACTGGGGTGTGACGTCACGCAGGCTTGGTTGGTATGCGTCTGCATTGTGATCTGCTAATCCCACGCAGATCTATTCAATAAAAGATCCGTAATAAATTAAACTTAGATGCTAGTAGTATTGTCATCGGTCGCAGGTGGTTTTAGACTTTTAAGGATTTGTGAGCTAACACCTTTTTTAAGTTAAGATTATTCGTACAATATGTCGCAAAGAATTTAGCTCCATATAAAAATCATAAGAAGCTTATTCTATAACTAGCAGTAGTTCACTAGGGTGGGTACACAAGTAAAAGGCAAATTCATACCTATTAGGAAAAGAAAACAGTAGATGTTAGACTTGGTTTTCTGTTGTATAGAAGCGTGGATAATAACCAAAATGTAAGTTCATTAGGAGGCTTCTCTACAAGATTGATTATAAGATTATCATCAGAATCACCATGACAAGTGACTGGTACTAATATAGATTAAAACACACCACTACGTACCTGTAATTATAAAGTTCCTTGAATAAACCTTTCTTAGATATTAGAAATAGGAAACACGTAATCCTGAATCTAAGAACTCAATTCCTCAATTAACAAATTGGTACCATTTTTGTATCGGCCTGTTTTTAAAGGCGTTCTATTTAATACCAATCAAAAGTTCATAAACTTGAGATTATTCATGGTTTTATAACTCAATAAATGTATTACGAAATATATGAGTCTATCTTATAGCAGTGCAGGCAACTATTTTTAATGAACTATAAAGGTAACGTTACCTGTACATGTATATTTTGCCTGCATGATATGGTAACTATAGGTGATGGTCTAATAAAAAGCATTTCTTACGTTGGATTCTGTTAGAACAAGGCAAGGAATATCAACCATACTTTTTTTGTAATAAAGATCATATCAATGTCAAAATGTTGCCACAATCGTGCGGTCGTCTATACCTTTCTATGTTTGAAAATGATGCACAGAATACGGTATCAATCTTATTAACCAGTTTACAAACCGAAGCCAGTTTGGTATGTTAATGGGTATTGATAAAACCCACATCAATGTCACGAACATCCGCTCAGTGCTATGAAAGTTCAAGACAAATGTATTACAAGACTACGTTTTACTTATTGAGAAAATTGTAAAGAAAGATTTTGTTTAAACTGATTCAGTTACATTCAATAAAGAAATATGTTGAAAACAGTTTTCTACGAATTTAGTCTCAAACAAGTTAAGATTATCACACATTATTTCAAAAGAAATTCGTTGACATGTGAATGACTTTGACTTCTGTGTGCAGATCTTGCAAATTAGGTACTTATTGTATATTTGACAAACACTGATGAAAGCGTTGCAGGATAAAGAGCGATCGTTAAATATTAAACGTGTCTGCATAATAACGTAAGCAAGTAATAGGCGGTAATTATTTATATAAAATTGTATGATGGTGAATTAATGTTTTGCAAAATCGATTGTACCTACATAGTACCTGAGTTCTATGAATTTCGGGCACAAAACTGGAATAAGAACTTTCATGAACGTTTACTAGAACTGCATTGTTTAACTTATATTCATAGATCGATTATTTTGCTGCACAAAGCGATAAAACTATCGCAACTATTGTACACATAATTAAGATCTCAGCTCTTATCGTTTTCAATTTATTTCCACATCAAAATACCTATAAATATTAAACATTTTCTTTTAATAATATTCAACGCTGTGAATAATAAAAATAATAGCCACTTTCAAGTTATCAAATATATAAACAATATTGCAAATAGATTAGGTCAAAACATGTAATGCTGAAGGTTTTTATTCAGAGTGAATGTTGACAGTTAAAATATATAATATACATACGGTCAGTTATATTATATCTATCAAAAGTATTGCAACTTGTTTGAATACAACCTCAAGGTAGACTAGCACCAAATTAATAATTTAATGGAAAGTATTGATTAGTAGTACGGAACGGGCCGAAATAAAACAATTTAAGGCCGTTAGGTAACCTTTAATTTCCGGTTATTTAATATTTCTAATTAATTTTCTAAAAAATCTGAAATCCAATGAAAATACAACTTAGTTTCCATGTTGGTAAAGCCAGACGTAAATTTGCATCTCCTATTATGCAGCAGACATTCTCATAGTATACACAAAATGACTTAACATCCATATTAATGACGCGCATGCGTGATTTTCTACCGGCGCCAATACTTTACCATGATTACAATCTTAGATGCTGTTGTCGCGGCTAAACACATCTTTTAGTAAGAATTCTTAATTACCAACTAAATTGTGAAGTTGTAAAACAAAAACATTAACTCGACAGACGTCGTTGAGTATTATGCTGTAATTACCTTGTTTGGCAAGCGACTTGTTCAGCGCGTTGTGAAATACGTGTCCATTATTATTTATCTTAATACATTCTTTTTGTCACATTTTGTTACTATGAACTAGTTACAGGTGTACCTACCTGTAACTAGTTTATAGTAACAAAATTTATTATTTTCATATTTAAATAAGGTACATTATATAAATGTTTGTATAGTATTATTTAACGTGTGATTTGTTAATATTATAAAATACACATAAAATATGTTATAACTCATAATGAATTTTTATCCGAAACTTATGACTTTATGAGTTCAAATACCACACCTTATGAGTGAAAATACTAAAAGGGCTAAACAATGATTAAGAAGAAAGTAAATTCTTTGATAGTAGGAGAATGCTTCTTGTTACTTTGTTTTGTTTCCGTTAAACAAATAAATACCGTTAATATCTGGGTTGTCCCATTGTTTTTGGTTTAGTGAACTCGGTCCAGACATCGCTTTTTTGTTTTAAAGTTCCGACGTGTAACGCGGTAACTCTACACGGCGCGGGCCGTGGCGGCAAGCGGCGGGTGGATTCAACAATCGTCGTGACAACAAAAACATAACTTATTGTAGGCACCCCCTTTGTCATGTTTTCATGGTCTGCCGGTCGTGCAACGTTCACTAATGTTATTCTGTTTAACTGCTCTGAAACAATGTTCCGTTTGCGAATTTTTTATTAATTAGCTAAATATCATAAATATGGTGTGTTTTCCAATGCATTTGCGTGACGTTCTCAAGCGATAGCTGACACAGCGACGTGATATAGGGCGGGCGGACATCAACTTTCCTTAAATAGTTGCAACATAAGCTGAGCTAGAGCTATTTTCTGCTTGTATTTTAAAGCCGCTCAAATTTATAGCAGCATTAAATTTCCGGTTTGTGGAAAAGAATTTGCAAAATGCGTCAATTTATTTGAAATATTGCGAATAGCACAGGTTTCGTGATGAGTCTTAATTTGATAATATTCAAAGAATGACAAACTGTATACGAGTAGCCTATATTTTTAGTAGAAAGTCGTTAGTGTGCCGTGACATTGCTATTAGCATGAAAACATAATTGTGTTAAATCCGGTAAATTGCTTGTTTCAATAGTTAGAATAGCCTCGCATTGTTAAAGATACTTAGACCATTTAAATAAATATAAGACTAATTGTAGTCGAACTTAATTCTACGCATTATACTATCAAAATACAAAATATATTAACATGAAGCATCTGGGCATGAATGGCGAACTGATAATTTTCTGCTTATGAGACATTCATTCGATAATGTTTCGAGCTGTGAGAATCTCTCGCATGCGGTCGTAGTACACGCAAGTACTCGTCCATAGTCACGGTACTCAGGTTACAGTTTACCACCGACATGTGAATTATCTAACCACTTCGGGTCCAGCGGCTACTAGGGCTGTCAGGTCAACTTCAATTCACCTTTCTTCCTTTCATTATATTCCGATCATATTTTCATGAATCTGATCCCTCTTAAGATTCCAAAGGGTGCTAAGTGTCCCTAAAGTAAGAAAATATGATTAAAATTTAAATCATTTCCGCAACTGCCGATATAAGAAACAAATCCCATGTCTGTCTAAGCTTTTTCGACAACCTTGGTTAATTGGAAGTTACTCAAACCGGACAGTACACAGCATCCAGCATCCAGTTTTAACGGAAATGTGGCAACCCTCAGTACGGGTTGATGGAGGCTGTGTAGAAAGGAGCACGCGGCTCCAAGGACGACGACGTGCGCGCCGGTTGTTCACCTCGGCGGCAAGAATGCGCGGGAACGCCGCGGGACCCGAGCGCTTGCGGTGCGGCACCGGCCCGACACTGCCTTAACATTCCTCTGCGGTGAATCGTACCTCAATCCATACTAATAAATGCGAAAGCCATTTTATCTGTCACGCTGCTAGACACCGATTTTGAAAATTAAGTATGGTGTTTTCTAGAACACCAAGAAAGGACGATGATAAGCTAGTCTATGCTCCGGCAACCGACCTGCACGCGGGTAGAACAGTTATTGTTTATGCACCAAGTGTCAATAGAATTTCGCTGACACTTCCCAGCCGCGTAACATTCGTCAATTGGTAACGGATGCGCAGGCGCTTCGCGACAGCTTTGATCTTCCCCTTACTATTCTTATCTTGTTAATCTTTTTATGTTGACGTTATGTTCGTTTTAAATAGTCTTTTCATGGGATGGAGTCATTCATAGACTTTTATTAGTTTACTGACTGAAGATAGTGCGGTGGCCTATATAGACCTATGTGCAAGTTGCCATTTATGAATGAATAATAAGCGGTTACGGGTTAGGTGACGTAGAATTTTTAGAATCTGAATAATAAGTTAAATTAGTATAGTGTCCATTTATCATGGTATTTTCCAATTTCATTATATTTATCACTTTTTTAATTAAATTGAATTAGTCTATACTTAGAAATATATAATACCCAGTTATGTAATCCAAATTCACGCTTATCGAGCACACTATATATTCACTTCTATGTAAAGAAACACGTATCGATTCTCGCTCAAGATCGGTTACAATCGGATGCTGTGATATTGATTTCATGCTGTTTATATTTTACAACCTGACCACTAAAATAAATGCTTCCCTTTACTGATCTTGTGAATAAAATAAAACTTTAGAGTGAAGCGGAAAATATTGCATTTATAACGTTGCGTGGTAGAGCTCTATTTAGTGTTTAAATATTAAACAGACTATAATGTGGTACCTATACTTATATGATGATTTACTTTTTCAATTACGAGAGGTCACCGCCCCTCTGAAAACGTGAAACCATATCCAAAGTACTAGCGTTTTATCATAAAAATCAAATTTAAACGTTGGCAGTAATTTTCCTAAAAAAAAGGTTTATTATAAGCTGATGACGAATAATTTAATCAATGAATCAGAGCTTCCGCTGAAATGATAGGTATTTTCAGACAACACAAGCTATTGCATGGTTTCATTATATTAACTGCGATTTCACCGAACTATTTAAAACTGAAACTAAATAAAGCAACGAGAAATATTTAACAAACAGTTCTACTCGGCATCCGATCACGGAGCCTAAGCATCCGATATCCGGTCTATTTTATGCATAATACCGATAATTCTTAGAACATATACCAGCGCCTACATAACAAACACACTTAATGCGTATTTCAGAAACCTGCAGATGTAATTGCATATCGCCTAGGCATAATTTGCAAGTCTCCAGGATGCGGTTAATTTTACCCCGAGTTCTAGTTTCGAGTAGTTGTAATGTTGGGCATACCATACAATTTGCTTTAACCGCCTAAGCTGATGATTGACTTGTTAATTATTTCCTTTCAGTAACGGCTGCATATGGCGTTTCATTTGTAAGAGCTTACGTGGCGACTGCTTTATAAATATGGCTTCACCTATGATGTCATTCGATACTCTTTTAGATACAAAAAGAATTTGATTTGTTAGCATTTAGCAATAAAGTAGGTCGTTACAGGTTTTATATTACTGTTCTGTTTTGAATTTATAGCAATGTTCCATAAACATTGTAGCCTGAATAGTGCAATATTTTTCTTTTTAAATTTAAATCCGGGTAGAAAGACAAAACTAGGAAAAACAGTGAGTCAGACGATTTCTAAACTTTCAATTGGTTGTATGTTGTGAATGGAAATGGCAATACTGACGGTTAAAGAAATAAACAAATGAGTATGTTAAGTATTTGAAAATCGTGTTTAGAATATTTAATTAGTCTTACGGCATCGTGTGTGGGCAAAGAGATACTTTCGTTGAAAGCTTTGTTTGTGGAAGTTCCGGGACCGTAACTGTTTTATCGGCGGGAATAAAGATTAGGAATTTAATAGGTCTGTAAGTAAAATAAATGTATATTAATTTAAAATGTGTATTGATCGTAGAAATTGACGTTTGCGTTTATTAAGTTGTTATTTACTTGTAGTAAGTTAACTATCGTTAAAAAAATATGGTATAGTAATCAGTACCAATTACGTTTTATTTTAAGACACTATAGATTATAGAAATATAGTAGGCAATAACTTAATATCCCTTTGATTAAAATATGATATTCCTATGATTTCACATAATACGTTTGTTTGTAATGTATAGTTTTGTTGATAAGGCAGACGGCAAACAGTCATACAAAGTAAATAGCACGTCGCTGCTAAATATCCAATCAACAGCTACGTGAGAATTGCTATTGGACGGTTAATAAACCAGACGTGTAACGAGAGGTTTCTAAGCACACCCGTCACCGGTATCTTCATAGTAAAGTTTACTTTTGTTAATACGTACCGTATACATACATAATTTCCCCATATCTTCAGTTCTTAATTGTATTGCAATTATGATTTCACATACACGAGAAAGCCAAATTAACTAATTATTTACAATGTAATTACTCGCGGATTTTTGCTAGCGCTGTTGTTCAGGTTTATCTTTTGTAGGCCGGTTGGGTAATTAAGGTATTACATTACATTATTATATAACAACAGTTATTGTTAATAAGATTTATATTCAATTCAGTATTTTGAAATAATTACTGTCAATCTTAAGTGTCGTCTGTCAGAACTATGAGCAAGTGAAGAGACTTGTAGTCGCTGTAAATGTGAAGTAGTTGAAAAAAATACTCAAGTTTGATTTTGATAGACAGGCCTGTTCAACGTAATGGTTAGTTTACACATAATATGCTGAAAACTCAATATTATGCATAATACGTATACCGTCACTGGTCTGAAAGTAACACAAGGGTTCATTGCCGCGCATCGACCCCAAATTAGTTGTTTCTAATAATAACTACATAAATCTAAATGAGGTGACAGAGACTTGCCTATTTCTTATCAATATATAAGTATATATAAAGCCTTTTTGTCCCCATACTGCAATCACGTACAAAAATAGCTTCTTTGTTCTATCTTTGAATCAGAGTATCGTAACAGTAAATGTAGGTCAATCTAAGGTAAGATTGACATTGAACGACGAATTAATCGCGCGTCGTCTCGAGGTGTAAACGGGGCCCGCCACATTGTTGGCTCGCAGCCAACTGGACCAGCGCTCGCACTCCACCGCAACGCAAACAATATTAGGCATTGCACTATTTATGACCGTTCAGTTAACACAATAGCTCACAAACTACTTTTCAGTGATAAACACCAAGAAAACGACAAATATCCAGGCAGACATTTTAGTTAATATTCATATTTAGACCGTCTGCGTTATTTTAAGTATCGATTCTGATAATTTGCCAACATTTTAATGTTTGTCTCGGCTAGACGCGGTATTTAGTTCATGGGAAATTACGCTTGTCCAGTATTTTCTCCAATGTCGTGGGTGTATTAGGTATATTATAAGATACACTAAATTGTAGTCAAGAATTTAATTTTATACGATTATGTAAATTGTAAATTGAAAGCTTTCTATACAAAAAAGTAAAACTTACCGAAATAAATTTATATATAGTAAAGTACTCATACCTTACTATATTTTAATATTACACAATACTGGACTTATTTTATGTGATATCTACTTTATTATAGTACATATCCTGGCTCATTACCTAAGATAAATCCGTGTCGTGGTAGGTAGTCACTTAGTTTACTCACGTCAGTTCTGAGGCACTCACTAATTAGAAGTACTCTAGAGAGCTTTCGAAAGTCCTACTGGATACAATGCACTATAAGTAGCATATAATACCTTCACAACGGAAATTAATTATTAGTATTACAAACATAAAATGTCGGCTCCCCAGATTAAAACGAATGAAAGCGGTTATGTTTGAGAGCTCGAAATGGTTAAATACGAGAAAGAGAGAGACTTGATCATTAATAGTTAAGTGTTTAATTTCAATCGTTGTGAAAGTGCGCATTATCACTCCATTAACTTAATATTCTGTTGATGAGACGAACGATTGACGTGAGTCATTATCGTCGTGCGGAGGAAGTGGTCGAAGACATGCAGATGAATAATACGACAGCGACTTAGATGTTTGTGCATCTTCCGGTCATTAGACAACACTACTGGGTATACTGATGTCGACGCGGCGACGGAAGTGTTGAATGAGATGATGGATCTACTCATTATTGACTTTCATTTAGATGAGAACGTTAACGTGAACATCTGAAGGAAAAGTTTTACTGGCCTAGATAGTAGTAGTAGCATAATCTATAAGTTCGCAAATTACTTATCTGATGTGATTTTGTGATTAAGCATTGATGAACTACACATAAATCAAATCCACATGTTTGCTCCATAAACATTGCTTATTGAAGTATGCTGAATATAAATAGTTTGTTTACGTTCATCCGCTGTAGGCTTTGACAGCTATTCTCATCTCAACACTTAAATCAAATCTTAAATCACTGATAAGCTTGATTTACGTACATACATAACAAATGGCATAGTGATAAGGATAACATATTTGATTCCCAACATATACTTTCTTGAGACATAAAGTAATGAGAACCAGTCGACATAACTAGTTAAGTGGAACCCAGTTTGTGTAAAAAGTTGTTTATTAGCTGTCATAAGAAAATAGAACATTAGTAAATTCACATAGACGAGTTTTTCAGCGACTCTAAGATTTGCGTGGGAAGTGACGATAAAATACATAGCATTATTTTCGTGCTAACACTCCCATGAAAAAAAGTTTTTACTCGTATATCAATAAGATTGCATTATAACACCGTGTCACGCATCGGGAATAACATTTTGTAATACTCACTTGTGTATTTATGCAATAAATCATTTGGGTCTATAACTAATGTGTTAAATGTTTTTAAGTCGGTAAATAAGTAAATTTACTTTCTAAAAAGGTACAATATTTTTATACTTACTGATTGTATAATTTCACAATTCCAAGTGTGACATGCTTTGTGATTACAAAATATTTTCACGTACCTAACTATTAAAATTCCTACGTATAAAGAAATACACCATGAAAGTATTGCTGTTTGAATACTTGGCAGTTATTGTGTCGGCAGTCGACACAGGCGGCGCGGCGCCTACAAAGCGTTACGTGATTGTACGCAATGTCGTTCTTTTTACATATACAATACTTCTTCAATCGCACGTTATCAAGCCTACGATGATAACGTTTCGATTAAGCGACTCAAATTGAATCGTTTCATTTTAAGTGTTATCGAGCACGCGAGCCCATTGTATATAAAAGTTATTATGCCATACGTGTCAACGGTGAATAACCCTTTTGCTACATTACAAATGGTTTTATTAATGTATGTTTCTTGTTTCAGGCTTGATCCACCTGCAGCACAAACCCAATACCAAATGGAGAATAAGAAGGCTTTGCCAGCAACACAGCAGCCCCTCACGCAACAACATCTTATGGCACATCATGTGCACCCTGAACAAATATACACCCAACAGCATCCACAACTATCCCACCTTAGTTCTTCACAAACTGGCCAAATTCAACCAAATGGCGTCATGCACCAATTACTTCAAAGCCAGTATCATTCGAACATGAATGCACGGTCTCCGCTCCTAGAAAACCGTCACGATTTATATGGTACTGGACAAAATCTTGATTACGTCAGGCATTATGGGGCAAATGACAATTATAATTACCCACAGTCCCCTCCGAGGCACGAAAAGCCAGAAGTGCACACAGACCTTAATGTTAATCACGAACTACTTCATAATATGCCTAAAGGATACAACGCGGAAGTGTATCAAGATTATATGAAACGCAACCCACCGAAAGATACCAACCAAATATACCAAAATCATCAACCTATGTATAGGCCTAATGTTAACCCGAATCAGTATGGATCAAAGCCATATCTTCCTTATTCCAATAGGACAGGACCACAGAGTAATACTGAATTATTACGAAGACAGTACAGTGAACTTCAACAGAGGAAACTTCAACAGCAACTTCATTACCAAAATCAGGCACAAATGCATCAACAACAGAAGTTCGCCGAGAGACAATTATTGCTGCAACAAATCCATGGAGTTCAACCACCACCTAATTTACAAAACAGTTTGTACTCTGATGGTTCGTATAGAGACTTAGATCGTTACAGTAGTAAAAACGATTTTAAAGAGTATAGCAGTCCTGATATACAAAAAGACATTGATACTTATGCTAAAAATAATGAATACAAAGAATATGAAAAGCAAAATAGGCAATATCAGGAAGCTCAATGGCAAAATCAGCAAGCAATATACAGAGAGCAGGAACAATACAGAGAGCAGGAACAATACAGAGAACATGAACAATACAGAACGCAACAGGAACTTGAGAAAGGCAATATTCAGTCACCCTCTTCCGATTATAATAACCAAAGTCAAAAGAACGTCAGTGTCGTTTCTCCGATGAAGTCAAGTGAATCAAGTTCTCCAAGTGTAAAGTCACCGTCTTCCGACAGTAGAAGAAGTAGTGGGGGTAACCAAGCTCTACGGTCACCGATAGCGCAACGGATACCTTCAGCTCCCGTCACTATGGCTGGTATTTTATATAAACAAGGCTCTGACGGATTAAAAGTATGGCGCAAACGATGGTTCGTGCTATCCGAGTATTGCTTGTTCTATTATAAGAGTAAGTGATTCTTTCTACTTATATTTTTATGATGAAATTAATGCTACGTTATGGCTGTCAGCAAATTTCAAAATTGATAATTTAAGTTCAGATACCTATTACATTAACTTTCATTAAGTACATGTTATAATTTCAGGCCAAGATGAGGAAAAACTGCTTGGATCTGTACTTTTACCGTCTTATAAAGTGTCTAGTTGCACTTCTGAAGACAAAGTACTGCGCAAATTTGCTTTCAAACTCGAGCACGCAAACATGAGGACTTACATTCTTGCAGCGCCTGATCAAGAGGCTATGATGAAGTGGGTCAAAGCGTTAACCATGGCTGCACTTATGCAAAACTTTAAGTAAGAATATTTCATCATTTTAGCACCGATCTGTAAATAAAGAAGATATGTGCCTATTTAGAAAACAAATAAATCTAAACCCATTCATTTCTATTTACAGCGAACAGCCACAAAAACAAAGCGAGCGGACAGCTGCGAAAACAGAGGTGGGTATTATTGTAAGCACGTATAATTTACCGGTGCAGGTGATCGGCAATTAGTTTGCCAGAGCGGAACCAAGGACAGCCATTACATCGTCGTTATAACTGCAGATAATAGTGTGGATGTCGCTACGAATTGATTGTAACATCAACAACCTGCTCTCAATGCATTCAATGAATATGCACTATAAGTGTTGGTTTACTTTCAATAAACACTACTTGAATATTTATTTAAATAAGAACTTGATTTTCTGCAGGATGGCGATGAAATACCTACCTACGCCAACGCACCACCTAAACCGAGACGTTCCAACGAAGGCTACAACTCACCAAGTCCTGATATGTAAGTTTTAACTATGATTAAGTAATGTCTTTAACGTGTAGCACTGATGTGAAGTATTAATTTTGATCAAAAATAGTGATAAAACAAACTTCTACTATTTACTTTTCATGCATTACAGGTACGATCCAAACTATGACTTACTCAAAAAGCCTGCATCACACTACAGTCAAGGCACTAGTCACGCACGGTATCAGGACCACGCAAACCATCCAGTCAGTCCAAATCAGGAGCCCACATACACTCGCAGTCCGCAATCACCGCCAGTCCAACAACAGCAAACACAGTATCAAACAAAACGACCATCTTACGATACGCAACATCTCTCTCTGCCTTTAACAAACACAGTTACCGACAGGCTTGAAAATAACCAACCCAGTACATCAAACATGTACAAATCTAATGCTCAGTCACCTTATCTTGATAGGAACCGAAGTCAACAAGTAGCACAAGAAAATAAGGAGCAAATATATGAAAGACAACCTCAACGTAATCCTTTTCTTCAAGAAAGAACTCCACCAACTGAAGTTCCATACAAGGATAATGAACTCCAAGCCAAAAATATTCGATCTATGAATGAAGAAAGAGCTCAATCCGTTCATAACGATACCGGTGCTGAGAGCCGAAATAATGCAAAATCTAATATCGACATGAACATATATAACAGAGATGTTTATGGGGAACTGAGTTCAAGGCCCGGTAGAGCAAATAGTGCCCTTAATGAGCGATTGCTAGCTGAAAGACGTACACCTGATGCCTATGGTAGATCTACGACTATGGCTGCATATAATAAAGGAAAGATAGGAGACTATGAGGATGTGTATGCGCAATATGCCGATGAAAACGAATACAGTAAAACATATGCCAAGTCGCCAAACCCATCTCAAGAACGTGATGGTATTAGTGTTTCTAGTCATCAGCAACAGCAACAAGCGCAAAAGTACACAGGGAGTTATGTAAGTTAAATAATTATTTCCTTTACAAATAAACTATTTTCACATCAATTAACTAATGATGTTCGTATTCCTTTTCAGCCTCAAGAGAAAACATTTAGTGGGCCGGCTGTGTTACGAAGAAAAAAGATGCAGTCCAGTGGTATTCAACCTCCAATGCCAAGACCTCATAGCGCCGATTTCCTCGAATATGAATCGAAATCAGAAATGTTAAACAAAACGATCCCAACGCGTTCTGCTTATGACACTTACAAGGAACCACAACGACCTAAATCTAGTCTGGACATCAATTCTTATTACGATCCTAGCTCTGATAGATATTATTCCGAGGAAAGTTATGCAGAGAAAATGCGTCAATCTGCTCAATACTTGCAACAAGTGGCAGGCCCAATTGTAGCTCCTAAAAATATGGAAATTCCTTTAGCAAAATATGCTAGTGGCTTAGCTAAGAAACAACTAAGTACTGCGTATTCACAAATGACGAACAATAATTACGATACCGAATTTAATTCAAACCGGGACAACGTTAGTTATAGTTCAAAATATGGTGATTTGGAAGCACTGAATTCTAACTGGACATTAAAGGAGAAAGAGAACCAGAGAGATTACTTGAATAGAAGTGGGAGCGTGATGAGTGATGGTTCTAATGTGAGTGGGTATGTCAAGGATGCGTCTAAGTACGACGCTAATCCGGACGGTTTTATGAGATCTGCTAGTGCGAGATTGCCATCTACCGGGACGGAAAAGGAAGGTGAAAAGAAAGTGCAGCAGGTAAATAGATTCTTTCCAATAGCTTCGGCTCTGTTAGGTTTAAACGAAACGTAATGTTATATATTTCATAAAAATAATTAAGTCTTAATAATCTGACACCGTGCTTTATGTTAATATTTTCAGCGTGAAGAATCTATGAAGCGGTTATTAGAATGGAAGCAAAGGATGCTGCAATCACCTTTAACGAGAAAAAGTACACCTGCGACTATATCTCTTGCAAGATCCTTAAACCATAGTCGTCAGTCCCTTAGATCAGACCAATATAATAAGCCCAAGACGTATACAAATGCGTCATACAACAGCTACTCTTCTGATGATGAAGGTATGTCACTCAACATAAGTTATTTTGTTTATTTGATGTGTTTGTAGGTAGCTATTATTTCATAGCATGGTTTATAAATTATGAACAAATAGAATTTGATCTTGTATCGGCCAATTTAAATGAAGCATGAACCTGTTATTGTTTTGTTTTATATTATGCATGAACAACGTTGTTATCGTTTTAGTAAAGTCGATTTAAAGCATACGGATAGAAATTGAAATATATAATTTATTTGACGAGTACATTTCGCATTAACATTTTAATAAAACATTATACTGCTCATTAATAATGATAATTATCATGATTTATTTTAAAAAGTTATTATTCTATGTTTATGATCCTAAAATCATACATGACATGTCATCTCTCCACATAATTATAATTTTGCAGTGTTCGTTACTATTTTACCCCTACATCCTATACTACTATAAAAATAATGAAAATGCCATTAATCTGACGAAAATTTATTTTATGTGTATTTTTATACCTATCATATACATTGACACCTGCAGTAGCAATATTATTATGATGACTTCGCTTTGCGGAGAGGTACCTTCCTGCCTGCGGGGACATTGTGCCACTAACATCATTATTCTGGTCTATTATTTGGTGGTGGGTTACAAATATTAGTTCTTGATGGTTTTATTTGAGTAGTTTGCATCACTCTAACAATCGAAGCCAAATATACTAACAATGTGGTGACCATAACTATGAATCATTATTATGTTTAAATAATTACTATTGATATAGTAATTATCGGTTTCACTTTTGCACCTCAGAGGAAACATCGGGCACTGATCTGCAAAAACCCAGAGAAATGCAGGCAGGAAGGTCTCAAACAGTGAACCTAACAAGTCCTATCGTTATGCGACCTATAACCCCGCACGCGCCCTCTAATGCTCAAACTGATCCGGAAGAAACTTTTAGTAGCGAAGACAATAAAAATATAGACAAAGTAGAAAACGCTTATCAAAACGTTCTCTGTACCATATCTATCCCTAAGGTAAACATAGAAGAATGTATCAATGAACTTGACAATACACCATTTGAATCAAAGCAAGAAGATCATATTTGTCCGGTTTTATCTGAAGATGGATATGAAACACAAGACAGTGAAGCAGACTCGGAAACGCAAATTGAATACACAGATAATGACTTAGATGAAGTTTTGCTTGAGTCAGAAGAAGAAAATCCAAGCAACTGTCAAAGTAATGAAGTTAAAGAAGTAAATAATGAACAAGATACCGGCAGCACTCAAATGGAAGAAAATCTAAATCCGCCTGAAACACCGCCAATCAATTCTACTGGGGAAAATCATTATTTACCAATGAGCCCTCGAAAGATATCTACTGCAGATCCACCTCACAAGGCAATTTTTGAAAGCTTCAGTGTATTTGATCAGTCAATGCCACAAGGTTACGAAGACAATCCATATGTAGAAATGAATTTAGGAAATGAAGAAGAAGATACACAAACTTATGAGGTTGTTTGCGTTAATAATGGCAAAGTGGAGCCTGTTTACATGGAACTAAGCAATGTGACTTCAAGTGAAACTAAATCACAAGATGGAAATGCCAATACTAAGTTACTAGACACTGCTTCCAATTTTGCAGATTCGAAAAACCAAACTTTGAAAAGGGCATCTAAAACTGAAAAGAACATAAAAGACAAGTCTGAAAGTTCTGATTTAGACGATGAAGGTAATATTTCTTTAGCAGGGCCATTTAGCAGATTTAGTATATCTGACACGTTCAGACCAGCGTCATATTACGTAAGTAGTAGCAAGAGCACTTTGGATGTACAGGACAGTTCCGATAGCGAAGCAGCTGACCCTCCACCAGTGCCAAGTTCATCACCTCCGTGTGATGAATTATCAGATGAAGCACTTTCTAAATATATATTAGAAAAACTGGATAAGTCTAATATGTCATATGATAATTCAATATTGAAAATGTTAACATGCGAAAATCAGAAAATGAACACTGTTAAAAGAAAAACTACATCGTTAATGATCTATGGTAGTCGTACTTCGATTCATGACACTCTTTCTAGGGGAGAGAAAATTCGCAATAGTAGAGCTAGTCTTAATATCGATAGAAATAAAATGAGTGAAAGTTCCTGTAATTTACTTAGCAGCAGTTTACTTGATCATTACAATCTTTCTAGTAGTATTGAAACAGATTCCTTGAGAAGCTACAGTGCTGAACGAGGTTCTTCTCGATTATCGCTAGAATCTGATGTAAGCAGTAAGTTTGATATAGCGCCGTCTAATATATCATCTGAAGTAACTAGTTTAAATGAAAGTGAATTAGCAGTTGATTTTAGACATCCCATTGGGTACAGAGATCTAGAATCTATGATCAAAAGAAGGCCGCTGTCAGACGATTCGCTTTTTGAATTAGTTAAAGCTGAATTGCCTTCACAGAATGATGTTCCCACTTATGTAGATTTGGATAGATATTTAGACAATTTACAACCTAGTACTAGCGAACCCCACGTCATAAGAAGTCCAAGTATTTGTCTGTTAAATAGTTCAGCGCCAGAAACATCTAGCTATAAAGACAATGTTATACAAGCTGCTCTCCAAACAACAACACACATCCGTTGTTCCAGTACACCTGTTAATCAAAATAGTAGATTAAATAGTTTTGGTAGCAGAAATTCAGTCGGACCTCAATTTCGACATATCAGTGAGCAAACTTCAAGTTACACCGGTTCACAGAGTTCTTGTAGTTCTTCTGGAATACCCAAGTCACCGATGTCTTACTATTGTAAGAATTATGATGAAGAAAAACTGTTGAGTAAGAATTTAAACAATGACGCTTTCTCTGACAAAGTCAAGGAATTTGAAAACGAAAAAATACCCCTTCGAACTGGGAATGAAACTAATGCCTCTTCCACGTCGACAGGCTTTCATAGCAGGGAAAGCTCTACAGAACACAGTGCCCCTTACTATTACTCAGATCTATCTTCACAAGAACATATTAATGTTTTACCAACTTCTCATTACTTAAAAAATACTAACCTTCATCGCAAGCTAAATAACCAGAGACGCAGAGGTCCATTACACAAGAAAAATGAAATCTCACACATTCATAATCCTATTCGAAATAATCAACTTATAACATCGGAACCATCTTTTGATTTGGCTGCCTCAGCTAGAAGCGTTTCCGTTGAGTTTTTAAGCGCAGCTGATAAGGATCCGGAGATTGATATGAAAAACATATATGAATCAACAGGTGGCAGAACATCAAAAATTCCGGAGTCGATGAATTTGTCAGGACTTGGGTGCAAGAGAAACTCTAATTCCAACAGTTCTCAAGAACGTTCGCCCGATTCAAATAATGTAAATGCAAGTGCAAGTGCATTAATAAAACTTTCCAGTACTAGTATGTCATCGCATTGCAGTGGAAATTCCTCAAATACTGTATATTATGACGCCGAAGCAGATGCAGGTGCATATGAAAACGTGATTTGCCAAGGAGATAGACATTGGGACGAGGATTCGTTATGGAGGGATAATTTAAGACGAGTTTCTCATAGACATGCTCGATCGATGGATGATTTAGATTCTATGCCGGCTGGGACATCTTTAGCTACTAAAATCAATGAAGTCTGTGGTATGAATAGTATCAAACGAATAAAGAAAGATGGACTACATAAAATAAGTAGGAACGTAACTTATGTAAATTGTGACATACAAGGCCGAGTTTTAAGAAACAGAGAAAGTAAAGCCGCGTTTCTTTACAACTGTTTAGAGGAAGAACAGAAATTAGATGAGAATGATGTTTATGTAAGCCTGGCCGAAAATGCAGAAATGGAACAATCAGATGAGGGTGTTTATGAACAGTTAGCGGTCGATACAAATAACTCGATGGTCCCTACAAATTTAGTTAGTTCCACGGAAAAAAGAAATAAGAAAAAGTTCGAAATTGACAGAGAAAAGCTAAGACAATGGGATTTAATGTCAAGTGGTTTAATGAAAGGCAGAGTAGGGCACGTGCGGGGTACAGGCGCTAATGCGGGCGGGAGAGACGCCGCCTGTAGTACGGACACTGGAACTGACAGTGCAAGCAATGAAGGTATCCTCTAACATTCTATGGTCCTGTAAGGTACACTATGTAAGTTATATTTCTGTTACAATATTAAAGCAAAGCAAAGTCATTGTTCATATAAAAACTATTTTCGGAACTAAAAAGAAAAACATCTGTAAATAATTTGGCATTTTTATGTTTTAATATCATCTTAATTAAAATCTGTTTTGGTTAATTGGTAGGGTACAAACACGATAAGGTGTATAGCAAAATAAAGCATGCGACTTTAACCTGGATTTTACTTTTACTTTGTAAATAGTTATCAACATTTTACTAATATGAGTACCGATACACACTTTATCATGTTTATTTCAAAGATATTTAATAAGTGAATATTTCCACCCTTTGGGCACTGCGCATCAAAATTATTTACAATAAATAACTTTTAGTTTTCATTATTATGTTAATCTTGCTTCCAGCTTCTATTTCAATGTCAGGCGCGCATACGGAATCTGGAACAAATAATAACTCAACAAATCAGCAAGCATTGTCAAAGAAAGCTTTCCTCGGAAGTAATACATCTATTGGAAGAAACAGCCGAGATGCCAATATACCGGTACGAGCTGTAAGTCCAAGGGTTAGGTGGGTGGAAGACAAACAGATGTCGACGTCTCAACAAAATGTAAGTAAATCCTTTAAATAAAACTATTCAGATTATTGCTAGTAAAGTACGTTTGTCTAATGTGCCCACTGTATTTCGTAGTTGCATGCAATGGCCTCAACGGAGGACTCTTGGGCTTTAGCTAGATCACCATCTAGAGCTTCCCAGCAACCAATTAGTGCAGTCAGCCCAAGAGTTCGAAGGAACACTGAATCCGATGAAATGGTAAATCACTTTGTGTTTACATCTGTATTTCAGTATAAAGTTCATTTATTAGCTTACGTAGTATTTTCTTTGTTATTTGTGGGTTCAGCTTTATCATTTGTGTTGCGTTTTGTTGCCATATTAGCAAAGAGGGGTGCATCGACAGAATCAAAATGACCAGTTAGGTGAGATTCCTACTGCTGGAGAGCTACTGGGTCGAACTCACGAGGAACTGGTGTTGCTCTTAATCCAATTAAGGAGACGTCACGCGGCAACACACCGCGCCATCGAGCAGTGCTGCGCTCAAATCAGTAGTATTGAGGTGTTTGTTTATGCTTTTATATTTTCCGTTTAGTTGCATTATTTTTTGTTTCATTACATTTTGTTTTGTGAACTGTCAGTCTGAGTAAACATAAAATTCTTTTGAAATAAATTATGTATCTATGAGATAGTCTTATTTTACGTCTTTATGTTACTATTGTTTTTCAGGACTGCCTCAGTTCTCTAAAGGCAATGGAGCGTGAAGAGAGTCTTCAACGACTAGAATTTCTCAAAAATCAGTTAATGGAATTAGAACATCAATACGAGAAAAGTAAACCTCTCGTCCAGTTAGTAGATAACATGGTCAAATTAGGTTCATTGTACAATAGACCTGGATCTACTATCGAGCGGCTGGAGAGAAATCAGAGGCTGCGACAGAAAGTGTTGGCTGAACATGCACTTGAACAGCAAAGGTAAAATCAAAACAATTTTATCTTAAAGTAATTTTCCTCAACTGTATTAATTTGCATTTTATTTTTTAAATACATTAAAGGTAACAATGTCGGTATTCTTTCTAACTGTATTATTGAAATCATTTTCAGATGGCTGGAAAGCGTAGCCGCTGGTAAATCATTAGAGACCGAAGCAGCTAGAGCGAGGGTGGCCGAACTGTGGGCACTGGAACAAGAGCTCTCTGACGAAGCTGCTATACTGCAGGGGCTCAAAACAGATAAAGATGCCATCGAGAATTTACTTTCCGGTACGTCACAAAAGACATAAAGTTGTAACTTCCTAAGCAATACTGAATGATTTCACCAAAATTTTCAATGGTCATGATTTGTTTGAATAAACATTAAACCAAGTGTGAGAGGATTGCTAGTCACCAAATAATGCTTTATAATGTGATACATAATATCAAATTGTAATGGTAAACATATTTTTTGACATCTAAATAAATAAGTAAAACGAGTGTATGAAGATTACAGTGTTTACTATTTATTTACTTAAAAATATTTTTGTAGTAACAATGACATAACCATGAATAATTACATTTTCAGGTGTCCGCGGTAAATTAGACAGCGTTCATAAGGGAGACATATCAGCAGAGCTAAACGCCCACACAAACAGAAGGGCACCGCCGAACAACGGCTCGGGAGGCGGGCTGGAGGCAGAGCTCGCGCGCGTGCAAGAAATGTTGGCGCACAATTCTAAGGTTTATAAGGTTTTCGTCTATATCATGCACTTTATTTTTTATTTTATTTATTTATTTAGTTAGCTATTTCATGTATTTTTTATGAAACTAGTTTTAATAGCACAATTTAAAAAGGTTTTAATTTTGGGATTTGTTATATTAAAATCTGTGTAAATATTAAATTGGTTGTAGATGCTAGAAAATTTTATTTGGGTGTATATACGAGTACGTGTTATTGCATGTTACATGATATCTTCTAATACAAGCTTACTAATAATATGTTGGTTATACAGAAACTGGAACAGACGGTAGCGGATAACGCTCGGTTGGAACGCGAGCTGCAACAGTTGCGGCGCGCGCTACAAGCGAGGCGAGCTGCCGGACATCAGCATCACGCTACCAATCCTACTGCTATGCTGGAAGACGGTCAGTTACCCCCCAAATAAATATTGTTTTGAATTATTATGATGTAAATAGTAAATGGGGAAATGCTATTAAAAAGATACGCAATATAGAAACAGGTGTTGTCGGTGTGTGACTTAATAGCAGAGATATAAAAATAAGAATTGTTAGTACTTTTTTGTTAAATCTAGAATTTAGAATTTACTAAAAATTATAGATGAAGAGCTGAAAAAAAGTCAGTCCGCCCGAAACCACGATACTTGCAAAGATGCTGAGATGGTCGGGCCCTAAAATCCAAATAAACCGCAATATAATATGTAAAAAGTAGTTATATTCCACAGAAAAAAGAAATTTGTACTGAGTGGCAAAGTGTTGGTTACAGAAGTGTCGCGCGTGCAGCAGCTTGTCACCGCATTGCAGCGCCAGCGACAAGAGCTGAGCCGCGCCGTCAGGCATCTGACGCAACAGTCGCACGCGCTGCAGAATACACACGATGCTATGCCTGGTAAGTTAATACACAAATGTATATTATATACTAGGCACCTAAGTCACGTAATGAAATAACAAATTAATACCCAAACTTTTAGAAGTATTTTAAAGATTTTTTTAAAGTTAAAAACAATAATCTTTCCTTCAAATAATTTATTTCATGACAAATATATTTCACAAAGTCATTTGAGCTGAAAAATTGTAAACTGACTCCATATCAGATGTAGGCTTAACCTTTCACCCGTTTTGGATAGATATGTTATTATCTTTTCATCAACACCCTGTATATTTTCACATACAATTACGTCAAACTCAAAAGTAGGGCTCGAAGGAACGCTACCTTTTTTATTTAAGCCTGAATCAGTGACCACATTTTTATACTCCTAATATAATTGCATTACTTTTAGGTAAACGCCGTCCCATGTCATCGTGGCAAGAGACGAACCTAGACACGGGGCACACGATCGACCACGGCCACTCCGACTACGACTACGACGTGGGCCCGCTCATGCCGCCCGGACACTACGAGCCCAGTAATGTGGACACGCCCTTGTATGTCGACACCAGGGGCCCGGGGGCTGATGTGACGTCGCCGCTCAATAGCGAGGACTTGCAGCATGCTGGATTCAGTAAGACATAGTTATTTATTTGGTCTAGAGTCAAGAGAAAAAATGTGCCAGTTCCTGTGAATATAGATGCAAGCTATCACCTCCTTCACTTAAACGACCAAAGATGATGCTAATAATTGATGAAAAATATTTTCTTTCTTAGTTGTCCAAAATTTTTATACCATTTTTTTTTGCAGGTAACCTCACTAACGTCGAAAAGCAAGAAATAAAAACAGTTCGCATAGTTAAGCGTGAGAGCGAACGACGTCAAAGGGACAGAGAACGCTCCCTCCAGCCGATGTCAGACTGGCCTTCAAACAACCTTACAGCGAACCTAGACCAGTTCCTAGAGGAGGAACTAGTTCAATCCCTGAACTATACCCGATCGTCATCAGTACCACGCAACGACCAATACGAACAAGTATACGGAACCAAACAGGATATGAACTACCTACATCCTAACATGGACCTCAGTCCCAAATACATTTCAAGCCCATCTCTCTCCAATTACGATTACTCTCAAAACATGTCTTCCCTTAGCAGTAGTTACAATAAAAGCTACGATAGGTCCGGATACGACCGTAATATGTCGGTATCAACACAATACTTGAATAGTCCTACAGATAGTTCTAGGACCTTAACAAATGATCCGTTATCAAAGACGAGCAGTGTAGTTAGTTTGACAAGGTCACACATGGAGTTGTCTCCGATATTCAAGAGTGAAGCCGCGAAGCAGATCATAACGGAGATGTCGGGCGATGCGCCGAAGAACGGGTCTCTGCACCGGAGGCAGGTGCCTAAGGAGAAGAGAAGGCACTACACAGCACCACACCATCTCAGTGCTAAGACGTTGAATGAAATGCCTAAGGAAACGTACAATCAAGATGTAAGTATAAAAACATATTTAAAATCATCACCAATTCTTAACGTGTCAAAAATTTATTCTTGAAAGTTATTAACTTGATATTCCTTTCTTATGTATCTTCATAGAAAATTGGAAATAGACGATATTTTTTAAAATTTACAATTCCGTGGATATTTTACCTTTAATACATTTGACCCGGGTTTTTGAATACCGATCCACATAAAAAAAATCCTTATCTGAGGAGCGCCTGGTTAATAATCTTTCTGCTAAAAAATTACATTAGCTTAATATACATATGAAAAGATTCCATAGAACCGACTTTCCAACACTTTGGCTTAGACTGAAGGACACCCATCACCATGATCCTTATAAGCACTCTTCTAAGTCTCTTTAATTGTATTACATTGCTCGTGTTGTACCTACAGAAGATGGGTCGCTCAGTAGACGACGCGGACATGGAGCGCGCTCTCCGCGGCGCGGCGCCCGACGTGGTGCGGTCCGCGCTGCCGCCGCAAGCGTTGCGGCTGGCGGACAACACCATCGATCAGCTGCTCGCCGCGCCGCAGAAGATACTCATCCCGGAGAGATATATACCGGAGAAGGTAGGTGTAATGTACCCACAGAAGATGGGTCGCTCAGTAGACGACGCGGACATGGAGCGCGCTCTCCGCGGCGCGGCGCCCGACGTGGTGCGGTCCGCGCTGCCGCCGCAAGCGTTGCGGCTGGCGGACAACACCATCGATCAGCTGCTCGCCGCGCCGCAGAAGATACTCATCCCGGAGAGATATATACCGGAGAAGGTAGGTGTAATGTACCCACAGAAGATGGGTCGCTCAGTAGACGACGCGGACATGGAGCGCGCTCTCCGCGGCGCGGCGCCCGACGTGGTGCGGTCCGCGCTGCCGCCGCAAGCGTTGCGGCTGGCGGACAACACCATCGATCAGCTGCTCGCCGCGCCGCAGAAGATACTCATCCCGGAGAGATATATACCGGAGAAGGTAGGTGTAATGTACCCACAGAAGATGGGTCGCTCAGTAGACGACGCGGACATGGAGCGCGCTCTCCGCGGCGCGGCGCCCGACGTGGTGCGGTCCGCGCTGCCGCCGCAAGCGTTGCGGCTGGCGGACAACACCATCGATCAGCTGCTCGCCGCGCCGCAGAAGATACTCATCCCGGAGAGATATATACCGGAGAAGGTAGGTGTAATGTACCCACAGAAGATGGGTCGCTCAGTAGACGACGCGGACATGGAGCGCGCTCTCCGCGGCGCGGCGCCCGACGTGGTGCGGTCCGCGCTGCCGCCGCAAGCGTTGCGGCTGGCGGACAACACCATCGATCAGCTGCTCGCCGCGCCGCAGAAGATACTCATCCCGGAGAGATATATACCGGAGAAGGTAGGTGTAATGTACCCACAGAAGATGGGTCGCTCAGTAGACGACGCGGACATGGAGCGCGCTCTCCGCGGCGCGGCGCCCGACGTGGTGCGGTCCGCGCTGCCGCCGCAAGCGTTGCGGCTGGCGGACAACACCATCGATCAGCTGCTCGCCGCGCCGCAGAAGATACTCATCCCGGAGAGATATATACCGGAGAAGGTAGGTGTAATGTACCCACAGAAGATGGGTCGCTCAGTAGACGACGCGGACATGGAGCGCGCTCTCCGCGGCGCGGCGCCCGACGTGGTGCGGTCCGCGCTGCCGCCGCAAGCGTTTCGGCTGGCGGACAACACCATCGATCAGCTGCTCGCCGCGCCGCAGAAGATACTCATCCCGGAGAGATATATACCGGAGAAGGTAGGTGTAATGTACCCACAGAAGATGGGTCGCTCAGTAGACGACGCGGACATGGAGCGCGCTCTCCGCGGCGCGGCGCCCGACGTGGTGCGGTCCGCGCTGCCGCCGCAAGCGTTGCGGCTGGCGGACAACACCATCGATCAGCTGCTCGCCGCGCCGCAGAAGATACTCATCCCGGAGAGATATATACCGGAGAAGGTAGGTGTAATGTACCCACAGAAGATGGGTCGCTCAGTAGACGACGCGGACATGGAGCGCGCTCTCCGCGGCGCGGCGCCCGACGTGGTGCGGTCCGCGCTGCCGCCGCAAGCGTTGCGGCTGGCGGACAACACCATCGATCAGCTGCTCGCCGCGCCGCAGAAGATACTCATCCCGGAGAGATATATACCGGAGAAGGTAGGTGTAATGTACCCACAGAAGATGGGTCGCTCGGTAGACGACGCGGACATGGAGCGCGCTCTCCGCGGCGCGGCGCCCGACGTGGTGCGGTCCGCGCTGCCGCCGCAAGCGTTGCGGCTGGCGGACAACACCATCGATCAGCTGCTCGCCGCGCCGCAGAAGATACTCATCCCGGAGAGATATATACCGGAGAAGGTAGGTGTAATGTACCCACAGAAGATGGGTCGCTCAGTAGACGACGCGGACATGGAGCGCGCTCTCCGCGGCGCGGCGCCCGACGTGGTGCGGTCCGCGCTGCCGCCGCAAGCGTTTCGGCTGGCGGACAACACCATCGATCAGCTGCTCGCCGCGCCGCAGAAGATACTCATCCCGGAGAGATATATACCGGAGAAGGTAGGTGTAATGTACCCACAGAAGATGGGTCGCTCAGTAGACGACGCGGACATGGAGCGCGCTCTCCGCGGCGCGGCGCCCGACGTGGTGCGGTCCGCGCTGCCGCCGCAAGCGTTGCGGCTGGCGGACAACACCATCGATCAGCTGCTCGCCGCGCCGCAGAAGATACTCATCCCGGAGAGATATATACCGGAGAAGGTAGGTGTAATGTACCCACAGAAGATGGGTCGCTCAGTAGACGACGCGGACATGGAGCGCGCTCTCCGCGGCGCGGCGCCCGACGTGGTGCGGTCCGCGCTGCCGCCGCAAGCGTTGCGGCTGGCGGACAACACCATCGATCAGCTGCTCGCCGCGCCGCAGAAGATACTCATCCCGGAGAGATATATACCGGAGAAGGTAGGTGTAATGTACCCACAGAAGATGGGTCGCTCGGTAGACGACGCGGACATGGAGCGCGCTCTCCGCGGCGCGGCGCCCGACGTGGTGCGGTCCGCGCTGCCGCCGCAAGCGTTGCGGCTGGCGGACAACACCATCGATCAGCTGCTCGCCGCGCCGCAGAAGATACTCATCCCGGAGAGATATATACCGGAGAAGGTAGGTGTAATGTACCCACAGAAGATGGGTCGCTTGGGTGATGCTTATAGTTAATTACTGCAATGTAACTATAACTTTATAATTATACAAGTCTTCAGCCTTCGTATAGATAGTACATAATTACTTATGCTGTAAAACGTAATCTGTAACTCAACCGTGTAAAGCGAAATACCTTATTTGTATATGTCATGTTTTCTTTTACTGTTCCTAATTTATTAGTGTTCATAATTTTGCTGTTAATAATTGACCCATTCAGGCGTGATTTAGTAACAAACGTACTTTCGCATGCATTTTTTAACATCATTGTTTTCTTCCGGAATTAAATATAGTTTGTGGAATTAGAGAATACCATTGTATAAGAATTGTATGATGTAATAAGATTGTTTGAATGTATTATTAATTGCTAAGGAAACAAGGTTGGTAATATATGTATTTTTTCAATCAGCCCCCAGAACTTTCGCCAGAGGAACAACAAAAAAGGCAAGAAAAAGTGGAATCAATCAAGAAAATGTTGACGGGAACATCGACTGACCCCAGCAAGGTACGCACTCAACTGTTATCTAATTTTCAATTCACTTCCGAAGTAGATTTACGATGCGTTACTTCCGACATTTAATGAATAACGAGGAATACATTCTATGTATGTATGTTTGTATAAATTATCACTATTTCCGATGTCTATTCCATATTTCATTCTGAGTTCTATTATTGATCTTCAATCAATAAGACTTCATTTTTATTTACTTGACCAAATATCATTAAAATTTTCTCCTAAGTACCTATTGGCGCATTGCTTCCTCATAGTTTCTTCATACTTTATGATTGGAAATAGATCATCTACAATATTCTTTGTGACCCTTTGTTTACTTTTACTCTTGTAGGTACATCTCATATACTCAGTACTCATTATTTTCACTATAAAAAGAATGCACTCTTAAATTCGCTCGCGCTGCTTTCATTGTTGTTCGGAATGAACTTTTTACATTTTGCATGTTCATTCTTATATTATTTACTCATTATTTAATTTTAGGATATGATAAAAATGTATCTAAAATAGTTTCGTGTTTGCATTCAGACTACATCTAAAAACCATGTACTCAGAAACCAAAAATTAAAATCAAAAATTTTGGTATCAACAAAAAATGGACATTCTATCCATTTGTTTGATTCGGACTTTAATATAATAGTATTCTGTCTGCAAACACGTCTAGAGCTTGTAAAATGTATAGCCGCTTCGAATGTTGGCTGTAAATATGTACCAGCACACCTACATGTGTATGCTTGTGTGATGACCGTTAGAGCCCGGACGCCGACGAGAAGCGGCAGCGGCAGCACTTGCTACAAATGAACCAGATACTCGCCAAGCAGGTCACGGAGATGAGCAAAATTATCGCCGGTAAGGATCAGCTTCACACTAGTTTTTGCCTCCCACAGTTCTCTTCGATAATGTAGACTTGAAGCCCGTTTGAATCCTACCTATTAAATATATATTTTTTTAAATTATAGCATGATTCAATTCCTAGTGACCACCGTTTTGACTTATCCAATATTGTCTTGTTAACTTTTTATTGTTATTGAGATGTACAAATTCTTGGAATTATGGAACATGTCTTAGTACATTAATTTGTTGTAGTTATTTAGTTTTTAGAATCTAGTAGATTTTAATAATGTTACTCTTTTTCACATTTCTAAGGCCCTCAATATTAGACAAATTAATGTACTTTTTAAAGCGTTCTGTATTTTAATGTTATACACCACTTTTTGCAATTTGTTACTTTTACAGAACATTGTTTGAATTTGTTATATTTTCCCATTAATGTTCTCACAGATTTGCTATTTTGATGTTCGTACATTTTTTAATACATTAAAAGTGTTGTTGAGATTGATGTGACTAACCCATCACGTGTGTGTCCACGCCTGTAACCGTTTGCTTGATGTTGTTTGTCCCATTTGTGCAGGAACCAACACCGACCAAGGACCGTCCGCATCCAACCACTGAGAGCCATGCACTTACATAACCTTCCACACATATCACAACCCTCATTATCCCACTAATTATGAGCACTTATTGCACAATACTACACAAACGAACCATTTAATCTGTTTGATTGCTATTTTGTGCTATCTGTGTTCATATTTATTGAATATTCTTGAAATATAATCTATATAATCCTGAACTGTAAGTAAATTGGCTGAATCGGACGGTTCTTAGAAGATTGACCCAGTGTGTTGCGGCATGGTTTCGTTTTTGCATTTTGTTGTGAGTAGTTCACTTATTTATTTTTAGTTGTATTATATAAATTAGTTGCATCGTTATTTTGCATTTTGATGTGTGAATGGTGACTTGAGTTAACAACAGACAAACTTTATTTTTCCTGTATTTTAATACGATTGTTTTATGAACAGTGAAAGCGTTAGAAGAACTCCCACAAAACGGGCATGGTGACAACTTGGACGACCTTTCTCCTGACGTAGAGCTACCTATCTACCAACAAAGGGACAATTTCTTTACATAGAGAAAATTACAACCTCAAATACAAAAATAAAAATGTAGGTAAATTCCAAGAAAAAGTAAATATTAGTAATGATATATAATCATGTTACCTGGTATTCGGCTGTCCTTGGCTTAACTTTCAGCGAGTGTAGTAGGTATTAATATACCAACTATTTTCACTATAACTTTAGACAACCATGTAATCAAGCTGAGCTTTAAGTACGAATATATGTAAGCGGTCAATGTAGAATGTTCAATTAATAGAAAATAAATATTTAATCGATTTTATTCGTATGATTAGCGATTATGAAATGTTATCCTATACATAATTGTATCTATTACTACTTTTTTATTAAACTGATGACATATGATTTGTATGCGGTTTATAGAGCTAAAAGATTTTTTATTAATTTAAAGTGTTTTAGTGGCATTAATTACAAGTACATAAATAATCCTAACGTTAAGACGCATTATAGTTGTGAATCAGTATGAACAAAATATTTGTTGGAATAACTTAACATGCAGTATGCTTACGTGACATATCTTAAAATATCATATTAATAGATATGTAACGGATAAGAGTTTCGATAGTATCATTTTTCGTAGCGTTTGCTCAATTTTGTGAACATTCCTTAGTGATGTTATATTTTGTACAGATTTCTTGGTAACGGTAACGAAGCGTTATTTTTGGCCAGTTATTATTGGAACACCGCTAAACTCAATTAATAACAGCGTTATCTGAAACAAAAAATCAAGACTTCTGGATATGTTATGAAGGCAGACAGAGATAAAGCTATATGTCTCATAAAATCATCTCTTTTACTCAATAAAACTGTCAAGCTATGGTTTTGTAGTATGTTGGATTACAAGTCCACATGTACTTATGAAATACAAGTTTACTTATGAAATTATTTGTAATGATAACAATTAATTGCATAGGTAAACTTTAGGTACTACATTGACATTAAGATAGTTTTGACAATATCTAATTGTTGCCACTGATGTGCGGTAGACAAACTCTCCTTTTAGTTGTTGATATTGATTTTAGCGGTCCATATATTTTCTTATATCCTTACGTTTTAATGTATAAACTCTTCTGTGTAAAGGCCTTCAATTGTTGTTTTAGATTTAAGGTGAATAGAGAATTGTACCTAGATGACATTATGATGTATACAGTTGCCATGTTTATTGAGTAGAAAGTGCACATTTATATGAATTAAAATAGTTTTAGAAACGAATGACAATGCGTTTTAGTATTATTTCGTTAATTTTTCTGTACTCTAATGTAAATATGTATTACATTATTAAATTAATTTAATTTAAATGTTTTATTCTTATTGTATTTAAGTTCGGTGTATGCACATAGTTCGTCAATTACTTTTGTACCTAGTTATGTGTACCTATAAAAACTGAATGTATCATAACATAACACGCTTCACATTATTTGGTAGTTGAAGCATCGAATATATTTGTAACGCTAATGTGATGTTTGAGTCATGCGGTAATATTTTTTTTTGAATAATTTTTCGAAGTAGGTAACCATTTAAAACAGGATAAAAACAAGAATAAATAAATGGGGTAAACATTAGACGATACTTGCGGTCTACAAATTATATTTAATTCAATAGATGTTTTTTGTTTAATTTTATATTAAATGAACCAATGTAGGTAAATTTGAAGAGTGTGATTTAGAAGAGTGATTTTTACTGCAAAGTCGATGTTAGGTAGAAAATCTTGTGTAGTAAATGTATCAATGTACACATATTATTATGTATTTAAAAGCTTTAAATATGTAACGATTCACAAAAATAGGCCTTAGTATTTCCATTTATTTATACAAGTCTCAAATTTAGCAATTGTTATGAAACCATAGGTAAATAAAAAAAAATACACAATTAGGAATTGGGTTACGCATTTAGAATAAAGTCAATAAAAATACGTCTTATAATATTCAAAGCTCCTATTCATTACGGATAAGCGTATAATTGTCTGCCTAATATGCTTTTATCGACAAGGATTAATTAAATCACTCCACCTTCCATATCTCGCTTTGACATCGTTCACTTTAAATGATCATAAAAAATCATAAGTGTCACTTTACGTATTTAACTAGCCTTTATTTATTTGGCTAAATTCGACATTCAGAGTTGACTTAATACCTAAATTTTGTGTTAATTAAGTGCCATAAAATGCATTTTATTGAATTTTGTACAAGTTTTTTGGTTAGATATAAAATTTCTGCTTTTTCTCAACGATTACATTTACCTCTTCCAAAAGTTGTGAAGTCTGATCTCATATGTTCATTGACACCCCTCTTAATAGTCTCTCGTCAATTATTAAATTCCTTAATAACGCATAATATGTACTTTCCCAAGTACAGGTAACTTCCAAAAAACTATTTTCTACTTAAAGATTCCAAAAGTAGGTTACTTGTTTTATAAACTGGATCTTCCCGAATTATTGTATTGTAGAAAATATTTATAATAAACGAATTATAGTAGAATATAATGTCAATATCCAAACATATTGCTATGTTATATATACTCTTCTAAACTGATTTGACACTTTGATAACTTTTTTATTTCATAAAAATACCTATATAAAAATATGGGTACTAAATGGGCACCTAAAGTCTTTAAAACAATTTGATATTAAGAAAACACATCTATTAGTAAAAAATGTTGAAAATAACCTTCCTAAATAAAATATTTAACGCCTTATGAGTAGACTGTTGGTGTCAGAAAGTCTTCTGACAAAATCAATATATTAAAATAGGTGTTAGATGTTGAAGCTGTAGTCTCGTTTATTAATGAAACTATTCTGAATCTCGACGGAAAATACTAATAACGGTAAATGTGTTTTGTGTTTTAAAGTTTAAATAGAGCATTATATTACGATCGGAGCAAGCGGCATAGTATAGGTACAATATTCAAAATACACTAAAGTGATTCTCTACAGAATACGAAATGTATGCAGTTATGTTCAACAAAACTTCAACTTTTTGCAATACAGGCATTTCTTACACTCTTACGTATCCATTTATTACTATGCGAGCTTGCTTCGTCCTTGCCTAACAGAATTGCCCCCATTAGAAGTAATGTTTTAACTGCCTTAAAATAAGTTGTTGCGTAACACCTACAGGGAATCGAGCATATTGTTTTATATTATTGACTCTATCCAATTATACATCAATCCTTGTATAGCGCGTATGTTGTTCACATCTGAAAATAAATTATATGCTAAATAACACGTTTGTTTTATTTGTTCTTTCGAAACACCCCTGTATTAAGTAATTGCCTGACTTGAAATATATATTGCAAGTAGATAGATATACTATAAACATCGCTCTACTTATAAGAAGATTAAAATACAAATTTATTCCCTGGATTTTGAAGTGTTGGGTTTACCAATAGATGGCGTTGCACATTTGAGTCTCGGAACTCACAATTGATTTATTCTCATCAGTCTATCTGTGATCTAAGTAATAGAAATACAAACTGTATCATATCAGTCTATGTTAAAAATACTTTGTAAGAATCTGTTTCAATCTGTTAAGTATATACTAGAAACCAAATGTGGATTTTTGGTGAAGAATTGCGTCTACTGAGAGACACAACACAACTAAAGAAACTGTTCTAAGGCACAAGTTAATAACACTTTGAGAAACATTATACGTACATACGAAGTTATTTAAAGTAAAATGCTTGTGCATGAAAATAAAAGTGATCGTGATGTATTCCACTAATGATCGTTAAGCTTGCGTTAACACCGCCGAGCTCATTCGATGGCTTGCGATCGTGATTGATTGCTAGAAAATATAGCTACCTAAATCTTATACTGCTTTCAAGAATTGGTAGTGTAGCAAGTGCCAGAAGAATCTATTTAGATTTTTATAGTTTTCATTACCGTCTCTGAGATAAAAAGCGAACGTAGGTGCCTCTAGGTACACAAGGTAACAATTTAGGAAGTGGAGTTAGAATTTGAACGCAACTACAAAGCTTCAAAGAATTGTATGCACGAGATTTTTCGCGCAGGTTCGAACCCGGGTTAGGAAAATTACCAATGTAACTTTCCTAAGTATCATCATCATCATCATCATCATCAGCCGGAAGACGTCCACTGCTGAACAAAGGCCTCCCCCCTAGAACGCCACAATGAACGAAAACTCGCCAATTGCATCCACCGGGTGCCCGCCACTTTGACGATATCGTCAGTCCACCTGGTGGGAGGCCTGCCGACGCTGCGTCTTCCGGTTCGTGGTCGCCACTCGAGAACCTTTCTTCCCCAACGGTTATCGGTTCTTCGAGCGATATGGCCTGCCCATTGCCACTTCAACTTGCATATTCTTCGAGCTATGTCGGTGACTTTAGTTCTTTGGCGAATTTCCGTATTCCGGATCCTGTCGCGCAAAGAAACCCCGAGCATAGCTCTCTCCATAGCTCGTTGAGTGACTCTGAGCTTCTCCAAAAGGCCAACCGTTAGCGACCACGTTTCAGCGCCATATGTCATCACTGGCAACACACACTGGTCAAAGACCTGCGTCTTCAGACACTGCGGAATTTTGGACGAAAAGATGTCGCGTAGTTTCCCGAACGCTGCCCATCCGAGTTGGATTCTTCGGGCGACCTCTTTGTCGAAGTTGGACCGGCCTAACTGAACTATCTGTCCAAGATAGACGTAGTGGTCGACAACTTTAAGAGTATCATTCCCAACAATAACCGGTACAGGTGCGACATGGACATTGTACATGATCTTGGTCTTGTCCATGTTCATTTTAAGACCCACCTGTTGGGAAACGATACTGAGGTCGCTGAGCATAGTATTAAGCTCCTCCAGCGACTCTGCCATGATCACTATATCATCGGCAAAACGAAGGTGAGTGATGTATTCGCCATTGATATTGATGCCGAACCCGTTCCAGTCCAAGAGCTTGAAGACGTCCTCCAACGCACTTGTGAACAGTTTCGGAGAAATAACGTCTCCCTGTCTCACACCACGCTGCAGTTGGATTGGCTTCGTGCTCTCGTCCTGTAACCGAATTGACATTGTGGCTTTACTGTACAAACACTTCAACACCTCGATATACCTATAGTCGATATGACATCGCTGAAGGGACTGCAATACAGCCCAGGTTTCGATTGAATCGAAGGCTTTTTCATAGTCCACAAACGCTAAACACAGTGGCCGATTATACTCTTCGGTCTTCTGTATAACCTGGCAGAGCGTGTGAATGTGGTCCATGGTGCTAAAGCCTTTTCGGAAACCAGCTTGTTCGGGAGGCTGGAAGTCATCGAGCCTGCGTTCGAGACGGTTCGTAATGACCCTCGAAAACAACTTATACACATGGCTCAGGAGCGAGATGGGTCTATAATTCTTCAACAAGGTGTTGTCGCCTTTTTTGAAGAAGAGCACCACCACACTCCTGTGCCATGATTCTGGCGTAGTACCCTCGAGTATAACGGAATTGAATAGCCTCTGGAGGACTAAAAGTACCGGTTTTCCACCCGCTCTCAGAAGCTCCGTTGTAATTCCGTCATCACCCGGCGCCTTGTTGTTTTTAAGTTGTTTCAGAGCCACTCTAATCTCGTACAGGCTGATGTCTGGGATATCCTCAGTATAGTGCCGGGTCAGTTTGACTCTAGCGTCCTGAGCTACACTGACAACGGGTTTACGTGTCGAAGTGTACAGCTGTCCGTAAAACCTCTCGAGCTCCCTCAATATCTCCGGTTTCGATGAGATGATACTGCCATTGTCGATCTTCAGCTTCGTCATTTGGCTTTTCCCAACAGAGGAATTTCCCGCGAACACTTTGGAGCCCTGGTTCCGCTCAATTGCGTCCTTTATACGGGCAGTATTAAAGGAGCGCAGGTCGTGACGCGTGGAGTTAGAAATTCGCCTATTGAGATGACCGTATTCCGACATATCAGCTGAAGATTGCAATCTCATCTCATTCCGGGCTTCCATTAGTTTAATGGTTTTATTGGAGAGCTTCTGAGGTTTTCTTCGGCGTGGGGTCCTAAAGAATTGGGAACCCACTGCTTGGACAGCTTCCACCAACCCGCTGTTTATCTCGTCCGCAGTTTCGCATTCGGCTAGGCACTGGAAGCGATTACGCAGTTCGAGTTGAAAGGTTTCGGGATTCTGGATTTGGGCAGGACCTGGACGGAGCGTGGACTTAATCAGACGAGATCGTTCAAGCTTTACATTGATATTCAGTGTGCCTCTGACAATGCGATGATCGCTGCCGGTTTTCACCTTCCCGATCACAGAGACATCACTGAATATACGCTTCTTGGTCGTCATGATGAAGTCGATCTAATTTTTGGTTGAACCATCGGGGCCAATCCGCGTCCACTTCCTGGATGGTCGCTTCTGGAAGAAGGAGTTCATCAAATAGAGTTCCTCCTTCTCCATAAAGTCGACCAGCCGCTGGCCCCTCTGGTTCCGCTGCCCATATCCAAACGACCCTACTCTCAACTCATCGCCATTCTGAGTGCCCACCTTAGCGTTGAAGTCTCCCATAACAACGGTGAAGTAAGATTCGGAGGCATGTATGGCTTCGGAGATCTCCTCATACATAGCCTCTACTTCATCGTCAGGGTGTGTCGAGGTCGGCGCATATACCTGGATGACCTTCAACGAATACCGATCGGTGATTCTGAGTATCAGGTACGCTACCCTGCTTGACACACTATCGACTTTTATCACGTTGTTAATGAGAGACTTACGGACGAGGAACCCGACACCACCCTGGGATTTTCGGTCTCCTTCCCGGAAGAAGAGCATGTTGCCGGAATCTAGGATTATCGTATCCTGCCCCTCTCGTCGGATTTCAGATAATCCCATGATGTCCCAACGCAACCTGCTCAATTCTTCCTCCAGCTCGACAATCTTCTCGTCAGTCCGCAGCGTGCGGACGTTGTGCGTTGCCAGGGCCAAAGTCCGGTGGGGGCGGTAGCGCGAAATCCACCGGGGATTCTTAGCACCCCCTGCTCCTCCGTTACCTGACCCGCTACCATAGCCAGGGATAGAGGAGCTGCCGGGTACTGGGGGCCGTCGTGCCGTTTTGTCTGTCATTATGGGGGGGGGGGGTTGCCATAATCCCCACGCTTGGCAGGCGGCTTGGGGATCGCAGTATTGTTGTGATAGTAACAGAAGACGCTGCTGCCCATCTTCTAGATTTTTCCCTTAGTCGCCTCTTACGACACCCACGGGAGGAGTGGGGGTGGTCAATTCTAAGCCGGATACCACACGGCGAAGTATGTACTTTCTTAATTATTCTAAGACACTTCTGACAAACGGCGAAAGAAAGCATCGTGAGGAAACCTGGATTCCAAAATTGGGATCTGAAATCGCCAATCCGCAACTGAGCAAGCGAGGTGATCAATGCTCGTGCCTTCTTTATACGGGAAGACGCCTGTGCCCAGCAGTGGGACGTTTATAGGATGGAGTTATTATTACATAGATTTGTTGCAAAGACTTTGATCAATCCGAAATTTCAAATTTCGCTAGGTACCTACTGAATCGAGAAAGAGCTGATCCTTCTCGAAGAAGAAGAAGACGCCGAGGAGGTGATCGCCTCGAAGGAGTCTAATACGCCGAAAACCCACCGATAACATCTGCCGTAGGTGGGCCTTTGGGGCCACGGGTGTTCAGAGAGGGGACTCTGTCGCCCAATAAGTGTCCTCAAAGATGACGGCAGCAATGGTCAATGCTGCCGTGCATAGAGAGGTCCAGGGGAGACCACTTTACAGTCTTCCCAGAGAGGAGCTCTAACGGGCGTTGCACAGGGGGGCTTCTGGCTTGTTCTTTAAGAGGTAACAGAAGTCCCTTTTCATGTGCTGATGGTGACCAACGGGGTGGTTTTAGTGCGGTAAAAATCCCACACTCCCCGGTCTTATAAATCCCCATAGGACCGGGTGCCTTTTGAAGGTTTCCCCCAGCGGGGAAAAAAAAAAAAAAAGGTACCTACTGAAATGGAGTTTTTTTATTTATCATTTTGACTCAGGCCTATTAAAATGGTGTCGCTGCCTACCACATGGTAATGCATAAAGTTTTATCTACTTCTTTTCCATAACTCATTTGATTTTATAATATCAACAAGTCTGCATAATGAAGCGTAAATAATTAACTTCCGTTTACCACCCTTCCCTCCATTCTTAACATTCACAGTAAACGCAGTTGCTTAGATTTTTTCGTATCGTTCGAAAGTGTTCGTAGTAATGTAGTGTACCAATTAATAGTGCTAATTATCTTCATATAAAATTAACCAATGATTTAATACTTTCAACTTTTCTAAAATCACATTTTAAATTCACTTTCTTTTTCAACTAAACATTTATTGTGACTAGCGTTTAAAATAAATAACACAGGCAGGTATCCCGTGAAAAGTTTGAGTAAAAACTCTTTAAAAGATTCCTACTTTGTTTCAAAGAGGTAAGTATTTTCACTGGATCTCTTTGTGTGTGTTGCTTGTGATTCAAGGCGCGTCCGCGGCGCTACGTGGATGCAGCTCAATGCCGCGCCGTCTTCCTTCCGTTACATCTTAACTCCGTACACAATCGACGCGTGCGCCGATTCATCTCAAATGTCAATAGACCATTACAATTTACGCGCTATAATCTTACTCAGTATCATACGGTACTTTACTATTGTTTGTCAGCGATTTGGGACAATTTATGACACTGATCTAAAGTGGAATATACCTTTAAAGTGTGTTAGCTTGTAGACATGTTTTCACACTCTGAATGTTTATGGATGTTAGACCAATGAGTGTGGTTTATTGACAAACAATATTGTTTCCTTGTTTACTACTGAGCCCGAAGTCAAAGTATTCCGGCAATTTTATTTAATAAGCAAAATGTGATTGATACATTTCACACTCGTGACAGTTTTCGCGCATATGGATTTAAAACGAAGAAATCATAATAAATTATCTACACAAATATGTAAATTTAGTAAAATGCCAATAATGTAAAATTAGCTTTCACATGAGTTCTTACAATATACTTATTTCTTGGAATAGTCTAAATGATTCGTTGTTAATTAATTTACCCTATTATATTACGTAAATCTATTTTAAGTAGGTACATACATCGGCTCTTCTATCACCATTATTATTTACTTAAAATACATTAATAAAAAACAATTAATTATACAAAACTAATAAATAAAAAAAATGTTAAACGAAACGTACTTCATTATATTTTAACTGAAAACAACGGTCTGTTGTCACAGTACAAAGTTAAAAACAAATTAGTACACGCAAAATAAAGTAAGAGCAGCTCGTTACCAATTAACTTCACCCTTTCAAAGTACGCCTAGTTGCCTACTTAGCTCCGTCACCCACTAAATAGGGTTTCATTAGCAAAATTAGGATAAGCTTACAGCAGTAATTATAATAATTCATATCCTAATTTTACGGTCGGCGAGAGGCGTTATTATGATCTGAGCGGAGGTAAAACATAATGAATGGGACTATTAGAATATCTCCATCCACTGGGTCATTAGGAGACTTGTTTTCATATAAATATTTTCACTTTGAGACTACTTTGTGGATGCAAGTAGGTAATGTAAGCCGATATTAAGCTAAAAGGGAAAGCTCCTCGGAAGTTTTTAGTGCTAATGTGTGGAGTTTGGTATGTTGCTCGCTCCTGTGGATGTCGTGTGTAACCCGCCCTTAAGTACTGGTATTCCACTTTTATGTTCATAGCTTTATCTAGCAAGTCTTTTAACTACTAGTGCCGGGTCTAAACCCACATAGATAATGCGTGGTTAGATATAATGAGGTGATTAGTAGAACATGTTTTTGTTCTAAAGAGCTTAAAGCTGTATCTACGGATTATACAGGGCACGTCTGGACACGTCGAGTGATAGATGGGAACCGTTAAAATAAATACAAGCAAAAGTTTAAACAATGTTTTCTTGTTTAAAAACATACAGAAAAAAGGACAATTATGTATTACTTACTTGTAGAAACAAAGTTCTTCGTTTAAATAAATACATAGGCACACTACACTTACATCCGAACTCGCCAATGTTTATTATTACTTTAAAGAAGCCGTGCTCGTTCAACCAAAAATCTCGTTAGTTTGTTGTTAAATTTTGTATCAATATTAACTTTACTACCTTTTTAGTGTTCCAAAAATACACGGGAATAAAAAAGTAATTTGCAGATACATTCGCCATACCATATCGATTGGCAAACAGTTATAAGTACACTGTAAAGAGAGGTTTCTTCTCTCTCAGTGATATTAATTTGGTTTCATTATCGGCTCAACGAAGGGACGATTAAATTCGGGAGTGGAAACCGAACGGGACATTTTTATCATTGGCATAAATTAAATGTAATAAGGTATTTAGAGCCTTTCCCCGCATACTGGTTTGGGGACCGTTGCTCGACCCCAGCACCCACCATTGATCTCATTGTTTGATACATTGCAGTTTTGGGGAGCTGTCGCGAGCGCACCATCATTGATCAACTGGTATACAGGCTGTGTCTGATTCTGATCAAGAAACGATTTGGACAATCTATTGTAATATAGCCCAACTGAGAATGTTAAAAGGAATGATGTTGCTCTACATGATATCAGTTTAAATGTCTGAAGAATGGGGTTAACAATATACTACTCAATATTATTGTAAATGCTTTTAACAAAGCTCAAAATGTAGGTTACATTCAAGTAAAAATAGTCGATTTATGTCCCCAATGAAATAAGTTCCATTATCAATCATTTCGTTCGTATTATTTTATTTTGACCTGGTTGCAGTTTCTTATTCATTGCGACGTGCTTTAACTGCATAAATAATGTGAATCAGCTAGGAAGCTCTTTATAGGTTTTAGTTTCGGATATTCCTTACAAAGTTTTATTTATGTACAAAAAGTAAAGAGGAAAAAAATTAGCATGAGTGCTCACCCTGTAGAGCCGGCGTTCGCGGTGCGCGTGCGCATATAACGCCGGTGCAGCGACGACCGAAGCACAATCACACGCCGGCCGCCTGCCGTCACACCGCAACTGTGAGTAAACAATATCAATACTCCAAACACGCTCAAATAATATAATAATCATGAAATAAGCTAGTTTAGTTAAGAGCTTAAAAACAAACTAAAAAAGAGAGTCGATAATCTATAATAAGTTTATATATTTTTACGAAATTATAACGTTTAGAAAGCATCGTTTGTTTGTAAACAAAACCATAATTTCTAATTAACATAATTATAACTTTGTAAACATAATTGCTTTGTTCATTAATTTCTTATTATAAACGCGTATTACCCGCGTTACCGGTGGCGCCTGTTCAAAAAATATATTAATTTAATTAATTTAGCTAAAACATAACATAAAGATTTACAGAATATGTTTATCTATTTTGAATTTAATTAGTGAAAGTGTTAATATGTTGTTTGCTTACATATGCAAATTTTATTGACTTTCGATACTTCTTATAAGGTGTCTTTGAAACCTACTTACTAGAATAGCTTTGAGCTAGATTTAATAGGCACTTATGATTTTAAATGTTAATGTAGTATAAATCAACATCCAATTTTTGATATTTATTTGTAGTAATCTATGTAAAATAAACATTAAGTATTTTTTCGATTATCTATGGCGATCTTAAGTCTTTAATGTCACGTAGCTATTACCATTTGCTATCTAAATACAAAAATGGTTTTAAAATTATAATGAGGTATTTACAACCTATATAAACATGTGTGTATCTATTACAAACACTTGACTGTACCTACCAGTTTACCTATTAATAAAAAAAGAATATTCTAACATTATTTGTTGTATTTACATTTATCGTAAAGAGCCGGTAGTGTTGCGTGCAGTTATTAACAGTTCGGTTACAAGTTTAATTCATGTTTTTTATCGTTATCGTATCAACGATTGCTCGGTATTTTTTTAACTGCTAAAGAAAATTCGTGAATCATATGTAATAGTGCAAGATTAGCATTAAACTTTAGATAACTTTCAGTAACATTTTTAATTAAAACATGTTGATTATTTTAAGATTATTTATTTTTATATCACTTTAAACAGTAGATACATAATAAAATATTATTTTCGAAATATATAGTTTTATGTGTTGATTAGGTGGAGGGAACTTTAATGGTCAAAAACGTAAATATAATACAAATTAAAATTGTAGAGTCTGTAGTTGAACCGTAATGCACTAAATAAATAAATTCATTATTACGAATACCAGAAGTCTAAACAAACAACCGATATGTATTGTGTTACAGCTGACATAATAGGGATATGAATTTATTGTAGTTAGTAATATTTGTAAACATTTCTCTATGAGTATTTATACTATACATTTATGAAATATTTTCTTCGGTTACCCGTCATTTCTACTGGTACATACATATGTAGCTATATTAAATAGAACTTGTATAGAAAAGCACCTCAGAAAATGTCTTTGATTTTGATAATTTTCCTAGTATGAATTATAAAAAAAAAAACGGTTTAAAAGTAAAAATAGGAATGACAAATTATTTTCTGATTCATCGCTTGAATTAAATCATTTTTAAAAGTTATCTTTTTCTTTGTGACATTAAACTGGTATTGTTATGCGTGATGTTATAATTAGAAATGATTAAGTTCATAGGCACTTAAAATCGATAGAGTTCTATTCATATAAGCTTAAATTACCTTCTTAGAAATTACAATTACAGACAAAATATGATTGGGTAAATCATTGTTTGACATCTAATGTATTTATCCATCCATTGCTTACTGGTGGCTATATTATTGTCTATGAATCTATTCGTATATGGTCCCTGCTAATCAATGTTCAACTCACGACATTTAAACTCATTGCCACCCCGCACTCACATGTCAAATGTATTATGAAACGATCCATAACCGCGCCAACGATTCATGTCACAGCTTACTTTATGGTTTTGTCGTTTATTGGGAGCGAATGACTCGGACAAAGGCTTTTCACTTTCGGCCGCTGACCTCACCAGGATAACGACACCTGGAGTGTACTGGCTTCTTAGTATGCAGGAGGTCTGCCAGCACTATCATACAGTCAGTACTCCGCGGTTGCTACACGCGGAATAACATTCAATATCACTTGAGTCTTGATGCTATACACTTACGAACTGTAGGCACAATAACCAGGAAAGATCCTCAGAAACGTGCACAAAATTTACGATGTTTTAAACTTGAATTATTGAACATAAACAATGTATTATTTATGTTTCTTACTCTGGTCGCTGAACTTTGGCGGTTTGTTAATTGACAAACAAACTTTAAGTAAAGTTAAGTAAGCATAAACAAATTGAACTCAGCTTAAATGTTTAACAAATACGTGACTGCTATACCGTGACGAAAATAATTGTTATAAGATTAGCTACCAATATATTCGTGCAGCAGTTACATTCAAATAATTAAATAAGGACTTATTAGTTATAAGTCAAGCATCTAACTCTTATATTAGATTAATACATGACATTTGTATGCTAGACCATTAAATTGCAGATTATGTTTCCTAAATATTGGTTTTATATGTTATCCATCTTTACAAGACCTTTCAAATTAAAAGTTTAAGCAACTGTCCCCTTCATAACAGTTTTCCGTTACTGACAATAAACAAGAAGTTGTGGGGTGGAGTTGTGTAACTCTATTACTTCCCCTGGTTGTTATCAAAGCTATTCAATGTAATGTGTAAAAACTTCAACAAATACAGTTGTGTGAAGGGAACATTCCTGACATTTACTACCCATGCCGCTGGCGGTTTATTACTTCTTAGTAATTGAGTGTGGGTCTCCGATGAGAATGCAAATTGAGCAACCTAGTGATTATGGGGAAGCCGTGTGATGCCTTTGTTATTAGAATTATTGTTTTGAATGCCTTCTTCATGTGTACTACTAAACGTGTTATAGTTGGAGCTTAGTGCTTGGCTTTTAGAAGCGAAAGAGTACGTAGAATACTCAGTGTCCAGGGTGAGCCTTTCATGGAATAGCCTTAAATCTAGGACTAAATTAAACTATGTGTTAACTGTAATCGTGTTTATGTGCTTTGACCGTGTGTGTGTGAGTGAATATTTAGAAACACAGCTACTACATAAACACTCATAAATATAATATAGAGTTTGTGGTGGTAAAAATTGAGTTTTCTCTGACTCAAGCTCCGCACACCGATTTGCATTGCTGATGGGCCTTCGTTAGAGTTTTAACAGATGTTCAACCGGTTCTTTATTGTTCCGAGAATAGCCTCCGGAGTTCCATGTCGCTAAATATTAATATTTAATTCGCGCATGCTAATAATGTGCTCGATACCGCTTCATCTAAAATGAGCTGTGAAAGTCGATACAGTTTTCTCTCATCGTTATTTTAATACCTAAGTTTTAAAATCAAGAAGTCTTCCACTGTCCACTCTTGTGCAAGCTATTAAGATACACATAAAAGTCTATAGCTATTTATCCGGCAATATTAAACCAGGATCCCATTTTCATTTTAAACACAAAATTCCTATAACACTTTGTCTAACCCAGGATTTGAAACCAAACCAAAGACCCAACACTTGGCAACCCAACGCATTGCATGAGATTCGAATTTAATAAGCTTTGGAAGTGTTCCAGATTTCAAATTAACTGCCCTTTTATAGGCAACGATCTTTATAAGCATGTATTAGTATGCTGGGATCCTTGCTCAAGAGAACAATAAAACTAAGTTATCTATGGTATTGTTTGTTTACTACCTCTTATTAAGTTTATCTTGCTTTATAGCAGAATAAAAGTCGAGCATGTGTAGTGGCTATGCATTTAATGAGATCGTTTAAATAAAAGAACTACACATATTAAAATGTTAAATAGAATTCCTAGAAAAAGTTATGATTTCCATTCATCTGAGTAGGTTAGTTCTAAGCCGTATTATTTCTGAAAGTGTAAAGTTTACGTATGTAACACGACATTTGACATCGAATACTGAGGGCGAGAAACGTGAACTAAGATTCAAATAATATCAAGGCTAATACGCCATTAAGATGATTGCAACATACCGATGTGAACTATTCTAGTATTTAGCTGGGAACATCTACGCAAAACCAAGAACTTAATAAACGTAATTAAAAAAATTAACACTTGCATACTTTATCGTCAAGAAGTTTTGTTGGTTTAAGAATTTTCAAATCGCCTTGTTTCAAGTATTCAATATACTAAATTCGGTTTCTCTAGATCCAATCTTGCAGTCATAGCTTTCAACTTATATACATTTGTTAGCAGACAAGACAAAGTACATGCAATAATTGCCATCTTCAGAGCTTAGTAGCTATTCAGTTATAGGTTCTCAAATGAATCTGTGTAACATTGAAGTCGAATTATAATAAAAGCTAGAAGTTAAACTCGGTCTTTGACCCTTACTTGACTCTTATCGTTGAGCTTTAATTATTGAAATTCTGTTTAACAAAATGCTATCGTATTATCTAAATATTGGAATAATCCTTTAAGATCAGGGCCAACATTAAACCTACTATAAAGGAATCGAGTGAACTAAACGCTGTTATTTGGCTATTGTTACAAACGATCAAACAGATTCCAAGTTAAGCGACTGGCAAAGGCTATTTTCCGCTAAGCCATTAAGCTTTAAGCTAGTCATTGTTTTACTCTTAAACTGTTTTGAATAGTTCTTAGATTTGTTTGGATTTGATTCCTGAACGATTGTCAACGAAGCGCTTTTAGCTTCCTTGAAAATTCAAACGTGGAAGCAGAATTAACTATATGCCACGTAAAAAATATTTAGAATAAATATTGATAGCTTAAATATAAAATTTTATGAACATGAATAAATATTTGGACCAAGTTTCTCTGAACTTTATAAAAGCGAGATCTATGCAAAAACTTTCTTAGCCTTTCTTCTAATGCTAATTATGAAATCTTCGCAATCTGCGAGTTTAGAAATCAGATAGGTTTACGGAAAAGGTCCTCATTTACTACAGACCTTTGAACAAAGAAGGTAGACTAGATTGTGCCCTTATTATTCAAATTGCTATACGTGAGCATCTTATTATGTTAGCAATTATATTTCCCCTTGAAGCAACGATTTGAAAAGATTTCATAAAATTATCGGTAACTACACAATATCATCTAGATGATTCATTTAAAAAACCGCTATCAATCTCAGCGATAGATAAGTTGGACTAATTTTTGCTCGTGCCTTTAACTATGTATTTGACGCTAATGATATATAGTAACGATGCAGCTTGCAATCTTTAAAAGATAAAGATATAAAAACAGTGTAACATAAATCACTGATTTCTATCAAAACCGAAACAAAAAAATGTTGCAGTTTTGAAAGTGTCTACTTTTACTTTATCAACAACGATTGTCAAGTGGCAGCAAAAACTGATCCAATTGTAAGATGTCAATCTATTGTGAATGGTATAGGTAGGTATTAGTGAAGCCTAGTTTATGACAATGAGAGGAGGGTCAGTGGGTGAAGTGACACATCTGGTGCGCCGGCGCCGGTCCCGTTACACCGCTGTCGCGAGCTGCGCACACGCCGATTTCCTTTACAACATTGTTTACTAGCGATCGTTATTGACGAAGCTATTTTAATGTGTCTATTGATTTTATTTGTTTGACGGTTCGGTTCGTTTATTTCTTTTTTTATACAAATTCATACATTAATGAATATTTTTACGTCAGTCCCAAATCGTATTTCCTGAATTCTAGAATTTGTTTGATAACTAAAAAACTGATTTGCTTTGACACATTTCAAACTTTTAATTGGACAATTATTGGATGGACATAAGAACGTGCTATGTATGACCAGTTTCATATTTTAAGATGCAGCCGTAATATCGTATATAATAAATAGTTCGTTTTATTTTCATTTCTGCAGATATTAAAATCTCAATCAGGATATACGGTATCTTCAGTCGCAGATAGCATTATGTTGGCTATTTTATTGCAGTTATCATCAGGTTACTCCAGTTCAGTTACCATACTTGATTAGTTAGTAGTTATAACCGTGGAATGTGGAACCGCTGCATCCGTTAGTTGTATATGTCGTTCACACCCCGACAGAGCGCCATGGGAAATGGGTAACTGTACCGCTTAGTACTAGTTACTTTGATAAACTACTTCATTAGACTCCACAGAGAAATGGAAAGAAGAAAATTTAGATTTTTATGTGGTCCAAAAAAAAATACAGGTTAAAAACGAAATCCTCTTATTTTGGCTTCGTCGCAATTAAAACATTGCGTAGTTTTTGAAATTGATAGTCTTGAATGACAAGACTTTTTTTAAGTTGATATTAGCTGGTTGTATTACAAAAATCTTTGCAGCAAAGCCAGAGGTATGATTTTCTTCAACGACTTGTCACCGCCACATAATACAGTATAGTTACGTTAATTATACCTATGGGTATAATTTATTAATCAAATAAAAACTCACTAATAATAAAGGCTGGGTTTGAACCTATATTAAACCACTGGCTTGCCACGACATCTCGTTAATTAGGAACTGTAATTAATAATTGTTAATTAACTCTGATGTTAAGCGAAACCAAGTCATAAGTTATCGATGCTATAAGTGCTGGGTGTTGCAATAATGATGTTTGTGATTATGTACCTACTTGTGATTTTAAAAATGTTTATTTTTGTTGACAGGTTCAAAATGAGAGTGTTACTAGCGACGTTGGCCGTCCTAGCGGTCGCAACGACTGCAATTGAAGGTAATTAAACAAATATTTATCATGTTTCTGCCCTATAGAATATAGCGATAATGTATTGCTATGGATAAAGTCAAATAAGACTAAATGTCCTGCCAGTTTTAGATGTCATAAAATAAAAATAATATGAGAATCAAATATGTAGTTCAACGGTCTTAAATTAAATACAAAAGGAAGTTATGTAATTGAATGTCATCGTATTTATTTCAGTAATTTTTTTATATTAAAAAGTTTAGCATGTCATAGATTCTTATCAAGTAGCAGTCTGCTCGTACACAATGATTAATATACAAGATGCAGAGATTTGAGTAATCCACGTAGTCAATGATCCCTTAACATAAGTCAATCACCGTGCTCTTGTTCAATATTGAGATTAATTTTGACAGCTATCTCGACAATCCCATGTCTCTGGCATTGTACTAGGCAGTTAACAAGCATGTTAAATGTGATTGGAACTTCCAATATACAATATAGTTTTGTCGGACATTGTCGCCGTGAATTAGAATCTTGTTCAGTAAATCCTATATAGTTTGTCATTTAGAAATCTATAAAAAGAAAATTCAATAATTGGCCTTTAATTAATCTTAAGAATTTTTCTACATTGAATAATTAACCAGCTCATGTAGGAGATTTACTATACTGCGATTAATCTATTAAGAAAATCTGGAAAGCAGAATAGATATGGCAGTTAAACAACAGAGATTTCTCATGTGCTGTTGACGTGCATTGAAGAAATCTCTCATCAGTCCATTAATTACGTTCGTTTCCATACCTAGGTACCGCCTTTTTCGGCTACGGCTTTTCAATTTAACTTTTGAGTTTAGTGCACCCCGAACCATTGCTATAACCCTATATTCTGTGACCTAATAATCGTTTTCTTCTCCAGCGGACAGCAAAGCGCGCATAGTATGTTACTTCAGCAACTGGGCGGTGTACCGGCCGGGCGTGGGCCGCTACGGCATCGAGGACATCCCCGTGGATCTCTGCACACACATCATATACTCCTTCATCGGTGTCACTGAGAAGTCCAACGAAGTCCTCATCATTGATCCTGAGGTGAGAAACTAAGCCAAGCTAAACTAAATTAGGGGATAGGAGAGGATGATGCATGACTCCCTCGATAAAGATTAGTCCTTTTAAACCGCTCTGATGAGGTTGAAGGGAAATTGTTTGCGAATCGGTAGATAATGAGGATAACACTTACTGTCCCTGGGTTCTCTTTCCTATGTAAAAAAAGTACAAGTCTACGGGTGCATATCACAAAGTTTACTCAGTTAAGGCACACTTTTCCTTAACTTTAGAATCTCACAATACAAAAGGCAAAGCCTTTGTACCTTTTCATTTTGAATACGTCTGATATTTTTGTCAATTAATTGTGTGTTGCTAAAATAAATGTTTTTTTTTGCAGCTGGACGTCGAAAAGAGTGGCTTCAGGAACTTCACGGCTCTTCGCAAGTCGCACCCCGACGTTAAGTTCATGGTGGCCGTGGGAGGATGGGCTGAAGGTGGCTCCAAGTACTCGCACATGGTCGCACAGAAACAGACCAGGATGAGCTTCGTGAGAAGCGTTGTTGGTAAGAACCACTTAACTTCATTAAAATTAAATAAGGATAGTACATAAAAGCAGATAAATAGATAGAGTATTAATGAATGAATAAGTGTAGTGAGACCATTGACTGAATAGCCGAGAAAAGTCTTAAAACCTAAAAGCCTTTTACTTTGTTACCGGTTCGTCGAAATTTTGTAGCGAACAAAACATTTACCTGCCGGTGACTATCTATCAAACAGTAAATTATGGACTGTTGTGTGCATATACAATTCCTCATACAATACCGAGGTTGCTTATTTCATTGTTAAAATAGTTTCGCAAAAGAAATATCCCCGCTAGGAAAATAAAAGAAACGACGAAAGGGTGGAATTTGTTTGCAGAATGAATAAATACGACATTGCCATAAGAGAATTGCACTGATCGAAAATAAACACGAAATATTTTTATTTCGTTACCCAGAAATTTTCTTTTGTACATTGAATTTAAAAACAAAAATTGTGGCGCATCACATTTATTAAAAATACCATCGGATCGAAAAGAAGAAGAAAAGCAAAACTATAATAACTATTCCGTAGTTTCAATAAATGTCATCAATTTTAAAACTCGTTTGATTGTAGATAACGCTATATACAAGAACATAGAATTTTTAAAGCATCGTCGATGAGCAGTTTTCAAACGATTCTAAGAATTTTGTTTATCTAAAATTCTTGTTCACCTTACATTTACTGAGATTGTCTTATTAAATAGCGGAGAGGCAAATTGTATCAAGGGACTTGGTATTCAATCTATTTTTCAATTTTCGCGTTACGTCTCTCAAAGTAGGTAAACAAATAAATATTCTTCTATATTCTCGAATGTGGTGTGTCAATCATATTTGCAAATATCAATGATAATATCTTGTTACGAAGAGAGATAGAACTTTGAGAGAGGAACATATTTGCCGTGTTTTATGTCTACTTATATTAAGCTCGTCATTTCCGTTTAAATGCCGAGGTTTTTTTTTATTAGATAAGTATTTACTCGTATATCCATATTTTTTTTTAAACAAGTATCGCTAATATAAGAATCAATGACAAAAATTGATGTTAGTTTAAGCCAATTTTTGTGAAAAGTTGTTAGTATATACACTATTATTTATTTATTCAACTGTATATGATTGAATAATAAATTCGTTTATTTCATCTCCACAAATTACAATAAAAAGGTACTTATTTGCTAGATACTTAGCATTACTACTTACGATTAAGCTTGACCTAATTGATTTGTAATTTGTGGGAGATCTGGAGTCTAAACTAAGCCTAGGCCTGTATTTTAGCACTCCAGTTCTCCACTCCAATTAACTAATGATTATAAATTATTTACTTTTACAGACTTCTTGAAGAAATACGACTTCGATGGTCTGGACCTCGACTGGGAGTACCCCGGGGCAGCCGACCGCGGCGGCTCCTTCTCCGACAAGGACCGGTTCCTGTACCTGGTGCAGGAGCTGAAGCGCGCCTTCATCAGGGCCGGCCGCGGCTGGGAGCTCACCGCCGCTGTGCCCCTCGCCAACTTCCGACTTATGGAGGGATACCATGTGCCTGATCTTTGCCAGTACGTAGCAATTATGTTTCCAAAGGCGATACTTGCAATCTACTATGGATAGTAAAGCTTTACTTTTGTTAACCCGCTTACGGAAATCCAGGCTATATACTTTCGGTAATTTTGTAAAATATCAATAAAATTCCATCTATGAAGGAAAACAACCAATTTATGGATACTGCTCATTTACTACAAGTAGAAGCCAGAGTTTGAAGCGGAAACTACTGTGTTGAAAACCTCTGAAGTGTAGTAAAACGAAAAAGTTAAAACAGTTTAATAGTTGAAATAGCTTTATCGCGTAACTGTTTCTGGAAGCTACATAAATAACTGCAGAAATATGGTTACAAAGAAACATGGTTCGGTATTTCCTAAAGCACTTTAAAGTTTTAGTTGAAAGAGTTAAGATTTACGTTTTTGCAGGGAATTGGATGCTATCCACGTGATGTCGTACGATCTGCGCGGGAACTGGGCAGGCTTCGCTGACGTGCACTCGCCTTTGTACAAGAGGCCTCATGACCAGTGGGCTTATGAGAAACTAAACGTGGTAAGAATTCTCATAAGATAACCATTGCTTTGTGTTACTCCCATTTTGCGGCTGTTTATAAGCCTAATGAGGAGAGTTATTTCAAATACGTAGGTATATTCATCAAAACTTTATCAAAATTTCCCTTACTTATTTGGTTAAATTACACTTGTTTTTACAGAATGACGGTTTGGCTCTCTGGGAAGAGAAGGGCTGCCCAAGCAACAAGCTGGTCGTTGGCATTCCGTTCTACGGTCGTTCATTCACTTTGTCTGCGGGTAACAACAACTACGGACTCGGTACCTACATCAACAAGGAGGCAGGCGGCGGTGACCCTGCTCCCTACACCAACGCTACTGGATTCTGGGCTTATTACGAGGTAACGTCTCTCAAAAATACCCGTTGACTTTTTATCCTTGACTATGTTAATAACATGCCTTGTTATTCTGTAGATCTGTACCGAAGTCGACAAGGACGGCTCTGGCTGGACCAAGAAATGGGACGAGCAAGGCAAGTGCCCCTACGCCTACAAAGGAACCCAATGGGTTGGTTACGAGGACCCCCGCAGTGTGGAGATTAAGATGAACTGGATCAAGCAGAAGGGATACCTCGGCGCCATGACCTGGGCCATCGATATGGACGACTTCAACGGTCTCTGCGGAGATGAGAACCCTCTGATGAAGCTTCTGCATAAGCATATGAGCTCGTACACTGTTCCACCAGCGCGTACTGGAAACACTACACCTACTGTAAGTAATTAAAACTTATTAGCTACTCAAACTATTTATTTTAGTTACTATTAATGTACTTAGCATGTTCTTATAATCCATACATTTCAGGTAACTTTATAACTCACATTGATTTATTACATATTTCAGCCTGAATGGGCCCGTCCTCCATCTACACCATCGGACCCAGCTGAAGGCGAGCCAATCCCGACCACCACCACCACAGCCAAACCTACCACAGCCAGACCTTCCACCACGAAGAAACCTACCACCACAACTAAAGCCCCTCAGGTGGTTTCCATCGAGGACGATGACAACGATATCGCCGTGAGACCTGAACCGCCCAAGGCTCCGGAAACCCCTGAAGAAACTGCCGAAGTTCCTGAAGTGCCTGAATCCCCTGAACATCCAACTGTAAGTGATTCCTAACAGTTTTTAAACCAACTCTAAAAGGTTTCCGTATTGCTTTTGAAACATCGCAAGGTAGTCTCAGTTACCCTGTAAAGTTTATGTTTGAAGAGACATATCTTGGTCAGTCTCTTCATGGTTTATATAAATGATTTAAAATATTTCATTAATTTATTGCAGGAAAATGAAGTCGAAAACCCTGATATTTGCAACTCCGAAGAAGATTACGTTCCCGACAAGAAGAAATGTGATAAGGTACATTTATTATACACAAACATTATACCAACACCACTTTATAATATTTGTAGAATTATATAAAAATCTGAAAATGTTTTTCCGCAGTACTGGCGCTGCGTCAACGGCGAAGGAGTACAGTTCACCTGTCAACCCGGAACAGTGTTTAACGTCAAACTGAACGTGTGCGACTGGCCCAACAACGCTGAACGCGACGACTGTCAGTCTTAGTCAACCGTGAACAGGACGCCTTAGTGGTCTCGAGATACCGTCTGATCAAAATCGCATTGGAGACTTGATAAATTATGTTGCTCCGTTGCGGCTTGCAACTGACTTCAATAGAAGCGGACTGAAATCCATTTGAATGCATGTAGACTTGAAACGTTCAACATAGGGGCAATTAGTAAATTAGAAATCTATACAACATAGATACAAGTAGGAGTGCTCAAAAGATAAGTCTACTAAAAACTGTAGCTTCGGTTTTGATTTAATGGTATTTACTTTTCCCTTAAAGTAATTTAGTTCGTCGAATTTATACATTTTAAGTTATTGAATAATATTGTCGTATTTTGTTGAATACAACGTAATGCGCCAATGTTTTCTTGCTCTATTTTAAGTGGTAGGCTTATTGTGGTTTTTATGTAAGTTACTTACTCATGTAAATACTGTTTATACAAATATGCGTTTAATTAGAAACGAAAAAAAAAAAAACATTAAAGTGTATTTGTAAAACCAACAAAATAACTAGTTTATCACTGCCTTTTAAAACGTGAAATCTTGTACAAGACTGCATCGTTAAGATTATTTAAACTTAAGAACTTTAATTTCCATATACTCAATTATAGAATATCATGTAAGTGTGTATGTCTGTGTCTCTACAAATACTTGAGTAAGATATTATGATTAAGTAGCATTGTACAAAGTACATAAATTTGTTGAATTGCATTCTTTACATGTTCATTACATATTGCAACGTTACATTTTACTTAGTATTCAGTTCTCGATTGACCGTACAAGTGTGCACACAAGTTATTTTAATATCAAGTTTGAATTTAATTAAATTACTTTATTTTCTGCAAATCATCAAGTTTTATTTATCAAGTTTAACTCAATCAAGATTATCAATCTATCAAGACAAGAGCAACAACCCCAACATTGGTCCTTCGAGCGTGTTTTAAGGATCTGTGCAAGTTGGTGTCGTGACTTTACACGCAGTAGCGAATCGGTCCTCCGGTCTCCCACAAGCGGGTCGCCCCGGTTGTATTGAGAAGGCGCACATACTGCGTGTGAACCACGTGGCACCACGTGCGGATCAAATTACCAGCAAGAAAACTAGCAGTAAGATTTCATCAAGAATATCAAGCAGGTACCTATCTCATCAAGTTATCAAGAATACGGTTATCATTTAAAGGAGAACTCAGTTATCAAGAAAAACAAAAATAATACATTAAGTTATTTATCACGTATATTTTATATCAAGAGTAGCGCTACAGAATTTACAAGAAAAAATAAACAAGTTATTTTATCAAGCTCATCATGGAGACTCTGAATAGACAAGCCACTATTCAGGAAGAAATGGAAAAACAATTTTCAAATTTCAAGAAGGATGGAAAAGATCGCAAGTCGGTGGAATATATGGAAAAGCGAATCGATGCTTTAGATCAGTACTGGATAGAATTCAGGAAAAATCACGATGTTCTGCTAAATGTCTTGGCTTCCGATCATGAATACTTCATTGGCAATAAATTAGAACGAACTCGTGACTTTTACTACAAAACAAGAACGTTGTATCAAACGACTCTAGCGGAACTTGTAAAATCCTCAGCACGGACACAGCAAGGTGGGACAGGGCCGCACTCAGGCACGAGTGGGGAGGCCAAGCATGAACAAGGTGCAGGCACCCACTTAGGAACAATAGGTAGTCAACAACCAAGTACAAGTACCTACAATCCTAATTTATCTCAAAGTAACCATACTAAAATAGATGAGTTGCTCAAAAAACAATCAAGCAACTTTAGAGCGTTTTTAAGAACTCTTGAGAGCATCGATGTAGAAGAACTCAAGGAGAAATGGGAGTACGAAGATGCTTTAACTTCTGTCAAAGCTCGTTGGAAGATTGTAGATAACTTACATTGGGAGTTAGACAGTCAGCTGATGGGCTCTAATAGTGAGTACGAAGAAAAATTTACGCAGTATGAACATAAATTTATTGACATCAAGAAGGCCATAAATAATAAGTTATGGTCAGTGGCCCACAGAGAAAAATCAACACCCCAGTTAGACATCCCGATATTCAGCGGTAACTATCAGCAGTGGGTATCCTTCAAGGATCTTTTCTGTGAAGCTATCCACAACAACCCGTCTCTCTCTCACGCACAAAAGATGCAATTTCTTAAAGGGAAGCTGCGTGGAGAGCCCGAACGTCTCATTCAACATCTGCAGATAAGTTCGGAAAATTATTTAGCAAGCTGGGAGATTTTAAAACATCGCTACAGCAACAAGAAGCTGATCTTCACAGCACACATGAATACCATCATGAATCTTCCTATCATGCATCAACCGTCATCAAACCAAATCAAGCGTCTTCACGACGTCACTAAAGAATGTCTGAATGCTATCAAGAATTTGGACGTCAAAACAGAAAATTGGGACCCCATGCTCATTCACATATTGTCCCAAAAATTGGATATAGAAACGCACAATGAATATATGACGTCACTCAAGCAACCAAGAGAGCTGCCAAAGCTTAGCGAGTTCCTGGAATTTATGGAAAACAAGTTCACTACCCTAGAGTCATCGCGCCGCAAACAAGAGAGCGGCCAAAAATCAAACTCGAGTACTTCGTCATCATCTTATAGGCAAGAGAAGCCTCATCAAAACAGGAATTATTCAAGCAACAAGGCTATTTCACAAAACAATGAAGGCTCGACATATTCTAAAATAAAATGCCCTATTTGCAACAGCAATGAACATGGAATTTATTATTGCAAGCAGTTCCTAGAATTAACGCCTGTACAGAAAAAACAGACAGTTACGAAATTACATTTATGTTATAATTGTTTATACAATCATAATGGAAAACCTTGTACATCGAACAGCCGATGCCGCGAATGCAACAAGTTTCACAACTCATTATTACATGACGCTTTCATGAAATCTGAGACTTCCACATTAAACACCGCCGCCAGCAGCGCTGCAGCAAGTACGAGCGAGACAAAAACAAAACAGGTGCACGTGGCCCAGCAAGAAGAATGGCACGAAATATTATTAGCAACGGCTGTAATCAACGTTCAAGGAGTTGATGGCACTTACCAAAAAATGCGTGCACTCATTGATCAAGGTTCGCAAATATCCCTAATTACTGAGAACGCGGCCCAGAGATTAGGTCTACCGAGAGGAAAGTGCAGCGGTACTATTACAGGAATTGGTACCAAAACTACCTTATGTAAAGGAAGGATAAACATTAACTGTTTTTCACTATCAGAAGATTACACTTTCAACACAGACGTTTTTATAATGAGAAACCTAACACGAAATTTACCACACTATACATTTACCAGTCCAACATGGGAGCATCTACAAGACCTTAAACTGGCCGATCCAGAATATAACATTTGTCGCCCTATCGACATACTTTTGGGGGCGGATATTTACTCAATTATTATTTTGGACGGAATACGCAGAGCAAACTCAGGCAACTGGAGCCCGATTGCACAATACACGCGGCTCGGCTGGATCCTTTGCGGCAAGATGCAACAAACAATGCAATGCAATTTAATTCTGAACGATATAGAAGGAATCGAAAAATTTTGGCAAATAGAAGACATAGATATTTCTCAGAATACAGATGAAAGTGAATGTACAAAAACCTACAAAGAAACTACAACAAGATTGAGCGATGGAAGATATCAAGTCAGACTTCCACTGAAGCCCAATATTTCAGAGATCGGCGAATCAAAAAGTAGAGCAATAGCTCAATTTTTTCAAATTGAAAGAAAATTAAGAAAAAATCAAGGCATCGCCGAACAATATAAGTTGTTTATCAAGGAGTACTTAGCGCTCGGTCATATGATATGCGCCGACGACACAACTACGTCACTCGAATATTTTATGCCTCACCATTGCGTAATTCGTGAAGATTCTTTAACAACAGCACTTCGAGTGGTCTTCAACGCATCTCAAAATACATCAAAAGGAACAAGCCTAAATGATTTTATGTACAAAGGACCCAATTTACAAAAGGATCTATTGGAACTTATTTTGAGATGGCGGCAATACAAGATAGCATATACAGCAGACATCGAGAAGATGTTCAGACAAATATGGGTACACGCCGAAGATCAGCGCTTTCAAAAAATCATATGGCGTGACGAGCAGGCAGATGTACTGCACGAGTATCAACTTACAACGGTCACATACGGCACCAAGGCCGCGCCGTTCCTTGCTATGATGACGTTACGTCAGCTGGCGGAAGACGAAAGGAAAATTTTTCCTGAAGCTGCTAAGATCGTAGAAAACTGTTTCTACACTGATGACCTGCTACACGGGGCTCACACCATAGAGTCAGCAAAAAATATGAAACAAGATTTGATTCAGTTGCTGAAAACGGGAGGTTTCAATCTAAGAAAATGGAGTTCAAATTATCAGGAATTACTACAAGACAGTATGGATTTTAAGAAACAAGAAAACTACATTTTCAAGCTTACAGAATGCACCAAAACTCTTGGCATTCACTGGAAACCTGAGCAAGATGTTTTCATTTTTCAATCAAAGTTTGAGCCACCATCGGATCTAGACCAACAATATACAAAACGCAAACTACTTTCTGATATATCAAGATTATTTGACCCGTTGGGCTGGCTCACACCTGTTTCCACAAGAGTGAAAATCTTATTTCAACGACTATGGGCAATAGATATGAAATGGGATGACAAGATTCCAGAAGAAATTAATTCAGAATGGATTAAAATAAAACAAGATATGACAAACATTACGAAAATAGAAATTCCACGCTGGCTAGGTACAAAAGTCGTCTCAGATATCGAATTACATGGCTTTTGCGACGCATCGCAAAAAGCGTACGCATGCGTCGTATATTGCAAGTTATACGACGCGGGAAAATCAAGAATTACCCTAGTCGCTGGAAAGTCAAAGTTAGTGTCAAATAACAAACAAGTCACGCTGCCAAGGTTGGAACTGTGTGGAGCGCATCTTTTATCAAAGTTGATGTTCAAAATCAAGCAATGTTTACATGATCATCGTATAGCTATATATGGCTGGGTGGACTCTACAGCAGTCCTCGGGTGGTTACAAGGAAATCCAGACCGGTGGACAACATTCGTGTCAAATAGAGTTCGTCAAGTTATAAAAGTTATACCACCAAAACATTGGCGTTATATCAAGTCTGCTGAAAACCCAGCTGATTGCGCAAGCCGTGGGCTTACGATGACACAGCTAAATACTCATCCGCTCTGGTGGCGCGGACCCTCATGGCTATCTACGGGGCAACATGTGTTAAAGCAACCACCTACATATACAACATATCAAGAAGAAAAAGTATTGAAAGAAGTCAATGTCGCCAACCATGAAGAAAGCTTAATAGAAAATTTGTTACATAAATACAGCTCTTACTCGAAAGTTGTGCGCGTATTATCATGGGTGCGCCGATTTTTAACAAGAAAACATAATAGACATCAAGAAAATTACCTAACATTATCAGAAATACGAGAAGCTAAAGTGGAAATTATCAAGCAAGTACAAAGTAAACAATTTGAAGAAGAAATATCAAGTATCAAACAAAACAATAAAATATCATCAAAAAGCAAGTTGTTAAATCTCACCCCCTACTTGGACCAACAAGGGATTCTACGAGTGGGTGGTAGATTAAGAAATGCTAACATCAGCATGGAAATGAAATATCCAATTATTATTCCATACGACAGTCGATTGACACAATTAATAATTGATGACGCGCACCGACTCACATTTCACGGTGGCACACGCGTTACATTGGCGCTTATCAGGCAAAAATATTGGATTATAAGTGGTAATCGAGCAACAAAAAAGTTTATTCGTCAATGTATTATTTGCAAGAAACAAAATCCTCAGAGACAAAGCCAAATCATGGGAGATTTACCAAGTCCCAGGGTCAATCCGTCTCGCCCATTTTTACACACTGGAGTCGATTATACAGGACACGTGTACATCAAGGCCAGCAAGGGACGCGGAATAAAAACCATCAAGGGTTACGTGGCGGTATTTGTTTGCATGGTGACAAAAGCTGTCCACTTAGAGTTGGTCTCAGACCTGTCGACTTCAGCGTTCATTGCTGCGCTGCGCAGGCTGGCAGCACGCCGCGGAACACCTCGTCACTTATATAGTGACAATGGAAGAAATTTCGTGGGAGCAAGTAGAGTACTACAAGAAGAGTATCAACAAATACAGCAAGTTTTCAATGATAGTTTTATGAAAGAGCTCTGTGACCTGGAAATATCATGGCACTTTAATGCACCTTCTTGGCCGTCTGCTGGCGGATTGTTCGAGGCGGCCGTCAAGAGCTTCAAGTATCATTTTAAAAGAGTAATTGGCGAGCAAAAACTCACTTTTGAAGAATTTTCGACGCTCCTTACTCAAATTGAGGCGTGTATGAATTCAAGACCTTTATGCGCCCTCTCAGAAGACCCAGAAGACCTCGATTATCTAACGCCGTCGCATTTTTTGACCGGGGGTCCCACTCTTACCTTAGTTGACACTGAAAGAGATATGCGAACTCGGTGGCAGCTAACTCAAAAAATTACGCAAGATGTTTGGAAACGTTGGCGCACGGAATACTTAACGCAGCTGACATCAAGAAGTAAATGGAGACGACCGCATGAAAATATCAAGATGAATGATGTTGTTCTTATACATGATGAGAACCTACCTCCAGGCAAGTGGACGATGGGAAGAGTAGTGAAACTGCATCCAGGCCAAGATGGGTTTGTTCGAGTTGTCACGGTAAAAACAAAAAATGGCTACATGCGGCGCCCTGTCATCAAGTTATCAATACTTACTGAGCATGAGGAAGTCCCTGATAATAGACAAAATCATCAAGATAACAAAAAACAGCAAGTACCATTAAAAAGGAGCAAGGTGAGCCTGACGGCCATATGTACTGCTATACTATTTTTCATGACGTTAATATCGACATCCGATTGCAAGGTCAATACGACGCAATTCAGAGAAAATCAAGGTCTCTATTTCGACAAACTGTCAAACATGAATTTAATCAAGGACGAATGGAAGATAGTTGTGTTTTACGAAATGAAACCCTATTGGCAAGGCACAGAGGCGTTAAAAGCATACACAACATCATTAGAACAAATATGTCCTCACATACATGAACAATGCAACTCATTACTACTCCAATTACGTCACGAGATTACTGAACTTGAGTACTACAATCAGCTGTTCCTGACTAATCAGTTTCGAGAGCGCGGGCCCGGACAGCGCGTCCGCAGAGGCCTTATCAACGCTATCGGAAACATAGCAGGGGATTTATTCGGTGTATTAGACGAAAGATTCGCAGAGCAGTACAAACGAGACATTGGTTTAATACAAACGAACCAAAAGCATATAGCAAGTTTATGGCAAAACCAAACTTCATTAATTGAGGCCGAAAACAATGTACTAAAGCGTGCAGAAATCGCCATGAATCAACAACACAAATTATTAAATCAACATATAGTTGCATTAGAAAAGGCTACTAATGTTTTGAAGGAAGATGTACAAAGAAATATGGTTCTTAATAACTTCGCAATTGGAGCCATAATAGCAAGCAACATGATGAACAACCTACGGACAGTGCAAAATGCATTGTTAGATACAATAACAGATATATATCATGGACGTATCAGTTTACATTTACTGACGCCGGCCCAAATCAGTGATGAACTTAGTACGATATCCAGTCAATTATCAAAGGACGTTGCTTTACCGATCGACAATGTTCATTCAGATCTGAGCAAGATATATGATCTCCTCACAGTTAAAACAAGGATGCTGGAGGACTACGTCATTTTTGAGATAAGGCTACCGCTTATCGGTCGGGATAAGTTCGAGATTTTTAAAGTCGTTCCCATACCTAAATATCGAGACGGAAACATGATAACATTGGTTCCAGTATCAGATTACATTTCATTCAATATTAGAAAAGAATCTTACATATCTATGTCTGAAAATGACATAAAACAGTGCTTGATACAGTCAACAACATATTTTTGTCACAGCCGCAAGCCTGAATATCAGATGAAAGAAGGCGACAGTTTGTGTCAGATGGGAATATCAGGATGTAAAACAATCATTGAACCATGCAGCAATTACTGGACAGAAAGTTATGCAAGCAATACTTACCTATATTTTTGCTGCAACGTGTGCAACGTACGAACGATATGCACGGAAGACATGAAAGCTCATCAATTGAAAGGCGCTGGACTTATCAACATTGGACAAGGATGTTTATTAAGGACAGACAAGCTCACAATCTACCCCTACAAGGTTCACTCAAGTGAGATCAAGATTGTAACTGATTTATATACACCAACAATCGCACCTATAAATGACATCATAAATATCACGTTACCGCAATGGTCTGATGATAAACAATCGCATAATTATCAAACTTTGTATCAAGAGACAGAACAATTAGGGAACAGGATTCACGCAGTCATGCAAGAAGACCAGGTGTTGGCAGCAGCAGAGGATGTATCATATCATGACATACACCACTACGTGATGATATACGCCATTGTCGGTATATTTGTTATCACAGGAGTAATATTCGGCATTCGTAGGGTACAATGTCGGTGGCAAGTACCGCAAGCAGCTGTAGGAGCCGACTCGTCCACAACTCCTCCGCTGCCGGGCATGCATCGCAGAGCAACGACAAGAAGACATGAGCAGCCTGACAGGATTGAGATGCAAGCATGTTAGCGCAACGGGATAGCTCTGTTTTAAAGAATATTTTGGATCTTAATTTTTATATTTTGTTTGCTTTAATATCAAGATGTTTAGTAACTTTTATCATTTGTCATGTGAACATATTTTTATTAATTTGACTTGTGCGCCACAGCCTCCTCATCTCCCGCCTGGGAATATTATGTACAAAGTACATAAATTTGTTGAATTGCATTCTTTACATGTTCATTACATATTGCAACGTTACATTTTACTTAGTATTCAGTTCTCGATTGACCGTACAAGTGTGCACACAAGTTATTTTAATATCAAGTTTGAATTTAATTAAATTACTTTATTTTCTGCAAATCATCAAGTTTTATTTATCAAGTTTAACTCAATCAAGATTATCAATCTATCAAGACAAGAGCAACAACCCCAACAAGCATCAACAATAGCACTTTTAACTTGCTCATTTTAGTTTATATTTTGAAATTTACGTCGATGACTCGATTCAGTAACTTTGTGAAGTTCGGGGGCAGAATTGTGTTTATTTTATAAATTTGTTTCTACTCTGAAGCCAATTAGACTGCCCTGGATTTCGAGGATTCAAATAAATTCTCCGAGCGATTGTCGCGAGTGGTCTCTTGCTTAGCCACTCATAGCTTAGTTTATTTATTTTAATAATTTTAAGACAATAAATATTAATAAAGACTTTAAACTTTTCATTCGTTCCCTTTCCAAAAGTGTTAAAATAAAATTACCCTAGAATAACAATACATACCTAAGTGTGCTATTCTGAATAAAATAAACTCACATAAATAAAACAATTTTATCTTCTGCTTATTTCATACAAATTAAAAATATCATCAAAGGAACTGCCTCGTTGGCCTAGTGGCGCTAAGTGCGACTGCTACGCTAGAGGTCTTGGGTTCGATTCCCAGGTCGACCATGGTGTTATTGGGTTTTTCTATGAAATTCTCAGTAGCAGGTCGGAGTTTGGATTTGTGCCCGGTTAGTGGCAATAGGCTCGCCCCCTATTACATGGGACCTAAAACATATCGGCGAACTGTGGGTGTACATTGGGACACCTCTGCCTACCCCTTCGGGGATACAGGCGTGATGATATGTTTATGTATGTTTTATCAAAGGAATTAAACTAAGTAAATAAAACAGAAACACAAAGAAAAGAGCCAGTTTAAATAAACATATCAGCTGCAGTAAACAGGTCTAGCAACATTTATCTTTATTTCTTCGTAATAAAGGGATTGTTGAAACCTCTTCGAGCCACACAATAACATTGAATTGTATCATATTGCTCGTTTGAAAGAATCAGGCGCTTGTTGTAGTGACAACGTGCTCGGAATAACACGATCATGTTTAGACGTTGAATCACATAAGATTGGATTACTCTTGTTTTTAAAGGGTACATCAAGGTCATACCCTTATGTTGCCATGGGGATAATGTTAGCTTTTAGGAAGAGATTGTGACATTTTGTTTATCGAGATTGTAATTGGGTGGGGGCAATTTGTGTCGGGATTCAAAGATTTATTGCGAGACTCAATCGATTGTGACATTAAGGGGCAAGATAAGACAAGGCTCATATTTAAGGATGAGACACCAAATATCAAGTTCAAGGATAAGTAAAATTACAAAAAAAAAACATTGTAATGTACCAAAGATTTAAGATTAAAAACACGTAGTTAGCCTAAGATTTTATACCATACAATGCCAATTATTAGGCTAAGTATTTATATTTACAATTCATAAAGCAAATATCTTTGTTAAACGAGCAAAAACTACTAATTAGATCACAAAAACTTTTGGCTTCGTCGGCGGAATTTGAGCGGCGCAACCAATTATAATAAGTAAATGGAAGCGTTAAATCAACGTTATTTGTTCGGTTTAATCCGGCCACAATGATCGACGCCGTAATTCTTATAGTCAAACATTTTGGCTCAAAACTTAGGGGAAGGAATATCTTTCTTAGTTCCTCTCAAGGAGGCAGTTTCTGGAATATAAGTTAAAAGGGCTAGCTATGAAGATGACCCCCTAGTCTCCGGAAGAACGCGGTGCGGTGCGGCGAGAGGCCTGCGATGAGATGATCCTCCGTTGGCGGTTAAACCTTGCCAACGCCCGTTACGGACGCCGCGTCACTGAAGTTGTGGGTCCTCTCCTGGAGACATGGCTAGAGCGGCGCCACGGGTTCCTCACGTTCCGTCTGGTGCAGGTGCTGTCCGGGCACGGGTGCTTCGGATCGTACCTGTACCGAATCGGGCGGGAGGAATCCCCTGCATGCCACCATTGTGGCGCGGCGGAAGACACGGCGCAGCACACCCTCGAGGTCTGCACTGCCTTCGAGGTGGAGCGCCGTGTCCTATGCGCAGTTATTGGTCCGGACCTTTCGTTCGCGAGTGTGGTCAATGCCATGCTCGCGGACAATCGCGTCTGGCGGGCAGTGTCTCATTTCTGCGAGGTCGTCATTTCGCAGAAAGAGACCTCGGAGCGCGAGCGGGAGGCTGACCCTTCCGCTCCATTGCTCCGCCGACGGCGGGCGGGTAGGGCGCGGACGAGATCCTCCGTAGCCAGACCTGCCCAGAGGGGGATGCAGAGGGCGGGGACGGGGGTCCCTCAGCCTTCATTGCACGCGTCTCCTTCCTTGCTGGGCGGGGGTGGTGTAGTGCCATGCACTGCCCCCGCTGTCCTCCCTCCTACATAGGACGGAGGTCATGTCGGGCCCGCCACTAAGCGGGCAGTCGCCGGGGGCGTTATGGTGTTAAGACTTCGGTTGGACGCGTAACGCCGCCACTAAGGCGAAGGATGGCACCAGGTGTTTTGCCGGAGTAGTCGGAGCCTTTCTCAAGGCTCTGGAAGCCCGGACTCTTGCATCCTCAACCCCCTGGGGATGCAAGGCTGGCTCATAAATGAGTTTCACCTGCGAAAAAAAAAAAAAAAAAAAAAAATGAAGATGACCCCCTATTATGATTACCTATGATTGTTTTTAGAATGTAATTAAAGGGTTGAATATTAGGAGACGTTTAAAGCTCTTCTATCGTATTTAGCTGAGTGGGACTCATACACAATTTAAAATGTGGATAGGTGGAAGGAGAAAGGTAAAAGCTATTCAACATTTTGTGGTAACAACGCATTTTCCGTTTTTACATAATCAAAGTGAAATAAGAAGATCCCACTCATTTTAATAATGAATGAATGAAGAAGTTTTGTTTAATATAATATTTATTTGGTATTACTTTCGCCTGTTATCCTCAAATATAAAGAAATGTGGGTGTAAAACAACGGCCCTACGCCTACAGTTTCAAAGGAAATTTATATGTCTTATGCAAGATAAGTCTCAATAGGCGTCCATTCTCTTTAAATAGAAAAAAAAAGTTGTACCATGAAATATAAATAGGAATAAAAGTGTTTATTTAACTTTAAATAATCTGGAATCTTATGTGCTGGGCTCAGATTAAGGAGTTCCTACTAATCTTTGAAGTACTAAAGCAGCTCCTTGTTTTATATATACACACACTTTATAATCGTACATAGACTACAGATACACATTTACCACAATAACATGCTGTATTCCACCATCAAAACTTTTAGCTAAACGTAAACGGAGTCTAACACCTTGGTAAGCATTCATTAATTCGTTGTTAAACGTAGGCTACCTATGTTTCAACTTTTTCTTACATTAGCATAACCTTTTGAGATTACGCATACAGTTAATTAATGTTATCAGAATAAATAACGCTCCCTGTCTATTAAATATTGTGTGGGCGCTTTCAATAATAGTAAATACAGATTGCTCTTTAAAGTCAGATCATGAGATAGAAACTTTTATGAATGCCGGAGGTCATGTTGGTAATAGAAATATAAATGAACGTTCCTGTGCTTATAAATAATATACTTCAATTGAATTGCTGTAAATAAATTATACTAACCAACAGAATTCGTTCGCAAATTGGTTCAATTTAAGCGCGTGTGATGACTCATTTAAACCATTCATTATTTGTCACCAAAACATCGTATTGAAATTATAGTTGTAAGCTGTCTAAACGAATACCACTAGTTATAAGATTCTAAAAATACACAAATAATGCGACAAAATTATTAAAACATGTGTCAAAAAGATTTGGGCTCGTCCGGGATTTGAACCCGGGACCTCTCGCACCCTAAGCGAAAATCATACCCCTAGACCAACGAGCCAGCTGTAAGATTCGACGAAATAACGTTACACATTATGTGGATACGGCATTCTAAAAAGAGAAAGATGTTTGTTCACACTTGTTACGTCACCGCGTAACCCACTATCTACAGCGATGGGCGAGTTCGGTATAAAAATCACGCGCATCAAATATGCGGACAACGCGCTTCTGTTCAATCTTTGAAGTAGGCCATAATAATGTTGAAAGGCTGATAAACGAGCCTTTATTATGATATTTGAGTTATATTGTACTAAAAAATTGACATTTGAAGCCATATTATTAATAAAATATTGAAAGAAAAGTTTTCAAGCAAGTTATTTAGTTAGTATTTAATTAGAATACATATATTTAAATTAAATATGTATGCTTACAAATAAATGTTTTCTTTATAGTTATCACGTTAAAACTAGTTAGTTCAAGATGCCATAACATATTGAATGACCTTCAAAAGTTCGTGACCTAATATAGAAACCAGAACAGGCGGTACATGGCTCCTATGATTAATGATGACGTCACACGACGCATGTTAGATACTTTTAGACAGGCCATTAAAGGGATATTCTTAACATAAATCTTATTTAACTCTTCCGTAGAAATTGGAATCTTCGGCTATTTACCGAAGATTCAAATTACGATAAAAGATCAAATAATGAATGTATTTTTATTCATGGTTATATTATTGCCCTTCTGACCGATTCTTGTTTTCAGAGGTCTCATCAAAGATTTGTCATCTGCGCTGGAGATATTTATTGTACCTACTAGTGTTTGCGCACACGCAGTTATGCTCTTATAGTCTGACGGGACCAACATAATCTGGACAACGGCTTTACGGGCTTTAGGGACTCGAAATTTATTCGGACTGATAAAAAATCTATCAACACATAATCGTAAAAAATATGAACGTAGTTAAAGTAATTCGTTTTACTGAAGTACTGCTTCTGATATAATAATATTATGGCTACCGGTAATCTGAAACGATATCTGTGCCGCTGTAATATCAATTTTCGACTTTATCACCTCACGTTTAAGGTGTCTTATCTAGTTAAACATTCTTATCAGTAATTTCAACGGGTTAAATATCTTGTTCATATCAGAGTATCAGTGTTTTTTATTACATTTGTATTACGCAAATATTATAACCATAATTACTATAAAATCTTTACTTAACTATCTTATGTTTAACATTTAAATAGCATATATCAAAGCAAAAGCAGCACCAAATAGCATTGTTGCTATTTCTTTTCCCTTTTTCAAACAATTATTTATTCCCATGCACCTAATTTTAACAGCACTAAAATATTTTAAAATACTACCTTAATAGTTAATTTCAACCTAACATATCTTTGACCCTGGTTTGGACAGTGATCAATCTGGTAACTTGCCCTTCCAACGGTTTCTTGTCTGTTTCGACGGCCAAGGTCTTTCCAAGACATGGTGACCGGAGTGCACTTAATTTCGCTGACTTTGCAATTTCTACCATCAGCTTAAACTGAAACTTTTTTGAACTACCGAGCTAAATCTATTTCCTGTATGACTTTTTCAAAAAATATCTACCAATTAAATCTTAAATCTGTATGTAAGTTTTTTTGCGGGAATGGACAATATTTGTACCTACATTGCTGTATGTAGGTACCTGTGTAGATACTCTGTCGCTCATAAACAATCCAATTAGTTTTTTTTTTTTTTTTATAAAAGCAGTAAAACCTTATCTTCGGGACACGATCGAACCTTCTTTGTTTTGGTGATTAATCATTTGGATACCATTATAAATCATGGAGAAGTTGCACTTTCAGTAAAAATGAAGAAGAGTGGTGGAAACTTTGAGGAAAATTTACCGCGAAAATATGTAACAGGCTGATAGGCTTGAGAATTTTCTTGTAACAGAAAATCGAGCATTCTCCGTTTTTGTCGAACTGAACGAATAGAACCAAGCATTAATCCAAAAACCTCTACAAACATTTTACTATCATTCTAGTAAACGTTCTAGAAAATACTCTAAAAAAACTATTCTTTACGAAGATTTGACGGAACAACGAAATTTCAAAGCTCGAAGCGTATTTACTACCGTTTTGCTAAAACGGTTCTATTGATTTAGAGAATAATGTAACATTTAATAGAATGCCCATTACAAGTGAATGCTCAATCTTTCAGCGCTAGAGTTAATTTTAGAACACCTTTTGTATAAATACTTAATTTCTTCAAATGTTTTGTTAATATCTCAGGAAAGACAGTAAGTTTTTTACTATACCTTATTTAATCTTGTAGAAAGCAAATGATTTGCTTCACTTTCCTAATTCCTAGAATAAAAATGTTCAAATAAAAACTGCTATTTCCATGAGTACATTAGTAACGACGCATGCAAAGTCGCATGAAACAGCAAGTTCAAATCATGACTTCGTAGAAACCACAGGCTGTTCGCACTAAAACGATCAGAAGTTGGAGTTCATTACATGTTAGGAGCACGCTGTATAAGATTCAAGCGATTCCCAGTATAATGGCACGCGACGATTTGTCATCACGTCAATGCCTTCGAACTTATTATACAAAGCCGCACTATGAACAGTCAACCGCATAGTTTAAACACTGTAACAGCGCCTTTAACATAAAGGGTTAAGGTTGATTTTTGTATTTCACTGTAACAGCTGATGGTGGTTGTTGGCTGAAGGCACGGAATTCCGGAATATAATAAGTTTGATCATGAAGTGTCATATTTACACTTAATATATTTTGTAACTTAAAAACGTAAATACATTTTCACTAGTGATTTCTTTGCATTTGTCAATTACGTAGAAATGTATGAGAACTATTGAGGAGCTTTATGATTAATCTGGAAATCAATATTAAAACACTGTGATGATTTTAAACGACAAAGGTTCATTTTTCCTTAAATGTAGGTAAGTGAATAATACCGGGCGATGAAAGTGAAATAGCTACTAGGACAATACAAATTTATTTAATGAATCTATTCTTCGTTATGAAAGCTTAGTAATTTGGCTTTCTAAATAGTTATTACGTAGGTACTTACATAGGTCTTACTAGGCTGTAAATAAAGCTTTACATTAAGCAGGTTTTCACAGTAAATCCTCAATTTATTGGCTATCTTAACAATTGGTAGCTGTAAATGATTAATACATTTGTTTAAAGTAAAATCTTCAATTTGTGACTGCCATCAGACAAATCCTAGAACTGAGTAGATAATTGGGTAATCGATTTATGCAAGAGACGTTTTTTTTTTGTACCTACTGCGATATTTAGCACGCATCACATGTCATGAATTCAAACAAAACGAACTAGGGGAAATAGTAACGTGCATGATCGGATTAATTCAATTAAAATTGTATTTTTAATGGGCAATAAAATAATGTTATAGCTAATCGATTTTAAAATGATTTGTAACAGGAATGATGAACATTTCCTGAATACCATTTTTGAACTATATGTATTTCCAAAGAATTTCTGGCAATCTGGCAGGAGCGCAGATTTATTTCTGGGCCTACTGAAAGATTTTTAGCAGTCAAAGCTAGCGCTCATGCTAACGGACATCTTCCAATTAAAAACTTAAAGATTTATAATCTGTATTGTAAATATGACAGTTGAAAATTGGTTTCCAACCTTCCACACATATTAGTTTTTTTATTTAATTTTTGTAACCTTTAAACGAGCAAAAACTAAAGCGTAGTAAAAGTGCAAATCTGTTGTGTATCCGCGCATCGCGCCGCGCACAAGCGAAGCGGGCTGGCTCCCGCTCTCAGCGCTAGTAGCCTCGAGGAAAGCGCGGGTGCCGTCCCCACGCAACTGATTGCCGCCATCGCCGAGCTTTCCCGCGAAAAACTTGACACAGACTATAACACGCATTTAGAAAAAAGTATGTGACTTACCACGTAGGTACTGGCTGAAAAAAATATTTAGCACCAAAAAGTTCCGTAAAATGGGTTGAAAAAATATTTTTCATATAATTAAGTGTTAATAAAATAATTAAATACATTTTGTGATGATTTAAAAAGATGATTTGTAAAACAGTTTTTGTGACACGGACTAGTGTATCGGACTTAAGTAGAGGGATTGAAAATATTTCCGAAATTATGTAAAAAGGTAAGTCTACTTATTTAATAAAAAACTGTTTTAAATATAATAATTATTGTGTAGAAATTATTCAGTCGGTTCTTGTTATAGTACTTAAATTTTAATATTACTATGACGCGTTGACTGCTGAAGCTGTGAATAATGTAAAATGCGTCATAATGTATTGAAAAAGGTCTTGATATGTTACCCTTTGTGTGGCCTTGTGGCTGTCGATAAACTTAGATTATAAATCAGTTACCTGCTATTGTACTGTAGCGATGTTACACAATTTTTTATGACCTTTAAATCACGCAATTCATTTGAAAAATAATAAAATAGGTATAATATAATTATTCAAAAAGTAAGTGTATAAAAAATAATAGTGTTGAAAAGTTAACGTTATATACAATGAAATTCAGATTTACAAGACCTGGTTCTTTAATGTGCATTTTAATTCATTTTTGATGAAAACTGGCATAAAAGGAACATTACAGTCGTATAAAGAAATCCGTGTAAAAATTAAGTTTAAAATAGTAAATCACGCAATGCAATTCAGTTCTCGGTACTTTTTGCTTATGTTTCAATATTTGATTTTACGTGTAAAAAATTACGATCTCATTATAATCAAGTGTTGAAATACACTGTGATAAAATTACAAACAAATTTTAACGTGCAAGTAATTTAATGAGTCTGCGGCGAGGATAAAGTGCCACTAAATCTCTTAATAGGTGCTTCTACGCCAAGTTTAATCCTTATTCAAAACTCATCAAATTTACAGGTCTAATTAGACCACCATCGCTTGTTGGAATGAAAACTGAGCAGTGAAAACACGACTGAGTTATGGCGTTCTAATGGCTAAAGTTAGCGAGTTTAGAAGCAACTTAAACGGGCTATTGTATTGCAGTTAGCTAACAATAATTTAGACCCGTTCATCCCATCACTGTCTCGAATTATTTGAAGCTCCGATTACTTGATAAATTGTTGAACGTCGAATTAAGAAGAGATAATTTTAAGCTGGCCATTTAATATTGCTGCTCGCCTTTTCGGATCATGGCATGATCTATATACAAAAGGATTGACTCCGAACCCATCTCCGAACCAAAACTAAATCGTTAGAGCTCAGAGCAATAACTAAAGCAGTTAGGGTTAAGAGATATTTAAAAAAGAAACAGTATTTGGGCACATTTAAATAATCTTTATTCAAAATATAAGTATTTTTCGAAAACCGTATAACTTTAATCTTTTATAAATCTAAATATTTTTAAACAAATCTCAAATATCTAATTTATTCCAAATACAAAAAGTGTGCATCGCGGCAACCATTTCGTAAAGGTAATAAGCCAAAGTTCATCCTTTTTTGGTCGTATGGTTATTTCCTTCATCTTGTTTTACATAGAACTGAGAATAAATACTTCTTTTTATTAAATAACAGTCAGTTATAACATTTTTTGGCGCTGTTAAGTAATCAATTTAACTTTATCTAAAATTTGATCATTGATCAAATACTGTTTAAGAAAATGTAATATGGTCCAGTGAGTATGAAAGGAACCTTCCCCGAATTTAAGCGAAATAACCAGAGCAGATAGCTTTTCTAGAAAATTAAATTGAACTGAGTGGACTTATCATAACCCATTAAAAGTTTTTAAATTACCGCTTACGAGTAGTGTGCAATGAAAAAAAAATAGGAAATAAATTTTTTAGAAAAAAAAAAAATGCTTTTTTTAAATAACGAGCTGCACACGTTTTACATATTTTTTATTTGTTTTTTTTTTTGCTGTAAATCTTGAGGTATTTGTTTCTGGATTTTACCAAAAGCTTCATCCGTTTATTTTCTTTGCGAACGATTTATCTTTGTATGATGTAAGTAGGACAAGTTGCATTGAGAATAATAAACCTTGACATACAAAATGCACACTCAACAAATCTGTACATAAAAACTCATTTCTGCTAATCTTATCTGTTCTGATAGATACTGGGGAAGGTCGTATACCGTCACTGAAAGATTTACTGATCTTGATATAGGCATGCGTGAGGCTCTGGCTTCAAGCCAAATTATTTTTTTGCCAAATCTGCGAATCCTAAGGAATAAATTCAAGGAAGGCCAATGTTCCCCTCGTATTTCATTATAATACTGTAATTTCACGCTGTATAGGTTGAGAGGTATCGGGCAATTGTCGAGATGCTACAGGCTGGCGAGAAGGATACAAGTCTGTATTCGTATTGTTTTATATAGATATTTATTTTGTTCAGAGTAGGTACAGAAGAGAAAAGTACATATAGTCACGTCTTAAAATAATGTATTCGATGAATTTATTGTCTGATATAATATCATCAACTTCAATGTAATTTTTTGTTTATGAATATAGATGTTAGGTACGATAACAGACTTGAATAAATAATAAAAATAAATAAACGAATCAGTTCATATTTACCATCTAAGATTTCAGTTCAAAATAAAATAAACTAATACTGTCTAGATTAAAAAGGTAATCAACGATTTTAATTATCAGCATCATCAGTTAGACATCGCCATCTTGTTTTCCAGTCTCTTATTGTCATTCGTTCCTCTGGGAAGGGAATATCCTCTCATTAGCAAGATAACTATTGTATTTTTGCATATCCAGTTCACTCGTTAGAATAGGGTTATGGAATGCTAATGGTTTCACGGAACGATTCCCGACTCCCGTAACTCGCTGCAGTTTATAGTTAGAGATAAAGAGAAAAGGATATTTAGTATTTTTTGTATTGCTTTTTCGACTTGATTATGTTTGTATTTTGTTGGTTATGTCATTTGTTCTAACGCATAATGCAACGCTTCTATGCGTAGAAGTTTAGGAGGTAAGCGTAAAAGATATGGCATTGGAAAATATACTACTTATATCACATTATCTAATTTAATGACAATATAATATTACGAAAATAATTATAGTACCTTCAACTTCATCTGAAATTCACGCAGTTAAATTATTCGTAATAGCATTTCCACTTATCAAAAATATGCATATGCTTTACACCCCACTGAGAAGATTAACATCCTAGTATTCGCGTAAACTTAGTTTAATATATATCATCATCTATCACGCTAACCCTTCAAGGGGTAAGTATATTTACTTTCGTACCCAAATATTACAGCAAATACGGTATTATGTCTTCATAGAGGCTTGTGTTTACTAGGCACAGAGCAAACACAGGGGCACTAAATATCTAGACACAAAACAGACAACAAAGTGTCAATGTTATTCTTGTGACCACTTAACTAATTTGAGCGTTTATTATTTCTCTGTCTGTATGTAATGTTGATATTTACATAAAGTTTATATTAGAAATGTTATAAGTAGTTTAATTTTTTTAAAGTACTATAAAATGTCATAATTATGACAGTAAATAGAAATAAAAAAAGATGAGAATGGAAAAATAAAGGCAATCTTAGATCCAATCCAATTCAAAGTGCTTTGGATTATTAACATTGTGATTTATAAGATATTTTAGCTTGTTCTTTTTGACGGGATGCCCGAATAAACAGTAAACGCATTGTTCCATGTTCTCGCACACTTGTTCCAGATACTTGGCCAATGACAGCGATTCTTAATCTTAATCTTCAATTAAAAATGGCATTTAAAACATAAGTTTTTGTTTATTTATCACTTTAATAATATTCCATGATATTTTACTTCAGCTACCTACATGTAAATACTTTAAGTACGTACAATAAGCTCGGAATATTTATAACAAAAAACAAGTCTCTTTTTCGTCAAACACGTCTTTGTTCAACATACTCAACCGCTTGACAAAATGCCGGTTAGATGTTTCGTGCAAACATTATAAAGATCTGAGGCACTAAAGCTTCCCCAGGGACGTACCGTGTGTACATTTGTAAGGAAAGGGAATATACGCACAATATGAGATAAACCCTCTACTTGATATTTATGTACGTATGTCAACGTTCGTCCATCCACGTGCATTTTAATTCGGTTTTCATAGAATTTCGTGAACAGTTTTGGAAAGGTCACGTAAACGTTTGTTTTTTTGTTGGTTGTTTAAAGCACTCTAACTATTGAAAGCTGGTCTTTTAGCTTTGAGCACGTGTGAAAGAAATAAACAAATTGGCTTTTAATATGGTAAATTTTAAACCATTTCCTGAAACCGAACAAATATTATTAAATTCATAGAAATTACATTACTTGTCATGCCATTTTCTTTCTTTTTCTCGTTCTTTTCTGTCCGACTGCAGGGCAAAGGTTCTACCCTTCCATTTACTTTAATAGAGAAGTATTAATCAGGCACGAAATTAATGAAAAAAATAGGTACAACAACCAAGTTTATAGACATTGTTGAAATAAATAATCTGTTTATTCAGTATACAGTACTATTGATAATTTTCACTATGATCTACATTCCCTTATAGATTCACAATGTTCTCACTTTAGATTTTCGATGTAGTTTTCCAGGCAATAATAGCTAATGTTATTGAAGTAGATTATGAAGGATAATAATATAATATCGTTGATAAAGCTAGAGCTATTGTTTGGCCGTGGTTAGACGTTGCGGTAGTGGCCGGCGGTTATTTGGCTGCAAGGTTAAATTGCAACAACATTTTGCTCCCCACTTTAGTACGTACTATACGATTAGAATATAATTGTATACCTATGGACTTGTAAATATATGAAATATAGAGTAGGTATATAAAATACAAGAGAATGTTTTTATTGGTTTGTGCTTTACCTGTTTAAAAGACTTTTGTGAAATGAAATGAAATGAAATAGTTTATTCTTGCAAATAGGACTATATAATGTATATATAATAATGTGATGACAGAATAGATGAAATTGGAATGACTATAAAACAGAGCTGCTTTATTTTTTACTACTAAATTCTAAACTAAACTCACTACTTTATTTAGTTACTACTAAATAACATAAGTAAGAAAATTGACAAAATCAATTTATTTGTGGACAAATTCATTTCTGTTAACTTTCACTTAAAAAGTCACTGGAGATAAAACACTTCACTGATCGGTTCCAACTGAGCAAAGATATCTTAGATCTTTTACTTCGGGCTTGACATTGAAGGGGCGTGCTTAGTACGAAGTAGTTTGGTTTTACTTATACTATGTTTTGTATTAAAATGGAAAGAATTAGCTTGTAAACTTTGCAGGTGTTTTCGCGAGTGATTCCGCAACATTTTTGATTTCCTATTCAGTTTGCTAAAAACTAAAGAATTGAACTATCATAGTTTGTCATAAAATAATAAAATAACATGTCTTAAGCACAGTTGAAGAAACATTGATACTACTTCTAAACCTAAAATCTTATATTTATCATCTATTAGATATAAAAGTTTAGAGAATTAAAAAAAAAAAAAAAAAAAAAATTGATCCTCAATTGCTTATCCTTAGATATCGTGAAACAAACTTCTCTTCCCCTTTTAAGTCCGTTGAAGTATAAGGACTATTAATAGATATGTGTGTATGTGTGTATGTAATAATAGCATGGCGTCTGGAACAGCTGTCTGAGCCAGCTGATGACCGCCGCTGAAGGTAAAGGCAACAATGGCGACCTTTACAATTATGCCCGCATTACGTATTCAACTAAAGCGCACGCAAATATATTTATTGATGTTTTAATGTACTCAAGCTCCGTAAGAAAAGTATAATATTTTGATTTTATCAATGAATGTTACAAATATGTGGAAATTTCGACAGACACCTCAAAATAAAACATGATCTAAATTGTATTTTTTGTAACCAGAAAATGTTTAGTAAAAATTAAATTACAAAATAATCAGAATACATTTTATGCATGTGATCAGAATCCAGTTAATTGTTTGTCAAAAAATGTACGTGCATTATTCCTCAACCTTTAGGGAAATCTGATCAATATATAAGATAGTTCCTATGAATTTGTTCTCAGTGAGGTAGAAAAAGTCTTCCTCGACCCCCGAGGCTCACTGCGGTAACCTCCTAAGAAAAATACATTTACCGGATTGATAAAGTTCATATCATACGAATTCTGAAGCAAAACATTGTTAATATCTAAGGATTTATTTAATTACTATAATATCCAAACACCTGTGGAATAACTAACATTTCGATGCTTCTAAATATGTTCGTATTTTATGGTAAAACTGTCTTAAAAATTATTCAAATTTTAAATTTCTACAGAAAAGTATTAATTGCTTAACAGATTCGTCGAACAATTCTCGATCAGTAATGCTTAAAATTGGCTCAATTAAAACGGAACAATTTCTTTCCTTCATTAAAACCAGCCGTCATTATATTCCCCGGCATTTCGACGAGCATTGGCAGGTCATTCCTTTTGTTCATTATTTGTTTACTGTTACAATAGATTGCTTCATTTTTTACAGTCTGGCGAAAGGACTCGGCTCTTAACTGTTAGTTTAGAAAATATTCTAGTGAAAAAGTATTATTCAACAAGATTAAGCGGGTCGTTTGAAATGATAAAATCGATAGGAGTCGTCGGGCGCCTGCAAGACTAATGGCGATTCCTAGAAACGCACGCCTTTTGCTACCGAAGGCGGCTTGTGGCTTTCACATTGATATTTTATTTTTTAAAGAAGATGTAATTTTCTGTTTCCTTCGGCCCTGCGGAGCCGATTCTGTGGATACTCGTATTAGAATAAATATTGGTAAGATGCCCGTGCCCGCGATTCCGTGTCTCAACTACTAGAATTGCTGTCGTAAAGCCCATTTAGAAAAGTAAAAACAAGAAACATTACTACTTATTAATTTATTTTATGCGCAACATTTCAAAGTAAAATAAGCTTACTTACAGCGTCCGCACCATTATACATTGATTCGAAATTGTGCATAAAATGTAATCTGTGTACCAGTGATTAAATCTTTTCATGTTCCAGTTCAGTTCTAAAGTAAAATTAATAAAATTATTAGCGTAAACCCTAACGATCCGACTGCAAACGATAAAAACTGGAACTTTTATATAAAATCATTAAAGTGAGCGCATGTTAACTTCAACTGTGAGGATAAAGCGGAGATTTGCAATTTGCCCGATGAAAGAGTTCAAAGATACACTCGGGACTAGGAATGGATAATTGTATGAGGAAACTTGTAGAATTTTACATTTTTACATAATCTCATATCGTATGAAAAGGAAGGAATTTTTCAGAGTCAAGATGATCCTTGTATGTAGTCCACATTTTTGCTCTCGCGTTGAATATGAATTAGTTAGGGACACGGGTCGACTTTTGATGAACATGCGTCGATGTCACCTCTCTAATAAATTACTTTGTATACCGTACTTGCATATTTTTAGCGGGAACTCATGTATATAAAGATTCTATCATGCAGATACTTTGAATATAGGAATATATTTAGAACATTCTTGGATATGGAACTAGAAGCGTATTTAATCAGAGTATCTTAGGATATGAGCGACAGCTCCTTTAATAAAAAAAACGATGGAAAATGCCAAATTTTCTACCTAGGTATTATTTGTCTATTCAATTTTTTAGCTACTACTTTGTTTAGTTAGTCCCGTGATAGATAATGAACACTAATGCCTTTTTACATGTAAAACACAAGAGAGTCTTGGAAAAGTATTCTCGGTCTAAAATGGTTATAAGCCCTTAACAGAACAGGAATTTTATAAAAAGTCTCACGAACCGCAGCTGCTTATTTGCGTCGGTAAAAACTTGGCATATTGTTAATTATATATTTCATTTGTTTATTGTAGTGAAAGCTTAGTGTTTGAGCAAAATGGATGATGCAGCGAAGTAATCCGGCGCATTTATCACGCAGACAACCCCGTGTGAAACTATCTGGGTCTAGGTTTAATGGAGGGGCGATGCTTATCACTAAATGCTTCGGACGTAACTGCCTCCGTTCGCGAGGATCTGATTTAGATAAGATTTCCAGATCTCTCTGATACTAAACATAGAATAAAGGTCAAAATCCTTTTTACTCGTAAGCTTTGTAAATACTGAACCCCTAGACACACTCTCACATTTACAACTCCCTAACGTATAAAGAGCGTAATAATATACTTCAGACAAATGTATTTTAATGTAGTAGCTGAAAATATAAATAAATACACGAAGCAATTTTTATAAGAAAAAGAATAAAACTACGTATTTCTTAAGGCAGCTGCTTATTTTCACGTGAGTCGTTTGTTTTTGTGGTGACCTAACAAAAACGACCACAGGGAGTATATTTCAGTATATGGATGATATATTTCAGTCTGGAATGCAGTTGTTTATAAAAACTTGGTTGGCATGTTTAAATATAACGTGGCACATTATATAGGTAAATGCATTTCTGGTCTGGGGCCCGAGTCTGCTATTGACAATTGCTTCAGTCGTCTGATTGGGTGGCGTCTGGTCCCTCCGGCCCCTGGTCATCGGTCCTGTCTAAGGAGTTGCTAAAAATAGTAAATGTAAGGAAAATATACGTAATTTAAATTACAATTATTAAACGCAGCTACAGCAATAGTTAGATTCACTACGTTGTTATGCCAATCTAACCCAGATTCGAACCAAAACTTTTACTAAATACGTTAGATCTTAAATAGTGTATAAAGCTACATGTATTTTATTTAGTACCTCCATCGGTTATGTACTAACGACTAAGGTCAGTTAGTAGTAATATTTCGTCCATTTAATGTGATACAGAATTTCTCAGGACTTGTATATTGCTGGGAAACATCATATACTGTTAAACGAAGTCGGTCCGCTGGGACAACCGCGCTGCATTTTTAGCGCTCCAGCAAAATGTCTGACGCTGAACTTCAATGAACATCTTACTGTATAGAGCTGAATATAAATTGAATCAAGTTATGGTGAGTTTTCTGAATTTGCATAGAGTGATGTTTTTATTAAATTTCAAATTAGAACTTGGAGACGGTCACACTTGGAATTTCCCCAGTCACAAATACTTAAAAAAAAAAACGACTTTTGAACAAATCTAAAGTAAATTATTAATTTCACTTCCATCATTTAAGTGCTAGGCATTTGTCGGTATAGCAATTTCCATTTCTCTGTCCAGTGCCAACTCCTTCAGCTGCCGTAGGTTTCCACTTCTGCTTTTTTCTTCAATAACGTATTTCACTTATAACATAAAAATAAACTTAACAAAAATAAGGTTATAGGTAGAGCCTTTCATTATTATATACAGCAAGACTATGTAACTTAGACTATAATACGTTAAGATGAAGCTCAGGATAAAATATGCTGACATTTATACCAAGTCAAAAACGTCTGAGCAACTACAAGAAGTATGCGAAAGTTAAGTTGCAGAGGAACTATGCTATTCAAGCTAACTTCTGCGATATTCCGATAACAAAGTAAGAAACTATAAGCTGCATAATTTGAACTCAAAGGAGCAAAACTATGAAGACATTTTATTAAATTTATCTACTCTTTCTTTGCTGTTTTGCATTTGGTTGTTTTAGCGGCAATTGTTGAAGTGTTTTGTTAAGAGTGTAGATCGAATGAACTCTAATTGAGTTTGAAATTAATTGAGTAGTACTGATATAGTTTATTAGAAAATAACGTAGGTACATATATTTAATAGGTATCTACATAAATGCATGCCTCTTTCGCCGGATATGAATCGACCCCTAGGGTGCTGTCTTTTTGTATTTTTGAAGTTTAATAAGTGCGACTTTGTAGCCTAAGTTGAATGAATGATTTTGAATTTTGAATTTTAAGGACGTTCGAAATATGTAGCTAAGTGCTTAAAGTCAAGGTTAAATGAAGCACTTTAAACGAACTATCACGAGCTTAAGATTGAGGGCCCCGGCCCGGTCGGAAACTATTCGAGCGTTCTTCAAATATCCGCTGCAGTTGTATATAGCATTTTAAAGTAACATAAATAATAAAACCTTCATAAAGTAAATTACGTTCGTTACGGAACCAACTCGGGGCGTTATCTATAATTTTTCAAATTAAAAAGCCAACGCTCAGTTGCAGAGGCGTCGCAATTTATTGTCCGCAATAAGTTGGCTCACAATACGCCCAAATGTTGATAATACAGTCAATTCGCGAAGCAGGGGAAATATTACAGGTAGGTAGGTCTCTGATATTAAGGATTCGAAGTGGTGCTTTTGTTAAGGAGCGGATAAAGGTAATACTCGGATTCAGAATTGTAAACTATTTATGTTAGCGTTGCTTTAGTATTAATTTATTTTAGATGCTAAGTTGTATATAAAACTATTCAATTAAAAACTTTACTCAATCTAAAGCGAATATTGTACCTAAATATATTGTTTTGGTTTGAATTTGGAGAAATAATTAAGAATAGTGAAGCACTTTCTTTTAACACACTTTAAGATGTTACTAACAGTGAAATTAACCAATAGCGATGTAGTAAATAGCTTACCTGATTTCAAACTACTGCTGACAACTTTAAAGATATCTTACCATCCTTGTGACTCGGGAGCGCTCGCCCTCGGTCCTTTTCCCCGACTTAACATATCCAATCATGTTGAAAGATTATGCAAAGGTCCCGTGCATGCATTGTCCACACTACTCTTCTTTATAAACTAAACTCTTTTATATTTTCAGATCTGAAAGTGTAATAATACTGCGAGCTTTCGCCACCTTCCAGAAAGGTTTTGGCAGCTATCTTACCCTAAAGTATTTTTCCACAAAATTCCAATTTATCCGTGAAAATGTTTCAAGCAAAGTCGATTTTGCATTTTAATACGCAGTATGAACCAAAAAAGAATTCGCTGAGTAACTGCCACTTACACAAACGACTAGGCTCAACAGATTTTGGATGGGTGCTTCAAATGCGCATTTACCTATTTGCTTTAGTGAAGATTGCTTAGCGAGTAAGCCGTTAGCGCGCCGCGTTCGGTTTGCATAACTTGCATCGCATACGATATGCAACCGACGAGATTCCCAATGTGTACGCACCCTTAGGTACTGGAAATGTATGCGTTACTCTAGATATCATAAAAAGGGGTGAAAGGAGGGCAGAGATAACAAACGCGCGGACAATACACCGAGATTTCTGTTGTGATCTCATTCTAGACGTAGTTTAGATATCTTGCTGGTATTTTTACTCTCAAATGAAATGGAATATTCTAGAGTTGAAGGGTATGGTACATTAGAGCCAGTAAGTATGAATATTTGCACACTTATTACAGCTGTCATATAGATGTAAGACGATATTACGCTGCAATTCCGGCCTTGGTTTAGAAGTAAATAACATAGAACATAGATGAGAAATATTAGGCATCAGAAGGACATGCTCGTATGTGTGTAAATAAAAGTGCAATAGAGCGAAAGATGAAAAATGTATGTGAGAATTGGTAGGTCACTTCTAGCACGAGTTTATGTATGTTTGTATGAGTCATACCATAAACATTTGTAACATAAGTTACGTGATGATAAATAGTTACCGCATTTGAAACTAGTCCAACATTCTCCGATACTATCATATATTTATTTTTGCAAGGAATGACAACTTCTGAATTTCTTATAATATTTATGTTTCAGGTGAAATGAATGTGTTAAAAATTTTAAATTATTTAAAGGATCAACAGGGAACATGATTGAAAAATTAATTCAAAGTCTGTCGTCCGTGATGTAATGATGTAAAATAAATAAATTTTAATGTAGTGTTGTATATTTACTAGATATGAATTAGTCTAAATCTAAAGATAATTTGCGTAAAATCAGTTTCGTTTGCAAGCCTTCATTCAGCATTAATTTACACATAGTTCATGATAGCAATGAACGTCAATTACATTAAACATTTAACATAATAAGATTAAACTAATATAAAACTTATTAGTATCAAGTGTAGAGTTCAGATTCCTTTGTGCTAGTCTAATGATCTTCTAATTAACATCAATCGATAAACTTATGTAACGAACTGTGAAAACATCCTCTGTTATGGATTATGAATATAATTATTTGTGCACGTGTAAGCGGTGTTGACTTTCAAATTGATGTCTGTCTATTATCATGATGTTGTTGCAGTTACAGTTTTAGAATAGTATCGCTAATTCTAAAATCATTGATATTAGGTACAAAGTAAATAACATACATACATATAATCACGCTTGTTTCCCGTAGGGGTAGGCAGAGACCACTTCTTTCCACTAACCGTACATACTTGTTTCGCTTCATCCACCTAACTAAATAACCTGCTAAAAATATTGTTTGTCCTAAAATATTATATGATAGTATCGTTGACTGGTTATAATAACGTTTTAGTAATGTTTGAAAATTAAAATGAGTGGAATTAGAAGGTTTGTTTGTTAATTTAGTTTTTTTTCCCACATTTTGAGGTCACGAAATGACACATAGTCAAACATTTAATCCAATTAGTTACATGTAACAGATAAATTAATAAGTATTTGGACAGGTTTCTTATTAAAACAAAATTATTATTTTTTCAACTGTATTTTAATAAAACAATCCCTTTTCATAATTTATTATTAAAGAAAGGTGAAGCTTTACAGAATATGATTATGGAGATGATGATTTAGATTAAACGCGGGCCTCAAAGAGCTCATTAATTACCTCTCGGCTCGGCGAGTGTAACCTTTGTTCTCATGCCGCATGCCGGCGCCCACAACGCGCTAACTACTTCGCCCGCAGATTATTTTATTTAACCCCAACTTTATTTTATTATAATTAATTATTTTATATAAATTATATTATATTTACGAAAATTGCTGGATTGTATTCACAAAAGTCATCGTCACTTGCAACAATAAAACTTTTTGCTTGCTCATGTAAAAATTACAGTAAATAAGACGATATAATAATAATTGTACAATTAAAATTATTTTATTATTGATAGAAATTTAAACCGCTGTAAGTTTTTAACGTGAGTGTGAAAGGTTACGTTATTGAGTAGGTTATGTTATTATTTGAGTATCTATATCAAACTCTTGAATACATATGACAAATAAATATCATATTTCATTGTAAGGTTCCGTATTTTATTACTGTGGGGAACATTGACTCTGGATTCTCTTTGTAAAGGTATGGTAAGGTAGGTTCAGGTATATTTTACACCTGGATAAAACTATAAGAGGTAATAGAGAACATTTTTTATTCTGTGTTCTTTCATCGATTGCCATGCATGTCTCAAAGTTTTCTTACGCTCATTCCAAAACGATAAAGAAAGTATGATTGATAAGCCCACATGAAAATACTTCGGGAAACCTATTGCGCAGAAATGGTATATCATCTAGTAAAAAATAAGACGCAAACCATTTTTGGGTTACTTGGGAAATAGAAAATAAATAATGAGTTTTTCACTTGCTTACGATGTATTCTCATCGATAGTTGAAGGATGTTTACTTTGATCTCATTTAGAACATGCAGCGCTAGCTACGCTGACGGCTCCAATAACGTTGGTGTTCTCATGCTCCCGTGTTCGTGTTCATAGTTTGAATTGCATGCAATTAGAGCGGAGGGTTCTAATTCAAATAGAGAACTAACTCATTATTATGCCACTGTAACCTGTTGACAATTTATATTACATTCGCTTACGTAATGTCAAGTTACGTGGGTGAGTACAGACTGCCATGAAAATGTATGGCGTAGTATGGCGAGAGTTTTCAGTGGTTGACGTATCTATTTAATGAATCATTTATTTTTTAGTATGCTACGTCTTATCTCTTAATATTATTCTATGATTTATATGCATAAAAATATTTTTCTTTGCAATAAAAATTGGGTTTGTCATAGTGTTGAAGTGATAAATGAAAACTAGTTACAAGCAAGTGAAAACTGATGAAGGCTTAAAAGTTTTTAGACATGATAAAAGTACCAAATAACGAAATTAAACAAAAACAATTTCTTTGCATTTTTTGAAGTTTAACCACCTTCACAAAAGTTCGATTAAAATGAAACAAGTTTGCAATTTATATTAAAATTTATTTTTATTCAAATTTAATCCAGCAGATGGTATTTAAATTAGCAATTTCGTTTGATACGGTTTATAGTGTGTTGTACGCGCCTGTACAGAAGTTTGTCAAAGCAATGGTAAGGTAATTCAGGATAAACTCGAGTGTACCTCGAGAAACTGTTTTCAGTAGGTCCTGTTTTCGCAAATCAAATAACCCGTACACAGCAATGAGTCACCGCTGAAACTTTATCAGACGAATGTGTTGCAATTTTGTGCCAACGTTATTTTATGCGCCATTGAAATTGGAACGAAAATGAAAGGGAAAATGTAGATTTATGCAAGGTGTTTGCAGGTGCGAAACTACTGTTTATTCACAATATAATCATACGATAGAAACCTTAAAATGTATACCTGAAATAACCGTTTTGAACTATGTATGGAAATAGTTCCATAGTTTTAGAGCACATAGGTACGAGTAGGTGCTCTTGAAATAGTTTAGTTCTAACTTATATAATTGTTTTCTTAAGATTATAATTTTATAAGTGAGTGAAAACAATTTGATAGACATGTTTTTCGTAAAATAGAAGCAAAAATATCGTTCTTCATCTAGGACTAACAATTATTACACCAAGATTTATGGGACCTGTCTCTTAAAAATATTATTTGTTTTTGGCTGGTTAGTCGAGAACGTGGCGTCCAAAAAGGCAACTTTGAAGTTAAAGCAGAGTGTAAAGCTACTTTGTACTTCTAAATACTTTAAGAAGACATAAAACCAGCTTACTGCGTAGAATGACCAGTCATTATTATACCTGCTCAACAAAAAAAGAATGATTAGATATTAATGATCTATATTCACTGTAGACCCGTTTAAATGAAATTCTGAAACGAATCCATTCATTCATTTTAGGTTCATAGAACTTAAAATACCGTCATAAATCATTTTATTAACCTTGTACAATGCTAAATGGGTCCGGTTAGACCACAACCCTGGCATACTAATATTTTAGTGTCCAAAAGAATATCTAATTGATTGATTTATGTTCCAGCGAAGGTGAACCTTCAGTTTCATACAAAATGGTTTCACTAAGTGCTCTTTCATGTTATAGGCTTTAGGATTTTTTGACGGGATTTACTTTTCGATGGTATTACGAGGTTTATAGTTTTAGGCCTCACGTGGATTGGAAAACATTACTTTTGTGTTACAAGAGAATTTATATTAGGTAAAACATAAATATTTTTCGAATTGCAATAAGTATGTCGTATATTAATCCATCGACAATTCGATTTTTTCACCCATTTCAGTGTCACAGGCATTACAAAAGCCTAAGATTTACTTAATATAATAATATTCCGGGACATCTCACACACGGTTATCTGATCCCAAGCTAAGCAGAGCTTGTGTTATGGTCACCAGACAACTCATAAACATATTTATATATTTTTAAAACATCCATATTATAGATAAATTACACCCAGACACAGAACAAATGATCATGCTCATCACACAAACATTTGTCCTGAGTGGGAATCGAACCCACGACCTCTGGTATAGCAGTCAGGGTCACTAACCACTATACCAACAGGCCCGTCAATATAGGTTCCTGATATAATATTATATAGGTATAACATTCAGGAAATAAGCGCTGACGTCCACTAACAAACTCGCAAAGCATGTTTCTCATTTATTTATAACTCAGACTCTAGATGCAGAACTTTTAAATGAGTTCGCAAATAAAGGAAATTAATATGTGAACGTGACCAACATAATACTGGCCACTATTTACACATTGTGTTGCCAGCTATATTAAGAATAATAACAGTCATATTTTGTGGGCAACACACACTGGAAATAAATGGTAGGAAATCCATGCTGTTTGGTGGCCGTATATTTTAGTGGACATAAGAAAAAAAAACAAGTAATCGTTTATTTTAATTAAATGCAGAAAACAATAACTTTAAAATGCCGAGAAAGTATAATATGCGTGAAATAAACTTAATATTCATTATAACTTTTAGTTTTGAAATAATCTGTGTTTTGAAATCATTATAATTAGGTGTATGAATGCATTAATTTTCGGTAAGTTTATCTAACTTAACCTATTACTGTGGTCTCGTAATATTAATGTGATGGATTAACTTTAGATTAAACTCAGTTCTCGAACTTTTGACTTTGGCAAAACTAGTAATACGAGTAATAATTTAACATAGATACCTAATTGTCTATCAATCAAGATATTTCATAAATAATTATGTTACCAATTTATACCTATAAATTTACAAAAAGCAATAAAAAATCTAAAACATAGGGAACAAACATTCATTGTTATATTACGTACTGAAAATACCAGATATCTGTCATCAATATAAACGCAAAACATTCGTAATGTTTCCCCAACACAACACAATTAAATAAAGATAAACAAAACATTGAAATATCAAATGAAACCTATTATTTTCATGGAGCTAAAAACAAAAAAGCTTTCGTTCCCGTGGGAATTTAACTTAACGAAAATATAGAAAAATAAATACTTCAGTAGCCGAAATAAACGATGTTAAGACGATTTTGTTTTGCCCTAAATATTATTGGCTTTTATGACTACAGTTGATACCACGACAGCGGAAAAACTTATTACAAAAATGAACCTTAACTCGATGGTGACAGGACGCAGTTTGAATCAAAGTATCACTACTTACATGTGGTCTATTGTACCTACGGCTGGGTATAGGAAAATATTGTTTGGAAAATGGAATGCAATACAATGACCCCATTATTGTGAACGGCAGTGTTGCCAGTTTCACGTCGACGAGAACCTCTGGCTTTTCCATCAACGTTAATAGTCTTACCTAAGATACGACCCATCTTCGAGAAACCAACTGTGTATTGAATCGATTCTCTGGCCTCAAAATATGAGCACTATTTTGATCATACTGTTTTTGTTATCCTGTAAAATTTACGGAAAGTAAAATGTTTAGCGCGAATGATATTACTATATTAGATAGAACATTTACATACACAGTGATGATTGTATTGTTTAGGTTATCACGCTTCAAAATTCACCTTTAAACTTGAAACAGACTAAATGTAATGTTGGAATGTGTTTATGAAAAGTTTATTGTGTAAACGCCAAAATATGAATCCCGTGCGAGAATTTTAAACAGAAAAGACTGATAACGATCATTAATTTATTTACAAGTTAAAGGTTTCAACTCATCATTCGAGTCATTCTCGTTTTCATACAATAAGCATTACGTTTTTAATATGTCATCAAGGGACATTATCGTTCATTACGAACTTTTATACGGTAGGGTATTTCATCAAGTCCCCTTAATGTGTTCGGTATCAACATTAAAGAGTAATAATGCTCCCAATAACAAACAGCTTGACAACCAATAAACTACGGCCGAGTACTACGATCTTATAATAATATTTTGTGGGTTTTATTACGTATAAATATTTCTTTATGATGTATCCATTTAATGATATATTATGATGATCATTGGTTTGTAGTTGTTTATGCTGAGTTAATAAAGTTTAGAAATACAAATAAAAAATCCGTAAATGACTTTGATGTATGCTGTCCTTCTGTAAAGCGTTCCCAGTCATATTACGAGTAGGTGCACTGCACTTAGATGTGCAGGAGGACAATCCGGCAAAAATTACATAGGCTGTGCTATTATATCTCACAATATAGTTGTTACTGAATCTAGGTCTATTTTTTCTCTCCTGACTTATCCAGACTAAGACTTATGTTAGTCATTAAAAATGCTTTGAAAATCAGTGTATTTATTCGCAGCTTATTATTATTTATTCACCATCACTGACGGCCATATTTTTGTTGTAAAATTTGGTAATTTTCCCGTACCTTACGGGACCTTATAAGGGTTGCCGTTAAAATTCATTATTGAACATGACTTGTAACGTAACAGGAAACTGTCGACAGAATATGCCTTAATGATGACTTAATTCTTTTCTTACGTCATTAGCGTACAAAAGGTTCAAGGGTAATTGCTTCGATAGGAATCCTGTAGGTATCGAGTTCTGGTTATTAGTAATAGTAGACTCAATTTAGTCAAATATGGGCACCAATTGAGTATGATATCACGTGTTCATAGGGATGATACTTTTAGTGTTACCATACAAACATGTTTGACATTATACCTAACATGTATGGTTTCATATCTAGTGTTATTGAACTATGTTATGACGACCTCCGTGGTCGAGTGGCGTTCGCACCGGTTTTCGCTAGCTCTGAGGTCCCGGGTTCGATCCCCGGACGGGTCAATGTAGAAAGTCACTTTTCTACATTGTCTCGGGTCTGGGTGTTTGTGGTACCTTCGTTGTTTCTGAATTCCATAACACAAGTGCTTAATAGCTACTTAATTTGGGTTCGAAGCAATGTATGTGATGTTGTCCGCATTTATTTATTTATTTATTTATGTCAAGGTAACAGGGGCGCGATTCCACTATTCAGTTTAATTTATGTACGTTCCTGTGTACTTGTCACTGTGCCTAATTTTCGTATTATCTTGCAAAAATGATTACAATAGTGGCGAAGCCTCAGAATAACAAGAATCTACATAAATTAACCGGGTTAATAATTAAAGGCAGTTGGAAAACTTTTTGTATAACGATGCAATTAAACTATAAATCATTAAAATTAACTAAAAGTCATCTTTCTCATAACTAGACTTTTCTTTGAGGTATGTATCTTTACGATCGCATACGACAGATCTACTTGATATTTAATTTCAATACTTCTTCTCAGAAAGTTTAAGAATATATACACATTGGTAAGACGAGACTTGTTTGAAAGCTTGAACGTACCGTGGATAAAACTTGGTGGCGACGGTCCCGTGGGATTTATGTAAACTATTCCTCGATTTAACGCTATTTGTTAAAGAGCAAACAATTAGTAGAGTATTACTTTTAATGCCTATCTGTTTTAGGTAAAGGTTTATTTCATGTGTCTCCTTTCTTTAATCGACTGCTTCAGAAGTTGGGTTATGATTTAGTAGTTTACTATTCGTAGTTATTTGATTAAAACTAACAAAACAAATACTGTTTGACTTTAACGACTCCAAAAATAACATGGTTTAAGCAAATTTGTCGGTTTCCGTATTATAAATACTAAAGATTTATGCACTTAAAAAATGGAAGTTAACAAATACATTTATGTGTATACTTTATTATTATAATTATAACATTTTGTGTTAAGGCCGACAAGTTTTAAAATTCTAACTTACGCAAATGTCGGTTGACAAAGAAAATAATGAAAAAGCTAACCCAAAGTCAGTGAAGTGAAAGAAAAGTGCGATGTCAGCGACTTTGGCTCAGTTCAGTTAAAGTTTGCCTTCTACCGTATTCTAGTTCCATTCCTTTTGCCAAGTCGAGGTGGCAGTTCAAAATGCCATTTGATGATTTATGACTCTCAATAGGAAAAACGCTGGAGTTATCATTCATGTGACAGACTTTTTAGAAAACTGATGCTCGCTGCCAGAAATGTTATAGATTCTTGTTAAATAAATTATATTTAACCGACTTCAAAAGAAGATAATACGCGATATCACTAGTAATTGAGGACAGATTTAGAGAAAAATATAATGTTATCGATTTACCTACTACATACCTCAAAGGTGGTCCCATATGAATTTCCGCGAAGTCAGTAATATTTATCATTAAAATTTATATGTAATCAACTATTTAATGATTTCTTGTGAATATTCTGTTACATTGCGTTAAGATTAGAACAATATTACAGTTAAACATAAAATCCAACGATTGCCTGATAGGTACTACCTTCGTTTTTATACGTAAGATAAATGTAACAGATGTATACCAGTTTCAGAAGGTACAATTATAAATTAGCGTGATAAAGCTAACCCTTTCTTGTTTCAATAATATTTAATGGCTGTTATAACATTAAGGCAACGACGGTACCTACTTAGAGTGTAATTCCTTAACGATTGTGATTAACACACAAACGCAATAAGATGTTCGTTAACGATGCGCCGTAATGATTATTGCTGAGTTAACGTCACCTTATTAATTGCCATACATTTTTATTTATATTTGAGATATTTTAAATAATTCATCTCTGAGATAGTTTCGGTCTATAAGAGGTTACTATTAAAAGCGGTCATGAGAGAACCAAACAATTTTATAAAAAAACCTTGTACTTTGGATGCCAAAATAGTTTAAGCATAGTATAAGGCGATTGATTTTATTTAGGGTAGGGTAAAGAAAGGAGGACAGGATATAAACCAGTGTAGATATTTATATTTCGTACCTTATACTAGTTCTTTCCACTCCTTTTTGACACTAAAAAGTGTTTAGTATTAGAATGGCAGTAGAAATAACAAATAACAAATGTCAACCTCATAGCTTCAACAAAAAGATGTTGTCAATATCAAAGTGGTAACACAGATGTGAGGTCAACCGTGGAGGCATTTGAAAAAAACATCCCGATTTCTTAGTAGTTTGTTTTTCTTAGTATTGACAAATTCAGGCAAAGTCTAGACTAAAAAGCTATTCAATAAATCAGTAACCAGCATAAGTGAACTTGTAAACATCTCTCCTTTATATCAAAAAGGCTTTATTTATAAATAATGTCTTGCCCTTTTTATACAAATGCGTGTATAAAATAATACGGGTCTCATGTTAATGGCAATTCACCTTGTGACAAATACTCTGAGGATTTGCAAGCCACACTCGTGTTTAAGCTTAAGATGTTATGTGCCCGAGTTCGTCCCTGTTGCGGATTTGTGTGATAAATGTTTTGCGAGAATTTCCTCTATTTATTAAGGGAATGACCTTTTGATTGACCGTAGCGGTTTTATGTCAGACCTAGCATTCTTTTTTAGTTGATAGAGCAATTTTAATTATGTTACACTAGGTGTTTGAATACAGCAAAATTGATCGTTTAAGTAAACAAAGGACAGACAAGGACCACGGTTTACTTCTTAAATAACAGATAACAGGCGACTATATTTAGAAAGCTTATATTAATAAATAAATTAAGCTAAATGGAAACTAAATTAAAGCCCAACCTTTACAGAGCAAATTGCAGATATAATTTCACATAACAAATTGAAATAAGTAGAATAGATTTCTGTACAAAAATGTATTGTTGTTTCTCGGCCCGGGGAGATTCAGGTGTGAATACGATACTAAACAATACCTCTTCGCGGCAGTTGAGAATCTTCAGTAATTTCCTACGGGAGGCCCATTATAATACTTATTAGACTGTTCTTTCCTCTTGTTATCTTAGACATGCTTCAGCTGTGCTAACGTTAAGTCTATTAAGGAAATTAGGAAAGGAAACTTGTTATATTATGTATATAACTTAATTGTCTTGAAGACACTGTTTGATTAGTAAAATAAAGGTGAAAATACAATTTATTTTTTTATTAGGTACCTATACAAACAGCATAACATATTTTATGTACAAAATTAAAATAGTAATGTCATTTTTTTATATGCATCAGACAGTAATTTCAATACATCAAAAGCTTAAATTCATAGTTGACGATAAGTTGTTCAGGTTTTTAGTTTTTACGGTAAAATGTGTACACATTTTTCTTCAGTGGTAAATGCTCAGCTGCGGATTTTAATAGGCTATTCGTAACAGGGTAGTGAGGCTTGAACCTAACGAGCTAAGTAGGCAGCTAAATTAACAGGCTTTTCTTTAATGAAACCTTTTTACTAGGCACCATTAACTTATTTGATTGCCGCATTGTTGTGGACTTATTTTAAAAAATAAAATTGTTTTTCTACGTGTTCACAATCTTTTTCGTAACGCATATTTAAATAATTTTCTCACTACATAGAAAGCTTATTTTCAGACTAGATATAAGATCGGTGCAATATAATTGTCATTTTACTCTTATCAACAGACTATTCATGAAAACTATACCTACTTCTTTTATTAGAATTAATTTAAACTAAGTAAACAATAAAGAATGGATAATACTTTTCGTAACAACCACTAACGATCTAGTAACTTATGACAGACAGTTTTTACAAAACATTATTTAGATATGAATAGAAGGCAGCAATAAAAGACATTAGCATGAAAAAAGCCTTCCTGCGTGTCCGCGACGTTTGTTGAGGTCACCAGACCCTAATACCTCCGGCGATCGACCCAACCCTTAGGAGTTTACTGCGACCCTTCTTTACGAACAAACGCCTTTATTTGTGGAAATAAAAATAATTAAAGTTGTCCGGAAGCAAGGAACTTTAAACGAAGTAGGTATAAAAGTTTGGAATTTTCTGTAATGTGATATTTTTTAAGCGACTCATTTTTTTTTGTCAGCGAAGAGGGTTATTTTACAGTTGTATTGTTTTTTTTCTTTTATTTAATCCTTGTTAATTTAATTCTAGTATATTATTATTTGATCTGTTCTAGTATCTTTTATTAAACGCGATCAGGACTAATGCAAAATCTACTTTCCTAAACGAACTCAAAATATTTAATAATGAGATGTGTTGTCTCTCAAGATCTGATCAATAATAATACATATCCTATCTAACAATACGATAGGCATTATAATATGTACCGAAATATTCGTGAACTGTGAATGTATAGACATATCAGTTTTGTTGTGACGGGGGCTTATTGAACTGAAACCACAAATATTGACGGCCAGTTACATAGCCGTAATATTATTGTGAATGCCGATGCTCAAAACTGTTGCAAGCGTTTTGTGAATCAGGAAAAAATTGTGAAAACGGCTTATATTTTTGCTCTTTATCTATTAAATAAATATGAAGATAACCAGCTAACTTTCATTTGATATGTGCTAAACAATTAATCGATTACCGAGTTTTAACAGTTACTAAAAACCCGAAAGTTCCTTTGTTTTTGTTTAAAATACCAAAGAGTTTGCATTACACGGTATCTTTTATGTAACGCCGAGCAGTATAGTGCCAGTAGTGTAATCGTTGTTCCAAGAAATACAAACTCAGTTAATTTAAAAAGTAGATCTGCAACTCATTGTCTCGAGTAAATGAAAACGGAAAGGAAATATCTTGAACTCAATTGTGCATGAGTCGTAGATACCATCTTAAAAGTTATAGGCACTCGAAAAACTTCCCAGTGGTAATTAAAGTTTTAATTTCAACTGTCTTGATAATTTATACTAATAGAATGCGAGCAAAAGTAATTATAAACTGGCAAGTCCAAAGTTCGATGTTCATTTTGTCGCCAAAGTTTTCGAAGATCATTTGCTTCATAAGAATCGATAAGACAGATGTTTCCAGGTAACGTTAATTTGATACTCCGTAATACATTTATTTTACCGTTGTAATTAAATTAATATTCTTTCATTACTATAGGTTTGTATCCCTAAACATAGTAGCATCTCTGTTTACTGTGTATAAGGAAAATAAACATTGTTCTAATTCATTCTTCTGTTATATATCTAAATATTTTTCAACTAGTGTTAAATGTTACATAAATAAATAAAACTAACAAGCTTCAAAAAACTCATAATGTTATAAGCTCTTTAGTTCAGCACTTAAAGTATTCGCTTTGTAGAAACAAGAAAATGGTCTTCAGCCATCCTTTCTCGTTACAAGTAATCATTAGGTATTCCGATGAAATCTTCGATACGCGTTTAAATTCAGGTTACGCTCAAAATGTTCATCTATACATAGCGACCTAATGGCGTGTTCTTAAATCTCCTATATATTTGTACACTGCAAGTCTGCAAGATATAGGCAATATGTGTAAGCGACTTAAGTCATTTACTCTACATGATAAAACAAAAATAACATAAAATAAAGTTGGTTTTAGTTAAAGTTAAACCTACTAGGTGAGTTATCCTTGCAACTGTAGTAAGTTAGTACCAGTGCGCTACTAAATCCTTCGAACATTAATTAAAGCTCAGTAGCAGAGTCCGTGGTCCATGTTCAGCTAACGAACACGTTGATATGTAGCGTATAATAATATATTACTAATACAAGCGGGTCAAGGAAACGAGACGAAGCGCAACGGGTTAATATGGTGTGTGTGGCCTATGTTGGCCAGTGTGGGCCATTCGGTACCAACCTGTCGCTATTTGTTCATTGTAACTGCCGTTTGTGGTCCCGAACTATACCGACACACGTATTTATAGCAGTTTCGTAGTTTTCATTACTTGTCACGTTACGCTTCGCATAAATCTGACCGGGGTTGGAAGTTATGCTATAGTTTGTTGATGACAGTTCCACAATATTTATTACTATTGCAGCTTTTTTATCATGCGTGTTCCGCATTGGCTTTGCCATGATTGGATAAGTTTTATTGTTTATGCTGCGTAACTAAATTCATTTTGGACTTTGTCTATTAACTAAATCGTACTCAAATAGGTACGTAGGTAGTAGGCACATGCTTATATGTATTTTACATAGAACGGCTGCGGATCTAACTCCCACAAACAGCTCAATAAGTAATGCAGCAGTTCTCGGTAAGACTGACTAGCATTTTAATAATAGGTATGTCAGCGGAAACATTAAATTATTATTCATCAACATTGATTGATATTGACTGAACCCTTTACTGCCACAGCGAAATCTCGCTACTGTTAACCCGTATATTGCAACAACGAAATCATGCCATCCCGAATAATTGTACCTACTCCGAAACCATTGAAGTGCGAATAACGCAAACTCTCATAGCTCATAATATAAATGAAATAAGCTTGCTTTAAAATTATTTTGAAAAGACCAGATATATTGTAACTACTGTATTTGACCCTCGTTACTGTTCATGTATCTCCATCTGTAAGCCACACCGCAGGGAATAGTCCGTGTATTGGCAATAGCTCTGATCGACGCGATAAAAATGCTCGAGGCCAGTTACAATGCCTTGACATTATGTACAACCATACTGTAAAGGCTTACGTTACTATTTTTTACAAAACACGTCAGCTAAAGAAAAGATTATAATTTAAAACAAAGTTACAGCTTCGAACACGGGAAGAGTATACAATACTTGACTTGCACTCTTGCTTTATTCGTTGATGCCTAAATAAATAACTAAAAATATATGTCACAAAATATTTCTGATTAGCTTTAAAACAGTTGCTTCATATATTCACATGTTTATTTCGTATCAGAATTATATCTTTCAATACAAGATAAAATTCTTATTATTCATCCAATAGAATTTCTTAATAAAAATAATAAAAGAGGACACCCAGAATACATTAAATAATAAATTACTTCTGAATTTTTATTTTTATGACAAGGTTTTATTTTTACGGTCTCATAAAATGTACATATTTTAAATGATAGCCTTTGAAGATAATAGTTTATATGAAATTTAAAAATGCTTTTTCGAAGTAGAAAATTATTGGCAGTCTACAAAAAACGTATATCGCTACTCACTACTTACGTATACTTTGCAGAAAATGCGGGAAATTAAAAAACGCTACAAAAACTATTAAAATATTCACGTGTTTGTTTTCAGATAACAAATCTCATCTATCATTTATTGCAATGGAAAACTAAATAAATCATTACTGAAAGAATATGGCATTATTAATCCTAACATCGACTAACGAAAATCAGTTTTTAGTCTACTTATTACATAATCTATCCCAAAGCGCATAATTAATAATAGAAAAGCCACGAAATCCTGTAAGCCGGTACGTCACACTGGCGGGAAAAGATAATTATTTCACGCATACCGCACTTAATCGAGAGAAATGGATTCAGGTGGATTCGGTCATTTGAAACGGAACGGCTATGAACATAAATTCGGTGGATCTTAATGAGCGTTTTATAGAATTAAACTTATTTTTAATTGTTGGATTTTTGGACGTTTCTTGATTAATTTTAATCCGGGAAGAATACTGTATTTACTTTTAAAAAGTATGTGTGTTGCGAACCTAGATTAGCCTTCATTCATTCTGCATTTTCTTTTACTACCCTTTTTTTTGTATTTCGTCTAATGAGTGGACAAAGGCCATACAAAAAAGTTTTAAAATAATTGTGAGATAGATAAGACGTAGAAACATATACATAATTATGTATAAGTTTTGAATTAATCTATTTTGGGAAGAGTTTGTAATAAACATTCTACAATTGAGACTACACTTTGTTACCACCCCTACTTGATTTTAATGCAATACATAAACAAAAACTCCCTTTCCCGTAATTTGTCTAATTATAAAACCTGACACTTTGTAATTACTTCCGAGGAACAACTTCACAATGATTGTCATTTGTATAATGACGTAGTATTGCCAAGTTCATGCAAGTCCTCAAGAGACGCCATGTTGGATTAAAGGTGTAACGACGCGCTCTCAACTTTTAATCCAGAATTATTCATAATATGAGTTACATCGGAACTTTGGGGGTGAAATTGTCGTTTCGCGGCTATAAAACATTAAATAAATTGTAATTTTTTGAGAATTTTCTTAATTGAAACATAATTATTTAAATAATTAATGACGTTTTTAAATTCATCGTTGACAGATTTTCTATATAAAAATTAAAAACATGACATTTAGATGGACCCTAAAAAGATCTACTGGGACTTTAGGAAAATAATTAAAATTAATTATGATTCTGGTAAAAGCGGGGTCTTATAACCCCTAAGTTGTGACATTTTGACTACGCCTGTATTTCGAAGCAGTACGGTTGATTTTTCTAATTTATTTTACCATTGATAGTCTAACGTACATTGACATCGATTTTTAGTGATGCGAGTTCCAACTTCCAACCGACTTTTTGCTTGTATGATGGATTGGTTCGAATTTGTTTTTTGTATGAACTATGTGGCTGAATCATAACTCTATGACCTTTTCAAAGTTAGCATTTTATTTATTGTGGTTTTTGTTTCTAAACTTTTGATTTATATTCAGATTATGAGAGTGGTTTTTCAAAAGTTGCTTTGAAGTGTTGTTTAGGTAAAATTGACATGGTGGGTTAAAGGTTCAGTGACCATCATACAGCTTACTTGTTTTTAGTTATGTTTATTTTGTGGTATCTTGTTTATTGCAACTGTGTCTATGTAATCTGTATTTTTTATTATTACTTAACTTACTTGTAATTAAAGCATGTTTCAAAATGGCCAGACATATATATTTGCTTGTCCAACATTTTAGTTGTCATTTATTTACCTTGTGATTTTTTTTAATTTTACTTGTCCTTGTAACATCATCCAAGGTCCCGCCAATATCAAGTTATAACATGACACAGATTAACTTGACTATTGTATTTCCGACGAAAGCAATTGATCATACTCAAAACGACAATTCCCACCGATTAAGGTAATCGTCATAAATGAAATATCACTAATATCACTGCTAATATAATACGATTGTTGGACATTTGTTCTTGGTAATATAATAAATAATGGCTTTTAGTTGACAGGCAGTTATTCAGTATGTAATCAGCTCAATACGTTATGTAGTTTTTTGTTGAGTTATGAGAGTGTAGAAATAAATGTAGACTTTTGATAGCTGAATAGAAATAAAAATCCAGGAAAAATAATTGTTTAAAAACGAAAAAAGTGAAAGTTTCTTATAAGTTATTGTTGCAGCAAAAAACTGCGAAATAATTTTATAAATTAGATAAGCGTATCTTTTGTAAGCCTATACACAACTATAACCCTCAAAATGTGCTGAATATATTATAAAGTTGTATTAAACCACCTAAGATGAATTGTTTATCGAGCTAAGTAAGAATGAAAGGCTGTGTTCACGACGCCGTCTTTATGTAAATATTTTAATACACCTTATATTTCTAATTAGGTAAAAAAGCCTAAAAATAGTAACGAAAAGTATTCTAAAGTATATACACTATATTAAATATAATAATGTAGAATAGACCACTTTAGACTTGACTATTGAAATAAAATCTATTGAATTTCACATTGATCTTTGACCAAGTAAAGTCATAAAGACGTTTATTGTGCTTTTAAATGTCAGTCTAAAATCGTGACGTCATTTTATCTTCCGAAGTTTTTCACACGTCGTCTTCCGCTCCCGAGTAAGACATTAATGGGCTATTATGTACCATAATATGGTAGTAAACTGGCGGGACACGTGTAACACGGCTCAACGAAGACTTACACTTATCGTGCTCGTCTCCATTATTCACAAGTTGAATAAAAGCGGAGTCACCTGGCGGCTATTAAAATTTTCTTTCATAATCCCAAGCCAACTTTGCTGGTTTTGAAACACGAAATAATTCCTCAACTTCGTACGTAAGACACGCGTGAAGTATGCCTTATTATGTGGACTTTGTAAAGTAATTAATAAGTCATACGTGAACCACTTAACCTTTGTGTTAGATAAAGACTATACTTAAGACGAAAACTCCCTTTTGTGGTTGTCATGGCATGTAAACAAAATATGTTTCGTAAAACATTATACATACATCATACTTAGTAATACATTATTTATTTAGAACTGTTGTCGGTAATACAGATTAACCCTAGGTATAATATAGTATAATGAGACTTAAGGATTCAAATTGTAACTCAGAAAAGATTTTTAATAAAAGTAAAAACAGAAGCCAACACTTTTTCGACAGGCTCACAGTTCGCATTTTGCGTGCAGTAACTTCGTTCCTAACGTATTTGACTCGCAAACAAACCTTCTAACACTAAAAAAGCTGAAATAAAACGCACGATGGGTCTTTTTGTCCATCCCGGTCGCTGGTCGAACGCGACTGGCGCATATTTCACTTATCAGATTTCGCTTGTAGCCGAGAGCGTGTGTTTTTCATCGTGCCCACCGCCCGCCATGAATTGCCAATAAAGTGACAGCGGAGGCAGAGCCAAATGTCGCCGGCAGATGGTTCTCAAATGTTAACCCCTGCCGTATATTGAGGCCGCAATCTCGAGATACCTGTGATTGCTATATCTTGAGGATATTATAATACAGCGGCTCAGCGGCTTACCTGCGCAATTTAAACAATTAATACAGAACACAAACGGTTTAAATAGGTAATAAAGTAATCGCTTGCTTAACAAAAATATTTTTTCCTATTACACATTTCAAATAATTTATCTAAAGTAACTTGTCAAAGCTTACTTTGGTCTTCAAATTTCTATGTAAAGTAAAACTAAAACTTTGTAAATATGGTTCTTCGGTATATTAATACAACACTGCGTTGCACCGCAATATAACGACCATTTCTTCGTAAGAGTTATTACAAGATAAGTTGAGTAGTTGTTAGCCCACACGCTTATCCTTTGCCGGAGTTAAAAATAGAATAACATTTGCTAGCCCATTGCCTGCGTTATCAAAATAATTTTGTAATGGCAACATAGCATAATATCCTATTTGGTTGGATAGGTACCTACTCTTTTGTTAGTTTTCTACTTCTTTATTCCATAATAATATTTAAAAAAGCGCATATAAGAATTTGAGCTTATTTCATATTTTTAAATATAGAACGAAAAAAATGTATCTCTTTTGTGTTCTATTTATTCTAAATGTCAAGGATTAATTAAAGCAACCCGAAACATCATTACATTTTGTAAATATACCTTTCCGTACATTTATTATTTTACCTTTGGCAAACATATTTGAGTAACACAGATTTTTTGGTAGAATGTGGATAGAGGTTGAACTGAAATTGGTATTTACGGACCATTTACTGGCTAATATCTGTAGAAGGACCAAACCCATCAAGTGCCCTAAACAAAAGTTTAGCAAACCGTGAAATAATTTTGCAATGGTTCAGAGTAACGACGAAATTTAAAGGCGATACCGGTAAATAAATTTGATGGCAGGTTACTTGGAATATATGTAATTGGACTCAACATTGTATCGTTAAAGTGGAGAATGGTATTATAAAATAAAAAAAAAAACGGTTTGCTTTCCGGAAAATGAAATCCTGTCAGAGTTGGCAGACAGGTTTTGCAAACAGTAGCGAGAAAGAGACTGTAAAAAGTATTGTTTGCTAGTATTTATATGGAATCACTTCACAACATCGACAGTATAACGCACATTAAGAGCAGTACTAAAATCCTGTCTAAAATTGGCCGAACATAAATTTTACTTAATGTCCGTCGAAACGATCCAACACAATAGGAATGAGATGTTTCGCGGAGCCGGCCAGCTTTTTCCTCAATTTAATGTTTAGAAAGCAAAAGTTTATGACTAGCAGGATGTTAACACCCCTTAAACCGCTAGTTTCGAGAGCCATCATCCTTCAAGACTTAAAAGATTCATTGTACTACATTGACATGTAAATAGAGTTGCCATCGTGGTAAAGTTAAAGAGTTTCCTTTAGAAATAGACTACAATAGCAATAGTTGTGGGTGCAGGAAATGAGGATCTTTTCTGTGCAGTCGCAAAGCACATCTATGTATAGAACAGTATACAATTTCGAAATTCAAGCAGTTATATTAGAAGTATTAAATTACACTTGTGGACACAACTTGGCGAAATATATACATATAAAAAACTACGTCTATATTATATTTACAACTTATCTTTCCTCTTTTCCTCGTAATAGCACCCCGTAGGTTTATTCGGTTGCCCTCTCGATTGATTGCACGATTCGAAATCAATGCAACAATCGAATACGAGTTCCCGAATATAAATTCCCGACCAAATATCCTCTTCCAATTTTCACCATGATTAGCTATTGTAACCGGGGATCCAACAGTCGTTACTTTTCAATTTCGGCAAGAGGCGAATGAAATTCTATAGAAGCCTAACAAAAACAACTTGGAAAAAGTAAATGACAATAGTGGGTGTAAGATTTCAATTAGACCGCTGGAATACGAACAATAGGTAAAGGCGGAATAACGATGAAAAAGCCGGCCTGTCCCCTGTCCCCTGTCGCCGCGTCGGGTTGAATGCAGTTCTGTAAGGAATTCGCCTTGTCGGTGACGTCACACTCCTGAACCCAAACCTTTAAAACGGGTTTTGTGTCTTTGTGTAGATTTTTGTGGGGACTTGTTATGAAAGCCGCGATACGTTGAAATGTAAAAACAAAAGGGTCGCGCCTTCCGGATCTGAGCTACAAGTATATATAAAGAAAAGTTTAGGCCAGTTTTTACTTTTAATCACATCATTGCATTTACGTTCTAGCTAGATAATGCTTTTTGGTTAAGTTTAGCTTAATATGCCAGCTGTCTAAAAACGCTTAGTAAAGGATTGTTGAAGTACTTAGTTCGAAAAAACTCTATGCATACTTCAAAATGTTAGGTGGTCTTTTAGTAAATTGGTGTAAACCTCAAATTTGCTTACATAAATTGAAGTCAATGCTCAAAGCTTTAGAAATATGAAGTTAATTATTTTAAACGCGAAATGGAGTAGTATTGTTAAGCAAAAAGCAGACCAAACTACACAGGAGTTGGCCAATGTTTAATTTGAATTACTCGTTCGCTTCATAACTCATTTTTGTATGGTTTTTGAGTTTCAACTTTTGCTCTTCAGAATACGCGAAGTGCTTCCTGTATTTGATGCGAAAGCCAGATTTCATTTGTTAATTAAGAGAGAAATATAGTCTCTGCATTCAGATTTGAACAAATTCCAGCTCTGTATATTCATAGGTTTTGTGTTCTTTCTGTTGCTTATGAAAGGGTATACAATGGTAATATTTTTATGAAGTTAGAATAATAACGCTTTTAGTTAATTAGGCTCTTTACAGAGTAATTTTAACTGTAAAATTTTGTTTTGGATGAGCTTGAAAATAATGAAAACTATGCTTTTGAGCGATGATTAATGCATGTTAGCACAATTTAGAAATAATTTATTAAAATACTATTGTTGTAATTTGGCGTTCATACCAAAACATTTGCTCCAACATAACGTCAAATTAATCTATCGTTTAATGTTTTGTTGTATAATTTATAGATAAACGCCACAGATCACCGTATTCCTCGTTTATGCCATGAGAAATACAATAAAAACTAATGATACCAAAATAGATGATATTGCTCTCATAAATTGGTAGAATCGGCTCTCAGAATTATGATTTCAAACGCAAAATGAAACAAAGCAAAAATCAACTGAAACTCTTTGATGTAACTTTGAGCACAAAATATCATTCCATATAATTGTAATAAATACCTGAATCTCCCACAAAGAGACATTTTTCAACCGCTTCAAAGTATGGAGGTAATTATTTTTGGGAGACGAAAATCAAAGTTAGTCGAGTTTGTTATTGGAAATCCCGAAATGTTTGATTTGGAGACAGTGTTTTCCACTTTGAAGCTGGTGTTGCAAATGAATTTAATAAAGTTTATGAGTCAAATAATAAAAGTTATATTTTGTGATGATATAGCTGGATGCTGCGATACCATCATTGCTTTGTAAAATATATTTATAGAGTTAGCTTTTAAATTCTGATCGTTTATTATTTTTCTTTTACAATCATTTTGGAGATGTTTAATAAGACGACGTTTGTGATAAGACATATTATTGGTTTAGGAAAATACACTGAAATATAAGGAATTTCTGCCTGTTTATTTTTTATTCAACACGTCGACGTGTCACGTCACGACCCTTTTGTAAAAGTGTGACATTCTATCACATCGGCCGATAGTGATTTATTATGTGTCCCGAGAGCGGGTACATTAGATAGATATACGGACACAAAACTAAATTATTTAGCAACAATAATTAAATTCTGCGTTTAGATTAAATTGTAACAGTTTTAATTAAAAGTGATTTATGTAAAACGGATGCTAATTTTAGTATTGTAGCTAGATCGGCTTTTATGTTTGGATAAATATAAATATTTAGTTTAGGGTACACATTACTTTAGTATTCTAATTAGTTAATTTCTGTCACATAGATGAATAAATAATGTTACAATGTTCTTTTAATTTGTTTACGTAAAAAACTCACGTCGATACATTGATTTACTTTTCACCAATATGGTACCGGAAGTAAAGATTGATGTCATCTCTTCTACCCAACTATTTCTACTACGCCTACGTACTATACTATTTCGTCATAAACTTTACTACTTTAAATAATTATTAAAAATAAGACACAAAGCTCGAATTTAATAACGTCGATATAAACATAAAGTTTCAGAAACTTAAGTGATCCCTTTATCACTTTTGAAGTCAAATAATTACAATTAATCATTCTGTATTATTCGCCAAACTCTATCTTAAGGATACAATTAATATAATTGCGTTTCAATCATAAAAGGCTAAAGGTCGCTTGGAAGAAGTAAAAAGTTTGCAATTATTTGATTTTATCTTAATTAAGGTTGGCCAAATATTATTACAATGAAAAGGGAATCTTTAAAATATCTTAGAGTATTTGGTTTGAGATTTCCATGATTTAATTTATTCACCGTTTTCTGTTTTTATGTCATATGGTGTCGAAAAAAAAGGTCATTATTTGAAGTTCTTTAATCAAATTATAATTTCTATAAATAACTGACTCAGTTATATTCTGGTACATATTTATGCTATAAAAAATTCAGTGAAGTATATAAATAAAACATGATTTTAAGTCACTACCGGAGGCCTACATGACTTGTGGAATCAGAAATAGAATTCGTGCCTTATTTTGACAGTCATGCGGTACTTGGTAGCCAAGGTTTATGATTCTTCAATCGTTTGAATAATATCGTCGTTTTCTTAAGAACTTTATACATAGGGAAGTTGAGTATTGCTATAATAATTTCTTTTTGAAGGAGAATTTTGTGTATTTTATAAAAAAAGAGAACGAAGAGTATAATTTGCAATAAAATAATAATCTAAATTACAATAATCAAATACGATCTCTATCAACTACTCAAACATCAACAGCTGTAATAAGTTAATTAGAAAAAATACAATTATTAAATAAATAACTGTTTTAAGTATTCTTGAATACCTTCTAAGTTGAAGTAACAATAAACTCATTTCCATTAAAAAATACAGTTTTAGACATTTAAAAGGCTTAAAAGTCAATTTGTATTTTCCACGTGAAAGTACACAAAACCGCGCCATCTTTCAGACGGCAAATAAGAATTCTTTCTATTGTTTCTTTATTCTTTTGTTTTCAAATATTTGTTTACGGCCATCCGTGATTGAGGTCCAGTATGTATAAAGATACCTTAACGATCGATAAACCACAGAAACATAACGACATTTTAAATAAGGAATGTAAATTGGACAGTAATCCAGATTTTAGTATTTAAACACTGGTCATATAATTTTTATTGGTTGTCTGGTATAAATATAACAAGTTTGACGTTCTCAACGTGACTTGAATGCCAAATCGGTGGTCTTAAAATTATCCTCAGATTGCACGATGAATGTTAAAATGATTTTTGCGGAAAGCCAAGTCTTTCATTTTTAATTTAAGGAAGATAAACGTTATTTTTGGTAATCTGAATTAAATGGAAAGACATTATAATTACCAACGCTTTTAAGCTTTCGTTTCCTGAAATAATTTGTTAAAATAGCCAACCCAGTTTGTCACTTGCCAGGCTTAAAAGGCATTTATGAAAACCTAAATGCACATTCATATTAACGCCTGCAACGAATAATTTTAACAACCTATTTAATTTTGACAGGCGCGCGTCGACATTAAATTCATTAACTGGATACCCTCGGTAATGACGAGGCAAATTTGGACTAACATCGCAACGGATTTTCAAACTTCCACGAGAATTTAGTGCATTATTTAATGTGTGTGCCCGAATTAAAAGTTTTATACCAAATACTAAAAGGCGGATTGCGGAGACTCGGCGAAAGTTAGACCGAGCATAGCATATTAAAATATATACTACAATCCTAAGCAATAGATAAAATAGCGAACTAGAATTCAGAATATATTAAAGTAGACGTATTTTAATAAAATATGATTGTGCTCATACATATTTAGATCTGTTTGTGATATTTCATATAAATATTCTAGAAAACCGCAATCTTTTTATAGAGTACTATTTTTGTTTACAATAGCATACCTAAGTAAAAAGCTAACATACTATTTGCATATTGAGTTCAATATGAAGTCCCTTAAAAATTTACTACATAAAAACAATCAGCAAGGGATAAACGAGAAGCGTTGTTTTATTAGTTTTAAACACATGGTTTGCATTTGATATTATTGTAAAAATTTCGCCTTAAACTCCTACATAATAAAATCCTTGCTAGGAACCTTGTGATCGGGACGAACCATTATGTTATGGGGCGGGTGCTATTTATTTCCATCCCCAATTAGTTCAGGGCCATGTCAACGGGTGACTTATCTCGAATGCTCCGTATTTACTGATCCTAACTTTTAATTGAACCGTTTTTTAAGCCGGTTTGGTTTTTTTGCTCAAAAGGCCTGCTTGTATCAACTGCTAGGTATAGCCGTTTAGAAATTCAATCTGTATTTCATTTCTTGCAGAGCTCGTAACAAATCGAGAAGTACAAATAGCGAACAGAGGTCAGGGAGATAAGAGCTCTATACTGAAAGTCTGTTGTTTAAGTAACTATTACTAGTATTCAATATACCGACCAGACACTAATAAAATATGTTTATTAGTAGGTTCTAGCAATCACAGACGAAAAAAATTTAATTAAAGTAGATGTGTTTACAGTAAACCCTATCAAGTGATATGTTCGAAGAAGGAAATAGAGTGAATGATATATTTGGTTCTTTTTGTAAGACCACCTTATTTGTCAGTCATCATTTGTTAACCTTATTCTTTTGAAATCTGAATTCAGTAATAGATAATTGAGAGTTGCAAGAGAAATGAATAAAGAAGGCAAATCGTTCTTTGAATTAAAAGTCATTTTTCATCAGTGCGGAAGTAAAAAAAAAATCATAACTGTATCTTGGCCATAAATTATTCTGAAAAAAAAAACATGGCATGCTCAATGCTCATTTTTCTCTATATGAGAAGACGCCTGTGCCTGTGGGACATTTATTGGCTGGTATTATAATATTCGCAAATAAGCAAGCGTGGTGATCAAAGCTCGTGCCTTCTGTATATGATAAAAGGCCTGTGCTCAGCAGTGGGTCGTTTATAGGCTGGAATTATTATTATTTATTATAATATTATTACAGTATGGCTTTATGTGTGTATCGCTTGTCAGTGTACGAACTCTAGTATGAATTGGTTTTTAGATAAGTCGCTTTTTGTATAAGACCGTATATGTCCTCCTTTGTGAGATGTTTCGTTACCGATTAGTCTTTTATCTTGGATCAAGCTTACCATCTATACTGTCCTTTGAGTTGGTCGCCATTAGTAATTAGTAGATTAACTAAATGCGTACTTTGTTACGCACTATACTTAGAAACACCCTATTTGTTTTTGGCTTTTGAAACAGTCCTTACATATACCAGTAAAAATAATAGTTTTATGTCTATTCGTGGAAAAAACCACAACATTATGTCAAAGAAAATGTCCTTAAATTTGAATTCACATCAAAATAATTTACTTATCTACCTAAAAATATAAATAAACAAGAAATCTAAATATAAATTCATCAAATTCATTTGCTGGAGGTCTTCAAACAATATTCTGTGGATATAAATTTTATTTCAAACCTAGAGTCGAACCGAGATTGCCAATCAAATCAATATTGAGTGATCGAATCTCCCTTTTACAAAGTGACTCGGCTTCCGACTGAAGTGGAATTGTAGGGGTATATAATAAACATAGACTTTTTTATATACATATATTTATGTTAATTTTAATCGCTGCAAAGGCTGAAAGCTTACCAAAACTTTTAACAATAAACTTATTTAATATCGTTTATTTCAATTCGTGTTTACGTCGTTAACAGATGGGGGATGATTAAAATATAGGTAGGTATACCTTTTCAGACGAGTATGTTTAATTTAAATAACAAATTAAATAGAGCGTGCATATTTTTCAGTATAAAATGCTCCAAGTCATTCGTGGCTCTTGCTGTTGTCCGTGGAAATATTATATATACTGCGACCTCAAAGCTCAAATCGATCCTGTATATTTTTAGATAACATTCTGTTTATTCGTAATTTAATTAGCTGTTTAGATATGCGTAGGCTTGTTTCCGAGCTTGTATTTTTAGCTTTATTTAGATTAAACTTTGTGGTGAACGGAGGTAGGATCTACCTACGTTAGTATGAGTTGAAAACTTGACTCGAGGCAATGAGTTTTTATATCCTACGTACTTTATACTTAAGTTCGGAAATACCTTCTACAAAGCTAGTATTACCGAAAGTAGTAAATGTAATGAAATAGAAAATATAGAAAGTGTAATGTGATAAATGTTGAAGTTATACAAGAGCATCTTTTATGATTAGCTTGTTTTATATTTAATCGTAATTAAGCCAGATCTGTGATTAAGTAAAAAGTTGTTGAAATGCATCGATAGCTATACCTATATAAACGTAAATAAAACATAAATGTATATCCACAAGTGAATATTGTCTTCAGATATTCAATTGTATTCCAATAGTCATTGATATGTCCCAAATATTATGCGTCTCTAGTGACTAGAAGTTTGCAGTGTAACTTCAGTTGACACGTTTAGTCTGATCGATGTGTGGCGAGTCTGTTGCTAACTTCACGTGTATTCAAAATATTGGTGAAGAGGCCATTGACACTGTCTATTTCATTTCAATTTTGATTTGTGTATGAAGAAAAATTTTAATCCATGCAGTTTTGTATACATAGATACTTGTTACATAAATCTGCTTTAATAAAGCCATTTATTGCCTTCATAGTTTTTTTTTATGAAGATCGACAATCCTTTTCAGTAAAATTATTGTAAAAACACGACAATAAATCAAAATTAAAATGAATTATAGATAACATAGTCATGAGTATAACATATAATAATTTATAACTAATGTAGTACCGTGATAGTACCCAATAATTTCCCCGTGTTTTATAGACTTGTAAGGGCTAATAAATGCCTCCGGAAACCGCTAAATACGGAATAAAGGGCCACAATAACGAGTTTTTATGAATTAATTTGAGCGTTTTCGGTCTGCGAGATATTCGTGATTTATATGGGCCCAAATTAATCGTGGTGGGCCTTTCCTGGCTATCTGTGTCACGCTTTGTTTTGCTTCCCTTTGTCGCGTGACATATTGTAAAAAATAATTACAAATGTTATTGTAAGCGGATTGAAACGAACTGGGTCACTACCGGTAATTGACGAAGTTACGTTAGATGACATACAACTGCATTGCATTTGCGTGCTTCACCCCAAATAAAAAGGCAGTGAATTTATTCCGATACTGCATTAGTGCGGCATGGCGGCAGTACGTACTGAATTCAATTACTTTGCCGTGTTTGCTCGTTTTGTTGAACATTGAAAATAAATAGAGTAGAACTTTAAAAAATGTAATTGAATGTAAACTGGAAAATGGAATGTTAATAACGATGTATTTTTTGGTTAGAAAGTCAACTTTTTTGAACTAAAGCATCTCCTTAGACAATCTCGCTTTTGATTCAGAAATAAATTATTTTATACATCGGTTTACCACAAAATATTTTATCGCAAAAATATTACCTCTTTAGTTTACATGCATCGCAAACCACAGACTTTAAAACGAGTTAGATAGCTCGGAGTGCGCATGCATTGAATAGGTTTGGGGTCGTACCCTCTATCTGATATAAATCCAGTGACTATGTAAGTAAAAGCTTTACGACGAAGTCCTGCTTTTTATTTGCATGCACGCTTTCTCTGTACTCGAGTTAATAAACAAAGAAATATCGCTCTATGTATTTTTATTGCGACGCGACTTTTTGCAATTTGTGTGTAGTGGACGGTCTAAAGCGAATTAGATACCTAAAAACAATGTGATCGAGCTTTTAGTTCAGTTTAGTGCTCTTTAAACTGAAGGGTAGAATTCTATGTGGGAATATACGATTTACGTATTGTACTCCAACTAAGTGCATTAATTTTAGAACGATTTTATCTTAACTTTACAAATAAGAGTGTAAAATAAAATGATAAACAGGAAAATAAATATGAAAATGCAAATTCTAAAAAGCTTTCACACTTTAATAAATATAATATTGCTTGAAAAAGCACAACAATCATAAATACTGCACACTACTCAAACAAACAAACGCTCGAGTCAGACGTTTCAGATTATTTATCAAGCCATTTTCTTAAGTAGAAATATATTTTAACGCTAACAACAGTTAGAGAAATGCATAGTCGGCAGGGAATTCTCAGTTTGTTCCATACAAAGTCAGGACCTACTATGAACACTTAAAGGAAGACTGGGTCTGTTGTGTAAGCGGGACGCTGCTATATGCAGTGCAGCGCGCTGTCTCGCTTCTACAGCGGTAACAGTCTGTTTTGAAGAGTTCATAGCAAAGGTACAGGTCTTGAAATAGGGAACAGTTCTTTGTGAGCGACGGATTTTGTCGGCACCATTCTCGCATCGGTAGAAGCACTTAAGTTAAAATTGTGTAGTATGTAAAATACTTCGCGACGGTATGTTCACTTGAATATGTTATTTCAACTGCAATGTATTTAGTTTTGGTTTGTATTGAAGACAAGTCATGCATAACCACCTACCTCGTAGGTGACTCTCATTACTGTAAAGGAAAGTATTTTTATTCAGGTTTTAAAGCCGTCTTATGTAACAAAAGTCATCGTTGAGACTTTATTTTTAATTAATAAATCGTTCTGGTTGTCTTTTGCACTCATTTTAATGGAACTTAGTATGGGGTAAGATAGAATCCCAGAAAAGGACATCCGCTACCTTTTTCTACAATAACTAACAGACCTGCGGGCGGAGCCACTTTTTATCCTGGGACAACTCATTTGAAAGACCAGTGGAAATCCATCATAGTTTGGAAGCATCATAAAACAATCTGTTGCATAATGTTACAAAAAATACTTACAAGTCTAATGTTTCAATACAGTACTATGGCACATTTATTATAAAGCATAAGGTTTAAATTCGCTAATCATTGTAACCACACTTACGTAAATCTGTCTATTTTCCACGTAGGATGAAACATGTTATTGCACACCCACGTTCTGCAAGTATAAGTCCCATTTAATAGGGACTTTAATAATGTGTAAGCCTCACGAATACTCCTACTTAATTTGTAATAGAACGTAACAAGTACGTATTCACCGGGGGCTTTATTAATCATAGCACAGAATAATATCATCATCTTCATCCCTACATGTTCAATCCACTGCTGGGCGGCGACTCTCCTTTGTTTATGTCACTTTCCTCGGCCTCTTGCCAGTCGCAGCCATCCTACTCCTGCCATCTTCTTCAAACATCATCTTGTCGTGTATATTCCAGAAATCAGCGATTTGTGTTATCAAAAATTTCATAAATGTGATTATCTTCATCACTGGGCTAATTTAGAACCATAATTAGCCTACCAAATGTGACCCAGCCACGTGAATCTGCAATATACCAAACAAAAGTACACGCTAAAGTTAAAATGCAGACGGCTAAACTTCACTGTTTAAAGTTACGTGAGGTGAAGGCTAGGTAGACGCTGACCATTGCAATTCTTTAAGCGCCTTTCCACTATCTAACACGTTAACTTCACTCGCCATAGATGGCCTTAAAAAGAGCGATTTATAACAAAATTATAAACTTATGGCGTTTTTTAGTAACTTATTTCTTTTCGCTGCCCTTAAAAGCGGTCTTTAATTTTAATATCCATATTAAGGAGTAGTTAAAATATTTACAGGTTTTTTTTTATTGAAAATCACTGTCAATTAAAATATACTTAATGTAGAAAATTAAGAGTCATTAACATCAGAAATTAGACATTTTCTACATACATCAGACTAGGAAGCCACGAAGGCTTAAGTAATTAAATTAAAACTTGCTGACACTAAAAAAGTCTATGAATCACTTGAAAGACGCAAAAACTTGAACACTAACTCAATTTCCGACACTAAATGCAAATTAAATAATCTATTATTTAAGCGTACTTAAAAGTATCTTTCCTTTCCAGGGGTTCGGGGTATCTTTATGCATAATTTGTTCTTAATTTGCTCGGCAGATGAAGGGCTTACGTAAGGGAACTGACCAAAACCGAGACCTCTTACACAATAGATTTTAAGGTTACCTCAATTAACACAAACATTTTAGTGGTCTTGTGTATAATTAAACCACTTTACCACATTTACGGTGTTAGTTTTTATATCTTTCTTTACTTGAGTAGGCCAGCTTCAGTGCAGCCTTTAAAACTATATAGCCAACAGGCCTGTAGTGAAATAATCTGTATGTACTATCTAAAAAGCAATAGTACAAATCATTACCTAAAAAGCCTTTTGAGTAAGATCTTAATAAATTATAATTTATCTAAATACTCGACGCCAGTACTTAGTTCAATAAAAACCGATTCCAAAATTAAGCGGATTATACTTTTAAAAGGGTAAAACAAAGCTGGCCACAAAAAGTAAAAATTTGAACAAAGAACGAACGCTAGTGGCGCCCTTTACTCGTTCGCTGTCATAACTTTAGCGTCACAAAAACATTCAATCATTGTTTATTTTGTTTGAATAAAGTTTAAATGTCAGAAGTAGGCGAGGGTTCGAATTGTTTTAATATTATGCCAGTATTGTAACTGTTATTAAAATGGTAAAATAAAACAATATTATGTGTTTTAATAATGTTGGCATTTGATTTAATTAACGTAGCTTTTAATATCAATTAAACAAAATTTAACAAATATTATTACAATTATGAATATATTCATATTATTAATTCTTAGTTTGTCTATACACCTATAAAACACGTTCATAATTTATAGTACATCCTTATCTGCCTTGCTATTGAAGACTTACATTTTTATTTTTTAAGGTAATTGTATATGAATTAACAAAACAATAAAATCTGTAGTTATTTCCCATATCTAAGCAAAGGATTTAATTTGTATTTCAATTTCATATTTCATTTACTTCGAGGATTTTTATTACTGCGACGTATTTTGGTAAACAAGAGCTTACAAAGTGATTTATTTTCCACTGTTGTCGCCTAATATTTTAGGGGTGTCATTAATAGCTGTGACACAGTTTTACAACTAATGTAGCTATTGTTGTGCATAAATTCTTTTCAAACCTTGTTTCGTACTTAAATATGAGGGTCAGAAATGTTTGAATGTATTTTCGTGGCAATTATTTTTAGAAAGCACTTAAATTATTTTTTATTACACACATACAAATAGATGAAATAGATGGTGCATTTGTTAATTGAAGGTGTTATACCAATATAGATAGAGTGTTGTTTTTAAAAATAGTGGTGCATTCATTTTGTTATTGCTTGCGTTAATTCCATTTATTTATTGTAACTATAAATAAATGGAATTATTTATTGTACTTTACTATACTATTTATTTTATTTCTAGTACCATGAAAGAAAAATAGTTTTTTAGTCAACAAACACGTTATACCTGCATAATTTGTCAGAAATAGCTCAATTACTATATTATAATCATTATGTCAGGTAGACATATTCGCTAACAGAGATAAGACCGCCCATGTACACTAAGACTTCATTATTACGTAACTCAATGGTGTACAGTAAAGAATATTCTATCTACCTATTATATATGTAACGCCAGCTTCGTGGCCCTAAAAATACAGTAAGAGTGTTCCCCTGGGTATTGAAGTGCAACTACTAAACTGATAGGTATTTAGTATAGCCGCAGACACTTAGCGGCTATCCCGAACTACTCACGTACAATTGAATTTCCTGCAACTTGTTGGCTCGGTTCAAACTATCTTTATTTAATGAACCAACTAGATAAATATCTTATTCTTTGTTCCAAAGTTACTTACTTTAACGTTGAATTAAAATTGGTAAGCGGTATAGCAGAGGTACTTTTAGAAAACAAGTAAAGGAAAAAAATGGTATTTAAAATACCATAATGTATATTTTTTTTTACGTAAACTGTTGAAAAGACATTTAATACTGGAGTAATAATTTAAAATTATAAATTGTGTTCTCAACTGATGTTAAATATTAAAGAAGAGTATTATGGAAGAATAAAAGGGTCAGCTCAAATGAAACAATTACAATGTTCAAGAGATTTAAATGTGGCCTAAACAAAAAATAGTAATAAAAATGAAACATGACGGCCGACATTTTAACCCCTTTCTTTTCCAAGACAGCCAAATACGGATAAGCTGTTAATCCTTTTAGGTTTAAACACTCAACTTTTATCTTTGTTGCCATGTAGTAGAGTTCTTTATTTAATGAATTATAAACCACTTTAGTGTCCCGATTTAGGTAATGTCCATTTAGACATTGCTGTATAATATTGTGGATGATAAGTTCAGTGTCAAGTGACAGAATTTTTTGGATTACTGCTAAATCGGTGAAATGAAATATATTATCGTTATATGCTAGACCGAAATTGGCAAATATTTTCGCTCAACGTTAAATATATGATAATTTTGGAAACTAGAATTTATAAATATCTGTATTAAAGAAATATGTTAACTAAATAACAAGAACTCTTCATTAACGTTGGAGATTGTTAATATCTTAGATGTGGATTGTACAATGAAGATTTCAAAGGTAGGCACTGAGTACCTTCGTAACACTCGCGGCCTCTCTGACCTACATAATATAATTTCAAAGCTAAACAAAAATACAAATATATCTTGAGATGTACCTCCCCATGATATAACATCCTGGTGCCAAAGGTTATAATGATTTTTATAATTGGCTCGGGGCTTGGGGACCGTAGCGGTGTGACACGCTTCACAATGGAACCTTTGTGGATGATGGTGGAAAACGAAACGTCGAAAACTCTTTCTTCAAAGCTATAGATTTCGATAGAAGTGTAGCTGGGAAATATAAAACATACATACAAACTCAAAATTATTGTGTTGATATGTACGAAAAAATTGGTCAATGATTGAATGAACTCTTTTTGAGATGAAACTTTGTAAACTGATTCTGTATCAAATGTACTCTTCACCGCTTTTCGATAGATATTATTATATCGATTCAGTTACACCCTGCATGACTACGACACAAAGATAATTACAGAATTTTTTAAATCAGTAGAAAGTCCTATTGCCCCAACAGTATTTCAAAGAACAATAAGATTTCTTACTTTAAAAGATTAGATCAACTACTTATACTAACATAGGAAATGTATTTAAACAGACTAATAAATTAAATATTATGCTACTATTCTGATTTGCATCACTAATGAATTAATTAGCTTTTTTCCGTAATAAAATGTTTTGCGTGTCTAGAATCTTGTGTGTTTAGTTGATTAATTGCATATAGTCATGGCACATGTGTAATTAGCTCTATATTTTATAATTACCTACTAATTAAAACGTAGCTTAGTTTATGACCTATGTATATACATTTGAAGATAATACACGTATATCATTATGTCTGTTATTATTTATTCAGCAGTATATACATAAAGCCACGTATTTGGACAGTTAACAAGCTATTTAGAGGTTTGATAATGGTCGATGGGCTTGCATGATGAATGAACATGCATTGTTCTGAACACTCGGACAATCAATATTGTTTGCTAATAGCCCGCGCTCATGACTGGTTACGTATCGTTATTGGCTCATCTCGTTCCTATATTTGACTGATCTGACGGGCCTGTTGGTCTAGTGGTTAGTGACCCTGACTGCTATACCGGAGGTCGTGGGTTCGATTTCCACTCTGGACAAATGTTTGTGTGATGAGCACGATCATTGGTTCTGTGTCTGGGTGTAATTTATCTATAATATGTATGTATTTAGAAGTATATAAGTATGTTTATCAGTTGTCTGGTTACCATAACACAAGCTCTGCTTAGCTTGGGATCAGACAACCGTGTGTGAGATGTCCCGGAATATTATTTATTATTATATTATATTATTATTTGGCAAATAAGACTACATACATTATTTTTGATAGCTTGAAAACTCTTTGAAGTACCGTGCATAGCTGTAGTTACAATCCATGTTGTACGGACCAAGAAATATGCAATATTATCATAATGCCCAAAGCTCTTTAGTTTAACTCCAATATAGTTAACATAAATCAAAATGGTTGCTAATGACGTACACGCGTTCTCCTCTCCCTACAGTTGTAAATAATTTTATTGTTCTTGGCATTTAGTAGTTTATATGTATTTTTATTAACTTTAAATTTTATTTTTATTTTATTAAAATTATTGCTCAAATTTGGAAAGTAATTACTAAATAAACACTATATAAAATATTCACACACACAAACATTTTACTATCTAAAGAACTTATAAATATGCTTATCTTACTTATAATTGTATGTTTATGTTTACTTCTGCACCTTCTATTTATTTACAGTCTGTGACGATTAAGCACTTAATAAAATAATTTGCGAATACTGTTTTAAACAGCTTTGCAATTACTTCAATTACATTCGTACTCAGTAATTGGATTGGTAATAAAATATTAAATAAAATGTGTATTTAAAATAAAATAATAAGCGTTACATTGTTTAATGAGGTAATTTTATTGTAGAAAAGATTTAATGCTGTTATAATAATAGGTGTTAACATCTAAGTATTTTGATACTTAAACTTTACCTTTACTATTGTCTTAGAAAATTAAGGGTTTCTTTAACAGCGACTTTTTTTGTGGTGGGTATAATAAAAAAAAACTGTTTTTCCTTCCTGTTCTCCGTCCGTCATGAATGTCACTTATCATGATAAAACTAACTAGATTTGTGTATTTTTTGAGGCTTAACCTTACTTCCTACGAAATTTAATTGTAATCGTTCAACTGATTTTACCAGATCAGACGCAAAAACGTTAGACAAACAAAATTACTTTTGAATTTATAATACTAAGGTCCATGGATTCTGGTAAAATGATATATTTAGACATCAACGTGGGAGCACAGCCTATTTTTAGCCTGTATCCCTATTTATTTTACACTTTTATTTCTCAGTATTTTATAGGTTACTTAATTCGCACTTTCCTGATATCTGAACTTGGAGTATTGTTTTTAAGAACTTTGTTGCGTGGGCATCGAAAACGTTTTATTCAAATTTAAATGGTTGCCTTGCTCTTTAAGTTAATTTAGTATTTTCATACTTTAGATACAAACTACATAATAAGTCCTCAAAAGTGAAGTTTTATGACTTTTTAGGAGACGGATTTTGTTTTATGATGTTCATAAAGCTACAAGATATTTAAGCATAAAATATAGCTTTACTAAGCAGTTTTAAACTATACCTAGATATAGCAATATACACCGTGAAAATTGAATCGTTGTTTTCCCGCGGCAGGACGATTACCCATCAGTAGTACTATCGAAATACAAAGTTTAACTTAAAAAACATAATGTTTTTTTTTCACATCATTAAAAAAGTATTCATAAACTCGAAAGAGCGATAATCAATAGTAGTTCACTCACTAGAGATAACGTAGGTAACACGAAACGCACACGCCACCGCCACGTGTTGTCGGCAAACTTACAAAGAAAGAATCAATAATAAATGTTCAGAGCAAAATAAGCTCTCGGTCATGGTGATACGGTATAAATTAGCTTGCATGCACGCGGCAAGCGCCGAAACACAATAGAATGCCGCCAAATGTTGCGCTCTGTGCCTACGGCTTAGTTAGTGTTCTGTGCGCGAACGTCGATGACGTCAAGTGATGAATGTGCGATGAAAGTGCTCAACACAGAAGGACTGCATCCTTATCATTTTTTTTTCGTGGCGGGCCACACCCTTGGCCACCGAGGAGCCCGGCCTTGACTCCCTTGGACTTTTATTTGTGGTAGAGTCTGAGCTCAAGAACTTGGTGTATCGTGAGGAACACCAAACACGCGACTCTTTGATAAGTGCGATAGTGGACGCTTTTAATATCGTGAGACGTGACAGAGACACTTTAATGAAACTGAAAGACAATCAGTTAAAACGTGCTCGTTTGTGCATTGAACGTAGTGGTTTACATTTCGAACAATTACTCCGCTACCGTTAAGTGTAAGTACTCGTACTTTGTAAATAAACATTTAAAAGTAGGTTAGGTAATCAAAATCATTGTAAATAAGTCGATTCCATTTTTAAATACCTACGCCTTAAATACTTAATTATCAAATTCCGACTTTTTTTTAAAGATACCTATTTTGATTTTTTAAGTATTTATGACGATCCTAAGCCCGTAAAAGTTTGAAGCGAAAATTTGAATTACTTATTGGTTTTGTGTTTTATTAAATCACGAGTAGCGATCAGCTGATTTACACGCGAAGTGCAACGACCGCGCGGCGTTCGGGGTAACCGCGCGCCCGCCCGCGTAGGTATAGCGCGATGTATTACTACTGATTCAAGTCACTTTCGAGTTTTGTTTATAACAATTGTTAATCCGCCATTTATTGAGTCTAATTTTTTTTACATATATTAATCGATTGTATGACCGATACAAACTCATTTCGCTTCGGGAAAACAACGACTTGATATTCACCCTGTATATACAGGGTGAATATCAAATCGATTAATATATGTAAAAAAAATTAGACTCAATAAATGGCGGATTAACAATTGTTATAAACAAAACTCGAAAGTGACTTGAATCAGTAGTAATACATCGCGCTATACCTACGCGGGCGGGCGCGCGGTTACCCCGAACGCCGCGCGGTCGTTGCACTTCGCGTGTAAATCAGCTGATCGCTACTCGTGATTTAATAAAACACAAAACCAATAAGTAATTCAAATTTTCGCTTCAAACTTTTACGGGCTTAGGATCGTCATAAATACTTAAAAAATCAAAATAGGTATCTTTAAAAAAAGTCGGAATTTGATAATTAAGTATTTAAGGCGTAGGTATTTAAAAATGGAATCGACTTATTTACAATGATTTTGATTACCTAACCTACTTTTAAATGTTTATTTACAAAGTACGAGTACTTACACTTAACGGTAGCGGAGTAATTGTTCGAAATGTAAACCACTACGTTCAATGCACAAACGAGCACGTTTTAACTGATTGTCTTTCAGTTTCATTAAAGTGTCTCTGTCACGTCTCACGATATTAAAAGCGTCCACTATCGCACTTATCAAAGAGTCGCGTGTTTGGTGTTCCTCACGATACACCAAGTTCTTGAGCTCAGACTCTACCACAAATAAAAGTCCAAGGGAGTCAAGGCCGGGCTCCTCGGTGGCCAAGGGTGTGGCCCGCCACGAAAAAAAAATGATAAGGATGCAGTCCTTCTGTGTTGAGCACTTTCATCGCACATTCATCACTTGACGTCATCGACGTTCGCGCACAGAACACTAACTAAGCCGTAGGCACAGAGCGCAACATTTGGCGGCATTCTATTGTGTTTCGGCGCTTGCCGCGTGCATGCAAGCTAATTTATACCGTATCACCATGACCGAGAGCTTATTTTGCTCTGAACATTTATTATTGATTCTTTCTTTGTAAGTTTGCCGACAACACGTGGCGGCGGCGTGTGCGTTTCTTGTTACCTACAGGTGCCTACGTTATCTCTAGTGAGTGAACTACTATTGATTATCGCTCTTTCGAGTTTATGAATACTTTTTTAATGATGTGAAAAAAAAACATTATGTTTTTTAAGTTAAACTTTGTATTTCGATAGTACTACTGATGGGTAATCGTCCTGCCGCGGGAAAACAACGATTCAATTTTCACGGTGTATAGTGTAGTGTGTTTGGACATAAAAACACTTAATTCTTCTCAATTCTGAACCGTCAGTGTATCCTTGTTGATTGATAGTGCAAATATATATTTAGGAATAAGAAAACGCTTAAGAACTACTAAACAGTCGTTAAGTATTTTATTTCGTGTCTATTATACATACTGAAAGCAAATAACATTCTCATTTTTCTATTAATTTCGCACAAAAACGTTACAAGCCTCCAATATATCGGTACATAACGAGATTTTCTCTTCTATCGCCAGTTCTCTATCGCCTGAGTTTTGATGGCAGCTGTCAAGTAACGAATACAATAGGGACCCGCTAAAGTTATCGATTATACAGTAATACGAATATTTGGTTAATTCAATTTATATTTCAATTGAGAATTAATAAAAATTGTATTCTGTTTTTTTCTTGGTTATTTAAAACCAAAGAGTTACATAACGAGTGTGAGTAGTATTACTAGTTATACTAACTAAGTGTAGGTTATTATTTTGTGGCCGGTTTTGTTGTGCATTTCTTGTCATGATATTTTCTATCTACAAAATTTGTGTACGCATCAAAAGTTCGTAACTGAATATTAACTATTTTTGATTCAACCGTTTTGTTTAAATGTGTTTCATTTGTTTTTGGATGTTATGCCTACAGTTTTTGCCAGTTATTGATTGTGTTTAGTAGTTTTTTACGGTAGCCAACGTGTTCACCTAGTAAATGTATGCGAGGTAGGAATAACAGTTTGAATCAAACGTGCTGATTGCAGTTACACTATTGTCATCCAGATTGCTGCAATACATAGGTGATTGAAGTGTTTGTCCGTGGTTGGTAGTTATAACTATATTTAAAGTAAATTGAAAAATCTGAAGACAATCATTTTATAGGTAAAATTAATCACACGCCATATCCCAGCAAAAAATACTTGGTAGTTTATTTTTCTTATATTAGGTAGTCTTTATCTATCTACCTATATAGTAAATTAGTACTTTATTATCTTCATGAACCACCCACTGCATTGGCATGACTGACATTAAAATACATAAATTTAAACTTTGTAATAAATAACAATTTTAAACAATGTTCATTTTCTACGTGATCTTTTATTCCTCACAACAACTTTTTAATCTTCGCCTACGACAAAACTATTCACATTGCTATTTGCATGTCTGACGTCGTAGCAAATTCGTAGCACCTACATAGCACCTACGTAGCGCCTACGCTACGCGCTCATCGAGCCAGTCGCAAAGTAAGTATAAAATGTGTAGGAACAGGATTTATAAAGCAATTAATAAATATTTTTTATATAAGTAATATTTTGAGATGTGTAAAATACATAAATAAAATTATTATTATGGAAAGTATTGTTATTATTCAAGAATAAAATTAAGGATTGCTACAATACAGAATTTTGCATAATCCATACATTAAATCTAATCCCTTTGAAATTTTCATTTCGCTTATGTTTATTTAATCGGCTATCAATTTCTTTTGTAATGCAGATCCGAGTGTATTTTAATAAAATGCAAATGTTTTGCGATGATATCACGGCGCCACGATTGGCTGGTTTTATTCATCAAGTAAACATTTGAACGGTTTATTTAGCACGTTTTAATAAACAAGAATATAATTGAAAATCTAAAAAGGAGTCTCGTGCAATTTTATATTTCGTCCTTACATGGCTTGTGAGGGTTAAATTATTTTATTTAAAATATTCGTGTATAATTTAATTCAGATATTTTTTGTAAGTTGTAGAATAGTAGCTACACAAAATTAAATGTAGTGAAAGGAAATATTATTTTAATTTATGCTTATTAATTATTAATTATTCCAATCACATTGAAAAAAATCTTCAACGTGTAACTCAACACTTTCACTATATTACAAAGTAAACACACATAAAAGGGGAATTGAAAAACCGTGTTTTACAAAAGTTGAAAAACGGATTTTAAATTTAAATCCGTGCGATGGAGATTTTTGACGGATGGACGCGTTCACGTCGCCATCACAAAACACCAATAAACTTGTTTATCGACGGGACCGACGTAACGAATAAAAAAAAGGGAAAATTCCGACATGACTCTCCCACCTTTTTCTTGTGAAAATAAGACAGTAATAAAAGTAAATTTATCACCCGCAGTAAATAAGGCGTAACATATTGCGCTTTCGAGCTGTAAAAGATATCTCAGTTCACAAATACTGGTCGTTAAATGTTATCAATGCGAATCGATTGTACGATTGTACGATTGTCCGTACAATGCGAGTTGCGGTAAACAATTGTATTTTACTGACCCAATGTGCCAATGATTCTGTTGTGGCGTCACTCTCTTACAAACGATAGACGCTTATTGGTTGGCTCTAGCTCTGGAGTTTTGTGCCTGGAATTGTTCGAAATTAATGACTATAATAAACTGAAGTTACATGACGACGATTTTTTAAGAGTTATTTTTGTGTTGATATGAGCCGAAAATCCTTTTACATTTTAATTTTGAATAGGCAAGTCACAACCAATGGCATCGAGTTCCAAAGGCTAGGAATTTTGTAATGAAAATTCTTATTTGAACTAGGACTGCCCATCGAACAATTTCAGTTCCGTAAAACCTTGAACAGCTTACCCACTGTCTTTATAATTATAATGTTATAAATAGCTAGGCCTCTTCTAGAGAAGAAACGATCATTGGTCACACGCATGCTGACTTTGCGAGTTGGCAATTTTAGGTTAATATATTGGAAGTCTGGTTACAGGTACTGACTTCATAAATAAACAAAAAAATACCTGCATATTACATCCATCTGTGCAGTCACTCAATGTGAAAGCTTGAGCACCAGTCATGGATCCACAAGTCATTATCAGAAAAAAAATAGTATTCATTTATTATGTAACACTTTTCTTCCTAAGTGTACTCAAACCACTATTTTACCTACTTCACTCTACCTAAGTTTGTGCTCGATAGTTGCGGACTACAATGTTTTCTAAACGTTACCTCATCGGAATTTCTATACCGCAGATGCGTTGTACAAGCATGAACTATCTCAAGCAATGCCTAGACTCCGAACAAATATTTGCAGATGGAAATCGAACCAGCGCTTAGGTACAGTCGACTGCAAAAGTCAGCGAAACAATGGAAGATAATTTATGCATTGTTTTGAGTAAAACTCGTGGATTACAAATTGTTGTTTATATTGATTAACTTTGATAAAGGAAATATACAAAATCAACGAGTTATTATTCTGAAACGTAAAAAATGGAGCATATAATAATCCACAACATATAAACAAGTTGTAACATATATTTTCTATGCAATACTAGTCATTGGTCTAGCCTGGATAGACCTATCGCCTGAAATATTAAAGAAGCAATAGTCTAATGGATTAGGCGGGTCGAGATATTGATTTTTAGACAGTTTCCAATTTCAATAACCTGGAAACGATACTGAAATTGTATTCCATTTGTTTATATAGTTACAGAAGTAAATATAATAGTAGAAGTCTATACTTAAAATATTTTCATATCCAACTAAGTGAGCTCGAATAGACACTTACTCGACTGATTACTTAAAAAAAGAACGTACATGTAACGAAACAATATATCCATAAAATTAAATAATCATAAAAAAATCACGATGTTTTGTAATGTTATTCAAAGAGTATCATAGTAATCTGTTTTATTGTAAGCTGTACCAATCTTCACTCAATCATTTCTATTATGTTTCAATATAGCATTGTTGGTATAATTTGTGACGCGATAGCTGAAGCATTTATAGCACAGATCGAAACGCAACGGATAGAAATATGTCAATTTGTTCGTGTGGCGGACGGCGCGCCATTGTTAAGCCCGCTTTTGTTAAACGTCACACTTGTCTATGCAGTTTCTACTGGTAGCGATCGTTTTATGCGCTTTAGTCAGATTTGGTGCTGTACACTGTGGTTAGATGTTTTCTAACATGAAATATCAAAAATGTATCCTTGTTTCAAAAGGTGGGTTAGTGGTTAAGTTTAAGTTGTCATGGCTAAAACCAGACTGAGGTTCGGTTCAAATTGGCAGCAAAGCCACGCCGAGCAAGCTTCAGTGATTCCTTTGATCCGAGAAATTCTATGTCAACACCGAGATATCCCCACGTGTCGTGTCCGCGTAATGAGTTAAAATCATGACATATTCACAAAATTAACAAAGATTTAAATAACAAAGGGTTAAAAGTGTCATTTAAATTGACAACACTCAATATTCAATATCAAACTCTTATAAATTACCTACGTATACATACATAAACATCAGCCATATATGTAAACCTATTAACTTCAAACACGGTTTTAATTTTAAACTCCACATAACAGAATAGTAGTTTATATTAATACGAGTCCATTAAATACAACATGAAATAGTTACGAAGTTGATTTACGAGCAATAACTTATAGTGGCCGCAAAGCGAGGCGAATGAAAAAATAACGTTTCAACTGTAGATAGATAAGGAACTGCAGAGTGCACATATCAGGGTATGAACCTAGAGCTGTATGAATGCCTGTATGAACTAGTTTCGTCGCAAAAATAGTATCAATATTGCCGTATTGATACTATTTTTGCGACGAAACTGACGCGCATCATAACACAATAACATAACACGCCGTTTTAATTAAAGTCTCTCAAACCTACTGTTACCCTAATAATATCGGAACTTTTATTCGACATTGCCGATATATTTTCGCATAAATAAACGTCTGTTTTTGCACAGAAATGACTAAAATCTCTTCTGCATACAGCCAAAAGCTAACTAAGCTATTGGCACGATGGGTTTTTAGAGCTACTTGCATTCTATAGTTTAAACCGTTTTAACCTCTATGGTTTCAGCGGATATGAGCTATTTCTAATATTCTCTATAACCACGTACGAAGTAACTCTTACTCGATTGAGTCGAAAGTGAATATTTATTGCAGGTATTTATAGATTTCTTGTTCATAATTTATTGCCTGGATGAAATGAATGTAGGTGGTTTTATTATTGTCTGAAGTCTGGACGAAATATAGAAATTCTTTTTTTTGGAAATGTTTGTAATTATACTACATAAGGTAAATTCATATACATAATAACATGTATCCTTATATCCAACATGTATCCTTATAGTCTTACTAATTTAATAACAACTAGGCTTTTTACTTCATTTGGGAATTAAGCCAAAAATAATAAAATTTAAGGTGAAACATTGATTTCTGCCAAAACTAACCTTATTCTTTTTTTTACTTATTAACCAAAGTATGAAATTAAATATTTTCTAAAGAAGTTCGCCATCCTTTTGAAAAAAAAAAAAACTATAACACAGCCTACATTGCAAAGTTTTGCAATATCTATAAATGTATTTCGTCAGAATACAGATGTTCAAGGCAGCTCAATCGGTATTCCAATTATCGAAAAAGCGGCACAAGACCGCATATAACTGCCATTGTTACATATTTTATTTATTCTCCATTTTGAAACTTAAGTGACGGATCCATGTATTTATTATTCGAATTTATAAGTTAAGTTTAATATCTGGCATTACTATCGTGATAATTACTATACATTATTTTTTAATGGTGCGATTAAATACTTTGTAACATTGTTCTGCACTCCTGCTTTACTTATTGGTACATGGTAAATATAGCATAAGTGCAGAATAATGAAGGCATGTTTTATAAAATAAATATGGTATGATGTAAATAAAACAATTATTGAAACTATAGGTTTAAGGACAGTCTTTTAGCAAATCAATTGTTGGCTACGTCATTCCAGAATCCATAACTTAATATTATCTGGACATGACCTACACCGTTTTAAGCATTAACGATTAACCTCTATTCCTGTACCTGAGTTTTCATTTATAAGCATTACTTTAATTTAACAATACATTTCGACATAACAAACCTCCAAAGCCTATACCGATGTCAACCAAATCTTCGTATCAATACAGATCAATTGAGAGCAGCAGAGAATTGGCATGCACTGAATATAAACCGCACTGAATCTGTGTACTGTAGGTACACTCAACTACAAAATCCATGAACGAAATCAGATTTATATATTGTTAAAAATCTTCAGAAACGTATAGAGTTCTAATCTTCAGGTAGTTTCCAATAGACTGCTGGTTATTTTTTTTTTTTAATAATAAAAACAACATTGCCAATACAATATAGATATATACAATACAAACTATTTTGAGGTGTTTGGTAAATAAGCCTCATTCATTCAAATAATTTCTATAACCGTTTAAATTTATAGAAATCGCTTTGGCTATGTGTATATGTACATGTGTGGAAATGCGTTTTTCTTTTCGCTGCGTCACGTAACAGACATGTCACTCCATACATTTGAGATTCGAACACTGTTAACTATTTTTGAATTCGTCACTTGTTAGGCAGAGTTTAAAAAGAGGTTTGTTGGTCATTGTACCTGTGATAGCCAGTGGGTGATTATGGCTGGTTGCCAAGAGGAGCGTGTACTGCACGACGGCGAGGTCGTAATGAACGTTTATCAGCGCTTCATTATAGTGATTATGACACTAATTGTTACTTATAGTTCATGCTATTTAACGCGTTTGTCAAGTAAATCGCATTATTTCTTATTATTATTTTATTATTATTGGCAATGTCACTTTTTTAACGACTAGAATAATTACTGCTTGTTATATTTTTTACAAATGTTTGTTTGCATAAGTACTCAGTATTAAGGAGAGTTCAAATAAAATATCTAATACTTTTGACTAGATTTACCTAGCTTCCGGATTTCCAATAAAAAGAAATAGGGTTGTTTTTTATCTAAATATATAGGTTTCTAATTATAAAAGTGTACGAAATGTTAGTTTCAACATTGGCCACTATAAGATGCTTTCAAAGTTGTGTACCTAGTTCGTGATTATTACGTAGCAAGGTTTGCAACACATCACTTACCACTAACCACTCCAACAGCTAAATGGGTTTGTATGAAATGGATACACAAGTGGATTACTGCAGCATCTCACAGCATCTAAGTTAGGCGTGTATTACAAGATGTTCATACCTACACGAACTTGTTCTCTAATAGTTGAGTATATCACGTTTATACGTAAACCACGGACGGTCGGACGTATTAAAATTGGACGTTAAAATTAGTTTACCACATTGATGAGGACAAAATTTCGTACATTGTTCTGAACCCAAAGTAAGTAAGTAAGCTATAAAACTTGTGTTATGGATGATTTTTAGTGCTTTGCTTGAGGTAACTTACTTGATACAAGCCTAAATATGAAAAATATGGTATATCAATATTAGTATATTTTATAGCTGTACTTAAAAGTTTCATAAAGTTCAAAACGATACTCATATCAGTATCGTGTTACTAAACCCGCCGGTTCAAAACACGAGTGACGTGATTTTCGTGTATTTTCATGTAAAACAACTTCTCATTTTTAATGTATTAATCAAGTTATTATTTTATCTCGTCTATATTACGTTTTGAGAAATTCTTTTACCGATAAATTTTCTTGAAAAAACCTGCTTCTGACAGATGCCAGGGGAGCATGATTGATTGAAGATATAAAACAGTCGGTTTATCCTATTTTAAGTTATAGTCCTAACTTCTCGATTTATTTGTAATTTTAGGTCTAGTTTTTTCTATGAAAGTACTTTCAATACTTATGTAGATTGAAATTCGCCAAAACATCTGCGTCTCCATAATCCTTTCAGAGTTCAGAAAAGATTGCTTTTCGTGACATTTCTTGAAGCGATATTATGGTTTGATCGTTGATGTATGGCTCATATTTATTTACTTGTACACGTGTTTATATTTCACATATACATACCAACATTCACAAATATTCTGGCATATAATAAATATAAAAATTGTACATAAATACTTCAATTCTCATTATGTATGTAATATTACATATATGATGAACATTGATCATTCGATCGGTACGCTTCCGATATAGTAGGTGTCGATAGCTGCACGAGACAAATATTTGTGTGACCCTTGTCACCAGAAAATATTCGACCCTCACGAAAAGAACTTACCTTTATCAGAATTGGGTCATGGCACCTTCCAAACTCTATTTAAATCTTTCAAAGATATTTTTTATTATGTTGACATTATTTTAGCTACTGAATTATGCTGGCATTTTTTATGTTGGCCGTACAATATAAACAATTCATGGAACAGAATGATTACTCTTCTTGTTTCATGAAAAGCACGAATATGGGTCAGTCAACGTCACTCAAAACTGAAATGACAACGCAAAGCAAATGTACGGTATTAAAAAATGTAATCTGGAAAGATACATTATACGTATAAATGTTCATTCGTCAGTAATTTTTCATTTGTCATGTACCATGGTATGTACAATCACTCAGTGAATGCCTGTAGCGCTGTAAATGTTTTTAAAGCAACATTGTATCAGTGTCAGCTGCAACTAAGGCCACACAATCATCACTAAAAGGCACTTACGAACAAACAAACTTAGTTGCAGTGGTTATGACGTTCCGAGAATAAATAATAACTTACTCGTTTTTATAGCTTGCGGTTGATGTAAATAGAAAATGATGTAACATTATGAGTAACACTAAAAAACCTATTTATTTTAAAATTATTTACAGTAATTATAGATGTATATTCGTTTCGGATTATGACCTCATAACAGCAAACATTAATAGTACATTACCTACTGATTTGTGATTAGATATGAATTCATTTTTTAACACACAGTTAATTTAATTATTTATTAATTAAATAACAGACAGTTAATTTGAATATAGATTTACGTACTTTAAAATATTACATGTTCTATTCAAGGTCTAAACGTTTTTAATTGTTTGTAGGCCTATCAGTTTATTGGCTTGCCAGATCAGTGTCAAATAAACATAATAGCGATTTTCCAAACCGAGATTGTTCGTTTGGAATTCGATTTATCATTATAAAAGTGAATCGTATCGACAATCATTTATTAAGAAAGATGCTGTCATAATATATTGATGCATAAAAATAGATGACAATTATTACGGTTCCTAATATACACTTAATACACAGATATGTGCCCATGTTCCTTAACTAACCATTTCTCGTCGATCTAAGTATACCACATGTAATTCCCCGCGGGTTCCGGCGCGGTGTAACAAATCAACCTAATGTTACCTCCCAATCGACGCTCAATTACCAAGTTATCGACTTGCCGAAACAAATGCTATCGCTTCACGGAAACGAATGTTATGTTGAGGAAGTTATGTCGTTTATGGCATAACTAGAATTGAAAGTATCGCTTATTATTAAAATTGGTGTTTGACTTACACGATAAAATTAAGTTTAGTCTTCTATATTACTATACCTGGTAAGAAAATGAAATAATCTGAGTCCATATTTATTTCCTAGGTTTACGCGAATGTTAGACATTGAAATAAAACTTATCATAGTTTTATAAAAAATGTAGAGCCTCTCGATGACGATGCCCCGAAGACCCCGACTCTGGAAGGAGAGATGCCCAACCTCACTGACTTTACCACCAGCCGAAAAACTACTCCCCGTTACAACAGCTTACCATGGCCGACGTGGAAGTCTATGAATAGACTCCGGACCCAAGTCGCCCGATGTAAAGAAAATATGTATCGGTGGGGTTACAGCACACACGAGCCTTGTGAGTATGGTACCTCTCCCCAGACTATGGCTCATTTGCTGAGCTGCCCAGCGTGTCCCACGACCTGTATGTACACGTGAGGACTTGTACAACGGTACACATAACGCTATCCGCGTGGTTGAGTACTGGTCCGCAAAAACCTAGCGACGATAAAAAAAAGAAGCCATTGATCGATAGGCTAAGAATAAGAAAAAAACTACATTTCACGGATTTTGTCGCGGTTTATTTGATTTTGGGTCCCGACGTTTCGATACCTTTGTAAAAATTGATTTATTTTAATCTGAGTCCACATTAGATATAAGAATTTGGCATAATATGTACAGTTGTTTAATGTATGAGCAGTATGTAATGGAAAACACACATTCTCCTACTGACGTAGTAACTACCTTCCCTCTGCTCGTAATACCTTCATCAATATAATAATTATCACCGATACGTTTACTATCGAAATTGTATCTCATATTACCTATATTTCTATATCTTCAATATGTGTACGGATAATTACAAGCAGGTATTTTGTACGAAGCAATAATATAAATGCAAGGTATGGTAGCACAACAGGTCAAGGAACAATTATTTATGACATGCACGGGTATAAAAAAAGTGAGAATAATTTAATTATTTTTTATTCATTTACAATAAATATAATGGGCATCTATTTTTACGTTTGCTGGTATTAAATATAGCATTGAACGGAGCCTGTCTTTTCCAACACATTTCCGTTGTAAAAATACCATGGTATGTTACCATTTGACGTCGTGACGTCACACACCACCATGTGTTATCGACCCACTGGCACGACATTTCATAGAAACGCAATTTGAAATTATATGTGTATACTCGGAATTTCTGAACTACCCATTTATTTTACATTTTTAATAGAAAACTTAAATTAATTTGATATGTCGGGCTGTTAATTACAGGTATGCATTCTTTATTGTTACAAAAATGGGGCTTTCTTTTTTATGAACCTTTGTTGGATTTATGGGTCTAGTCAAGAATTTTTATGGTGTTTGGCTATGAATTCCTAGAAACAGGTTTATTTTTATAGAAAAGGCCAATAACCTCATTTATTTTCACAAAATAAACGTCTTCGAAGTACAGAACTTTATTTTATATAACATGAAAAAATGAAACAAACAAATATTTAAACATATAATTTTAATTCATAGTTTACAAACTTTCATCTTATTTTGGACTGTCTCTCTTTTCTCTAATTTGCGGTCTTAGCCAAATTATGTATCTGCAATAATCATTGTTTACTGTACCATAACTAAAATATACCATACCTGAAAGTCATAGGAATTACACGCTTACATTTTAGTTGGTTAAGAAAAGCAGTGCTCATAATTTAATTATAACCGATGACAATTTTGGAAAAACCACACACTGAGATTGGATAGGCCCTTTATAGAGCCTCTAATATTTGCATAAAGGAGTCCCTTCCTTACATGTTTTGTCGGCACCGGCTAGCTGATGTATGATTCAACTTTGATCGATACCTCACATGTCTAACCTTATGTATGTATGTATGTATGTATGTATGTATGTATGTAACTGTTATAGTCTCACACGTGTTTGATAGATTGCTTCCGGAGTTACCCGCCGCGCCCGCGTAAGTACTGATCAGAATTCAGAGGTAACAAATTGTGCGCTTATGTAATACGAGCGCTGTTTGTCGATCAGTGATTTGGGTAGCAAAGAGTATTTATTGTTATATTATTAGCACGCGTTTTGGGGGTTTGACGTGTTATTGGGCTATTATTCTATTTACACAAAAATGTACCGAGTTCATTGAGTTTAGATGGGAAAAACTTGAGGTGTTGATTTATGAAAAGAATATTCAAAATTGCCTTAAAAAATCGAAAAAGACATGCCGTCAATTTGCAACCTATTCCTTCATGAATGCTGTTGAAAATAAATATCAGTTTTAATAGACTATATTGAACATTTGTGACACAGCTAAATTTTTATGACACAGCTAAATATCATGACAACAAGTACAGACCCATCTAACTTTAAAAAAAAAGACAATTGGATTTAATACAGCTACAATGTCTTATGTATAATGTAGTTTATTATTTGTTTGTTTATGTTAGACGCAACAACTTAGCAAAACGTCTTAATTACGCACATTAAACATTTTGTTTCTAAGCTAGGCCTTCAGAATGCTTTGACCGGAATAAGCTTAAAGAGCACTTAGAGAAGGCCAGAGTAACAAAACCTTTTCTTTTTGCCGCGGAACTTTGAAAATACGGCGGCAAGTAGTTAAAGCACTTAATCCGATTTCTAGAAAGTTCCTTCGTTCTAGCTCTTGCTAATATTTATTTATTCGTGTTCAGCCTCTTTTAATGACTTGTGCGTTGTTGGTTAAACAACGTGTAAAGTTTTTATTCCGTTTTTTGTTAACGTGTTTATGTTAATCGTGGTAGTTAAGAACTTGAACAATTTTAGCTTTAGTAAGTAAGTAAGAATGTTTACAAATGTTTTACATTATTATAATTTAATAATGTTTACTGAAGGGAAAAGTTCTCTCAGATCATATTATTCAATAATATCTAACAAAAACGAATATAGAATTAAAGGAAACATATCTTGCTTGATATACTTCAAATTCCCTATTTCTAATCTGTAAGTAAATTTATGTTTTCGAGAAATCAACAAAGATAATATATTCATCTGAATACATTAAAACCATTCTGTAAATACAAGTGCTATTCCTTAAACACATGTTTGGTATGTTTCTGGTTTAAGTCAGCTAATTACTGTGGTTAACCACCGCGCTTGAATTTAAAGCCTATTTGTACCATTAAGTGGTCAAGCTATAAGTAATCAATAGCCTAACTAGCAGACTTTCTTAATACTAATTATAATGTGCTCTGTTAATTTCTGATGTTTGCTTATTTTTTCCTAATAAAATAATGTAATTAAATCAAAACTGTGTGTCTGAGAATTTACTGAGGACTATAAAAACACATGATATAAGCAACTAAGTTACGAAATTTAAAAATACAATGAATTTGAGAATTATGATTATTTTCTAAGAAACCGATTCAAATACAATTTTGGTTTATTGAATTACATATTACTTTAATATTCTTTCATTGATTTCTCAGTTATCTCTGTAGGAATGTATTTTTAATGTGTTACTTCGTATCTCAAACATACTTTCGCCAGTTTCAAAAGTAAAATCATTTATTCACAAACCGATACATTATTTATTTGTGTCTTCAAACTCAAAAGTTCGTAACAAAATATAACAGAGTTACATTAAATCACAGTAAAAAAAGTAAAGTAAAAAAGTTTATTGACAGTATAGATGAACAAACCTTACACACAAACCCCAACAATCCTGAGATTTGTGTTAACTAGTACAATATAATTACACATGTCGTTAAATAAATCTGCGTATGCGGTTGTTTGAGCTTAATTCACACTGACCTCCGTACTAGTAAAAACTATATCACAATCACAAGATAAACTTAGTTAAATTAGATAAACTTAGTTAAAAACACCCTGATTACGAGCATGTTTTGCATGCCCGTAATCAGGGTGAAATATGTCATGTACTGTACTTACATAAATTTTACAACTTTTGTACCACCATATTCAGACAAATAAATGATTTTGATTTTGATTTGATTTTGATTTTGAGTCACAACAACCGACTTTTAAGCAGGTAAAGCCGCGAGCCATAACTAGTTATACTTTAACCATCAAATAGTAAATATACTTCCGTCATCTAATACTAAATACACGAGTTTAAGGATCAAATATACACGGCCATTTGATCTTTAATCTTCTTCATCCGCTGTCAGATATTACCAGTTGATCAAAATGTCAAATGATAACATTCCAGTGGCTTGGCAGGAAGGTTCCCGAGCTGTCAAATGCACTCTTAATTAACCCCCGAAGCCTGCAGCTAAAGTGACCCAAGCGATGTCACCACAGACTTACAAATCTTGTTTTTATGGAAATATTTAATGAGGTTTTTTTTTAATCTCTGCTGAAATTAGAGTGCAGCTAAATGAAGTGCTGTTTGTCTCTGGATTTTATGTTATGGAGTTTTGGAGTTTGTAATTACCATAAAACTGTGTCCAACTCAACTGTTAAAAAAAAGAACAGTGTATCTGGAACTAATTTTTTTGGACTGGATTATATGTTTTATTTAAGTCAGGAGTATTTTTTTGTGTGTGTGAATATTATCGTCATATACACACTATCAACAATTAGTTTCCGTGTTAAAATCACGGAAACATCAACAAAACGTGTAAAATAAATGAAAGATTATTACATCGTGATCGCGCACTAGATTAGAAAATAATGATTCAGCGTAAAGCTATCAATACCTCGCTGTTCCTAATTATGTTCCTTCTAACGACCTCCGTCATGCACTGTCATGTCATACAATATTTATCCAAGATGCCGTTCACAAAATTAATTACCTACACATCGCCCCTGAACTGTGACAGAGTTAGCTGGAAGTAGGTACTGGAACACCGATGTAATTAGAACCTAAATAAAGTGTCGATATTACGATAATTAAGGTATTATTAACCAACTTTCACAGACAATTTAAGCGATAAATGGACTGATAAAGCTGAAAGTTACAGTTTATTAAATTATAAATGTACACCAAAAGGTCAGAGATCTGACATTTATGATTGAAAGTTATAAATGTAACTTGTACGTAGTTTATTGCGCAGGAGTATTATTTTAAGCCTAACTAGAAGTAGCTCGTAGGCCGCGTAGCTCGTAGCACGTGTCGCTACATAAATAGCTACGTAAAGCGTAGGCAGTTACACGCGCGCAGTAAACTGTGTAGGAGTAAACTGCAATTATTCTGCAGTTAAAGAAAACAATTACCTGATTGTGAACTGCGGTAAGGTTACTAGAAAATGTAAAATAAAGTTTAAAGTAGACAAACCTAATTATTTTCTGTTAGACTGTGGATCAATTTTACAATGTTTTGTTATTTGTGCAATAAAATTATTCTATTTTGATGACAAACTGACACTACAAAGAACTTTAAACTAAAATGTAACTAGAATCCCAAAACTCGACCAACGCCCCGTCATAACGTTTTACATTTGACTAAACTAAAGAAGTTAGTTTAATATACGAAGCAACAGTTGGGCGACCCAGTTTCTTGACGGCGGTAGTTATCAAATATCTCCCTAACTTACTGTTTGTCTACCGCTTAACTTTAACCCTTGCTATGTAAGGCTTATTCATGTAAAGTAAGGCTGTTTTTGTATGGAAAAACAAATATAAAGTTGTCTCTAAATCTTGGACATGAACCAAAAAAATACATTGTAAGAAAAAATACAGAATGAACCAGATAAGAATTAAAATAAAATTGTTTAACCCTTTTGTGTTCTGCGTTCCATTGTATATAGGTGTTTAATAAAATTGTGAATTCCATTAATGTGAATATGTTCTAAAAACACATTTCCATTTATCAAATTTATTAAATAAGCTAAAATGCCACATTTCTACTAAAATAAAAGTTAAAATATTTCACCTCTGCACTAACCCGATTGTGATTGTTCGGTACTCTATCATAACGTACTCAAATGGATTACAATGATTTTATGAATATTCAATCCACAATTTACGAATTCAATTTAAGTACTAAATTTTGTGTTTGGACTGGCCACAAAACTAAACTGACAACTGAACCATGAAGGTTAAAAAACATATAAAAATTAAAAATAAACTTCTATTGGGCTGACTTATTTCAAAGTGCTCGATATTATAGCCAAGAATCATCTCGATCACGTCAGTTTCCACTCGTTTTAAAGCTAAAAAACACTTATAACAACACCCAACTTTTTCTGTCGGGGTTAAAGAGATAAAAGTTTGTACACCACTATTTAGTTTTGAAATGAACAAAAAGTTAGTGTTATATATCGGTGTGGGTTACTTTTGCTCGCTGTTCCATGAAATTGGCTTTGTTCAAAGTTTCCCTGAATGTGGTAACAAAAGTATTTGCGCTATAAATACCTTAGCTTTACGATTATTTTGTCACTGTTTCATAGAAAGTTCAATAAGTTTTGTTATTTTCAGACGCAGATAAGTTTGCTAAAAGCTAATATAAAATGTCAAGTAATAAAATATATGTTTTTTTACGTAAAAAACACGATACTAAATTATTCTGCACTATAACTTCATAATATGTTCTATTATATTTTTGAGTAAATTCTTCATATAAAAGAGGATTTAGAACACTTTAATTTACTCAAATATATACATATATTCAACCTCAAAAGGTTCATATAAAATGAAATGGCGGGCCATTTAGCGGTCAGTGCGATTAAATGACTCGTTTGGGACTCATAAAGCAAATCTCAAGAGGCAAACTCGTTCTGAAATGGCATTAAAAGTTCTCAAACCGATTGTAAAAAGGAATGAACCCTTTAATATTGATTTTATGTAAAAATTACTTGTTTATTTTGTCCTTATTGATTTAATTTGGGTTTATTGACCTATAAAATTGAACTAAGCAGGAGGTAGAGTATATAAAGAGTCCTTTATTTGTCTTGTGTCAGAATGCATTTTCTCGTAAATCGCTTGCGCAAGACTCATCAATATTCCGTTTGATAAGAAGTGATCAATCATGTCTTGGGCAATGAAACAATGTTTCATTAGCGTTACTTCATGCTTCGGTACTATTCCACGCAGAATCTAATACATACAATATACCTACAGGTACTAGTGTTTATTAAGAAGGTTTTATTTGATGGGTTTTGTACTCGAAGTCCAGATATATTTTGGAAATAAATCTAAAATAGTCGAAGTAATGTAGACCCTCATGTTTCATGCAAGTAAAATGTATGTCCTAGATGTTCGGACATACATTTTCGAACAAGAATCTAGTGCACTTAAATATTTAAACCAATTCAACAAGAGTTGTATGTGCCAATATCGACAATCCCCACATATCTCACTTACATGAATAACACAAAATCATTTGCATTGCTAAGAATGTAACATTTTCTAACACAATCCTGTTGGCAATTTATGCTTGTCCCACAAAGAATTCTGTATTTCATTAACACAGTCTAATTCGTATTGCGCTGTTATTCCGCTGAAATTTGCATCTTAATTGCTCTCATTCCCCAAACACTTTTTATTTCTGAAAGGAACTTTTCAGTGCCCTCAAAATTTTGGTATTCTACTCCAGAAAACATTATTCAAATTCTTCTTGAGATAATTTTAAATATTTAAACTCGAAGTTAATTAATATGCAATTAGGTTTGAGAATGATAACTCCGGGGAAGCAAATATTTGTTGGATCCGAGTGATGGTTGGGTAAATAGACGTGATGTTTGTGGGTTGCTATAATTATTTATTCCACATTAAAGGCATCAATATTGCCAATTAAAAGTCGTAATTTATTCGCCGGCTTCCATGCTCGTGACACTTTACTGACAGTCTTCTTGGGAAAAAACTTGTCGAAGGAACTCGTTTAAGTTATGGATTTATTTATCAAGCCGCGCAGACCGGGTGCCTGCATGACTAGTGAGCGTGTATATGAGAATTTAAATTAGTATATGGAAATAGTTTTATTGGCTGGGTTATTGAGTCGGTGACTAGATTTAATTACACGTAAAAATACAATAATATGTTAGAAAACTTTAATACTATTAAAGTTTTCTAACATATTCTTGTATATCGTAATGTTCATATTATATTATAATAATTTACTCTTTATTTAACGGGTCACTGAAGATTCTTCCACCTTTTTCCTCCTTTTCTTTAAGACAGATTTTAAACCACGAGGTTTCTACTAAACTCAATTGAAAATGTTCGCGTCAAAAGATAGAGCATTAATACGGATAGGTCAACTGAGTCAGCAGATCTAATGGCTGGAAGAATGGATTTCTTGGAAACTATAACGAGCTACTTTAGCTACAATACCCAGTTTTATCAGACGATGCCTCGAAAATTTCCCGGATAAAGTTTACAACTTAAAGGCTCCAATTCTAGTAACTAATCGCTTTGACCTCGATAAAACATGTTTTATAGCACAACTTTCGCAAATATTCAGCCTAATTTTCAAGAAACAAACACTAATCTTTTCATAGGGTTTTTACGCCATTATTTTCAATCAAAAAAGAAAAAGTCCTTGTAACGCACAACCAAAGTGAAATATCTCGAAGATTTTGAGGTAAAATGCGTGTAAAAAGAAAATCGTTGTATAGAGGGGAGAGAATTCACTTTCCGTCTATAAACAAGTCTATTACGTTGTTTGAGACCTTTGGCGTGAGGCGACGCGGTGGAACACGTGGTAAATGGGATTTTGTACTTTGCATAATGTTTGCTACCCGTAACCATGTAGGTGCCAGCATTACGTAGCTGCGTGCTATTTATTGCGGCTTAATTTCATTCATGGAAAAACCAACATTTACTGCGGTTTTATAACCGAGTTCTCTGTTACATTGGAAACTCGTTGCTTGGTTTTTAGTAATATATTTTTGTTTTGACTGGTATTATGTATCTAGTTTACATACATTTATGTCGATGATGATAATTGGGTTTTTATATCAACAAGAAATAAAATCCAGCAAAGTTAAATGTATTTTATTACTAATCATTAGTCCTGCATGTCCGCCCACCAGAGTTGCAGTTATTGCGGCAAAGTAGTGTTAGGGTCTATGTTTACCCCATACCAAGTTCTTTCAAAGTCAGTTCAGCGGTTTAGCCCTGCAAGCGTAGCAAACAGACAGAAATATGTATCTATAGATAGACTTAATTTCGCATTTATAGTATTAACTGCCTCGTTGGCCTAGTGGTGCTAAGCGCGACTGCTACGCTAGAGGTCGTCGGTTCGATTCCCGAGTCGACCAAGGTGTTATTGGGTTTTTACACCTCTGCCTACCCCTTCGGGGATACAGGCGTGATGATATGTTATGTTATGTTTATTTATAATAATAAAAGTAGTATGAAAATATACATTATTGTTATAAACAGTTAGTTTAAAACAAAGATTAATAATTATCGTTCACAGCTACAGTTTTGGAATATCCTTTAATTTTATTATGCTAATTCCCAGTTAGTTTGGAAATTGAGAAGTTTCGTCAATTCAAGTTAGCAGTTTGGGTGTATAATTTTATGGGTACAATTTAATACGCTACCCTCCAATTTGAAATGCAACGAATCTCTATTTATACATAAGCGAGTAACAGGAGATTATATAGAAACAAAAATAGCTAGATTAAATCACAGAAGTAATATCTTAGTTCGCTTCTGTATTGAATTTTTTAAAGATTTTTTGTTTAAAACTCACAACTTGACACTCATTGCCCCCAGCACCATTGCAGCGGTTTTATAGTAAACCTTAAAATATAACACCACATTAACACAATATCACGTTTAAGAATTATGTTCGATAACTAACTCAATGTGCATGATATCAGCCGCCAGTTATATATATCTGTAGTAATTTAGTGATTTTGATTTTGATTTTTTGAATATTATTAATGCTAAACTCAGTCTGTCTGTCTGTCCGTTACATTTTTCAGTCTTAATTCATTTTGATGAAATTTGCTTTGGGTAAGCTTGAATCCCAAGAAATAACATATACTATTTATTTCCACGATAACCGAGTCCTATGCGGACGGAGCCACAGGCGAAAACTAGTGTTACATATTATACCTATTGTTTTACCACTTCACGGCCCAAGCATCACAATCTGCCTATTTGATTGCTATAAATCAGTCTCAGTATAGACCTAGTTCTACTAACGAACAATAGATTCGGCTAATATCAGTTATTATGCTGAAGCTGAAGTCCCGTAATAATAGGTACTGCTCTATTACAGCGCCATTATACGCGAAAGCTTCACTATTTATTGGGCACTTCACGTAAATATATTGTGACTGCTACCTATTTCTAAGTATTCCTTACAGTTCTAGTTCGTATAAAGAGGGCATTATCATCAACATAATGACTAAGAACAAAAGCTATTATTTTTAATGTATGGGGATAATATCTATAGGCATTGTTCTATGTAAAACTTTGAAATATGTCATAAATATAGAAACAATAAAAAACACTGCTATTGAATTTGTAAGAGATCACCTCTTACTCGTAGCTATTAGCTATCGATTACAAAAATATTATCTGAAACCTTTACAATATCTTAATTTTTTGTGCCATTTTAATTGCCCATTTAACCAATCTTTTTTTCTATTATTAAGATTCCCATTTTCATCTTTAAAAATAAAATAAATAAAAGGCTTTAATTAATTAACTTTTACATTTAAAATAATAAATTTACATAGCGACCTCCTTTTAACTGTGTTATATACGTGTGCTAGGAAGTCCCGCTCTTCGTAACATAATAATAATTATATCTTAAAAGTAATAAAACTAAAAATTAACCATAAACTTGATATTGGTTTAAAGCAACCTCAATCTGAAGCAATAATGGCTGAGAATGCCAATCTGCACGCCAAACGTGATTAGATCGATAATCACTCATGATTAATTACATTATAAGGGTGGATTGAGAGCTGGATGCTGGACCAGGCGAGATGGTAAGCCGAGAGTGGTTAGCGTGGTGTACTACTATGAGATAAAAGGCATATAACGATTTTAAAAGCATCATTTACTTAGATAATTCTACCTTTTTATAGTCAATTGACTATAAAATACGGAATCGTCTGTTAAAAGTGTGTATTATGTACCAACCTAAAGTGTTTAAATTTATAATGACATTTTGTTATAATCGTATACGATAAGAATTATAAAAAAAAATATTATAGTTAAATACGATTTAATTTTGTCGTTTTACTGACCTTGTGCTTTAGGGTTTTATATTTTCCGTCATTTCGACTAAGTAACTTACTACTAGGTATAAATTTGTTTACAAAGTCTATTTACCGGTTGACTAATTTTGATTAATATAAAATATATAAAACAGATTCGTGGTATTGGTAAACGACTAGGTAACTTTTTATGATAATTAGCCTTTGACGTATTTATCACGCGAGTTTAAATTGAAGGTAATTATTTAATTACTGTGACGTTCATTAAATAGTACGCTTAGTGGATAAACGTTTTTGATTAGGTGTATAATCTATTTTTATAAATGGAAATGTACTAGCTAATAATAATATAATATTGAAAAGCATTTTCTTAATAAAAACATTTACACAACGCCTTCGCAAGACGTGGGCGTATCATAAATACATTTATACGCGTTTATTGTTCGGGAAATATAATAATTTTACGGTTTTCTAAACATAACATATGTTTTGAAACCCACTCAGATAGTAGATTATTACCGGCTTAGTATTGAAAGGTTTATTTATTGTCTATAAATACGGCAAATTTAATTAAAAACTAACTCTATCACAAAAAACTTAATTAACTCGGGTAAAAGATCCCGGCGATCAAAAAATATACAATCTTAATTTTAAACACTGTTTCTCAGTAACTGAATTATGAGATAAAACTTATTTACCTATGTCATACAAAATAGATTACAATAACATTTATTTGAGTTACATAAAGCGTTAATACTTACGTCACACATTGACGCGATTTCACATGACGTGCTTTCTTCGTAGAAACGATTGCGTTCTCCGTACGACGTCAATGGCGGAAATCGTAATGGCGGTTACATGACTGACTCGAACGGCTTAATGAATTTCCATTCGATTTCATTCAATATAATTTATCTGTTATTACAGACTTGATGGGTTTGGTGGTAAAGATGTTTATCGGTGTTTTATTTAGATTTTTTTATTTAGATATTGTTTTGTTGTTAATGTGCAGGTAAGTGTTTATTAATACACAATTAAATCGAATATAAGAACAAACTCTAACTATACTAAAATTAAAACTTACATAAATAAAAACTAAATGTGCAGGTTGTATTTTTTTTATTATTCAGTGTTTTTTTTATTATTTTATAAAAAGCTGTCAGGAAAAAAAAATATTTATTTCTTGGAACTAATTATAAGTAACACTTGGAAATATTTCAACTATCTAAAATATACTTGATTTAACAATTTGCTATAGATTTGACACCTTAGACAAGCGAAGACACATGTGCGTATATAAGGTCCCAAATATTATTTGTAAATAAATATCCCATTTACACATAGGTACACGAGATGGCTCGATGTCCGACACATACAGTGAAGCCATCATTAATTCAATTTCCTTAACAAAATTAACCTTCCTTCAATCCGTATTGGCAAATCTGGTCATTAGAAAAAGGTCGTTTTCAAAGGGAATAATTAGTTTCGTGTAATTAGGCGGGGTTCTGAGAAATAGGTTACGTTGGGCATGTGGGGTTCGAGTCCGGCTCATTAATCATAATAATCAAGGTTAGATAGAAACTGCATTTTTGTTTAATAATATATTTTGAACTGCCTCGTTGGCTTAGTGGTTCTTAGCGCGACTGCTACGCTGGAGGTCTTGGGTTCGATTCCCAAGTCCACCAAGGTGTTATCGGGTTTTTCTATGAAATTCTCAGTAGCTGGTCGGAGTTTAGATTTTAGATAGGCTCGCCCCCTATTACATGGGACCTAAACATACCGGCGAACTGTGGGTGTACACTGGTACACTTCTGCCAAACCCTTCGGGGATACAGGCGTGATGGTATGATATGTTATTTATTTTGGGCAACATATTTTGGTCTAAACCCAATGAGTAGCTAGAATACTTGGTTTTTTGAAAGAGCGAAAATGAAGTTACCATAAACACAAGAAAATGTAGAAAAGTTTTTTTTTACCTCGATCTGTTCTGGAGTTCAAATCTGGGACCTCATGCTTGACCACGAACGTTTGAATTTGGTTCTCAATCACTGTCGCAATAAGAAATCTAGTTGTTCTCTAGAACAAGTTTGTTGTCTCTGTTCGATTGGTTTGAACAAGCTAGAACAAGCTGTTGTTCTTTGTGATTAGTTATTTTGTCTCTTCGTGTTATGTAGTTTTCGTTTCTTATATTGTTTGAGCAACGATTTAATAAAAGTTTTTATTTTACAGCTTGCCGTATTGTGCTTCATACAATTTCCAATTGTTTATTTTAGGCCAGTTATTTCAGGATTTTTAAATTACATATTATTTAATGATTATACTATTAGGTATTATACTTATCTTTTTAAAAAACAATACTAATCTTAACTTTTTTTTAAATCTTAGATATATACGCATAATACTTATCAAACACGCAAAACAAAACACTACTCCTTGATATTTTACACAATTTTCTATGTCTAAACCTAACTACATCACGATAAACTCTCTCTTCTATCTCAATTTAACTAGAATGACAGCGTTTGATGTTGCCGCCTTGTTAGTCCTTGTTCGTATATAAATCATAGGCCGGCCATCTTGCCGAAACTGACAGATTTGTAACTGTCACCAACTAAATGAAACGCGAAGATAACACCCGATGAAGCCGAAAAGAAATAGCAACAATAACTTGTGACGAGCTTGCAATATTTATTATTGAGTTTTAATAGAGCTATTCTTAGAATTGTCCTTCACGAAATTGTCGATATAATAATAGATAAATGTTCGATACTATGACTACGCTGTCAATGATGTATAGAAGTGTGTAATGATTATATTTACCGATGTTGTAGAATAACTATACGCATTTAAATGGCTGTCAGAAGAGACTAGGACAAACGAAGATGATAATGTAAGTTTAAGTGTCCTAATTATTCAAAAAATATACTCGTTCTTTTTTATATAATTTTATGTGAGTAGTGAGTAGGTACTTAAGAGAACGACCTCCCTAGATACTTAAAACATAATGAGCTTTAATCACTTGGGAGGATTTCTCCCTTCATCCCCTAAACTTAATTTCCTAACAATTTCAGATTCGTATTATATTATAATACAAAATTAAACCAGGATTAGTATAATCTAAGTTTATTTGTTGTGGGACTCAAAGTTGTGTCCCGTGGGCGCGATCAATTGTCGCTCAGTTGTATTAAATTGTAATCGCGAAACAATTTCAATAATTAAGCTTTGCGTTCAGATTTGAGGTTTACTTGATATGAAATATATCGGTGTTCGTCCGTAGAGACTGTTGAGTTGGTTATTTGTAAGCCCCTTAAAAGATCCAGTTGTTTTGAGTATTTTAAATCGGTGCAGTACTCACTGTTGAGTTTTAATAGCGCTTGAATGAAACAATTAAGTAATTTGATGTAAAACCCTGCAACGTCTATTTTGTTTCTTGATAAAGAAATACTTATAAAACATAACATATCATCACGCCTGTCGCGTAGCAGTCGCGCCTAGCGCCACTAGGCCAACGAGGCAGTTTATACCTAAATACTTATACCTACATGGTGGACTAGAATATTAATAAATACTTAGTATGAATTATGAGCTCTTCAAAAATAGGCAGTTAACCCTAAACTTTATATATTATTGATTACACACTAATTTATAAAAAAACTGACTTCTAATCATATTTATATGGGACCACTTCTGGGGTGACTATCGACGAAAAATTTTTTTTTTGTTTGTAATTACAGGACAAAAAATAACATGAAGCCAAATTGGCAACCTGCCTTTGCCAGTCGTTTAAAATATCCAGCAAACGGACGATATCATAAATACCATCACAATTATCGGAGAAAATCGGATCATTTTAAATGGTATGTTCAATCGACGGTAAATTAAGAACATCAATACTACAGAAAATCCTCGAGCCATTTATAATAGCAATGTAAGGCTGTGATAGGTGGGTAAGATTTATTTTCAAGTGAAAATGATGTAAGAACGCGACCCGGACTTATAATTGCTAGCTTGGAGCTCAAGTGAAGGGACACTTGAGATCGGGTGAAGTGCAGACGAATTAGTTCGAAATACGCCGGGACTAGGGATGGGACATGATTGGGTATCGATAAAACTGTTCTTAATAGTTATTAATATGGGTATGGCAATCGTTGTATTTGTTTTGTAATTAATCCGTAAATAGGTGCGTATCAATTATAAGTTTAATTTAAAGTATATTGGAAGGTGGAAGACTAGGTGTTCAGGTCACTTGATAGAAGCCTATATCCAGCAGTAGATTAGCCTTATTGATTGACTGATGGTATCAATTGGGATCATCAAAGGACAAACTCTTTTAATAACAAAAAAGAAAAACCAGAGTCATTGAAATACTAAGAATAAATGCAATAAACTATTTGCAAGGTATTCCTCTATATTATGCTGTCAAATATTCTTGGCTATTAAACATGTTTCGTTAATAACCTCTACCAAAAATTACATAACACCACGCGCTCACACCAAAAACATAACACGGCTTCACTAGATATACGTCCTCACTAAATAAGAAATATCGCGTAATTTGTATCTATTTAGCTAAATGAAACAGCCCTAGGGATAACTAACTACCTAATTACATCACGTTAGTAGACTGAATGAAACTCGACTCCGACGTTTTGAGTTTTAAACTCTGCTTTCATGAGCTCTCGTCGCTCGCGGAGTTAAGAAATTAAAAGACCTCGCGTAGTGCTGTAGTTAGGAATATATCCGACCTCATTGATGTAATAGACAACTTTTGCTTCTATATTTTGAGTGAATAACCCCCCGTATTTTAAGCCTATTTTTACAATCAAGTTTCATTAGATTTGTGACCCTGTATAACAAATACAAGCGTAAACAATTTTGTATGTTAAAATTGATTTGCGAGATAACTAAAAACTAATTGCAGTCAAAACGCATCAATTGATTTTAAAAGTAACTACGTCTCCGGGTTTTCAGACATCAGGGTTTAGTGTGTCTTAAATATTTATCGTCTCATTGTTTTTTTTCTATTTTCCTATTCGCAATTACTATGTATAAACTAGTTAAGATACAAAATACGCAAGTTTGAGGATAGAATGCTGTCCATATAAAACTTATAACTAGTCGACATATTCGTTTCCTTTGCAAGAAAACTAAACGTAAATCAAAGCACGTTTTTATCTTTATTGATATATTTTTATCTACAACAAAACAGAAAAGACAAGGATGTATTTGTCTGTTACTGATATCATCAATCTATGTAAATTACATAGTATTAATTAATTACCCGGGTTCCGCCGCCGGTCGAATTAGGAAGTCCGGAGTGACTATCGGTGTCCAGCGCTGTCTCCCATCACAAGACTTCAACAATTAATCATGGGGACACTACCACGGAGGACAAACTCGATTGTGAAAAGTTTTGATTTTATATGCGACTTTTAATGTTAAGTAACAAATAATTTACTCGTGAAGGGATTTTGATGTGAATTAAGACTTACTTTTGCAACCAGATTTTTGGATTTAATTATTTTTTAAGTTAGTTCTTACAAAATATTTATTAAAAGGCTTGTGTCCAATTCGGCAATAAATAGCTATAAAATGCTAATATTGTTATCGTAATAAATAACAACTTAGGTACTTATACATTTAACATTTTTAGACGCCCAAATTGTGGATCAATATCCAAATTCTAAACTCAGTAGAAAAAATATTGAGCATCACATTAAGTGTCCAGAACAAAATAAGAAACGAATAAGCCGTGTAGTTGGGTCCCCGTGATTGATAGCCATTTCGCGTGTCGCCTCAAATTGTACCCCACTCGGGCAAAGTCGGGGCGAAGTCGGCTGAAGTCGGAGGGATTCGGGTGCATACGACAGTTTGTATGTAGAATTAATGGTCCAGACGCCCGCTAGTCTTGCTAGCCGAGGATTTTGTTTTTGAACTTAATCTCTGTCTTTGACGCAAGACTGCAACAATTTAGAATTAAAGTGTTGCAGTTTATATCAGTTTTACGTTGTGGGGAGCAAGAATTTCGTCTATTTAAAACATCTTTTGTATCTACGTAAATGGAAGAAGCATACTATAGGATAGCAAATGAAACCTACTATATATCAAAGACTTGTTTTCATGTGAATACCTTCTAACAAAAGGAATACCAATTAACCCTTCGATTTCGTTACGTGGATTCCCTATCGCATTATCTGTCCCTTAAGTGTAGCGATTGAAACAGACAAACCGATAGAAAGTAGTCGGGTATACGTTGATTGATTGCGGGTTCGCGTGTTGCCTTAAATTGTTCCCGAACCTTGTCGGACGGAGACGTCTGTGAGAGACGTGTGTGTGGGGGATAAATGGTCCAAACGCTTGCCTCCTACCAATTCTTGGTCAACGAATTTTGATGGTTGAAAATTTTCTATAGCTCTTTGTATTTGGATTCACAATATTATTAAAGACAGAAGAATATAAGTGTGGATAATATTAGTTTTGAATATATATTTTAAAACAGTAGGTGTAAATAGAGTATGAAAACTAATAGCCACATAGTTATTTGGTAAATGGTAATCCACTTAGTTTTATAAGTTGTTGTTGCAGATCCTACATTAATATGCTTAGCACGTATACTCTACCGACATCTTTTATTTACTGCTACAAACATAAAATCCTTACTTAGATATTCATGAACACATATAGACGACGATTCTAATCTGAGCGAATGTCACCTAACCATGTATCGAACAGTACGAGCGGTCAAGCTATTAGCATGGACACAATACTTAGCAATAGGATTAGGAAGTTATTAGTATTGTCCCAGAACAATGCAATCGTGATTATTAAATCCCGCATTACGGTATATCATCTAGAGATGAGCAAGCAAAACAATAGATTTGTTGTTTCAATCCCAATCTGTATTAAACCTTTGTTAAACACATGTTATTCTTAGAAACATTTGGTAATTAAACGGCTAAATCCGTCGTAAGACAGAACTGAAGGTTTATTTCTAAAATGTCTTCCACTGAAATAGAAACCTCAGAATGTGTCCCTATAAATGTCTCGATGCAAGACAAAGGTTATTCTCTTATAGAGAAAGATCAAACTTTATTGCAATCATGCAGGTGGATGATTTCAAACTGTAGGTATCCGACTATCGGTGTTGATATATAGAAAACTGATAACACGTGTGTCAAGGTCCATATCCAAAGTAGATAGAAAACCAAGTTCAAAACTAAAATCACATTTAAAACTAAAATATCAAATGTTAAAATTTCTCTTCCACCGCGATATCTTTCAATGAAACATTGTCCAAAATTATTTTAGATCGAGACTCATTACATTTGCTAGTATCCACATAACAGACCAGACCAATCTTCAAAAGTGTTTTTGTTATAATACTTGTGATGGAACCATTTTAAAATCACTCCGCAAGGAATCGACGACAGATGTCCATTTGAATCTAATTTGATTGTCTCTCTAAACGAAATCGTCTGGACGTCAACCCCAAAAATACATCGAAGATATTATCTCTGACTAATCCTTAGAAATTTAAATCTTATTAAGATAATGTAAAGTCTGGATGTACATTGGAACACCTCTGCCTAACCCTTCGGGGATACAGGCGCGATGGTACGATGGTGTTAAGATACTCGCATTAGAATTAATATGAATCTTGGAATGTTGATATCGTGTAATCAATAGTAAGCAAGAACTATTAGCGAAACTATTATTAATTAGCATCAAACTTGGCGAGTTACGGCTCTTAACGGAGTATTATCATTAAGACATAAACTTTGGGGTACATCAGTCGTATTGTTCGAGTGTTTAACCTACTTATGTTTGTATTGTGAACGGAACCCACAGCCATTTGATTACAAACAGGATTTCCTTATAGAACGGTTCAGTAACTTATATTACAATATTTTAACTTGTTGACATTTGTAACACCCTTAGAACATTTGTTAAGGGTTAAACTCCTAAACGCTTTAGTGATTTAACTAAATAAGGATTGTACCATACACGAAATGTTCAACGCTTTTTTTTCTAAGCCTTTCTAAGAAAAAAAGTATCGACATTCACAACCAAATTATGTTAATTGGATGCGACTAGTTCTCAGAATTTTCACGACCCAACGACAGTCGAAAATTACCCTCAACCCTGAAAAACAAAGAAAAAGTTACCCAAAAAAGTAAATGACCCCTGATAAAATCTGTCTCATCTTCAGACTTGCATATTAGTCACGGCATCTTTGTAACAGTACCGGATTAATTCTGGGAGAGTCTAATGAGGTCCCATTACGTTCCGTTGGGGATTAAATCCTGACACAGGAACAGTAATACGCGCCATTCTTAACAGGTCATAATGAGTTCTAGAGGTCGTTTATTGTAGCGCCATCGAACACACTCCATTGCTTCTACGGATAATCTTGCTGGCTCAAGTTAATGGTCTAGACTTAGATTATGGCTTGAATAAGTTTAATGTAGTACGTGAATGTCATGTCGTGGTGGCCCAGCTGTTTAATGAAAGGATTTATATGTACAAGGTTGCAGGTTCGAACGCAACTCGTTTCTTCTCTATATGGGAATAGGTCTGTGCCCAGCAGTGGGACGTGAAAAGGCTAGTTCATTTATATTTGTTTATTATTTACATGAATTATATACATTATGGAGATTAAATATTCAACTAATTAACAACATTTTTAATAATAAAGTTCTTAATCAGCCACACTATAAATATTGTCAAATAATTGTAACATAAAATCGCGCGTAATAAATTTAACGACGCGGTGTCTCTACAAAGTTAATAAAAAATCTTTTTACCTTAAACGAACATAATTAATGAATTTTAACTCCGTAGCAATATTGAAATAATGACATTTATTTAACACGTAGAAAGTTATTCATTCAATACTAAGATTTAAATTGTCAATTATTTGCTAGTCCCATGAACTCTTAATTAGAAAAGATTTAATTGTAACTAAATAGTCAAACTAAATTGTTAATTAGACTTCTTAATTCTAAAAACATTCGTAAATTGTGCTCTGAATCGAGTACATTTTTAGTAAAATAAAATGGAATACCATCAATTCGTTGTACATTTTAAGTTGATAAGAATTTTTAAATATAAATTAGCATGAAAGAATTTTATAGGTACATAATTAAAAAAATACCTTTGTAATTGCTTCGTGCGATTTAAACTTTTGACCTATTCTAAAACTCATTACGGGATGTGTACTCGTAGCTATTAAAAATACGACTCTGAGATTTCATCGTCGACACGACGGTATAATAATAATTTGGGATCAAAGAACTAAACGCCCATTAAATGAAACCTTGTAAAGTAAAACAAAAATAAAGCAGGAGCGGCTCGTACAAAAATATCGAGTTTTGATTTAATATAATTTGTGAGAACTCTGTAACTCGTAAATTGTCAATTAGAAGTTTATGATGATATTTGAGTTTAGAAAACAAGTTGAACAAAATCGAATAACTTAAATAAGGAATGAATATTATTATATTATTATTTAAATAATGATTCTGTGAGCTTCTTGTTAAAAACTTGTGTATCTAGAAGTTGAGAGAAAAAGTACGAGCCATAGAGTGGTTGTGCATCGTTGTAAGCCAACGGCGTATTGTTATATTTTGTGGTTCCATTTCCAAATCAGATTGTAAATTGGTTCAATTCAACCAGTTAGCAGCAGTTTCAGTTAGCTTTCATTGTTATGCTGCTGTTTTTTTTTATATATCAAACGAGTGTTTTAGTCATTGGTAAGTAAATACCACATACTTCGAATTAAAGTGTCTCATTCTTAATTGAGTAGATTTGTAAATAATTAGCGGTACAAAGTTCCCATAAATACCATGAAATCCAAATATATTCTAGCTATTAATGTAAAACGAAAGTGAACGCTCCGATCAATCTAAGCATTCGCGTAATGCCAGTGTTTTCATGCCATGCGTAACTGAAACCCACCTGTTCATTTACACTCCATGGGACGACTCGAGTTAAAGTAAAGTTCGGGAGGGCTGGCGCGGGGGTGGGACGCTGCTGAGGCGGCGGGAGGGGGAGGGGGGGCTGTTCAGGCGCCCTCATGTGGACGGACCTCTCACGGCCCACGGCACACAATTCGTTTGATCTCGCCAGTTGCTCTGAGCGCTATTTATGTCCCAGCAAGGCCACCTGTCGATGATGACGCTATACTCGTGACGATCACCCCCGTGGCAATGACATAGCTAAAGACAACAATCGCTTTAAAGTTTCTAAACACATGTTAATGTGTAGTCTTACAAAACAAACAATAGTGAAACGTACGAACTAAACTTCAATTTTCTCTAGAAAATATTCTACATTTATTCAAGGTCATGTTAGCAAATTATCGTGGAATGACCTAGGTCATAATTTATCCCGAGATAAACACACTTTCCTTTTTTTTGTTACAGACGCGGCTAAACGTATCTGCAGGCTACAAAAATATGCCAACGAAACATGTGCCAGAAATTAGAATACTGGAATACAATGCCTGCCAAGAACGTAATCTCGAAATGGCTGCGGGCAAAACAAGGGAAACATAAACACTCACCATGGCGCTAGCGAGCAAGTGACTATCGGAAAAATATGAACGCGACGGATCCGGATGTACTAGTGGCAAGAGGCCAACTGGACGTGCTGTACCGGGGCGCGGAGTACACGCTGGAGGCCAACCGCGCCTACAACGCCGCGGTCGAGTTCAACGTCACCTTCGACAACGTCACTGCCTACAACATCTCCGCCGACTCCGGAGAGCCCTGGAACGACTACATCAAGCTGCTGCAGGACAGAGCTCTCCTCGTCACCTTCCTCCTGCTGTTCTCGCTCACGACAGTGTTCGGCAACATGCTGGTGATCCTGGCCGTGGTGCGCGAGCGGTATCTCCACACGTCCACGAACTACTTCGTGACGTCACTGGCGGTCGCAGACTGCTTGGTCGGTCTAGTGGTGATGCCCTTCTCGGCATTGTATGAAGTTTTAGAACACACGTGGTTTTTCGGTGTAGACTGGTGTGATGTGTGGCGGTCCCTAGACGTGTTGTTCAGTACGGCCTCAATATTAAACCTGTGCGTGATCTCTTTAGACCGGTATTGGGCCATAACGGACCCCATTACATATCCGATGCGTATGAGTGGACGGAAGGCCGCGTTCCTAATCGCGGCTGTGTGGGTGTGTTCAGGTGCGATATCGTTTCCCGCAATCGCGTGGTGGCGTGCAGTGCGTGTAGAAGAAGTGCCAGATTACAAATGTCCATTCACGGAAAACTTAGAGTATATCATATTTTCATCAACAATATCTTTTTATTTGCCTCTGTTTGTGATGGTGTTTACTTATTATCGTATATATCGCGCGGCGACTATTCAAACGCGGTCACTAAAAATCGGCACTAAGCAAGTGATGAGACCTAGTGGTGAGTTAGAGTTGACGTTGAGGATACATAGAGGCGGGACAGTGCGGCAGCGGAGCGACGCCTGTCACGGCGTGTGTACTCCTGAGGAGGCGGACCAGGAGCCGCTGACCGCGCTGCAGAACAACGGTCTCTCGCGGTCCTCGACGCGACTGACTAACGTGACACACGGCAAACATCTGCCGAAAAACTTTTCGCTGTCTCGCAAACTGGCAAAGTTCGCCAAAGAGAAGAAGGCAGCAAAAACTCTAGGTATAGTGATGGGTGTGTTCATTGTGTGTTGGTTGCCGTTCTTCGTGGTCAATCTGCTGTCGGGGATCTGCTCGGCGTGCATAGCGCACGAGGAGATCGTCAACGTGGTGGTCACGTGGCTGGGCTGGGTCAACTCCTCCATGAACCCGGTCATCTACGCCTGCTGGAGCAGAGACTTCAGGAGGTAAGTAATTATAATAATAATATTCCGGGACATCTCACACAACTGATAAACATACTTATTTATTTCTAAATACTTACATATTATAGATAAATTACACCCAGACAGAACAGAAAAAATTATCGTGCTCATCACACAAAGATTTGTCCTAAGTGGGAATCGAACCCAAGACCTTTGGTACAGCAGCAAATAGTTTCAACGATACCTGTCAGTTTGGGCTTCGAGCTCGTATATAATAGGAATTCCACTGTGATCGTTTGTTAGTGGATAATAATGTAGTGGCGTAACAAATAATGCCATTCAACTGTCCGATCTAACGCGTAGATTAAATGATGGTCCATTTGATTTGGTAATTTTACATCGAGTTAATGTTCCGTTATATACCTGCCTATATACTGTTAAAGACTTATTTGGTAAACTGAATTGTTTAATGTAATTGTTCTTCAGGGAATATAACATATAGCTGTTATATATGAGAAGGTCCATAAACATTTTATTTACATAGTTACGCTTAACTGAAAGATGTATGAAACTTTAATTGTGACGCATTCACATATTCCAAGTTTTTATTGGGTGCTTAGTTTAATGCAATAGTAAAATTGACGAAATTAGTTCTCAAAAATGTAATAATCTTGTGAATCATAAATGTACTATGAGCTTAGCGTAATTAAAATAAATATAATAATAATAATAATAAAGGTATATTTATTTCTCTTCCACAAATTACAGTACAGCAGTTTACAACACAAAGTTTAGTAATGAAACACGATAATTTGTGGAAGACTGATGCCTAAACTAAGCCGAGGCTTGTATCTCAGGACATCAGGCCACCACCACTTACAGATTAAGTAAACAATATATGTTGAGAGAGTTTAACCCATCAAACAATACAGACAGGAAGGAAAAAATACATAATAGAAAGTGACATTTGCGCCACCGCGTGTTTGTGTGTATGTAAGGGTGTGAAAGTGTGTGTATGTGTGTTTATGCGAGGGTGTGAAGGTGTGTGTGTGTTGGTGTGTGTGTTTATATGAGTGAGTGAGTATGTGTGTGCATGTAAAGTATCTATCTCAAATCATGATTGTATATAAAATAATTGTTCAGTCTTAAGGTAATCTAATGTAAGTAGCCATGCCGTAAGTTTTTCTTTACATTCAATTTTATTGTAATTAAAGATACCTAGCTCTTTGTTTGCTTTATTATATAGCAATGGTCCTCGAAACATGTAAAATAAATGTAGCTTATAGGGTCTAGAGATTTGCTACTCACTTTGCGACATATCTATAAAACATAATATTTTTTCATTCAGTTATTTGTATACTGTGATGATATATTCTACCAACGTAAGTAGCACTAAGCAAAACAGTTACAATACGTGCTCATCATATTTACTTAAATTTAAAAAGTAAATTAGATTTTGAAATACAGACCTAAAAAAATAACCTTACATGTCCTTTATTACCCAAAAATTTGGAGAAACATTTGCTTTTGAACCAAAACAAAGCGGCAAGCTTGCAAGCTTAAGTTTACAAGTAGCCGCACTTGACCGGTTTAATTGAAGCTGTAACAACATTCGAGACCGACAGAGGTCGTTAACGGTACATACACGACGGTGTAGTTACAACCTGCTCGAACGCTTGATTAAGCCTTTTCCAAGGAAACTTAACTAGAAAATCTTGTTACCAACAAATGTAGGCAGTTTAGGATACAAACACTTACTAGGAAAATGGTTTATGTTAGAATAGGACATAGGCAATGGGTATTGTTAGTTTTATGTGCGAAAACAACGTTTCACTAATTTTCTGTAGTAGTTCATAAAACGAAAAAGGAGAGGCCTATGCCCTGGAGTGGGAGGAAAAGGGCTGTGGATGATGATGAGTTCATAAAACTAGCCAAGATAATAATCAATGCACTGTAAAGTTTACCTATGCAATTCAATATTGTTATCTATCAAAATGCATTTACAGTCCAGGGACAAAATGAGTAAATTAAAAGGGTAAAGGTAACTTTCTTTTAACACATGCAATAGTTACTATCCATTTTAAAATTAAGTTTTTTATCCGATGATTATAAAAAATATGTTTAGTTTTGTCACATTTTTTATACCTAATAGGTATTTACTAGATAAATCCCAAAATCTCGATGTTTTAAAGTCAGAAGTGTCAATTAAGTGTGATTTTGTTGGAAATAGCGGCGCGCGCCCGATCATGTTCAGAATTACAACGCAGCTATAAATCATGTTTCACTGATTACGATATCTATGGAGGCTGTTAAACCACTGTTTAAATTACATTTTTGAAGGATGTAATCGAAGACATTTTTTTAAAGACGAGTAAAGTGAATTTAATAATGTTTACACAGTATTAGAGTCTATAGATAACATAGAAAGAAAAACCATAAAGATGTAGTTACGCGCCAGCTGTCGTAGTTTTGTTTTTGTACCTATAATATACATAGAATTTATTCATAAAGTATTCATCGACTAAAATCTGTTAACCCTAAGTAAATAACATAAAATAACACTTTAGAACCCTTACAAACAATTCAATAAAATACCAAGATACAAATTCAATTTCACTAGAAAGGCCTGACTTGTAATAAGAACCCTTAATCAATCACTTATTCAATCTCTTCCACAAAACGAATCAATTAACCTTATATTTCGCTATTCACTAACCGGTCATAAAGGAAAACGTATGAATAAATTATTATAACTGATTAGATGCAGAAAGTACCCATTAGCAGGTTGACAAGGTATAATCGACCGCACGTTACTGGTACAGTACGATGCAAACTTACTGGCGGCTCTGAACACGAGGCGAGTCGCTGCGCAGTAACAAACTTATGCGCCAGCGGGGGTGCGGGGCGAGGTACTGCGCAGCGTTTAGCTAACTTCAGAGCCGCCATGAAGTTTGAATCCAACTATAACAACGATGAACGACAGGTTATAATTATTTTGTGAAAATGAAACCGACTTCGTTGCAGTGCTTAGTAAACTCTAACAGTCAAATATCCTGAAAACTTACAAACCGATTTAGATGAATGTTAAAATGCTTTTCAAGTTGAAATAAAAGTTATTAATTGCAACTATATAATCAAAGTACAATTAGATATTTTAGAGATATACGTGGAAAGCTACCTCTTGTAATGGGCATTCAAAAATATTTCTTAAAATCTGAAATTTTTGTCATGTGTTTCATCATCCCATGTGTGAATGTCGCAGACAAATAGTATAATCTGCGTGTTTACATACGGCGTCGTCAGTTTAAAAACGTTTGCGGTTATGTAATATGCCGAAGGCAAAATGTATATTGCCGAGTCACTTTATAATATGCCACAACATTTCATCGAAAATTTAAACACCATATACATAATGCCTAGGCAAATTGAAGTATTTAGTTTTTGAGGTTATCCGGCTCGTCAAAAATGCTAAGATATCCATAAACTCTGGGTCGTGAAGGACTCCTGCGGAGTATTTTTGGTCAAAAAAAACATGTATTTGATCGAATATTCAAAAATTCATAGGCCCAGAAATCCATTGCTTGATTAGGTTCGACTTTGTGACAGAGATCAATAGGTTAGGTTAGGTTAGATATTGTGACCTTGCAACAGAGCGAGCGAAGCGAGCGACGACGTATGTAATTCAAAATTTGTCTCGAGATTTTAATGAACATGGTCACCCTAAAATAACACAAACGTCGCGTTATAACGATTGAATGAGTTGTCATTTTGCCTACGGCATATTACATAACCGCAAACGTTTTTAAACTGACGACGCCGTATGTAAAATGCCATATTATACTATTTGTCTGCGACATGAACATATTTACTTCCCAAAATATTACATGCATACGTCATACATGTCGACAACAAACCTTTTTTTTTAAGTCTACCCGACTTCAAAAAAAGGGGTTATCAATCTTACTGCGTTGACAAGGCGCTGGCTGTACCGTGACCCTTCAGAACAAGGGCTGACCCAGTTAATAGCGCCAGTCACTGGCCGCCAGTCGCACGCTTAACTTTGACTTTACATACGGACTTAGTATGTTGTTATAGCATGTCGCGATTGTAAGCAAACATGGGAATGCAATTAGGGTTGGTTGAGTTTTGTTAAAGTGAAAATTTTGTTACATCTAGCTACTATATAAAAATAAGTCGGGTTTTCCTTCCTGACGCTATAACTCCAGAACGCACGAAACGATTTCCACGGCATTCGTTGTAAAGGTCTCGGGCTCCGTGAGGTTTATAGCACATACAATTCAGGAAAACAAAAAAAAACTCTTCATCCTTAAATCACCAAACGAAATGTTACATAAAACGAAGCCATCTGGTGGCGAAACGGAGTTCGCTGGGTTTGCTAGTTGATTTATAATAATTAGAACATGATTTTTATTTTCATTATCTAATTTTAGCGCAAAATAAAGGCAGCTCATTTTCTTGCATACAAAAAACAACTAACACGAAAATACGAAAACGACACAATATCTCTTCATTAAAAAAACATGTACTACGGAAGTACACAAAACAAAATACTACATAGGAACTTTAACTTGTGGAAAATAAAGAACCAACAAGAAAGCGCGAACAAAAATATTGTTTCCTTACAAACACAATAAAGTTTTAAAACGTGGTCAATTATTGCATCCAGCCATCCGCCGCGCGCCGTTCGGATTAACTAAGTTTACTTTGCCCCTATTGAGAACGTTCACAAACAGTTCCGTAGAACGGAATTTAAAAAGTTTTGTTATGTTACGCTTTATGAACGTTGGACATGTATCATAAAAGATGTAGCACACATGCAATAAAAAAACAAATGGATGTTTGACATGAAATAATATTAGACATGTATTAAGCAATAAAAATATTTATTTACCGAAATGGAGTTGTGCACTTATATATGTGCACCACTGCCTCATTGGTTTAGTAGTCGAATTTCGAGTCAGACCAAAAATAGTTAGAGTATTTTATGCTTAGGATTTTCAAAATATTCAAAATCAAAATATTTTTATGTCGAGTAGGCCTTTTAAAACGTTAAATTACTGACTCTAGTTGCAGGTTCCAAAATGTCATTCCAATGGAGAAGGACCGACAAGAAACTGCATAGGTTACTCTTTTGAAAAAGGGGTTAACATCTGCAGTCTTAAAAATATAATTATTAAAAAAATATGCGACAACAACTTAGTACATTACCCACCTCGAAACACACTCTGATATTTAATGTCGCCTTTAAATTTACGTATTTATGGTTTATTTATTTATTCGTTTTAACTAATAACGTGTATTCCTCCGTACGAACACAAAGGGTTGAGATTGGTGACTGTGTTGCTATCGCGCCCCGTTGCGTGACAATCAACGTAATTCGGATTTGTTTAAGCTTCGTATATAATTAACCTGCTTAAATTATATGCCTAATTAGTTGGACGTATATAAGCTTTGACGCTACGCTTATTCTATAATAATGTTATTTAAAAACGTTCTACAAATATACGTAAAGGAACAACTGAAATTACGAAAAAATACAGAACACAAAAGCATTAGAAATGAAATTTGTAATGTAAACAAAACCGTTTGCTATTAGCAATCGTTTCAAATATTTATACAAACCTTTTTTTATGATTATTACGAAATTTAACTTTATTCAAAACATCTGAATGCTGTCCAAATGCCAATCAGTAGATTAAACAGGCCTGTTTATTTAGCAGATCACAAGGACAGCCATTTACATTCATACTGGTTTTATTGTTAGAGATTTGCTTTCTTGTACCTGTACTATGAGGTATTAAAGCAGGACAGCTGTCATTGTGCAAGTGAGACGGCACATAACACTTGTGTAGCGGCGTCTCGCTTCCACAACAGCTAAAGTTCTTTTTAAGAGTTCATAGTAAGGGCGCGGAATCTTCATTGGCCGCCTGACCGCCCTTACTATTTTATGTTAGTCATAGATACTAGAGTGTAATATCTGGCGTCAAGCCAGATTTTATTAAATAAACAGAGAGCCTTTTGTCTGCTGTTTTTGAACATGATAAACTTTCTTCTACTTTGTCAAGTTCAAGTAAAATTCTTGTTAATTTTGTTTGGATCTAGAAAAATGACTTTATTTTTGTAGGTTTCAATTTATTGATGTTTCTGTAAAAAAATAAAGCCTTTGTATAGATTACGAGTGACATCATATTAAAGTGTCTAAAACTGGCGAGAATCTATCTGTTTTTCCGCTTTACGGCAATATTTTCATGTAAATGTTTTGTAACTTAGAAGACTTGCACTGTTTTACAGTACAAAATCTATTTCAGTTCCAGTCGTTTTAATGCCTTTGATTTACTAAAATAGTCGCAAAGATCTCATTTGAATATAGGTAACCTTCATACATTCTTATCACTAAAGACATCACATAAAACCGAAAAGCCCTAAAGTAAATAACAACCAAATGTACTACAAGAATTAAATCAATCCGCATTCAAATAGGGATGTTTAATTCAACAGCCCACGAATCTTATCGAGACCGCTTTGGAAGTCACCGTTCACGAAACATTACCTATATCCAAATTAATTTAAACTAAATTTTGTAGCTCAGAATTCGCGGGGATCGTAAAACCGTCCGGATTTATTGTTGGCCTGAATTTCTGTTGCTTTATTAATTCCGCCAGAATCGCGTCACCCAGCAGACAATTTAGATAAATTAATGTCCCGTGCCTATCTGTGTTTTAGGTAAGTCTGATGAATCATTATTGTAATAATTTGATTATGTATTTATGTAAGCTTGCGTTTGTACGTATTATAATTGCGAAAAATATAGCAGGTAGCAGTAGGTAGATAAAATTCGCTAGAAACTCCTTACATATACATGGTATATGGTACATGTACATGGCTATGTCATTTACAACCTATGATTAAAATATGTAACAAAACATTTTGTACTTAAGAATAAATCTAAAGAATTATTATTATCTCGTCTTAACTGTAGGTCAAGCCTACTTAAGATAAATTGAAACAACAACAGTATTCAGTAAAGTTCAGCGGGTATTGGCCAGTACAACAACATCAACAACGCCTAAACTAACTTTAAAACAATATTAGGTAAATAATCTTCTCTACGGAATAGTTTACCTACCCTTGACATTTACCTTTATTGATTAACTATGTTATAAATCTGTTATAATTAATGTAAACTTATCTTTTTATCACATTCGTACCTTATTTAACATTATTGAAATAAAGTTAAACTAAAATATAGAGCTCTTAGTTAAAACTTAGCCTTCACGTGATCTTTTGCATTAATTATTATATTTCAATGCTAATATAACAATTATAACTACGTAAATAAACAAGAAGTATTTATTGCTGACAAGCAAGCGAAACAGTACAATCTAAACGCAACATTAATACTTGCATTACTGCCGACTTGCAATTAATATCAGACTCTTTTATTTTACTATTGAACGGTATAAGCGACTACGTGAATATATTAGAACTATTATAATAAAGTTCAACCAACAACTATTTTTATATTATCTAAAAATACTCCTTCACAAAACAAAAGAACTATCACAAAAGGCAACATAATCCCCTTGCTTCTAATAACCTGTAGATCCTATTTAAGAACAATGGGGTTGTGCGTAATACACAAAGAATTCTATATTCCATAGTACTTACAAAAACTTCGATATAATCTCAGCATATTAATTAATCAGTGTGAAAACATAAATAGGTAAGACTCTCAAGTGTGTGCAACTAGCAATACATAATTAAGAAAAGGTGTGAATACCATGATAAATCAAATGTAATAAAATTTTAATTAAGTAAAAGTCGAAAGTACGTACTCACAAAAACATAAATATAATCACGGATCAGTTTAAAGTCACAAATAAAAATTCACAACTAATGCAACAAAACAAAATGAAACATTGCTAACTCTGACAAATCCATAAAATTCTTATCGACGTAAAAGTTTTTAATCCGAACTAACTTCTGTATCAATCAAAAGTTATGAGATTTATGTCATGTTAACGATATGTGCAATAAATACTGTCTCGAATGAAAACGTTATTGCAATTCATTCAGTAGCAGAAAACAAGAAACAACATTACCAGGAAAACATAAAACAAACCCAGCTCTTAAGCCAAGTAAAACTCGAGCTAAAACATCGCTGCTTTACCCTGAAGCCGCTAAGTACACAAAATACAGGGCGATTACTTATTTTACTTAAATAGTTCTTTGGAAAGTAAATCGGTTAACGTCGAGTCTCTATCGGGCTTAGCCTACAAGTTTAAGTAGATTATCGAGGCGTTGAGAATCGCCCGAGGCATCGGCCGCTTTCCGAACAGATTATGATTAATACAATTTACGGCCTGTTTAATTAATCAAGAAAACATTGTCTTTTGCGGCTGAAATTACGTGTTGGAGATACAGGCGATTTACATGATTAAGTATGGTGGTCTTTGAGAAGTTACTATGCATTTTTCATAAAACATTTTTATTTAAGGTTTTGACCAAAAAAACGTCATCAACACTTACATATACATATTAGAAAAAGTATATGTCATGTTATATGTCTCATCAAACGTTGAATATTCTATTTTATTTTTGTTTCTATGCGTCCCACTTTCAAATGATAAAATACAGAGTTTCAAATGTGTGGTTCTAACAAAATTCCAACAAAAAAGTTCCATTACAAAAATCTCTCCAATCTGTACTAACAATAGAAAATTATTTCAACTTCGCGCTACTATTACTAAAATACTAAAATGTTTAACCCTGCTAAACTAATAACAAAAGTAGGTTTTATAAAAAGTAGTGCTAAAGCTGATGCAACCTTGCTCAGCGCACTCATTACATTTGCAGGCGCTACCTTCGTTACATCGTGTCAACATTACACGATTTCATAAACTGATAACCTACCTGTGTTTTGTATAATCTATTTTAAGTAATATTATAGTGTAGATAGATAGAATAGATAGATAGAATGTTTATGTTTTTATCGGAAAACAAAAATTTTGAAGTGTCAAAGAAGAATTTAAAATAACTTTTTTTGCTAGACATAAAATATTAGAGCCGGATCTATCCTACTGCAGGGCAAAGGCCTCACTTCCTTCTCTCCACAGGTTTCTATTGATTGTTGTTTCTTGCCAATCCTTTTTGTATACGTCCCGTTAATCTCTTCATATCCGCATAAAAAATGAGTTAAATGCTTGACTTACCATGCATTTTCTGTAAATTACAATCATAACAAATTTATCAAAACTACCTAGCATGTAACTTGAAAGCTACACAACTATACTGATTTAAATACATCTAAAACTACGCCTCGAGCGATCCTTTAGTGTTTAGAATGTTTATTTGTAACTTGAAAATTTCCAGCCAGTGAGCAATTCTCCCGCGAATATCAAACACAAACGTCAGGCCGGTAACGTCTCTTGATGCTCATCTGTTTATATGTTCATACACGGAAGCATTTTGAAATGCAAATGTATATTAACGTGCATAAGCTACACGTGCTAATCTTTGTATCGATCTGAGCTAAGCATGTGTAGTTACATTACTGTTGCATAAACGTGGCTTACTGTATGGTTTTATATACTGTTAGAAGGATACTAGTAAGAATTATATGATGAATGTGAAAGCTTGTGTGCTTGTATGTTTGTAACCTCATCACGTAACTACTATTTATCACATGTTACTGAAAATCTGAATGTAGATGGTTTGTACCTTGGATAAAGATTAAGTATACTTTTTTTCAGCGTTTTCTATTATTACATATTGCTTGAATAAGTTTCGATGATTCATGATTAGGTTTGATAGAACTTTTAACATAAAATATATACCTATCAAATCGGTAATACGAAATTCTGACAATATAAACGGCAGATAAACGACGCAGTCAATTATGTGCGAGCCGACAGCACAATGCATTTACGGCTCGATGATTGCTTTTCGCTTACAAATTGCATCAATTCGCATATTATCTCAAGTGAATGTGCGATACCGAAATCACATCACATGAAGGATTGCGTCAGATGTACTATTTATTGCCGATTTAAAGCCGTTTATATTTTTTATTACTTTATATAATTGGAATGATTTAATTATACCGTAATTTAATGAATATCTGTTATTGTACGGTTGGCATCTGTTCTTGGCGTACATAGGCTTATAAAATACTGAAAACACATTTTAACGACGAACGGCATTTAATTCGAATTAATATCGGATAATTTTGAGAAGAATTGGCATTTGCAAGGCCCATTAAACAAAGTATTTTACAATAAGCAATCACAATGTTAAAACATTCTTATAAGCAACATTATTTTTGTAAGAAGAATTAAGAAAAATTCAATAAAATAAAACCAAATTGAATTTGGTAGCTTACTTGGACATAACGCTGTTTCTTGGCAAGACACCCAATTTACAGAATACCCCAACAAAATTATACATTTGAATCTAAATTTCATAATCCTATTTGATTAAAGTAGCGTCGGGAGTTCAGAACTGTTTGTTGTTCGTGTTATTTTATATACTAAACATTGTCACTGTTCTTATCTGTCAGACATGACGACGTCTTGCTGCCGCTTGGTTATCATGAGAATTGGACTAAAATGTTTTAATAATTGTTATGACAGGCCAAAATTATACATAGTAACATAATGATTTTTTGGCTATTGTAATAAAAAGCCAAAGGTACAGTCATTGTGTTTTAATTGCAATAAGTATGTGCCATAGATGTGTTTAAAAGATTAATTTCAAATTGTAGTGTATTGCTTAACTGCCTCTTACACCTTAAGTATTTACCAAAAATAAATATTGTCCCTAACTGTGTTTACCTATTTGAGCAACGCGTCTCTATTTACAAGCAATATTTACATGGCATTTTTTCATTTTATAAGTACCTACTATTAGCCCTAATTCTTATTTTTCTTCTGTAAGTGCCTCTCCATTTCATGAAAGTCTTATACCAGCTGCTGAAATCTCCTTTTTGCAAGACAAACTAAGCCTATTTAGTGATCTATAATTACCGTTTGCTATAACAAAACATACACACATTGTTTTTGTTCTATTTGCTCTACTTAATCAAGGGTTTTTGTCCTCTAAAACTGGCCATAATGATTTCTCCGAAAGAGGTTTTAACTGTGTTTAGTGCTCGTAAGCAGGTTAGTGACCGCAGACCGATCCCGGACCAACATTGTGAAATACGGGTAATGTAGGAATGTGTCCTTTGTACGTTAATGTTTGATGATTTTGGCGAAATAAATGCTTAGTTACACATATTGTGAGGCAATGGTTCGATTAAATTGAAACATAAAATGCAACTAACCTTTATTTAAATTGGTTTTTAAATAGTTTTTTTTTATATATTACCGATATCTAAAAAAATCATCCTTTTTCTGTCTTTAGTGCTCTTATGATTGAAAAAAAAAACAAACGAAATACGAACGAGTGTTTAATTATTTTTTTGTTACATATTTTGAGGCATAAAAAACAGCAATACGAAGAAAACAATTATTGACAAGTCGTACGTAAAATTATCCTAATCTACAAAATGGGGTTGCAGGAAATTTAAATTTATGTAAGGACGGCTCCATTATACCAAGGATCCCTAATTTAATCCTTTAGACACTTCCTGTAATGTACTTGTAAAAAAGTACATTATTTAAAAACCTTCTTTGTTAACAAAGAATTAAATAACTATAGATATTTTTATGTATTGTCTCCCTAATTTCGGACTTAATCGGAGTCCAGTTAAATTTTTAGAGTGTAGCAGGTAACTGATGAAATATATGTATCTATATATAATATACTAAATCTGCCTTCTAAAGCTATGAAACAAAAAAGACGAATGTAACTTGTATAATTATAATATGACCTTGTTTATATTATAAACCCTGCAATGAAAAAGTCATACGAACCTGCGTATGCCTATCTTTTTCGATATTTTAGCACTACCTACTGACAGTTCCCTACAATCTCTAAGAGCAGGTTACTTGAGACTAGACTAATATTTGAGTGTCCGTAATATGGACCTAAGTGAACACTTGACGAAGGCGTCACAGTCCACACTGAATTAATTTCCTTGTCTACCCAATTTTGTCAAGCTCAACTTACCTAGGCAAAAATCAAGCTCGAAGGGCGAAATTTTTGTTTATACATAAACACATTTTTGTCGCACCAACAATCCCTCGTGGTCGATCACTTGTCTTTTTTAATATTTATAAGAGTATACTTTATAACCAAGTAATTTTATAATTTGACATTTTAAAATTTTGACAGCACTGATGGTGCTACGGTGTTGAAGATAAAAAACATAAAAATATTAGCGTGTTCGACAAATCTTTTGTCTTATATGTAACAGAATTAGTATGATTAAATAGAATGAAAAGTACCGTGTGAATGCTTTTTGGACAGTTAAACCGCTACATGGCCGGTCAAAGATTGAAATTGTAAGACAACAATGACTTTATACTTACTTTTGAGCATACAAACAGCTACTTACATCTTAAGGATGAAGGATATGAAATGATCAATTTATTATATATCTAACTAGCGGCCCGCCCCGGCTTTGCTCGGGTGCAACGCTGATACCTACACTATATATCTGTCGCAGACAAATAGTATAATAAGGTATTTTACATACGGCGTCGTCAGTTTAAAAACGTTTGCGGTTATGTAATATGCCGAAGGCAAAATGTCAAATCAGTCAAACGTTATAATGCCACGTTAGTGTTATTTTAGGGTGACTATGCTAATTAAAATCTCGAGAAAAACTTTGAATTACATACGTCGTCGTCGCTCGCTTCGCTCGCTCTGTTGCAAGGTCACAATATCTAACCTAACATAACCTATTGATCTCTGTCACAAAGTCGAACCTAATCAAGCAATGAATTTCTGAGCTTATGAATATATGAATATTCGATCAAATACATGGTTTTTTGACCAAAAATACTCTGCAGGAGTCCTTCACGACCCAGGGTCTATGGATACCTTAGCATTTTTGACGTGCTGGATAACCTCAAAAACTAAATACTTCAATTTGCCTCGGCATTATGTATATGGTGTTTAAATTTTCGATGAAATGTTGAGGCATATTATAAAGTGACACGGCAATCTACATTTTGCCTTGGGCATATTACATAACCGCAAACTTTTTTTAACTAACGATGCCGTATGTCAAATGCCAAATTATACTATTTGTCTGCGACATATCTACACAATCATAAAGTTCTGTAGTGCGAAGCACAGCCTTCGACGCACTACTTGGTATAGGCACGCGCCCCCCGGCCCCCCGGCCGTTACCGCCGCAACCGCGATGTCCCTGCATTTTAAATTTGTAATATCTTCGAAAATATTTATTTAAATTACATGCTGTAAAGGGCAATATTGATCTATATTACATGCACAATTTATTAAAGGTACTTAATTGGATAAGGATTAATACTGTATAGCTTAAAATCGCTTTTTCGTAAATAAGTAATAAATAAACGATAAAAAATGGTTATTGTGGGTTATCCTCAAGAGATAGACATATGCCATCGCGGACTTTTTTGTAGATCTTTTTAAGGTGCACAATACTGTAGTACATTATTTTGATCTATCTCGTAGGGTTCAGCCAGCGTTTGCAATGTAAGCGCAAAAAATTTGTTCATTTACTTAAATCTCTAAGATTATCCGTGTTCCTCTACTATATTATGCATGTATTATACATATAAACCTTCCTCGTGAATAACTCTATCTATTAAAAAAAACCGCATCAAAATCCGTTGTGTAGTTTTAAAGATTTAAGCATACATAGGGACAGACAGCGGGAAGCGACTTTATTTTATACTATGTAGTGATTACTATGCGAGCCAAAAGTCGTCACAAACAAGTTATATTCAAACCACTATGTCATACACAGACCTCGTAAAAAAACCTATAAAATTATACTAGGAAAAGACATGAAATGCAATTTACTGCTGAGATGCATGACCAACGGTAATATATTACCGTGGTGTGGTCAACTGACACAGATAATAAATTATAAGTGGGCGTGTATCCTCACGCAATTCGTATTCACTGCACACATTCGGGAATTTAATGTCAATTTTGATTTTATTTTTTTACTTTCCTGCCATCATGTCTTTGCACGGGTATTCTTTAGATCACTCTATCTTTTGGTGAAAAACAAAGACAAACGATTGTTACTGAAGACAGGCAGACGCAGCAGGAAATTTTATAAATTATGTAATTATTAAATAACTTGTACGTTCGAGTATCTCTTATAATCTACAAAATCTCTACACCATTGAAGGAATATAATTCACGGGAATAAGCGCGTACATGCATAAATACCTTTTCTGGGGCTTGACGTTTCGACCGGGTTACACCGGCCGTGGTCGCAAGCAGACTATTCCCGTGAATTATATTACTATAAACATGCAGCGCGATAGTTTAAAAGTTTATAACATTGAAGGAGTTTTGCTGACTTTTTTCAATATCTGTTCAGTAATACAATAAAATCAATTGCGTTGTACAATTAACCAATCTTTATCGTATCACCATTAATAAAGTAATTTGCTTAAGGTAACCCCGTCGCATGAGTTAAATTTGTTAGGTATTATGCTAATGGCAAACTAAGTGTACCTATATCTACGTGATTAATCTATAAATGTCAAAGAAATCTTGGTTTACCTAGCTAACGTTTAAATATCAAGATAAGTAATGAAAACAGCTTGTCGCTAAGTCATTTCGCTCTAGGCTCCCTTAGGCAATCTAAATAAATCATACAAGATTTATATTTGCTAAACATCATACCAAACTTGTTTACAGTTTCCAATGAAGGTAGTTTCAAGGACAAATGCTCATTTTCGGTTTTCATTTTTTACCCGTTACGCTTAAACCTTCAAATGGCAATATTCGCCGTATTTAAAATAAATCCCGCGAGTCTTTAAGCAATTAAAATGGAAATATGGCCTATCAGTCGCGTGTGAAATTGGTATATCCCCTTAGTTTTGAACCCGACTGGGGGTCTTAATCATGAGCTGAGCGGTGTCGTGTTTCGCACCCGCCGGTTACTCGTATTTTCATTTTAATTACAACGTGTGCCCTTCTGTCAAAGGGCCAAATTACATACCGTCTAGTCGAACGAAAAAACAAGCAAGAAGTTTATAGGTACTATAGAGAAACCACATGCAGACTTTTTATCAAAAGGACCAATCAGACGGACCTACCTTGGTAGAAAAAAAAGAATTTCAATTCAATTATTGGTGCGCAGGAATTGCCGCTTTTTAATTTAATAAAAATCCCGACTGCCAACAAACTTGCATTGGTTTTATTTGTAGAAAACGTTTTAGAGAACGTTTAATGCTTAATTGTTTGTGAAAATAGCTGCCGAAGTCAAAATAGCTAGAGAAGTGAGATTAGAATTAGTTGAGAACGTGTCCTAACTGTTTTAATGACTCTAATTGGATAGGAAAAATATTTTTTTTATTTATTACACGATTTTTTAACAAGGAACTTTAATTATTATGTTTTTAATACATGTACGTAATTAACGGAATTATGAAATGGGTAGTAGCCTTTTAACAAAGTTTTAATAGAAATCATGCTACAGACAGAAATATTTAGAAATTTTAATTAAATACTTTCACTTATAGCCTTCTGCTGAAATAATTAATTTTGTACAGTGCCTTGTTGAAATAAATAAATTAACATACTTGCTAGACGGTAGCAGAGTAGCTTGACTTACAATTTCTCTAAATCTTGCAGTAGAATAAATTGTAATATTATGCAAATGATAGAAAAACTTAATGTTCTACTTGTTATAAATATTTCAGTGTTAGGATATATATCAGTAACAGATAAGTAAGTTTAGATATATACCTATTTGTACTATAAAAACGATTTAACATTTATTTCGCTGGTTATAGTATCTATTAGACAAGTTTCAACCTTCATATTCCGAGTTGCTATTTTGACAAGAATAAGAGGAAAATTCTCAAGCTCAATAATAACTGGTCACCTATAAAAGCACATTGTTTGACTAGCCTACATTTGAGTCTGCGGTGTTGTACGAACAAGCCGGCTAAGTTGTCTTTTGTTTTCCGAGTGTTAGCCGGTTTCTTAAGAACACTACTACTATTGTCTCGTGATGGCCGAGCCACCTCACTGTCTTTGAAACTTTGATCCATCAAAAAGATGGTACATAAATTAATAGCTGGGTGAATTTCCCAAATGCCTTATTTTTTTGTCTTCGTTGAAATTAGTATTTGAAAAAAGGAATATAGTTCTGATTTATTTTTTTGAGTATTCAATAGGTAGTTATTGGGTTGTGGCAAAAATATGATTTGCCTAGGACTATTACAAATGTAGAAATAAAATACATAAACCTCTATTTTTTTGCAAATCGGTGCTGTCCCACTACTTTTTTTGCAAACAAAACAGCTTATACACTAATAAAAATGAATAAATTAGCCATATAACTTATTCTATTTCATAGAATATTAGTTTTTTTATTAATATATAGCATATTTTATTACATAATTAACGATTATTATTACTGAGAGGCACAAACGTACTTGTCCTGAAAAATATTCTCATATCGCTGGACAAAAGTAATTCAAACATAACTTTACATCGACGAGTCGGACAGCATCCCCACCCCAATTGTATTTCCCTCGTTGGTGTGTGCTAGGGGGCAATCAGGATAGAAGTTGGTTAAATCGCTGTATATGCCCACAAAAACTGTAAGAACGCCATTTCAGGTACTCCCGGACAATTATTTTATATAATCGGTGGTTGCATTTTTATAGTGTAATGAGTAGGTTTGTTATTGTTGTTTGGTTCTAACAGAGGTAGTAAGTGAATTAGCTTCATTGTCTGTTATTGAATTTATCCTAGATATTATGCATTTTTTATAATTTTCTAAAAAGTGCGTATTTTCTCATGTCGCTGTTCTCATATCGCTGTAATCGGTGGTCTTTTTTACCACCGATGTGATAATTTACACCGAAATGATACGAAAAAATCAATCGGTGTCATATATCTCATATCGGTGTTTTGATTCGTGATCAACGCACAGTTTTGTCACATCGGTGGATTGCTTTATCATATCGGTAGATCATTTTATCATCTCGGTGAGTCGTTATATCATATCGGTAGATCCCGTGTCATTTCGTTAAGTATACAAAGAAACAATGGCACATACAAACATACATACAGACACATACATATATACCTACATACAAACATTCGTACATACATACATACAAGGTAAGTTTACCTACATCGACTGCCAAAATCATTACCACGATACCACTGGGTAGAAGATGTATAAATAAATGTATCATCAAGGGAGGTCTGTATTCGGTAATATGTCCATAGGCTGAGATGATGATGGTGAGGTGGAGCAATTGAACACATTAAAAGTTTCTATGGCAAAAAAAAATAGTTAAAAAAATAGTAAGTACGAAACAATAAATAACAAAATAATTAATAGCTAAAAAGAAAACATAATAGTAGCTTAATTTTGTTTAAGAATGCCGAGGCGAAAACTAAAAGATGAGAAGAACAGGTGGAATAGGTTGCTGGAAAGAATAAGCAAAGCTTAAATCAAAAGCAATTCTGTGTTAAGAGATGGGCATTTAAGAAAACGTTTAGCTAAACTTAGATATGAGATTTTTTTTTTTTTTTCATATTTCATTTTAATAAAGACAATGATAATAAAAAAATCATTATTTTTAAATTTTAAGTACCTCCAGAAAACGTAAAAATTAGGTACATAATTTTAAAAATACATTTTTATTTTATATCTAAGAACTCAGTTCTCTTTGGATGTGATCTACCCTAAGTTCAGATCTTCATATCTAAGTCATCTTTAAGTACCTACTAACTATTTCCTTTTTGATGTTCAAAGGTGAATAGATTATCATATCGTTGGATAGGTTCATCATTTCGGTGGATACACTTATCATATCGGTGTACAAAAAAAATAATCGGTGCCGGTTTTTCACATCGGTGGAAACCAAAATTCAAACTGAATTTTCTCCTCAGTCTTAAATGATACGTTGATGATATTAAATTTGGGGATGTTTTGTATCCTAAAGATTACATAAAACCTAAAAAATCTACAAAAAAATAAAATTGTAAAAGTTCACCGATATGATAAGAAAAATGGCATTTGTTGAAATTCACCCAGCTACGTTAATAATGCTTATGGATATCTAAATTGTTATACAACGTATCCCCGAGTAAAGTTTAAATATGTGAAAGATCTTTTCCTTTGAAGGGTCCTTTTGACACTTCACCTTTAATGCGTTTCGGAAATCGGGTAGCCCTTTTGCACCTGGTGGGAATCCCGACGAGATAACCGAAGAGTTATGTCGGGTTCTTACTGGCTGTAACTACCAGAACGCTTCTATCAATCCTTTACCAGAAATTTACCGATAACTGTAAGATTAAAGCAGGACTCTAGCTATTGTGGAAGCGAGACGTCGCTATACACTAGCTCCATCTCGCTCCAACGATGTCAACAGTCCTCCTTTAAGAGCTTACGCTCCAGCTTTTTTTTAGATTTCCTATACTTTGTTCAGTGGTACAAACAAAAAAGTGATAATCTTGTATTATGTAATATTGTAGTCGTATGTATGTCGCAGACAAATAGTATAATCTGCGTGTTTACATACGGCGTCGTCAGTTTAAAAACGTTTGCGGTTATGTAATATGCCGAAGGCAAAATGTATATTGCCGAGTCACTTTATAATATGCCACAACATTTCATCGAAAATTTAAACACCATATACATAATGCCTAGGCAAATTGAAGTATTTAGTTTTTGAGGTTATCCGGCACGTCAAAAATGCTAAGATATCCATAAACTCTGGGTCGTGAAGGACTCCTGCGGAGTATTTTTGGTCAAAAAAACATGTATTTGATCGAATATTCAAAAATTCATAGGCCCAGAAATCCATTGCTTGATTAGGTTCGACTTTGTGACAGAGATCAATAGGTTAGGTTAGGTTAGATATTGTGACCTTGCAACAGAGCGAGCGAAGCGAGCGACGACGTATGTAATTCAAAATTTGTCTCGAGATTTTAATGAGCATGGTCACCCTAAAATAACACAAACGTCGCGTTATAACGATTGAATGAGTTGTCATTTTGCCTTCGGCATTTTACATAGCCGCAAACGTTTTTAAACTGACGACGCCGTATGTAAAATGCCATATTATACTATTTGTCTGCGACATGTATACGACGCTCTGATTATTATACTTTTATGTTTGGTGCTTTATTTCATGATCATATTTATCGTTCATATTTATAAGCAAACTATAAATACAGACTGAGTAAAATGTGATAGGTTCATAGCAAACATGTATTTTTCGTCTGTCCACAGCACTGAAAAGTTGACCAGGCAAATCTTAGGGTCTTCTCTGGTTGATTTTCAGATTCTGTGCATGACTGAGGCAGTAAATAGTTGGGAAATGTCCTGCCCGGGCACAGATCTACCCGAGCAACGTTCTTCTCAGAGGCAGTGGGACGAGCCGCTTTGCAGTTTGATACGGAAAGAATTGATCAATACGTCAATCAACACTGCAGAGCGTGCGCGTCTCCTGGCTGTGGGAGAATGGGAATCGGGCCTCTGGTTACAGGCACTTCCATCATCCACTCTTGGTACCATTTTGGATAATAATACTTTTCGGCTCGCCATGAGTTTACGTTTAGGTATACCCTGTGTCGCATGTCATCGTTGTCAATGCGGTGAAACAGTTGACAACTTCGGTCACCATGGCCTGTCCTGCAGCAGGAGCGCAGGGCGTATATCTCGCCACTCAAATTTGAATGACATAATTCGTCGTGCTCTTGTCACCGCCGGTGTACCAGCTGTTTTGGAACCCAATGGTTTGGTGCGCGGCGATGGCAGGAGACCTGACGGTATGTCATTGCTGCCTTGGAAATTGGGTCGGCCTTTGGTGTGGGACGCAACGTGCGTCGACACCCTTGCGCCGTCCCACGTTCTAAGTTCAGCAGCCTCTCCTGGCGCTGCTGCTGGAGCTGCGGAGACCCTTAAGCGGCGGAAGTATAATAACATTGTGGGTGATTATATTTTCGAGCCGTTTGGGGTTGAAACGCTCGGGTCATGGGGTCCGAGCGCACAAAATCTTTTCAAAGAACTTTCCAAACGTTTGGTAGAATCTACTCGTGATCAGAGGGCTGGTTTGTTCCTTGCACAGAGAATCGGCATAGCCATTCAACGTGGCAATGCAGCCAGCCTTCTGGGCACTTTCCCCGCCATTGACAAGGATGACGATGAGTTCTTTGACGCTGTTTAGTTTTTATTTATGTAAGTTTTAATTTTAGTATAGTTAGAGTTTGTTCTTATATTAGTTTTAATTGTGTATTAATAAACTCAAATTGTATTAGTTACAATATTGTGTCTTAATTGTTACTATAACATTTATTTTTGTTTATATTATTGGAGCATTCAATGAACACTTTTATAAAATCAAAAGGAACATCACTAAAAAAAAATATACGTTCCCCAACTATCTTTACACCACAAATACCAAAAGGAAAATTCATTCAATATTAAATTCTCACTTATTCCTCAATTCACAGATCCAAATCCGCTTAAAGTATAAACTATTTATGAGGTCCGATCCTAAAACTACGCTATAATCCGACCACCCAAGAAATAGTTATGCATTTCATAACCACGTCGAAACAAGTCCGTATCACGTTAAGAAAAAACGGAATCACTTTACATTTTACTGGCCTCGTAATCTCGGGAATAAAAAGTGTTACGACCTCAGAGGGGAACCCTTAAATGGGAGGTCTTGGGAGGCAAACGACAGCTTTTTGTCATCTCACAGTACCGCAGTGACTACGGACTAGCACATATTGGCATAGTGTTTTTACTGTTAGATTTATAGCTTGTAAATCAAACCTATGACAGTTGTAGAATTTGTTCGTTTCTTTACCTGTTTTAAGTTGCCTTCTTATTATTTCTTGCGGTATAGCTGGTTTGTTATTTTAGTATTGTTTTATTTTATCCCAGTTATTGAAGATAATGTCTAACAGAAATACCTCATATTCCAAAGAACAGTACTTACTTACTACTTCACGGATGAACGAATTTCTTCAGAAAAATATATTTTTTCGAAAAGGTTTCGAAAGAACCAAATCTTCTTCGTATTGAAAAGTAGAATTAAAATGTAAAAAAAACGAGTGGCTAATGACCAACCAGGGCATAAAATTCATATCTAATTCATGTCCCTATTTAAATAATTACTGAGGCGAGTAAAACGTAATTGTTCTTACCCGGCTTATTTTACTCTATTTATAGGCTTCGTTGGAACGGGAGGCTACGAAAATATGTGCTACATTATTCATTTCTTACCTGAACCTTGAACATGATCTAATTTCATATCCAGTCGCAGGCAAATATGAATTGTGGATGTCGGGATACCCGGCTTCTGTTTTCTTCGTAGTCAGCTTTTTCAGGCCTCTTGAACAAATTAGGAAAACCACCGGCTTGTCACTATTATCATTTGAATTTAGGAATATTAACGTTCTTTTTTTATGTTTACTATACCGTAATTTAGTATGATTTGTGGCTAAGGGGTATGTTAGAGTATATGGAACCATGGATTGATATTTTTTTACTGTCAGAATTACGTGTTTTGTAATTTCGAAATAATGCCTAGTACAATGTACTCGATAAATACCAAAATCTAAAATATGCGGGTTTACTAATGAGGCAGAACTACAACACACCACAATCAAGGTGAACAGCCGTCATATATTTGTTGCTAATCTAATTATAACTAATTTCAAATATTTGGTTTTTATAACCTGTTTCGCAATAGTAGATAGGTATCTGCATAATGAAACTGTGTACAACACCTAACATAACTTGACATATAAAACAATATTTATTTGTAAAAATCCTTGAAACACAGCAATTATGGAATACTTTAGATTTTCTTTTCAAACATTTCATTTAATGAGAGAAAAAAGGCATTTTAAACGGCCATTTTTAGAACGACAGCACCCTCTGTCAGATCCATTCTCATTGTGAAATCTTAACACCTAATAATTTACCTAAAGACATAATTTACGTGAACATTCGAGTTTATTCCCACTATCTTGGTACCGGCACCATATTTGTCACCGTACCTCTATCAAGCACGGAGCACAATCTGCAATAAAGTAGACGCCATTGTTTCCAAGCTGTTAATAATGAAAGCCTGCAATTTCTATCTGCTGTTGTTTCGAGCCTATTGTTGCTATTGTGCCACTGAAAGCTGTTAGCGAAGGCTTTCGAGCTCTAACTTATAGGAATATATTGACGTATTTTACGAGACTTACAACGTTTTGTAATACTAAACTGTTGCATCAAGATTGTTGAAGAACTTCTTTATGAATAACTGAGGAAGCAATCGAAATATATTCTCTCAATGACTTCATATAAAAAGAAATGAACGCATGAATGAATGATTTCCAAGTACTTATATGGAAAATCAACCTTAATAAACAAACTGTTGGTTTTGTTTTCTTTTTTCATTCTTCTATAACAATTAGCTCAGTCACATAAACTCACGTGTCCGCATTTTTTTGGAAACCGAAAAGTAAGACAAAATTGTCTTCAAAGATATTTTTACATAGTTACAGATAACGTTTTTTGGGAACGTAGTATTATACGAGCGTAGAAAATGAGAAAACGATTGATGAGTTTTGCAAGGTGACGGTATGTGATAGAAGCCACATGACTAAGTTTCGGGCCCTAACTTCAAGACTATCAGCACACTGTCGTACAAGCCAATACCAAAGTAATTTATATTGTGACATAGTTCTAACTAGAAGCTGAAAGTTTCGCTAAACGTTTACTTAGCTTCCTACATAAGTACATGCATTCGTGTTGCGACGGACTTCCGGTTCCGGTCGGACTCGAGTGTTGGCGGAACTGACAAGTTTGCTCGCGCAGTGCTACCAACATTACCACCCATTGTCATTTAAGTTACGTAGTTGTTTTATCGTGTGAACTAAAGTTCGTGAATTATAGCAGCATGTTATTATAATGTATTACGAGTATTATAGTTAAACCGATCGGAGTTAGTTGATTAAACTTCCGTGGGCGAAAGTCAATATTATTCTGGTTCGTGTAAACTGTATTAACATGTGGTTACGGAGTGTTGTATTGTGTGTATTACATAATAGAACCAATTCAAAATTCGAATTATGGAATCATAATAAACAAATGACTGTTATGGGATCTCACAGCTCATTTTCATATACTTGTCTACTCCATACCTAATTATCTGGTCCTTTGAGCCGAATGGAAAGTAAAAGGAACCGTGCATATCAGAGATCCAGGTCAGGTAACGGCAATCTTTCATCTCGGAGCTACCTCTTGTGGATTTATAGATCTCCAACTGGGAATTAACGATAGGATATTAAGGGGCTCCTTTATTCATCTATTATTTCTATTTTAGATGGTATATTAATTAGGTATTTCTTCTGTAGATGATAATATGGTAGTTATTGTTATATGAACCCGCCTTTATGTTTGCAGTTAGTTGGATTTTAAATGTCATTTATTTTTAATGTTTAAGAACGAAGTTTTTTCCAGATTACTTTTCTCTTAGTGCAAGAATCACTCTGATAATCTGTGTTAGGAGTATATTTTAAACACAAGTTTTATTTTCAGTAACTAGGAAAGGAAAAGTATTATTTTCTAAATATTTATATGAAATGTTTATAACAATGTTTTATGGAATTTAATGTCAATACTACACTTCTCATCAAAAAAATCGAAACACCTCGCAGTTTATGATTTGACAAGGATTATCAGAAAAATGTGCATATTTAGGAATAAATATAAAATGTTATTTAATAGTGAGTAGTATGAGGTTTTTAAATCCTAATGTTAATGTTCTAAATTCAAATTAAGTCTTCATAGGTTTCGTATTTTGTATAATGAGTAATTTTTACCCTGTATGGAATTTGAAGGAAATGGGTAAAACAACACGCGTAAATGAAAAAAAAAGTAAGAAACGTTTATTTAATAACTTGTATTCCCTTCGCGAGCTCTTATTACTGCTTCCATACGGTTCTTCATCGATCGGATGAGAGTCACGATCACATGTTGTGGTATATTATCCCATTCCTCTTGGATTGCATTTTGCAGCTGGCTAAGTGTTTCTGGGGCTGGATCTCTTGCTCGAATTCGTCTCTTTAATTCATCCCATAGATGTTCAATGGGATTCATGTCCGGGCTTCTTGCTGGCCATACCATAATGGAGATACCGACTTCGGTAAGATAATCTCGTACGACGCCCGCGGTGTGAGCTCTAGCATTGTCGTGCATGAATATGAAGTCGTTGCCAATAAAATGTGCATAGGGCATCACATGAGGTTCAAGACACTGTTCGATGTACCGATGAGAGTTTAGTGCAGGCAGCCGTGGCCCAGATACAAAGGCAAGTTCTGTCTTACCGTCGGCGCTGATTCCTCCCCAAACCGTCAACGAACCGCCACCATAGCTGATCTTTTCTTCAATGCAGCATTGTGCTAAGCGTTCTCCATCTCTTCTGTAGACCTTGTTCCTTCCGTCGTTACCATACAGCATAATTTTACACTCATCAGAAAACAGTACTTTGCTCCACTGAAGGTATGACCAAGTTAGGTGCTCGCGTGCAAAGTTAAGGCGCGCTCTTCGATGGTCTGCAGTTAATTTCAGCCCATTCGCTGGCTTATGCGGTGCCAATCCGCGTTCCTTCAACCTTCTTCTTATTGTAGAGTCACTTACAGCTACTCTTAGTACAACGCGAAGCTGCTGCTGCAGTTGAAAAGCGTTAAGGCGTCGATTTCGTAAAGAAGTTGTTACAATAAATCGATCATCTCGCTCAGAAGTGACCCGATTCCTGCCAGATCGTGAACGGCGCGTGAACGAACCAGTCTCCCGATAGCGTTTGTAGACTCTATGAACAGATGATAAGCTTAGATGCAATCTTGCAGCCACAACACGCTGACTAAGTCCAGAATCAAGCAATGCCACCACTTGGGCGGCTTCTGCGGGCGAAGTATCCATATGTTTTAGAAAAAAAAGTTTTTTCAGACGTCCCAAAGTCACAGTAAATGAAATAAGAAACAAAAAGTTTAAAGACAAGCGCTAATTTTTAGTTTTTAAACGAGAAACGTACTCCAACCCTAAATACACATTTGTCTCAAAACAGTTATAGGATAAACAAATGAAATTCTAATTTCGAATTTTGATTTTTTTCTTCTTACTGTATGACCAAACTGCCAGCTACACAATAATGTTTTTTTTTTTCATGGAATTAATTCTCTTTTGTAAAAAAATAGGACAAAAACAATAAAAACGAAAGTGTTTCGATTTTTTTGATGAGAAGTGTATATATGTATAAACATAAATCTTACGTTAATCTCTTAGGGGTGACAAAATTTTTACTATTTTGAAATATCAATTATTTTCTTAACGTATTTATATTCAAAACGTAATAAACTCAACAAAACAAACATCACTCATTCACAGATACATGAACAACTATCCTCTACACTAATCCATGAAATAGTAAAACTACTTATACCCTTCCGGTTAAGCTTCGAGAGATTCGGGAGAGCTACATATTACATTACACCCGGGCCAACCACATAAATTACTGTACTGTAATAAAATTAACGAAGCGGCGTCTGGCGATTATTGAGAAGCTTACTCTAACAGATAACTTTAATAGGGTACACGGATCTGATACGGCCACCTACTGAGATCTTTTTGGGTTCCGTACCGAAGGGGGCCAAAGAGACCCCATTACTAAGCCTTTACTGTACGTGTGTCTATACGTCCGTCAGCGGACTCTATCACAAATATGTCATAGAATTTTTCAAAGTGTTTCTTCCTGTTGTCGCTATTACAAAAACAAAATGAGTTAAAATTTTTGCTATCTTAATTATAGCATCAGGGAGAAACATGAAATGAATAATTAAGTCTCTTTTACACGTTTCTTGTACACCAATATAGTAAATACGGTATAAGAGGATTCTTTAAAATTAGGCTGTAATCTTTAAATAACTGACCCATTCGGTATAACAACGCGTGGGCGTTGTTTGTAGAAGGGATGTTGCTACATCGCTACGTATCGAAGCTAACTGGATAATTGAGTAGAAAACTTTAGCCTCCGAACCTCCGTCATATAAGTTTGAGGCTCCCAGGGTAATGTTATCTAGACTATTTCAGGAAACCAGTTTATTGACGATCAACTGTAATTTCCCGCAATAAATTACCACTCGATAAAATTGCTATTTATTATTGTGACTTTATTAATTCGCTTTCTTGGTTAATTCGACTGTGTTATGTTTTATTCTTTATTTCCAAACATATAATATTCTTTGTTTCAGCCCTCTTACGCATTAGCGGTTAACCGCTGGGGCAGCTAGCCGCGCGGTTAGCCGCATTTCCAGTTTTTATATGGAACCGCTTGTGATTGTACGCACTTAAACGCCAAGCCGTTGCATATTAAACTGTACCGCGCGGTTAGCGGTTAACTGCTAGTGCGTAAGAGGGTTAAATGTATTGCAGAAAAAATATTCTTAAACTTTAAGCAAGTTTGTCAAGCAAGTTATGTGTTGAAACAAATTTGTTTCTTATTAAAATGATATTATGACAGACGAAAAAGAATTACTGAAAGGCAATCATGTTATTTTAAAGGTTCCTTTCATCTCAAGCACGCAAGGTACAACTCTGCAATCATTTCTGCCGTGCCCTGAGGCATTCATCTACGTTGTTTAAACAACTTGCGTGTTATATAATTATTATTTTCACAAAAAAAAAACATGTAGTTGATACTTCACCATTTTATTTTTCCTTATTTATTTGACTTGTAAATCCAAGGAAATATTTATTTACCCGCGACTTTTTAATCTAGTTTTTATTCAAGTAGAACAGCAACAATATATGTATTATGTAAAACAATATTCCACATTCAAAAGTTTCACACTTTTTGTGGAACAAAATAATGAGTGCTTATGTAACTAATTAATGTTCGGTGACCGACCAAAGAGGCCTTAATACTAGGAATGAAGCTCGCAAAACGTCTACATTTTACGTAATTAAAATAACAATACTACTCAGTTTTATATTTTGTTTATGAAAAAGGATTTTTTTCTACCTATTTAATTAAGTGGGGCTTTTAAATGTCTGCTAGATGATATTATGTTTCATATAATAATCACCTAATGAGGAATGCATTAAATCAAAATACAAATAACGTAAGGCTTTAAAAAACTAAGTACCTTTATAAAAACATAAAATTCAATCAGTTTTTTTTTTGCATTTCTAAACTACGTACATATAATCACGCTTCTTTCCCTTGTAGTGGTAGACAGACACCACTTCTTTCCACTTGCTACGATCCTTGCAACTTGTTCAGCTTCGTCCACTGTCACTATTCCCTTGATGGTTACATGCTACATACAAGGTTACTAAAGAATATTAAATTAAACAACGTTGCATCGAATCGATTTAGGGCTACGAAATTTCAAACAGAGACAAGCGTTCTTCTGTTTCAAGCAATATATTCTGCCATCTTGACCTGGTTGACCAACAATATATTAAGTTTGAAGGACTTCTGAGCTGTATCCAATTTTTATTTGACTTGCACAAATATGGCCTTTTTTAGTATATTTATAGATGCTTCACCATCTCTTTATATGAAATCCAAAAGCGTTTATATCAAAACTTTTTTTGCATTAGCTATATTTTTTGTCATTATGATATAAATTAAAGCTTAGAAATGTATTTTAAACCAGATTAGTAATATATCACTCAAAATATACATGAAAGTATAAAAATGTTTCCCGAAACGTTTTCAAATGCGTAGTCATCATAAATCATTTCTTTATTTCAGTTTATAACTGATAAATGTTTTCCCCTGTCCGGAAAATGTTGAGGAACATTGGTTAAAATCTAACAAAGGAGGTTGTCACACTAACTATTTATGTATCCAACCATTCTCAAAGGTCCCCTTTTTTCGTCTCTTTCAAGAAAAAGAAATGACAAAATCATGATACCTATCCAAATTGTAAAGCCAAATAACATTCTGTCTTTACTACATGCAAGCATTTGAGAGCTCACTTAAAGTACTAAAACAAAAATTTCAGATTTGTAAACAATTTAAGAAACAAGAATAATAACTCACAACTTTTGACATCTATCAACGAATTTTCACAACTTCTAAGGTAGCAAAAGTTAGCAATAATTATACTCTTTATGCTATAAATTTAAAGATTTAATTAAGAGACAAATTAAGTATTGTTTTTATTTATTAGGAACCGAACAGACAAACTATGTCATTTAAAGTTTCATTGGACATTGTCTTAAAAAGTTATCGTTTACCATGAAAAAAAATGTGTACAAAATGTACGATTCCTTTAAAAAATGTGGTAATCCATGTATGTAGTACATCGTACACTGTACAGGGTGAAGTCTTAATTAATCACGTTGTGCGGCTCCATACTTCGTGCTAGTTGTACTCTACTGATCAGTTTTAACAAATGGCTTCCTTGCATGTCCAGTACCACCAGGATATTTTATTAAAATACTGTTTTAAGATATAACTATGTTGTTTCAAATGTTTTACACGGGTGCATTTACTTTGTTATTTTGCATGTCGCTTAGTATTTTTAGATAATTTTGGAAATTGAATTATTACATCTCCTGCACATTTTTAAAGATGATGTTCTCCTTTTTGTGTTCAAAATATGGGAGAAAATACAATTAGGGACTATTAAAATGAAAGTCTAACAAACAAGGTTTGGAAAGGAACCCACACCGACTTTCTATCTATACCTTATTTAAATTTAACCAAAAACCATCTAACTATTAGGTGTAATCCCTGTAGAATAAAATTTGTATAATACTAATAAATACATTTGCAAAGCGTAAACTATAATCCACTAATATCAACAATCATTAAGTATATAAATTAGCTTTCAATAAAGTGAAACATAATTTAGATGTTTCAATTACATAATAACATTGTGTGGTTTGGAAACCACAAATGCATTTGTTCAGCAATCATATATTATAACAATATAACCACAATTTATATTCAAACCGAATCGTTTTTGTTGTTAAATAATAATAAAAGAAACAAATCAGATTATTAACCAAAAAATTAGGATGATTTTTTATTTTGCAAATATGGGTAATATTATAAAATATTTAGAATTACTACTCTAACCATTTGGAAACGTCTAAATCAAATAGTAGTTCACAACTAAACTTCTAGACGCTCGATGCCATCAACAATCTAAAAAATAACATCATAAGCATATAACACACTTGCTACTACATAAGGTAAACATCAGTCTTTAACTTACTAGAACTTGTAAATTCAAGCAAACAAATTTACTCACTCAGTAAACGACAAACATACATGTTGCACTTTCAGTAAAACAAAATTTTCCATTTCTCTGATTGGTTGAAAAGCAGTCAACTCGAAATATTGCATATTTTTGCCCATTTTTGTACAAAAGTTTGCAAGATACTTGGGTACGGTATTCCATTTTCAAACGTATTTACTATCGCATACATTGGCAGACAGATTTTCCTATTTATTTTCAGTCTGTTAAAACGAGTAAATTGAAATACGTACATTCTTTGCTAGTATGAATTTGTTACTTAAATTATACAAGGAAATAATTGTATCTAATATTCTATTCACTATGGATGGTAGCTTCGTTGATTTAACTGTATTCTTTTTATATTTAAACCTTTTGCTTTTTGCTTGGCTCAATTGTCCAATCTCTAAACAAAACTCACCTGCGAACTTTGATGAAGTAAACGTGCTTATATAAATGACCAGGGTTAAAAGAAAGGAGTTTGTATATCAAAGTTGAAAGCGGGTAACATTGGTTATATTCCACATATTCAGGCGTTATAAATAATGTCCGTAACACAAAGAATACAGAACATAAAAAGTAATTGTCTCGAACACAGGTGGAGACCGTGAAACTAACTGCCGGATTAGTGCCGTTACTTATGACCTGTTTCTCAAGAAAAATCACTAGATTTGGATCCATTTTTACAGCTTACCTTCAGAGCTGAATGAGGAGAAAATAGAGTAGAGTATTTTTTATTTTAGGGAAAAAACAAATGTGGCGTAAATGATAAGTAAATAAAGACTGGTAAAACAGTCAATCTTTTATATTACCTTATGAGCTGTGTTGAATTTTAATTACTTCCAGTAGGTACATAAGTACATCGCCATATTAAGACCCAATTTCTATTTAACAGACAGTAGGTAAGTATGGCAGTTAAGAAACTCTACTTTTAAGCCTCATGTATTCCTCTTTTATACTCATGACGTCCATGGTTGAGTGGCGTACACCGATTTTCTTATTATGAACTGCTTAATCTACTTATACCCAATTTGAGATGACTAGAGATGATAAGCACCTAGGTAATGTAGAAAATTCACTTTTTATTTCAAAATAACGTAAGTGAATAGCAGTATCCATAGCTACTCTGGCGAATATACTACAGAAAAAGTTGTTATTACGTAATATAATAAAACGTAACCTTTCTAGTCAACAAGTCAGTAACGTTAGGGAATGTCTCAAGGAGATAATACGATAATCAATAGCCTTAAGGCATGTTTCTGCTCATAAAAATAAGGACTTGGAAAAAGAGTACGTTTCTGCCTACACTATATCTTGACACGTTACATATAAACCCTATACCGTTTCACTTGTCTTACATAAAACCATTTGTGTAAGCTTACACAGTGTCCGAGAGAGGGATATTAATTGCGAAACACAGACACTATACACAACTTAGTTCTAGTAATAAACCTATCTCCTAATTACTTCACTCGACTAAAACAAAACTGATTTAATCCTATTAACATCATATGCGTCATGTTTCTGGAGATATGTCAAAAGCCATGACATCCCTCAATAAACTATTTTTATCGGTCTGTCTACCAAACACGTACGACGTTGAGTTACGTGTGTACAAGTGTCCGAGAGTGGGATGTTAGTTTCGACACATCAACAAAGAAAATGTCGTATCGTGAATAGCGCAAAACCTTATGTCCGACATTTTTGTCGCAATAAGTGTCCTAGTGTAAAAGTATCTCCATCATCATCATCATCATATCAGCCTGTTGCAGTCCACTGCTGGACATAGGCCTCCCCCAAGGAACGCCACAGCTCGCGATCTCCCGCCAAAGTATCTAAATAATGTTTATTGATACACAACTTGATCTATTGATTAACTCTAGTGTTAAATAATAATGATACTTACAAGTTCCATTGAATGGTATTCTATTAGCGTGATATCATAAAGAACGATACTACAACTAAGTCGATTATTTTTTCCATTACAAGAAGTAGAATTATGAACAGTTACAAACTAGAAGTTCGTGACAAAATGGTTCTCGGTACAAATTAACTACCTGTTATAACGATCTTACTAGGTATATAAAGATTCAACAAATCTATCGTAAAATATAATACCTTATGTTAGGTAGCCGTTTCTTTTTCATCGAGATTTTTATTTTCGCGGCAACGGCCTATTGCCTTTGTATACAGAAGTACACTTTACATGCCCCTCTATTGTTTGTGTTTCCTGGCTGCCCGTGGCATTGCATTACTTTTTATTGGGATTTCAAAAGTGGATTCCTGAAATTCTGATACAAAAAATGCTCCGGAAAAACTTTTATGTATCGTCACTTTTCGGTGTTGCAGTGATTCTAAGTTCACGGCAATTTGAACCTTATGTAACTAATTATAAAAGTGGTTGTAAATATAGACAGCGGTAATACAAAAGCCTTTATTTAATATTACATTGCAGCCGACAGAACTCGACGATTGAAATTTCATTACTTGTTTCGTGAGCTTGCCTTTGTATCGTGATATTAGAGTGCCCGCTAGAGGCTATTTAAAAAAATAATTCTTTCTCTAACGTATTCTACATTCTTATATAACTGTGCCGGTTTTCTGGAGAAAAAGTTTAATTTTCTTTGATCTTATGATAATGTTTTAGTACCCATTATACATAATGGAAACTAGGGCTTATCTTTGGCGTAGGAACTACGGTAAACATAAAAATATATTCCAAATAAAAGCGCTATTCAGCACTTCTACACTACCGTAATCCTAAAAAAGTAAGCATAATGGGCAAAACATTTTTCATCATAACTCTTAAACAAAAACTACACATCTAAATGCAAAACGCATTCACAAACATATTTTAAATAACCCTTTTTCCAAACACGAGCTCCGAGGTAGTGTTACAAGCGAGCTATACTGGTGTAGCTCTGTATGTAGAGTAGACTTGATTAAAGAGCGGCGGATGGAACATGGATGTAGCAGGCGTCAGGCGTTGTACCAGCCGCCTCTTCCGCATCACGCTACCTTCGACCTTACATCCTACAACACCAATATTGACACAATCATGGAATCTCCAGATTGAAAATTCGATTCAAAAATTGAATGCTAAGTCTGATCGGAATGTTAATTTACTTTTACGTAAGAGAACTTCAAATTGGAACGTGTATCGAGTGATGCGCAAATATCGATTGATCTTTGAACTCGAGTTGTTTTGCTTTTTATAATCGATTTTGGTGTTATCGATTCCGCTTATAAACAAAGTAATCCTATTGAAGTAGGTAAAGTAAAGACTTGGAATAATATTTTTGGGTCGTCTAAATATTTGTTCCGGATAAAATATGGCCTGTTTTCAAAGTGTCAAGGGAAGCTTAGCTTATTAAAAATATCGCCCCCTAAAATGAGAGTCTACAATCTGATCTCGTAAATTCTAACTTACTTAAATAGGTAATTCCGTTTCGTAAGTAAAAAACTTTGTTATAATCTGATAACTGAAAAATTATTAAAAACACGAGGTCTAGTTGTTTTTGTTATGCAATAAAGTTTATAAGTAATTTCATACATAAAACAACCGCACATCGCTTTCTCGGCGTTACGAAAATCTTAAACCGAGAGTTTTAATCGAATTTTCTTCGGCCCATCAAATCGGAAAGTGAATTACAATACTAATGAACTTGCTCTCGCCCTTCTACGAATTTCTGTGATAATCATCGCAATGAACCAGATAAAGTTTACTTTTATTGGACTGCTTCTCCGTGAATCCCATCAAAATAATACTTTTTGTTTCCACTTAGATAGATCAAATGGTACTTTTTGTTTGACCTCGGTGATAAAAAACTGCACGCAACGGGTCACTTTCATACATCTTATAAATCATATTCAGTCGGGACTGAAATCAAATTATACTTGGTAATATGTCATACTATATCAGGTTTTGTTAGTTTCTTAAGCATGGTAAATATTTGAGTTGTAAGGTATTAAAATAGTTCAAGACTTTAGAATAAATTCTTCTGTATTCTTAGTAAGCAATTTCTGTGAATCCACTTAAATATTTAGGCTTGCGGTAAAATCATAATACAACATGATGGACGGCTTGTTCTTTAATCTTACACGTTCCTGTTATATTTCGTATTTTTTAGATTTATTTAACTATGTATTTAACAGTTTCCATAATTCAATTAAATTGACACACGCGTCAAGGTTTTCGGACATGTACTCGCATTAGAACAAAGCACACCTCAAATAAATAGCTTTTATACAAAAAATGTTAAAATGTTGTACCGTAATATTATAATCTCAACATTTTATTACGTGCAAGCACTGACTTCATAACCATGAAGATTCTGCACGTAAATTCTTATAGAAAATTGTTTTTATTTTAATGTACTTACTTGTAGAAGTAGAAACAGAAAAGCTATTTCTAAAAATCCAAAAAGGTATCTACATAATTATTTAAAAAGGGCTTAAAAAAATAATTATGCTTCCCCGTTCACCAGTATTAGATAGAAAATAAATTGAAATAACAATAATTCAATTTATTTTCATCTAATACTCTTAAATGGTTTCACAATAGGTACTTAAGGAATCTCTTACAGCATATTTCATAATAGGAAAGTCCAAATCATATTGAAACAATTTGAAATCACTTTACTTAATTACAATTATCTATTAATATCGCCGCAAATAACCTCGGTCTTTGTTAATTGGTCCGCCTTTAATTACGCAACTCTTTAATCATTTACTTAAACATTGACTTTGTTTCAGGGCTTTTCTCAGAATACTGTGCGTGTGCTGTCCGAGGAAGCTGCGTCGGAAATACCAGCCGCAGCTGCGCTTCAAACAGTCACAAGTAAGTCTTATGTTACTTATATTAGGCACTTGTTTTTGTTGTGTGATCCAATTAAAAGGAATTTATAATTTCGGTTGCAAATGATAAGCTTTTTATTAGGCCTGTATAATAAACTACTTTTAGATCCAAATTCTGGACGATCTAAAATCTAGTGTTACACGTGTTCAACTACGCCGTATGAATTACATTATTCATATCAAAATCGGAATTCCACGTAAAGATTAGAAAATTGAGTTTGGTTTGGTATATAAGAGCAGTATATTACAACAGGCCTCAAATAGTCATGGATTTGTTTTCTTTACTTTTCAGTTACGCACAACTCGACGTTATTACTCCTCGAGCGAACTGATGGGCATACAACAGCTCAGACAAAACTCCTGCGAACAGACATACATATAGCGAATCAGCTCCATTTTATACGCTCCGATCTCTCCTTCCAAGTGCCTTGAGGACTTAATTCGTATCTTCCAAAAGTTTCGTTATGTCAATTAGGAGGCAATTAGAAAATGGAGGTATTTTGTAATGTCGGGCGATTTTGAATAGATGTAACCTAGACATGGTTAGTCCGGCCCAGTGAGTAGTGAGGGACACGATACGTGTAGAGGTACGTGCAGACTTGTTATCACTCACATGTTGCACTCTGTCTCGGTGTGCCCTCTGTGCCCTCGTGTGCCCTCGTGTGCCCTCGTGTGCCCTCGCCCTTGTTACTGTCCACGCTCTTACAACAATTTGTCTGCACTCCGTGTCGTAAACTGAGATATAACAACCCGACTCTCTAACTACTCTTCAGCGCTTGTCATACCTATATCATTCTAACAACATCGCTTGAATGTAAGACTGTGCATGGCCCTCTACACAAGATTTATTGCAGTGTTTTTCTAAGTCATAATCACTGGTTTGCATGTCTGGAAATCAATGAATACCTAACTGTGCCGTAATAATTATACCACGTCTGTTACCTATTTATGATGTTTGATATAATAAATCATTAATTATGGTCTGTCACGCATACACACGCTATCTTTGTGGCCATACGTTCATTAGTTTAAAGTTATGACACTTTTGTGCATTGTGAAATTCTACGAATAGACATGTTGGGTAGCCGCATAAACGAATGTTTTATAAAACTAACAAATGTATTCGTTTTAAATTAGCTATCATTTATAAAGGGAAGTGCATCTAGGTCGACGTTAATGGTAGGAGACCATAAACCTCAAAGAACATTAAGCTAGTCTATTTATGCAAATGTGCGTTTTTACAACAAGCAATCTGAACAAAAACTTGTATCCACGTTCCACTCTAGTATTAACATACATTATCTTCGTACGTGTTGTCAGTTGCATGACTCCGATGAATTGCTCCTCTTCCGCTTTAACGACTCCAATAAAAAGTCTATGTTACAAAGGCAATAATATTCTTATTTTATGGTTTCAAATAAACGTGTGTCTACTCGTGATGGGAAAACGTTTGAGTAATGAATGTTATATTGCAGTACCCGGTGACGACGATGATGTACTCGTCGGTGTCGCAGCACGAGATGTGTCGGTTGTGACATCAGGCGCGCGCAGGCACGTTCCGCGCGCCGCGTGCTCGGTGCTCCTGATGCCGCGAGCGCCGGTCGCAGCGCAGCGCCCGCCGCGACCGGCCCGCGTGCCCGGACCCTTACCGTCTGAGGGCCATCGAGCACACCTCCTTCGACGAGCCCATCCAGTGCGTGGAGCGCCACCTGTGCGCCGACACGGTCCCCTACTGCCAGGACTCCGAGTCCGTCAGTGAAGTGAGCTTAGACAGCGACAGTAGGAACCCCTCCATCAAACGCAATAGCAAGAAGAAAGTGACTTACCAAACCAAAGCTGACGTGATCTCAAACTAACCTTATATAGAATAGTGTTCAATGTATATAAGAGTAGGTTGTTGTGTGTCAAGTGGCTACGTTTGAGGATGCCTTGATTGAAACCAAAGACAAATCTCAACAAGTTAGTGATGTATCTAGTCAATTTAAAACAGACCGCGTTCAAATATTGGGTAGACTTCAAGGCAGTCTGAAATGTGACAGCTCTTTAATCTAGTCATAACATTATGTCACATGTAAAACAAATCAATCAGGAGCTGTGATTTACTGATTAGCTGTGTATATAGATGATGTACATATGTAATGTTGTCACTCCATAATGCTTACTGTAGTTCCATGTAATTATCTGAGTGGGAATTTATGCGCTTCATATTGTAAATATTTCGTACATTTAAACATTGGAATAGTCAGTAATTATACCAAATATGTTCAGTGCTGTTAAACAAAACAGTGCTAGCAAATTAACTGCCAATATTATTATTACAGTAATTCATTTTAGTAGTAATACTAACACTATAGAAGTTAAACTATTGACAAATCATGTGGTAAATGATAAACTTTTAATAAGAGAAAATAATGTATCAAGTAACGTCATTTGAGTTTTAGATGTATTGGTTAGTTTTCCGTTCTTCCAAGTGTATATAATGAATGTATTAAAAGTAGCAGTCGATAAAATCTATTTTTAACTAAAACAAGTATTCTTTAAAATAATATTTAACAGTTATGAACTTGAATCAGATTTAAAGAGGTCTTCCACGAAAGCTATCAGCTAGCACACTTTGTTTAACAATTCGTTATGACTCCATGGTCATTCAATATTTAGATGTCATAGAGATCTGATCATTCCTTCCTTTATATTAAAAAAATATTGCTGATCCTACTTTATTACTATTGGGTATGTAGTCATTAATGCCTTCAACTGTTTAGGAAACTATTCCAAAGATTAAGCTTTGTTTACTTTAATTTTAAAAAAGAGGTGGTCATGGGCCCTGCCAGCGTATTATTTTTCGCAAACTAAACGAGGTGTATAGTAGTTTTTTCTTTTTAGTCACTACTTGGCATTTGGCAATATCTAGTCTGGTAAATAAACATAACCTTTAAAGACTGGACCAGTAGCTTTTATTTCAGTTTATAAATAAATCATTCCAAATAATAATTTAGAAGTAAACAGTTCCTATATTATGATTTAAATTCTTCCATAACTTTAGATAGAGTAGTATTTTATTTGCTCAATTCTTATAATTGATCTCATGGTGTACATAAAGAATTATTAGTATTTGTCCTTCTTAAAAAATCACCTGAAGACGAATTGTAACTTTTAGTTTTGCCATTAAATATTATAAAAGTTTTATTAAATGGATGTTATTGTGTTTAAGAGTTTAGATTGTTAGTAAATTAGAGTAGAGTCAAAAATCATGTTAACGGTTCTTTTTTATGCTCTTGATTTGAATGTGTATTATTTAGATCATATACTTTTAAAGTATGAAGTCTATGTTTAGTTAGTGATTAGCCTGCAAGGCCTTACCTTACTTATAACTCAGTTGTCTTGTAACCCTTCATCATACCAGTGTGCCTGTCTAACACTTACGTAGTACCTATATAGTAACTATGACTGTAAATAACTATTCAGATATGTTTTAACTTAACATAAATGTATACTTCTCGCTACAGCTAAATTATTGTAATGTTTCAATATTGTGAATAAAGTAAATTATTATATTAAATGTAAAACTAATTTTAAATGGGTTGTCGTATAAATTTATATAAAGTATTTTTTCTATATATTCGTTTTTTATTTGTCAAATAAAACCCGTCACCGATCGACTGAGTTATCTGAAATAGAACGATCTGAATACTCCAGTACGAATTTCCTAAATCAATCCAGTGGAAAAACATTTTCATTCTATCTATAAACGCCATACTAGTTTTACTAGTCTCGAAATTATGATTTTATCTTCTCAATTTAGCGATGAGTAACAGAAGAAGTTTTGTCATGACATCAAATGGGAAAAGTCAGGGAGATGGCGGATCATAATCCTTGATGGTAACAGATAAACGTTTTACTGGGCTATTTTAATATTAACTGTATTTGCCTGAAGACAGAAATAATATATTTAGCTTATTTTCGTACTATTTTACTCCGCCTTACAGAGATTTTACAAAAGCGTTGCAAAATTTTTCACGTGTTGGTATAAAGTTCTACAAATGGATTTTGTTGGGAAACAACCACATATGCTACCAACGATCTGTGGCATTTATCACTTACGTTTCAATAAATAGTTTTACATTATATAAAAAGATATTTGGACAATAGGGGAGATCTAGACCCTAAAAAGTTTTCAATTTTCATTGTTCACTAGGAGTAACTAAGTAGGTCAGCCTACCTTTTTAAAGTTATAAAGTCTAGAAAACTTCTTGCTTCTTATTAAATAAAACTGCCAACAAATTCTTGTGTATAGAATATTGTATTATACTCGACATCAAGAAAACGAGAAAATGTGAAAACCTATGCACAATAGAGTGAACGTGATGGCCCGAGGGTGGAACCAAGTCCAAACACACTGTATGTAACAATATAATCATATTCTTCAAAGTCTCTCAAACAACTGAATTTCACACAAACATTTTTCTTTTGAACAAACTTTTAATAATTTCGGTGTCGTTTTTACGACCGCAAAAAGCCAAGAGAAGAATTTATTAATGGTATCATCATGACAACCTTTTTTTACCAAACCTACAGTCCTACTCAAACTTTTTATAACTGTTAAAGAATGTCTATGTAGGTACTTCCGTATCCTGCATGAAGTATTAAATAAATAAACGAAGAATATTTGAATCTAAAAAAAAATCCAAACTTTAGTTATTTCGAAATCCTCATTACTGGAGGGTAGGCAGATGTGTTCTATAGGTACACAAAGTTTCACAGCGCCGGAATAAGTTGCAGTTGGCAAGAATAAGTTCTAGTTATTTATCTGGCACTATTCCAAAATCTGGGGTACTATCAGACATATTTGAACCTCTAGTATTATTTTTACTAAGGTTCACACTCAAAGTATAAGCCCCGCTCTCGTGCGATGTATCTCTCGTCAAAGTTTTCCGTAGACTCTACCACGAAAATCTTTAATCAAATAAAACAAATTCAAGTTAGTTATACCACTAACTCTAGAAAAGGATGTCTGATTTTCATGATGCTTTAAATTTTTGTCTCCGTCCTGAATAGCAGGATAACAAAAAAATTACAAAACATGTTTTAGAGGAACGGAATCTACGTATTTACTAGGGAAAAACCGTAGGATTAGTAAAATACATTTTTAAGTTCATATTCGTAGGTATTAAATTATACTAATATTAAACGATACTGAATAAACAGGTAACATCTGTATCCATATCCTGGTGTAAATACAAATAAAACAAGACAAAACACACATCAGGCCCATTTTACAAAAGATAAACTTTAAAGAATAACAACAGGTTTACAGACAACCGTTTATTTAGGACTCGGGATTAATGTTCATGAGATAAAATTACTAAAAATCAGTTTGAGACAAATAGCACAGAATGATACGTGTTGAGGTTGTAAGCGACAACTATCAGAATATTTATAATTGTGGTTCACCTTGCTATGGTATAGCTTTTCGTTTGGTGGCCTAAGTTACATCTGTTTCCAATTATTGTAAGTATCAATCAAAGTTTCTGTTATTATTCAAAAAGACGACCCTACAATTTTAATACTTTTGCACACAAAAAAAAGAGTCAGAAATGTATTTTAATCTGATTACATTAATAAATTATTTGGCAAGTGTACTTCCGTCATCTCTAATGGAATTTTTTGATAATTTAAATTAATAAACATCATATACGTCTTCCAAAAGCATTTGAGTCGTCAATTCTCGAATAAAAACATGTGGCGTAAGTTGGTCACTTCCGAATAAAAGAGGTTGACCGCACATTGGGTGTAGCTCGTCAAGTACCCACAATTGGATCTCCATAGCATCCTTATGTCAAGGCAGTAAGATCCATTTTCCTTTACTCTCAGTACTATTACTATGTGGTCCACTAAGGTATCGTCACTTAAAGAGGCTATTTCTTGCCTGTAATAATATTAGCACTGTATAATTTCGATTATATGAAGTGCGAGATCATGTTTTTCTGTCCCCACATTGAAACAATATTTTTTTGGCCCTCCAATCCAAATTGCTCCTGGGTTCAATGTAGGCGGGGGTACATTCGTCTACTGTATATTAATAAAACTGTCATAGGAATGAGGTTTTTATTATCTATCATTGTTGTTCCTTGATCATTCATGTAAAATATGCCACTTAACTGAATCTGGTAAAACTGATAAACGAACCAATATATAGCATAGGAAAAGGCTTGATTAACCATGGAAATTCAAGAATTGTACGCACGTTAGAAAATATATCAAATAGTCAAGATAGCAAATAGCAAAGCTAATTTTATTATAATCATCGGACATAACAACAATAGAGGCGTTAATTAAATCGATATCGATGTAACAGCGAAACAGTGTTGTCCAACCGAAAAGCAATAGATATTCTATACATAATATAGCCACGGTGATTTTCTATCGGCGTCCAGAATAATATTTATTTGGGCCAGCCATATTGTTTTTGCAGGAGGCAGTTGATAATACTTTTCGATACTTAGAGAATAAACAGTACTTATGAACTATTTAGGTCAATTAAATGTTTTGTGCCTTAGTCTACTAACTACAATCAGAGTACCTACCTAAAATAACACGTTGATTTGTGCATTCCTAAATTTTGATTCATTTTAAGAAGGGCCCTTGTCATGAAAGCAGATGGACATAATTATCATTCATTTATAAGGTAAAAATTCATATTTAAAAAGAAAGATTATTAAACGACTTCAAAAAAGGAGTTTATGTATTTAACTGTATGTATTTATATAAAGAATTCTCTTTCTACCGAAAATGGTCAAACGTGTGGTTTTCACGTATTCCACTCACTTCCAACGAAACGAACCTTTGCAATATAGAGTGGCGGTGCTAAAGGTGATAAAGTTTAACAAACAAAGTCCCGTCGCATGTGCCGCTCAAACGTTACACAGATAATGGTGCCGATTCTCTTGTCACAAATTTCTCTAAACTAGACTAAAAATCACTAAAATTTAGTTTGTTCCTGTCAGACGACGTTTCCCATTCTGAAATTAACTAAAGTGACGTTACTTAAATAAATTATGGTTTGACAGCACTAAGTTATTCAATTTAATGAAAATGGCAATTTTGCTATTCTGAAATTGACGTTTTTCACCTAAAATTTCGATTGTCAAACTAAATCAGACTATTTTTAATCGCGATTAAAAAGGTGTGGAATAAAATTAGTTGTCATGAACTAAAATTTTGAAAGCACCTCTCTGTTGTATTTTTCGATTCTTTTTATGATTTTGAGTTAATTATGGAAGCTTATGTGATTGCAGCTGTTGTTGATGGTGTTATTTTATTAAGATACAATACAAAATGCATTCATGTAAACTTACAAGGGATTTTTGTACTCAACATCTATGCCCTTTCTACATTAATTGGAAAAGAAGTGGATAAATCCACTTCTCGTAATCAAACCTACTTCTAGGTTCTGTGTAATAAACTAATACGAACTTATTTATTTTTAACTATTTTTTAAGACAAATACAAGAAAGAATTAAATTGGAAAGATTTTACAAATAAATACAAATACAAAATTCTTTATTGTGGTACATAGGTAAGCAAATAGTTGTTACATATTTCCGAGATAGTACACAGCTATGACCCGCCATAATGGCATACAATATTTTTTAAAATATTAGTGACATTTTAAACATTAACATATTAAATATAACAATATAAAATGCAGCACTTTAGAACGAAACATTTTTAAATTTCAAGGCAACAATTACAATACTAAGACATACATTATAAATTCAATTAAAATAATTAATACAAATTAAGAAATATATGATAACAAATAAAATTAAATAACATCATCGAGATAATCCTTTAAAGTATAGTAACATTTATTTAATAACAATTGAAATAATTGTTTTTTATAATAATGGAAATCTAAATCTCTAATAGTCTTTAGCGATTTATTATATTTCTCGGGGATTAGATAAAAAACACTTTTGTGGAAAAGAGCAGTTTTGTGGGGTTCACGTGTCATTTTGTCTTTATGTCTGGCTCTATTACTATTAGATTGCGAGACCAATCCAGATTACTATGGTCACAGATAGTAAAAACTAAAAAATTAATATAAACAGTTATAAAGTTTTACGCCATCATTATGCTCCCTGAACTTCATTAATGATTACTAATAGACAAATTTTAAATAATTATTTGATTTTACTCAGGTTTTTTATTGCATTTCAGATCATTTCGTTCACTTTCATTCAGCTTGTGTCTATGGTCTACTGCCATCTTGGTCTATGGCCAACTCAACTTAACGAATGTCAAACTCGATTTTAGTAGTGTCAAAACTGTAATTTAAATTTAGTGAATCTTGTTTTCAGAATAACTTACTATAACCAACTAACTAAAAATAAGAAATTTTAGTTTTAGTTTAGTTTAGTTCGGTGTACAAGAGAATCGGCACCAATAACGCTTTTTAATTGTTTGTATGGCATTGCACGCCATAACGCTGGCCGGCAAAAAAGCAAACATTAATCCAATCAAACAAAATTGAAATGCGTTTTTAGTGTACCGTTGACGAACTTAAAAAGGAATGGAATGGTGGGACACTGGGTTAATATTTTACGAAGGAGGAGCTCTGAAGTTGGATTTTTGTTTTGTAGATTGAATTTTATAAGGCTTCATAATGTCAGAAATATATACACCTTTTTGTTAATCTACAGGTGAAGCAGGTGTTGAATCTGCGTCACATGAAATGAAAAATGAAGACATTTTAGGTGGTAAATTATTGAGTTTATACAATTGAGAAAATATTAATAAATATAATAATTACCACGCCAAATTATAGAGCCTACTCAGTTAAGGCAAACATAACTTTAAGTGTGTAAGAACTTTCCTATTTTTTTTCCTAGCCGTTTTTGTCCCACTGCAGGGCAAAGGCCTCTCTACTCTCCTTTCATCTGTCTCTATCTAGGGCCGTGGTCAACTTTCCTATTATTTGCTGTAAATCGGATGTTCATATACGGTATACAATAAAAGACTTCTTCGTACTATCAACAATTTAGAATAACACAAAAACAAGTAATTTGGATGTAGGAATGACAGTAATCAGCTGGGATCGCGCTGGAGCGGCGCCAATCAGACACAACGATCATACTCATAGCATTGGCAGCGGTGCAGCGCGGGTTAGCCAACGCCGGTAATGGTATTGGAGAAACAATATCACACAAATGAAATGGAGATACACATTACACAATTGTGGGGAACTTGATAATGTAGACTACATAGACGGTCTGACCGTATTTAGATACACCCTTTATGCCTACTGGCAATAACTTTGAAGCCATCTTCAACTTTTTATTTCCAGTTTTAAGTTTTAGTTATTGTTTTAACTTCGAGCGAAAAAGAAGAAAGTCATGTTTTGTAAGAATTAATACATTCATGATATTTTTTAGAATGTTCTATTAAACATGGCCATATTTATAGTAATAATAATATGCATGTTGTATAACAAGTTCGCTTTTTAAACCAAATTTGAGTAATATATTTAATTAAAGAAATTGTTATTCATCTTAATGGTAACTAGCTTAAATCATCGGCTCAAAGTTCAAGGATATAAAAAGCCCAACGATATAGAATATAAAAACATTTTATACAACGATAATACAGATTAAATTTTCGTACATCCCTGCCTTGATTAGCGATATTAGCCATTAATGTAGCGGCTAGCGAGTAATGAACGTGTTACACAATGCCGTGACCGTAATATCATTAAGCGTCCACCCTATAAATCTTGGAGCGCCGATGCAATTAGCCGGCAATGCACTGGTATACTATATGCCCGATATGGTCCGCACCCTGGGGTCCTTGTTATTGGCTATATGAGTAAAGATACCGAAGGAATCATGATGAAAACGGTGAATACTCACATGATTTATTTATAATTTTAACATTTTTGCGGAAACTCGTTGCATTTAATACAATTTTTTGTCACCCACGTACGTAAAAAATGTAGTTGTTACGATCATAAATAAATCTACTTCTTGTTTTCACATACTATCATATTTTTACGTATAATTTACTGTCTTTTCCTCGCAGTAAGATATTTGTTATCACCTATCTAGGTCAACCTATTTCGGTAGTGCCATTCTGACCTTCTTGTAAAGAACCTTTTTGCATAGTTTTAGTATCAACATCACGATTCCATCGCACGTAACATTTTCATAAATTTCACCCTTTGCTCGAAATAAATTCGATAAAAATCATTTGCGTTCAACAATTCAATATTCGAGACAGGTGGGAACAGTATTTGTAAATCGAATAAAATGGTTCACAGTGTAAACATTGAATGTGTATTGAATTAAATGTAAAAAATGATGAATAGTTGGAAAAAAAGAAGCAAAACGGTATAGAAAACAAATTTAGAAAATATTGTATAGCGGCTCAAAATTCTTACTATATCGTTTTCATTTATTTTCTTGAATAATTAGATTTAATTTGGGAGTAATAGAGTACTATTGTCTATCTATTATAAGTCAGTAACTTGTGAAAAGGTAGTGGATTGCACATTTAAAAATTGCATACTGTGTAACTAGATTTCATGTACAATGTACGATTTATTGGCTTTTAAAATAAAATAGAACCAATTTGTTATAACTTCTATGAAGGCTGTTTCCTAGGGCCGGACAGCAGACTATTTTAATGGCCACAATTTGCCTTGAGTGCTTCCACGGCCACTGGAATGAATAACGAATATATTTGTTATGGGTTTTTCACGTGAGGTTCAGCTGGAGCTTAGTAATAGACTAATTATAAGAGTACTCCAAAAGACTAACAAAAATAAACCTACTAGAAAGTGGTTAAATAATTCATCTTATTAGTTTCTATCAGCCTTTTCGCAATGACAATATTTTATTACGATAAATAAAATTAAAGTTCAATAATCAAGAATTATCTACTAAACTTTTCGAGTTTTAACTTCAATTCAGCAAATCCAATTAATTGGTACTTAAATATAAGCACTCAGAAAGAAAATAAAAGTTCAAATATTATTTTTATGTAAAATATTTGTAATAAGTTTCAATATTTTCAAAAACATGGTTAATCTGGTGTAAAGTTTAATGGTCTAACATAAATAAAACTTATTGTCAGTAAATAAATTTACGTAAATGAAAAAAAATATGGTAATTTCGCACAACTAAAGAAATAATTAATAAATGTAGACTACTTAACATACATTGCTCTGAACCCAAAGTTAATAGCTAAGGCACTTGTGTTATGAAATTTGATTGAAGAAAGCTACAACAAACAAACACTAATAATAATAATAATATCCTGGGACAACTCACACACGGTCATCTGATCCCAAACTAAGCAGAGCTTGTATCTTGGTAACCAGACAACTGATATACATACTTATATGTTACTAAATACATACACATTATAGATAAATAACACCCAAACACCGAACAAATGATCGTGCTCATCACACAAATATTTGTCTTCGGTGGGAATCGAACCCACGACCTCTGTTATAGCAGTCAGGGTCTCTAACCACTAGACCAACAGGCCCGTCAATCACACTCAGACGACACTAGGAAAGTAATATTCTATATTGACACGTCCGGCGATGGAACCCAAGACTTCAGAGCTGGCGATATCTTGAAAACCAATGAGTACGCCATTTGAACACGAAAGCCATCAAAACCTAGCCGTACATAGATACGAATAGTTTTAATGGCCTATAGTTCTATACTAGTCTACACTAATTTTATAAAGAGGAAAGAACGGTATGTAGGTTACAAATTAACTTCTAAACTTCAGGACCGTTTTATAAAATCCTTACCCATAGGAAAGCTAGACTCCATTCGTGTTATAATCTAAGAGTCCTAATAGACTAAATGTTAAAAACATTTTCTCCTGTAATAATTAAAACATTTTCGCTTGTCCCTAAAAGTCTTAGTCTTCTCTTGCCTCATATTTATTATCACCTGTAATACCGTCTCTGACAGCAGTATTTATAACAAACCTATCAGCGACTTATTCCGGTCGCGTCCGCCGCTCCCTCATCGTTTTCCCGCTCGACTGCACTTCGTAAACCTGCCGTCGTTGGTCAAGGACGAACAGATTTATCTCCCACACCAAATATTATGTCAACTTATATTGGCTACGTAGGTATATGTACACTTAATACTCACTAAAGGCAGAAACATACGTGTCGTGGCGTGTCGACATGCAAATATGTCTCTAAACATATTAAATGTATGAAAACGATATGCTTCTGGCGTGCTTCTGGCGCGCCACAACACGTAAGTATGTTTCTGCGTTTATGTACACTTTATGTAAGAAAAAATTGTTTCTACCAGAAAATGGGTGTTGATCTGTACTGTAAACCAATTGCGTTATGATATATATTATGATATATAACACGAACACAACGAACAAAGGCAAACAACGATGTAAAACAAACATTATACCAGGTCATTAATTCTGTGATCTACTTTAAAGTTAAAATAATATAAACAACTTGTAATTAAGATTAAAATTGTCCTGAGAGCATATAAAACGGTTTTTATCAAAGAAATCCGAAGTTTTATTACCGAGGCGTCTTATCTCCTCGCTCTATTAGTTCAGAAGCTTTCATCCTCAAAATGGATATTCATAAAACCTCCTTTTGTGGGTAGTCTAATCCTTTTTTCCGTCGTGTGTACTGAGCACGCACAGTTGCCGCTGGCGACCGGCATTTTACTGCCGCGTACGACGGCTCGTACTGTGACTGTTGTTTAGTTTCATTCTATTTTATATGGTTTTATCGAAGACTGGAAATCTATATTTTTCGTCGTAAGTTATTCTATGCCCATTATAATTTTTTTTTTTAATCTTCACATACTCTAAAGTATTTAGGAACGTAGACAAACCCCTTTTTGGTAAAACATAATTCATTCTACAGCACATAATATCAAAGTTACACTGATTAGGGTCCAAAACACTTGGTTCAAACATAGTCAGTCTCAAAGCAACTTAATGCAATACTAAACCTATCTTTTTTTAATAGCGTCTTTTTGAAAGTTACTCTCCGTTGAAGAGTTAACAAAACTAATACAAGCGAAGTGAACAAAATAAAGTTTAACGCAAACATATCTTATTCATTTTAACAAAACTTCTAACATTAAGCATGTAGGTATTAAAGATTAGTATTAGCACCTGTATAAATGCAAGTGAACATTAATCACACAATTCAAACATAACCTCTCTCATAATAATATCAGATTATTCTAATAATACCTCTTCGAATTAACAAAGGCGAGAAAGTTATCGCGGAATTTAAATTAGTAGTAGAATGCCGTTGAAACGTTTAAACTTTCGTACTATCCGACCAAAGCCGAAGTTTACCGAACTGACTTCGGCAAGTCGATTATAAACGGAAAAAAATAAAACACTAAAGAATGAAGTTTGTTTGAAGAGTTCCTACCAGGAAAAATACTTTTAAGTATTTTGTTTCATTTTGATGAAGTAGATAAAAGTATTTTCAGTAATTTAATGGCTGTTGACCTCTTCAAGTTTTCTTGTTATATCCGAAAGAACTTTCAAGAAAATAAAAGTGATGCATATAACGTTATTAAAAAACTATAAATAAAGTTTTTTGTTTAACTTGTTTCATCATAGTTAAGACAGGACAGACATCATAAAACTTCAAGACGAAATGTTTAAGGAAAATGGGTTTGTATACAATGAACAAAAGCAGTAAGAAATTTAAGCTGTCTTGGATTCCTCAACTGTTTAAAGTTTCTTCCATCTGACGGACCACTGAATTGAGATCTGGAGCTGAACTACTTTGAAACGTTGAAATTCTCACTTGTATCGCTGCTTAATATATTATTTAGTACCTACTAGATAGATCTTGTGTGAGTGATCATTTGATCTTCGCTCAAGTGCATCATTACAACAAAAAATAAAGGCTAGTCAATCAACTAAACAGAAAATTTAAGTGAAGTAAGATGGTAAGTATAAAAAAAAAGTCAGAGAAAATAAAAACATATGCGGCATATTGCGTTTTTCATACGAAAACAATTAGTTATCCAATTTACAATAACAGTTCCTCATTATCCACCACTTACACAAAACTTATCCAAGTTCCAAAACTTATCTAAATCATATAGAGCACGAAGATCTCAATCATAATCTATGTACCAAGCTATTATGCTCCGTATTGTATGTACATAGAGTATAGTATGGCTTAGACTTTAGTTTTAGGATGATCGTTCGAAGACAGGCACTCCCATCTTCGCAGCGTCGAGTGTCTAGGCACGTTCGTCTGTTTGCTCCCAGTGCATAAATCCCCGGCTCAGCTGAGATCCCAACTGTACTTACAACTCTGTATAGTTGAAAATCAAGCGTGGGAAATCCGAAGTCTTACGAACTAGGGAACCGCAAGAATACATTATTGTGGAACTAATCAAATGTTATCTTATATCGTTCAGTTTTAATGCAGTTTAGCTTTGTTTGCGAGGTTTTGTCTGCTTAATTTATAGTTTAGATAAGAGGAAATAAATTGAGGTTTTCTTAAAATACCTATTTAACAAAACAACGAATTTCTAATTTAAGTCTTCGGCGAATAATTTAACAAATAAATTATACTCTTACACAAACCGTCATTATTAACTACAGATAATAAAAATAGAACTTATAACTTTCTCTTCTCAATTGCTAAGACTCGTTTATCTTAAAAATATTTTGGATGTTTTAAGATGAACCTAAATAAGCAACAATTCCATAGGTAGGGAAAGATATAAATAAAATATCAAAACACTAAAATAAAATATTGACAAACTATAAATTGAAGAATTTATGTTTTCTATCAACTGCCAAGCTTTTAATTTAAAAACTGTTCCAAATTTTTATGAAAAAATATTAAAATGGATTTCAGTACGCACTGCAAATTCCTTGTTATGACATCTGAAAGCAATAAACGAAATCTCATCTTTGTTAAGTATTTAAAGAGTATTATTTTTATATTTTTTGAGGAATAATAGAATACTCTAGCAGCTAAAATAAAATTTTACGTGTGTTGTAATGAAGATGGCCCCAAGGAAGGAAAGTAGTGCAGTGGGAGCCATTGTGAGCGATCGAACATGAGATCCCTTTCTCCCAAAACGTGTCTAACCCGAGTCATTTATTTACTTCTATTAGAATTTATCTGTACTAGACTACCCTATAAGTAACTTAATATGCCTTAAACTAAATATGTCTTAAACTTTAGATTTTGTAAGAAATAGCGTCAAAACGTATTTTAACGATGTCGTATATTATTTTGCGAAGATAATTTCGCATATTATTTTTTGACCTGGAATGCCACTAGAAAAGTTTATTTTGAAACAAGATTTTTTTTTGATAGAATTCTTTATTTATTGAGGTATCTTATTCCTATTTTATATGAAGCGCTTCATACATTCTGAGAAACGGTTTTTGGAATATCAAAACGTTAGATTAAATTCGGATATTATAATCTTGAAGCTCAGTAAGTCTAATCTTAGGGGAATGTACTCATTAAACTATACGACTTATATTAAGCGTCTAGGAATTTAAGACCTCTAAATTTCTACCTATTTTATTACCCATTTTGCGTACTGCTAGTACCACGTTACTATTGTTCAGGGGCCGATTCCGCTATTTTTACCTCAGTGGGTGGCAGGTTAATGAACTTTCCAGTGTACTTCTTATTTTGTCTAATTTTCTTAATCAGATAAGCCTACAATGAACACTCAGTGGCAATCCTACAATGACAACAGTTGCAAGTAGGTGTACATTTTTCACACTGGAACTTTCATTAACCTGCCACCCACTGACTATAAAATAGTGGAATTGGGCCCCAGGTGGAAAAGGTAAATAAAAGCCGAATTATTTCGTGTTTTTCGTTTTTATGAGTTTCGTTGTTTGATGAACTCTCGACTGCGATATGACAGTCTCCGTCGAGACCCGTTTACGGTCAATAACATGTAAAGTGCAACTCTAACTGCACTAATTCATTTCGTCTACAAACGTTGATAATTTATACAGAGCTTGTTAACACACCCACTTGTGAACTTACATTTAAGTCACGCTTGTAATGAAAATTGCAGCTTACAATTTTATTATTAAGTGATAAAAGATTTTTACTGTTTTACGCACGCATACATAAGTTACAAATGTTTACAAGCACCCGATTATTATACATACTTGGTAAGCCCTCATTTCTCTATAGAGAAGATTTTTGTAATATAAAGCTTCAATTTTATTAAGACACATGTTATTGAAGCGGTATTTGGTACCATAACAACCGGTGCGTAGGATTTACAGTTTACCCACCATTAATTGTTACCCCACAGATTAATACTGGATAGCCGGCACATACATAAATAAATACAGACACATACATTCGCTGTCTAGCGTGATATCTGAATCGTATGATTACGTCCCGAGTTTTTCCAACTGACGCGTTCATTTGTTTTTAATGCTTTTGTATTTTATTTATTTTTGATATTTTATTGTTCTTATTTTAGAATTGTGCGTCTAGCGGGGTTTACAGTCTTGTTTTTCTAAAAGGCTGTTTTCTGTCAAAAAGGTTGCACTTTTTACACTATTCTATAAAAGCATGGAGAACTATACAAATATTTTAAGTGTATAGCAAATGCACATGATTTAAAATAGTTTTATGTGAGAAACTTATTAGAGTATTCACAGGTTTCACCTACTACAGACACCAGTCTCTATTTAACGTGTATAAAAATTATGTATATGTAAGAAATTATGAGAAAATAAAGACTTTTTATTATTATTTATTATTATTATTATTATTCAGTTATTTTATACAGTTTCTCGAGCAAAATTAAAACATATAGTTAATAATTAAAATCATGAACACCATATCACACAAACACAAACAACCTCCACCAAATAAACGGAATCTACAAACAAATATTGATTTAAAGTCACCCCATTTAACCCGTTAGAGATTACGGCAAGTGTTTATAGAGTTCACGTTTTATGTAATATGAGATCGACAAGTCATGTCATCCTTTGATCCCAAGGATAAGGCAAGCAGTTGACCTCAGCGGGAGTTTGATCCGTCGATCCCGGCTATTAAAAGGCTTAGGGTTATTAATAGTGAGAGTCAATGCTGCAGCCCTGGGGCGGAGACGCGCGACCGCCGTGTGCATCCTACGCCCCTCTGATAATGTGTAGTGTATCACGGTCACTGAGTTTGAGCTCTTGTTTTATTGATTTTGTGGTTACATTGTAATAGCAAGGAATCTATCTGTCTAAAGTCCATATATAAACCTGTAACACTTCTCCACAAAAATATACTACTTGGTAGGTACTACTACCTACCTAGTATGAATGCTAAATGTTTTTTGAGTAACTCAGTGACGTCTTAATTAATAACCTAAAAGCAACTCACTGTCTTACCGTGAGTGCGTATCCATATTACCCATTCCTATTCCCCTGGGCGACAATAAAGACGTCGCTGTCGGAACAAAAGAAAACAAGAAAACCACTCTCGGAGACATGGAGCCTAAAATAAACTCCGAAATGTAAAAGTAAGAATATTACCTATACATACATTTACGTCATTTCCGAGTCCCTAAACAACGTGACAGTAAATAAACAAGGAGTATACTACGTACTCTCGAAAGAATTCGCAAACTTGGTACACTTAGGAACAGTCTCTTGTTTTTTTATTCGACCAACCAAACATTCCGTTATATTTTTAGGGCCTTTCGTTGTTGATACAATGTCTCCCACAGTTAAATGGGCCTGAGAATTTCTGTAATGGAATGGTACCGACATAAATATCGCCTAATCTGATTCGAGATCGTTTCTCTTAGTAAACATAGTTGAGACTACTCCAGCCACTTATGTAATGTTGCGGAAAGTTTCGCCTGAAAGTCAGAGCTCACGTTGTTATGAAAATAATAAGTGTTCGGTAGAGGTTTCATTCACATTTCCGCGATAGGTGTATTATTTTCTTTCTTTTTACCTTCCACAGTTTTTAAAGTTTAAATAACAGTTTGGTAAGCATTGGTATTTATAAACTAGTATATTCAAACTGCCTGCGTTTTAATCAGCACTTATTTAAATAATTAAAACACACAACTGTCATGAATTAATTTTTAAAAATGTTCGTACGTCATATTATGGCAGAATTTGTTGGAATTTCCTGACCGAGAGTAGGTGAGACCTTTTTTTATGATAGGTATTCTTTCAAATAAATAATTTTAATTTTGATTCGATTTAACAGTAGTCTCGTAGTAACAGTACTCGTAGTTTTTCAATGTTTTTTTTTTTTTATTTAAACTAATGACAATGTCAGACGAAATCGTAAAAAATTACTCAAACCAGCCTATACCCGGTCACCGTACCATTGTCTATGAACAACCCGGATAAAGACAATCCACTTACACGCTACAACAGACATCGATATTAAGATGCTCTGAACACAAAAATATGCTACGTATACAGTGCGACACTGTACTGTTAGTGAACTACATCGAGGGTTTAGTGCGGACGTTAATGACTAAGTTTGTGTCATTTATGTTGATACAATAGTGTTGTAAAAGTAAAAGCCAAGAAATGTTTGTTTTGTTTTCAAGATCTGCACTTACAGAAATGCAGGCTCGAAAGCCGAACAGGAAAATACTAACGTACTGAAATATTATACTGAACGATTGTTTACATAAATATGTTACATATTAGGAAATTGAAAACACACTCTCACACTATTTTGTGATGCTTAATTAACTCGTGAATTCTTTCATAATATACAGTGTCTCAAATGGACCTGAAATGGACCATATACTTTGTGTCGCATCTTACAATAAGTGTCGGAGTGTATAAGTAGCTTTAGATACACTGCATGCTCATCGGATAAAGGGCAATGAACCGTATTACTAAATTGTTCCCGAAAATGAGATATATAATAAATGTAATAAGAACAGAATATATGTCACATTATATATAACCTACATACTGCGGGCATATAGGAAAACGGCGCGGAACGTATGCTAAATATGTTTGGACGGATCGTTGGCGAACATTACTCAATATTACTACAGTAACGGATTTAATATGCTTTTGCCAATATCTTTCACTTAACTGATCGGCCATTTATGATTTAATAACTTTCGTCTATAGAAGTTAAAAAACAAAACGTTTTATAATTTTCTTGATAGAGCTTTAATAAAAAGAGAAATCAAAAGTCTTTTCTGATTTGTTTTTTTTTTTATATATACAGCGGTAATCTTCAATGTCATTGTGTACAAGTGTAAGTTAACGCATAATTTACATTGAAACAGAACTCTCCAACTTTGCAGACAATTTCTTGTAGGCAATTTACAGGTACAAAACAACTTGCTTTCAGCCGTATTATGATTGTTATCTGTGCTATGTACGGTGAACCGCACTGGAGGTATAAATGAAATTAGCCAAAAAGATCTCCAAATAAAAAAAAAAGGTTTTATCTATACCAAATAATTACTTATATTTTTTTTGTTGAATAACCATCAATTATTCAATCTTGAGTGTTTGATCGGCCTTTTCATAAGTAATTTAAATCCAAAAATGGGACAAGACTTTTCCCAGTTAAACTTAAATGTTTAAAGCTCGATCGAATATTCAAAAACTAATTTGATCCGAGTAGCTAGCGATAATTAAAATCTTGTTTGCCTTGTATGCGGGTAGAAGCTAGTTCGCTTGTTTTAGACTAGTAGTAATACTAGACTAAACTGAACTTGTTTATGGTAATATTGGTAATGACTAGATTGAGGTCAACCGAGAAGATAAATACAGCTAATCCAATCAAAACTGAGGATCACCACCAATCTTGTATTTTATTTTATATTTTGTCGGTTTATTCACCACCTTTTTCGGATTGTCTGACTAATTTCAGACTCAATATTAATCCTTAATCATAAGTTAAAATAGCTGCATCAAACCTTGTACCAATTTACTTTTACGTATTAGCAAGTTTTTTAATTATACTTTGACCTATTCTTCACGGGAGGGTTTTCTTTAGTTTCCATAATACTACCAAAAAGATTGTTGTTTGGAATATATACGTTTCAAGAACAAGAAAATAACTAACCTTTAATACTTGACCTGCCTATCTATAATGCCTATGTATACTGCTATCTCTTTCTATTTGAAACAATGGACAGTGAAAAGGGCACAAAATACGATACGTTTTAAATACGTTTTCCGCTAATACCTACCCTACATTCTTGAAGTTTAATCGAATTCTTAGAAACAAATTGCAAACCTTTCTGTGTAAGCTTTATTACATTGCAGTGTCGGTTCTACACCGATATTGCATTAACTTTGGCTACAAATCTTATGTAATAAGGAAAGGTATTGAAGGAATATTGAGATTACATCAAAACTATTTTATTTAAAAAGACGTGGTTTGGGTCAACTTTTATCGAAAACAGAAAATCTATGTACATTTTTTGTTTTTTTTTTTTTGCTTCAGAATTTTTCGAATATTATGTATTTATTCGACACAATATATAAACCACTGTAAATATTATTACTCTATTTATTTTTCTTTGTTTCATTAGAAACGAATAGTAACAATCCAATGTAAAAGGCAAAAGATTTTTTCGTTTAGATGGGAGAGCAGAGTTTAAAATTCGATGTACAATTATAATATAATTGTGTAGCTTTATATACTTTACATACTATTCATAGGTACAACTAAACAAAGCTTCTCCTATCCCTTTACCGAGAATCAATCAGGAATGCACTTGCAATCGATTCTAGGAACTTCATGCCACTATCATCTACCAATGGTGTACAGAATAGATTAGAAAAGAATCAATGATATTGGCATTGAATGTCATTACCGCGGAAGCGTCGCGTCGTCGCCAGAGCTCATTACCATGCGGGACACATCATGTGTACTGCTTGTGTGCTTAATGAGATCTAAAGACGATGCTGGACTTAAGTGAAATGTATCACATATTAAATAGGAATAACTTATCGCATTTATTAATGCCTTTCAGTAAGTACGGAGCGTCCCAGTTACAAAGTAGTGTATTAGATGCTCATTTATGTGTAGAAAACTTTTGTCGGTTAGAAATACATTTGACGGAGTAAAAAGTGTGGTTATGTAGCCTACAAGAACCAATATATAAATTGTTGTAAGAAACACAAATATAATGCCGGTGTAATAGATTCTTCTACAATATGTGTACGGCGTAGCAAAAAAAAAATCCCCTGTAGCGGTTCTTTTATTAGACCCATATAGCTACTCTACTTATAGTAAAATTCCATGAACTGATGAATGAAACATACCAAATTGCCCTAGATATTTACAGCGTTTAATACAAACACCCACGCAAGCTGTGCTGAATATATTTTCCCTGATCGTACGCATGAATGCTTAACTGTTCTCTGGGAAGTTCGTCATCAGTTCAATGGCCGATTTTCTTTATGACTAGCTTCTGACTAGAATTGATATATATTATAGTTATTTTCAACATAAAAACCTAACTTATTAGTGATGAACTTTATGAAAGGAATGGCCGAAAATCAGCGTTGCGACGTTTTTGGAGCAATATTAGCTGAGCCATCTCCTTTTGCTACTGTTAATACCTTTTTTTACTGTAAAATTTAGTTTAGTGTACAGTGTGTAAAGTGTAGTTTATAAATGTATTTTTATTTATTTTATTGAAAATTTACACTGATATTACTATCAACGAAAGACTATTAGAAATCCAATAAACTTATAGATTCAAACATACACACTTATTGGTATAATCAATCAATTCAGGCTATATTGGTCCACTGATAAAAATAGACCTCTTCCAGGATTATAATTATGACCAGTTTCTTATTCTCCCTAGCCTTTTTGCTATTTGGGATCTTCCATTTGACATGACATAACACAAATTTATTACAAAATAATCTGAATTATGTCAGTAAATACTTTTATTTTTCCCTCCGACTTCTAGCTCCTGTCAGTAAATATAAATATAAATGTAAATAAATGCGGACAACATCACATACATTGCTCTGAACCCAAAGTAAGTAGCTATTATGCACTTGTGTTATGGAATTCAGATACAACGAAGGTACCACAAACACCCAGACCCGAGACAATGTAGAAAAGTGATTTTCTACATTGACCCGTCCGGGGATCGAACCCGGGACCTCAGAGCTAGCGACACCTTGAAAACCGGTGCGTACGCCACTCGACCACGGAGGTCGTCAGTGTTATTTATGAAGCAACTGCAGTTTAGGGGAACTAGCTTTATATCGTATCGATATGAATCATTTAAGTATGCAGTAGTAAAAATATTGCCAGTCAGCCAGAATTATACGACTGGCTTGCCAGACATAAATTATGGTCACACTGCAGCACTGGTCACCCTCGAATGGCATATGTATCTTTTTTGGCTAAATCAGCATGTTTGTTTTATGTTCTCTCAGCTGTCACATATTGTCTTATAAACCACCTACAATATGTTCTATTTAAATCGACATCAACTATTTTGCATACTAAAAGTACCTTTTTAGCCCACAAGACTCCTACAAAATATTTTGTGTAAGACTTTCCTAGGCATTAAATTAATCTTTTTAAAAGTAAATCCTGAGATTAAGCTTACCTAAAATATTATGTAAATGACAATTTTTAAGACTAGAGCGCTTGTTTTTTCAAACTCTTGGTTTACTCGAAACTCTTTAAGTTTGAAAGTATAGCCCGTTATGATTCACCTTACAACATTTAGAAGAGGCTAATAAAATTCAGGGTGAGCTTCTAAAATGATATTTTTAGCTACAGCTGCCGTGTTACCGGTATTTTTCCCATCTGTCGTCATGAATAAGTTACTGCATGGTAATAGACGGTCCTTTAGAGAGCCGCAAAGGTGTCTTTAAAGATATTAAAAAGACTATGTATATGTAATGAGCCGTTTTAATTAAGGGAAAAATAAGGCCGCTGCTATGCTATACATAGGTCTGTTTTTCATCTTCGTATTCCTTCGTATCACAACAACTATAATGTAACACATCCTTTTCATAAAATTTACACTGCAAATGACTGGCAGAGACCTTGAGGTTTCCCGCATAAATAATGTTTTACTCTCCATATTTTAGTACAAAAACAAAAGTCCACGTTGTAAAACATCTTTGACAAACACAAACACGTGAATATGTCATGATATCGACGACATCAGAGTAACAACCATCGACGTATGATATGCATAGACTGCTACTATCGCTAGGTTCCCCTTGTGCCAAGCGAGAGCAGTTTTTAGTCTGATCCTAGTACATTTCGTTTTTCATTTAAGTTAATTTTCGCGCAACGAGAAACTTATATATTAAAATATCGATGGTTTTGACATTGTTAGGATAATATTAGTGTTTTAGATAGATTTTTTAAAACTGTAAGCTCCATCTTCATACATAATTCACGACAACGCTTGTTCACACTAGTGCTTACGGTTTAAACTCTGATAGGCTCACTCTATAGTTTCAGATGTATACTCTAAGGTAACAACATATTATTATCTGTGTCGATCCTCGCATCAGCACTACAATAAAGACGTCATAAGTCAGGTTTAATCCAGTTTGCTTAGACCCTGGATCATATGGCCGGCCGCCCAGTCCCCACTCAGCGTTACAATATATTGGTCATAATATATACGTTTTCTCTGATATTTATGCAGGAAACAACCAGTTTTGTTGCGAATAGTTTTATGAGGTTTCGTCCGGCTTTTGTTTGTCCATTCCGAGTTCTAAACATAGAACTGGTGCAAACTAGAGATATGTGTTTTAGGGTTTGGCAATCACGAGTGAACATGCTAAGTTGTTGTTGGGTTTCGCAAATCTATTTTCTATTTTAGGACCTTAATATAGAATTATAAAGGTCTGTACCTACTCCAAAGTTGTTAAGTAACTACAGCTAAGAGTTTATTAGGCTTATAGTGTTGGTTTACTTGAATATCATGTCATTTATTTTATTTTTAATTCCATTAGTACCTGTATCACTTGCCTACATACACTTCTCTGGAGACTGTTCATAGGACCTTGTTATGCTAGGTTCATATATTACATATATCACAAAATTATTTTACTACTGTCTATCAAACCCAAACCACAACAAGTGCCAACACATTAAATTAGGTACACACGTATTAATATTTATTAAGAAACCGCGAAACCGCGTAATATATAGCCTGGTTAGTACATTACATATTAAGTAGGTAATATATCAAGCGGCTCATATAGTCAGGTAATATACTAAACACGCACTCACTTCAACATATATTTAATACCACACCGTTTCGTCTAAATAACATAATAATTTAGATAGGTATCTACTTAGATTAAATATTTAATTTTAACGTCAAGAATATTTTGCCAGCGGACGTACAAAAAATAATAATGTGATAATGTTACGAAGGTACCTATTTGACTAATATAAGGACCCTTCAAGAGTGTTTAGATATACGAAAGATCATATTTGTTTTGCGTAATTTAATCTTTTTAGTACCTATGTTTATAATTTACGATCGAAAGGAGTTGTTTCTTAAACTAAAATCATTTCAAACATGTGTTGTTATATATAATAGTAGTTATTTTGACAATAGTTAGAGTAACAATTTATTACACCTAAAGTTGTGCATTTCTCAAATAATAATACCATTTGAGATTCCTTACAAAGGTCGATCAATAAGAATTAAAAAAACCTAACATTTATAAGGACCAAAATAAATACCCAATTTAGTGTTGGTCGGGAGCAGCCAATCAAATCGCGGAGGTTGCAATCTGGAACGGATTCGAAGCAGAAATCACGTCATTACAATCATGTTTTATAGTGAAGATATCGCCGTGTAGGGGAGACATGTTCTGACTACAACCTGCCGCCCGCTACTGAAAATATATGAGGTACATAACATGGTATAAGACGTAAATTGAGATTCATGTATTTAGTGATAGAAAAAGTTGTTTATTAATTTTGATTTGTTAATCAGACTTTAAATTAGTAAGACAAAAAAAATGGTTAGATTTTTTAACTAGTTTATACATGCTAAAATTTATGAAGGTAGAGCTGTGCATGTTTAAATTAAACCCAATGCATCTGGTAACCAGTATCTTATAAAAATAACGTCTAAAACGATTCGTCAAAGTCAAAGTCAAATTCTTTATTGCGAACTAAGTGTACAATTTCGTAAATCAATATAAAGCAGAAATTGAATCACAATTGACATACACGCATTAAGAAACGCCGATTTAAATATACACTTAAATATATCCTAAAAGCTAAAATAATAGAGCGTCGTATCTTGAAAATTGTTTGAGCGTTAAATCGCAACCGAAATTTCATTATTACACACGAGTCGAGAAGCGCAACGTGCCGAAAAAGGCTTCGATATATTCGGAAAATCTTAAATCTTTATTAATCGATGTACAAAAATACACCTTTATCCTATATCTAACGATATGTAATTCTTATTTTCATTCGTTTCTTTTTCACCTCATTTCTGACTAATATAAACATTACTTCTGAGAAACATAATAAACAGAGGGTTATTTTACTCCAGACATTGAAATATGAGTACAGAAATCGTATGTTTCTAAGAATCTAGCCCACAACTCACAGTAAACAAGTTCTGCTAAAGGTTATTTACCTAAAGAAACAATAATAATAAAAATATCTTTGTGTATTCCACTACTCAATCAGAGGATAATATTGTCTCTCAAATTCTATCCATAACTAAGAATACTCCCACTTGGATCGTGAGCGCACATCATTTCTATTCCCTGATATCATTAGGTATAGAAAAGTTCAAAGTTCACCTGAAAGTAAAAAACAACATTTGGTAGAAATAAGATAATTCGCAACAATGATGGCTGAATTTTATTGCGACAAATGAATTACTGCCTCGGGGGAGGAACCCGGAGCAATAATAAATCTTTTTCAAGAAACCTACGATTTGTATACCACATATAATTATACGTACCCTTTACTTATTTATATACTAGTTATGCCCCACTCTTTCGCCTACGTAAGTTACTCTATTTTTATTTTATTTTATAATTATAGTTATTGTGTTTTTCAGGGCGGAGAAGAATTCAACAGATGCATCATGAAAAGCACCTCATTGGTTGTTCAGATACAAACGGTATAACATTACTTAGTTCAATGTAAATAGAAGGTATAAAAACACAGACAACATGAATAAAGTAAAAAAACTACCTACGCTTAAAACATTGTCATGTTGAGCGAATCTAAACGTAATTTGTTGGAGCATTTACCGTTGTGTGATAACATCATCCTTCATAAATCCGATTTGCTCGGGATTAAGGGACCCGACACTTACGGCGTATAAAATCTCCGAGCATTAAACTACTGAGATAAAAACATGGGGGCCATCGTTGGAAGTAAATGTCGTGTATGATGGGGAACATACAAGGTCTTTTTAACCGACTTGAAAAAAAAAGGAGGAAGTTCTCAATTCGGATGTTTGTATGTTTTTTTTTGTTTGTTCGCGCATAACTTTTAATAATATAATTTGATTTGAAAGATTTTTTCTTTGTTGGAAATAGGCTCGCCCCCTATTACATGGGACCTAAACATATCGGCGAACTGTGGGTGTACATTGGTACACCTCTGCCTACCCCTTCGGGGATACAGGTGTGATGATTATGTTATGTTATGTTGGAAATTGTATTCTTTCCAAATGGTCCCATAGTCACCAAGTCGGGGTATCATGATGGAATCGTGGCGAAATCGAGGGAACTCTTCAAATTTCATAATTAATGCGATTTGTGTCTAATCAGATATAAGTTTTATAAACAATTATGTTGCTATAACAAAAAACATACAGTTAGTCAAGTTTTCGTTCTACAATTTTAGTGATAAGAAATGCTTATTCTAAATCGATTTAAAAATCCTTTCTTGATTAATTGATTTGGGTTTTACAATATTTATATTTAGGTACAGCTACACTAATCATCCAAAACCACCTGTTCAGTAGTTCAATATTTTATTTATTTTATTTTATTTTCAAGAGCCCTGCAACAATCGCCTGAAACCGAACACAACTAGAAAACAATATTTATTTTTACGGAAGAAGTTTAGAATTCGCGCGGACAAGGAGCGATCGCGAACATTTTTCTAGTTGACCGCTCAATCTTGAACTCAGACGGGTACTAATGGATGCATCCTGCAAAACACAAGCCTTCCTGTATGAGAAGGTTTAAAACTTAAAACAACATAAACAAATGAATATAAAGTATGTTTTAGTTTGTTGTTTACAGTCGCGAAGCATTGTTTGTATACGCTGGTTTAGCTTAGTATAGGGTTTTTGCTTTATGCTATGCCCATTAAACAGAGTTTAGCAAAGCTACAAAACATTTTTAGTACCTATCTATGTATCGTACCTACCTGTGTGTCCCATAACCTAAAACTTACTGATATACCAAAACATAACTAAATTAATTTATTCTTTACTTTTGTCATTATTATCACATAAGTATTAAATAACTATTTTAGCTAAATAAATAAATACACAAATAAAACGTTAAATTACATTTATTCATCATTCATTCTTAATGAGCTAAATAAAACAAACTTATAAACAAAAACATTCTGTAGCAACGCAAGTGGCCAGTTGATTTATAGTCACGCTGGCAGACGAAACAAAAACAACGTTTTTCTTGTATACAAGTTCATCTACACTAGACTTAACTCAAAATACAACAAATACATGTTTTTGTTCTTGCAATGGATTGATACAATCATTCAGACTAATAAAAATAGTGTGATTGATCTATTTATCTGACTTTTGCATCTACAAAATTTTGGTGAAAGAAAAACATTTGACAAAATATTTTTTGAACTCTACATCAGTTTATTTTGGGAACGTTATTAGTAGATTTCATATTACATGAATCAAAGGGTAATTAGCACCACGTAATTAGATGTCTAGACTATACCAAAAATATATGAGTTATTAGGATTCGAGGAAGAATCCCATGGGTCTATCCAACTCCGTTCTAGATATAAAAGAAGTCTCCAAAAATATATTACACCTAATTACCTGTATGTAATTATACCATACAAATGCCACGTATTTATAGAAATGAAAATTGTATTGGTAAGATTATTTTATTTTATTAAACCTATTATTATACCAATTTTAGTTTCGACAATAACTCAACACACAACAATATTCTTACAGCGTTAAAAACGTACAAAACTGCTTCTATAAGTTAATTAAATAATACAAAACTTGCACCATACTACTATACAACGAAAAACTCACTAAAGCATAATAAATGTAAGTGAATCAATCTTATAATATTGGCAGTGGGATAAGAGAATGGTGGCTCGAGTAATATTATAGCTATCTGTAACAGACACGACTGCCAGGTGAGAGCTAACTCAGTTGTTTTATCTTGCACAGAACGAGTGCTTGACTAAGGTGACTGTCACTAGTGGGTTAAAACGAGATTAGTTGAAGGTTCAACTCATCTCTTTTCTTCGCGATTAATCGAGTTCAATGTTCTATAGAACTTGAAATTCTCCAACATAAACTGAACTTGGAGAAATCCACGGAACATTTTGAATACCATCGTATGCCTATAGAACACATTGAATTCGAATAACGCACTTAGGTATTTGAATACTCAAAATAAAATAACAATAACTACCTATAATTTAACTTTGAATAAAACTGAAAAATAAAGGTACAGAATCAAATATATTATCAAATAAGTAGATTATATTTTCCACATGTTATTTACGTCTTTATTTTCTGTGGTAAGTTTATTTAATTTACCGCTTTGACATTTAGTAAATTGTTAGACCCGAACCCGATTAACTTAGATCCTAGTTCCTAGTTTTAATGTAAGTAGTGTAATCGTCCCTAAAGCTTTATCACGGCAGCATTCCCTCACTCGTGTTGTTTGCCTCGGCCTTGTCTAATGAATCGCCGCCTCTCTGTAAATAAGGCTTAAGTGAGTTATCTCCTTCGACCACATTCCGTCGGTTACTTTCGAGTTTCGACATATGTTTCCTTTTGTGAATGTTTTGTAACATTAAGTGGTAGAGTTTATTTTCAAAGTCTTGCTTTAAACGATTTATTTACGCACCTACGTTGATTTAATAATTAAAAAATATAAACACAGTTCCGTATAAAAAGGACTAATAGAACACCATTTTCTAGCTCTCCGAACGTTCTGACTGCATTTAAGAATGTGATAATTTATAAAATCTTCCAAGATACCAGCATAACCGAGACATAAACAAGGTAGTTGTTGTACTATTATAATTCGTCTGAGTATTGGCAGTACATTGTTCCGGGCCACTGCCGTGCCTGGACGCTTCAGTAACGACACTTTGATACCTCCCTGTCCGTAGGGATGAGGATGCAGTCCATATCGACAATTATTTCAGTGTGACTCATGAGAATTCCCACTTATGTAGCTTATAAATGATAGGTCTAAATATTTCCAATATAATTAATCTAATTTGTAGAGTGATTACCTGCAATCATACTTGATAACTTTTAAGGATACACCGCATTACATAAGAGGTATCAAGATTTTTCAAAATAAATTATATAGTATATCTTCTTTGCTCGTCTTTTATAAGTATTTTATTTGTAAAGCAAGTCACCCAGGAAACGTCAGAGACTACATGCGTTCCGGAAGACATTTACCATTTAAATACACCGCGAAGGCAGAAGCGTAACAGTAGCAAATGCAAACCGACCACAAACGAGATTAAATTGCGACTCGAGACGCGTTCTCTTAATGTTCCCTTTTATGTGAGAGCGTGTTGTCTCGAGACGTGTCTGAGGGTTACACAACCATGTGAACCTACTTATGTGCAGGTATTTTATATGAACGAATAAGTGTGGTAACTTTCTGCATCAATGGCGCAGCTTAGATAAGGCACTAATATATTTGGGCTATTTTGAACGTGTTCTATTTACTGACAGTTAAGCCGGAACCCCACAGCGGCGCACGGAGAGGCTGTGCACGTGTGTTCAGCTTCGCTTTAGTACAAAATGTATGAGAGCGTTTCCACCGCAGCGCACGGACATGCTACGCAGCAAATGACGTCATAAACACACGAACGTAGCTCAACCCACGGCCGTGCGACGCATCCGAGCTGCGTGGGTCGGCCATTTCTCTGCGACCCACGACTATGTACAGTCACGAGCAAAAATATGTACACACATAATATTGTTGAAGCATTATTATAAGAATAAGCTAATATAAATAAGAGGTACAATTAATGTTCCTAGTATATATACATACATTTAAGTTGTGATAAGCATAATGTATGTAAGAACTAAGTAATTTATAATACAAATAAGTAAAACAGATGTTACTACACAATAGCTAAATTATATTGTTACTTGGAAGAGCTATTGTCTATATTATAAAAATAATATATTGACTTTGAGTATTTTTTTTTTATTAAGAAAAATCTTTGAACCATTTTATTTTCAAGTGTCATCTGTCAGTATGCATTGATTGCCAGATGGCAGAAGAGATTCGACAAAAAATCTCACTAATTTCGTTTAACAATTTCGCATATTATTATGTATACATATTTTTGCTCGTGACTGTACCCCACGCATAGCTATGAGCTGTGTGGGCGACACATCCGTGTCCGTGCGCCGCAGTGGAAACGGAGGCCGACGCCGCCGAACTAATGACCCCACGCAGCAGAGGTGAGCCACGCATCCGTGCACAGCCTGCGCAGCGGTGGGGTTCCGGCTTTACTCTGGTTGTAATTTTACTTTTCATCCATATAACGTAGTTTCGTTAAGACCTGTCTTTGTGCTAATAATGTGTTACTTTAACTGTCCTGTAAAGATCTCCTATTTACAGACTAAGAACAAGCATTCATGCAGACTATAAATAAAATGAAATATTTGTTATTGTTATTATCTTCCAACAAACTTTTGTTTATTTAAGCAGTTTCTTGTTTCAAAAGGACCTCCGGAGTTTCTAGCAAAGTCTTCTTAATTGGACTCTCATTTATTTACTTATATCACTATATACGCTAATAAATGAGCATTCGGTATAATACCGCGGATCCCTTTGTCTACTAAAACACAGACTGTAGGTAATTAACACAGGTGTGGAGCAGGGATAACTCGACTAGTTGAGAACCAAACTGGGGTTATTAATCATAGAGCCGACACCCTGTCGCAACGAACGACGGAGAACTTAATATATGCTCTGAATCTTGATGCAAGCGAGCTTGATGTACTGGGATTTAAATCTATGTTGGGAAATTTGATCTTCTACACTGTAGCACAGATTGTCATGAGGTTTTAACCAATATATTACATTTAGTTTAAGTTCTGAAATGAATCCTAGTTTCCCAATGGTAAAATAAAAAATTATTAATAATTTTATCTTTTTTTTAGACACAAACTTATATCATATACTACACAGTAAGAATACAATTCAAATAATAAAAAAAATCTAACATTAAATGTATGCGACTTTCTCAAAAACGAGATTTCTAAATCCTCAGTATTTCTACCGTATAACTTCTCAGTGTGCGTAAAAACCCGTTTGTTACCTGAAAGGTTTGATGATGATAGATTATAGAAAACCTGTTGAACTGATAGGTATTTAAAAGCTAGTATCGTTTATACTGGAAGTACTGAGATTCCAGTATTGATAAAAATAACTGAATCTAGTCTATCTATGAATTACTAACGTAATGGCGAATATTGCTTTGCAATTCCAGCTATTTTGTCACGTGCTATAGGTACCATTAATTTTATTTTTTGACATTTGGAGTAACAATCGTTTATTGAAAAAAAAACTTAAGCACTGAACAACGAAAATAAGGTAAAGATAAAAAACAGTTGTTAACGAAAACCATTCGTTTAAAGGCGTAGTAAAGAACAAAAGCAATGATTGCCTTCGATAAATCTTGCTGTCAAAATGCCTGACTATATCTACATAAATAAATTGTGAACATAACTAACCGATTAATTACGCATTACATAATTAATACTAACTTATTCATACAAATATTAATTAATACGAAAACTAATCCGGACCTGTCTAATATAATCCCGCTTTAAATTAATGTAAACTAAAATAAGCTTAAAAGATTGAAATACGGGTAATTCATCTAGTTTAGGCATAGCCTCTCACAATACAATGGAAATTAACCAGTTGATTTTTCTGTAAATAGGTATAGGTAAGACATAAATAATTCATATTAATGAACAAAAGTCGCAAAAACAACATCAAACGTAACTACCAAATAAATGTCTTCAACAAAGAGAAATACGAAAATATACATCGTTTATAGATAAAAATAAATTATAAGCTCCCTTCCATACGAACGGATACACGGGTAATGAAAACCAGAAATCCTTTTATAAAATCAAACGGCACCGAATATATAACGCATATCGAATAACCCTTCTTACAGGAAGCAACACAAGTCTCCGATACCCGACGACTTTAGTCCCCAACGACGGTGTACTTCTATTTATTAAAAAAAACTAGGGCCACCAACACAGGACAAAAACTCTCAACTATTCACACATACAAAAACACATAGATTTAGAACATATGCTAGCTGGAGGCCTTAAGGTCCACGCCAAAAGCTGTCAAGGCCCACGCTCAGGCTAACAAAAATAAAAAAAAAACTTAGAACAGACAATTGTTATAGATCACACGAATGTTAGTCCTTTGCCTGAACCCACAGCACGTCGCGGACTGTGATAATTGACATGAGCATTCAAATGTGTATGTACTATGTAAGGCAGATCTGACACTAACCTTGGCTTTCACACTGCCCTGATGACCCGATGGCGTGTCAGGTGTGAGAAGTTGGATGTTTTGTTGTGTGTTTGTTCGTTCTGGCGTTGCGCGGCCGATGTTGCGCGCTGCCTTTTCCGCCGGATATGAACCGACCCCTAGGGTGCTGTCCTTTTGTAATAATTTTGACCTTTGATAACTGCTACTTTTTAGCCTAAGCTAAATAAATAAGTTTAGTTTTTTTTTTTACTTTATTCTTCAAGTATCGATGACTTGCGTCGCCTCGTGTACGAAGAGCCTAAGCATATTGAATAAAAAACAGACAGGGAGTAGACGTAAACACATAATTCACATTATTTTGTTATTCTCATATCCTCGAGAACTGTAGCGAGTATCAATGAGCTGACATTTATTTTCTAAGCCCACGCTCTTTGGAAATATATTACTATTTTGAATGATGAATTATTCAGTAGTTGTTGTTGGTAATATTTTCCTCTGATACCTAATTACTGGTGATCTGAAGTTCGGGTAGTTACGAGAACTACTGATATTTCTTGAAACTTTGGATAAGGGCTAGACGATAGGGAAGAGATGAATGCTTGAGTATCAATAAGCAATACTCGGTATAGCATTTAATATAACGTAAGGAACCGATCGAACGGTATACTATAAAGGAGTGAGCTTTAATTAGGTATAACAAAAGAATACTAAGTAACAGATACAAAATACTAAACTATACCAGTAGGTATGTGACAAAAACATGTGAGAAATTGGGTCATAATAATATGTAGTGTATGACCCTAGTCCATACTTGTTTGCTTACAAATGTCTCGGCTTGTATACGAGCCACGAGGTGTTTATTGCAATATACAAGCTTTGTTCGTAACCTGTATGTTCCGGACGTTACGAGCCCCTATTGTGATTGATTGGGACATATTGATCCAATCGGTATTACCCGGTACCCTTACTATACAGTATATAGAGCTCGTATAACAACGGCTTGCATTACTCTACAGTACAACGTAGAGGGAAATTACCGGTGACAATAACTTACCAACTATATATCGCAATATAAAAGTAATAAAAATAAAATAGATTACACATAAATATAAAATGTAAAATATAATTTTTGTAATCAAACCACAATTGCCAGATATATCGCGTGAGAATAATACAAAAAATATACTATCAAATAGCAACCTCCTCATTTTGCGGTCGGTTGAAAACTTGCGTTTAGTTTTAAAGTTTAAAGTTTAAAAATAAACGCAAGTTTAATGTATATGCTTATGCTTATTATATATATATCTAACCTTTCTAACTCTCGTCTATTCCCCGCTGTGTCCTAATACAAGCAAATGATCGCATCATCCAACAGTATTGGAATGGCGTGCGGTTTCCAATACCCCTGGGTTGTACACTCGCGATCAAAAATATGTATACACATAGCGAAATTAATGGGTTAAAACTCAAAAATAAAGTACGTACATGATTAAGGAACTGTTTTCAATTATTTCTTCGTAACACGTTTTACAATGCCAATCTGGAATTAATCAATCAATGAAAACTTGTAATGTGTATTTTTGTTCATGACTGTACACTCGCACACTCGTACAGTTGTCACGTCTCGCCAAACCTATAAACGTTTGTTAGAGAGCTGACCATCCCCCCCTCCCTACCTACCCCTGTGACGCCCCCCTCAGGAACGATGAACAAAACAACAGCCTTTACCATTGATTGTATTTGTGCCCGCAAAGAATTCTAATAGTCGTTTGAACTAGTATTGAAAACAGGTAAATAATATGAAGCTCAAAAGTCCGGGAAAATGATAAAAAAAATCGACGATTTAAGTTCAATCCTATAAAAATATAAGACGCTATTTCATAAATATACAGAATCACATTAACTACTTACTTACGCGTCGGAAACGAACCCACTTTATAATGTAAACTGCATAAACCTGAGCATGTTATTAAACTAGGAATACTTATTTAAAAGCCTCATTACACGAGGTTCTCAAGGTTTTTATATCGTGTAGACTTCATATTCTGAACGTAAGTATGTTGCATATTAGCTCCTAAACGTTTATCGCTGGAGAGGGAATGAACGGTCGCTAGGGAAACATATTATTTGATCATAATAGGTTGGTCTTAATGGGATCCTTTAACCTTCCGCACTTGTACTTTACGTATAGCATAATTGAAACAGTAACTCGAGGCTCAATGTAATACAATTTTAGTGTATTTGTTTCGTTTTATAACTCTAATAGCTGCACCTAAATGTATTGCAATGCAACGTTGAATAAAAAAGTTTTACACAATGCGATCAGTAGTTCTTGAAACGCGTATGGGAAAAGCGTACAAACATATTGTTTTATAAACATAGAGAAGATTAATGAAGACGTCATCGTTCTCCTACGAAGTGTAAATAAATAAATTATATTTAAATTTAATAAAACATGATATAAAATTCAGTACATCCAGCGACATTAGAACAATCCGAAATGTATAATTCAGTACCACCCACACTAATACAGTGAAAATACACGACGACATTCAAATAAATCACGCTTCTCTAAACTGAACTTTCGTAATATTTCATTTAATTTCGCAAGTAGTGATAAAGTATAAGTTTTAATAGGAATCTTATCTTGTTTCCTGGCACAAAGAAAGTGTCTAACTATAAACAATTTGGTCAAATAAAAGTTTGCGAGGGAAACAGCGAATCTCGTCGGCGCGCGGTAGACGTTCTCTAACAATAGCCCAAAACAAAGTTGATATCTCGCGGGTTTCATTAAAATTGACAATGACGCTCTTAGCGCTGATTGTCTGTCACCCCTCGCCTTCCGAATATTCGCGAAAATCATTAAACGAAGACGACGTAACTTGTTTAGCGAGTTTAACTGCAATCAAAATAAAGAGTTTGCGTTTATTGCGAGGAGTACATTAACTAGATTAATAATGTAATCAACGCGCAGAACATTTGTACTCTGTCATGTTTAATGGAACAGTGTATTTTAATTCCATTTATATTATAATGAAGCTGCAAGGCGTGGCTTCAGCTCGATTAAAGGATTGATTAGAAACATTGTTCACTTTATAAATAGACAGGACTTAAAATATGCCATATCCCAAATACAAAGACCTCTGCCCACGCCTGAAATTTATGCAGGTTTGATGTTACACATTCATAATAAAACAAATTTACATAAGCGTAAAATAAAATACCCTTAAAAGCTTCACCCCGCCGCTTAAGCGCATAAACGAAATTCAAATACCGTAAACCATTCGAAATCCACAAATTTTTCGTGTTACGGAGTAATTTGTTCGCATTCAAAGCAACATCTGTACAGGGCATTCATATCTCACTTCATGAAAAACTTGGGATAAATGGGATCATTTACACCCATATATCTCAGGCCCATTGTGAATAGAGCGCGCGATGTTATTGGATGTAAAAAGCGATTCGGTGTATGAGCGTTAGGGCGGGGGCACAGTCGGAGCAATCGTCACGTACAGAGCAGGTGTATGCTTTGTGCATTGCGACCGCAGTCGTGGCTAAACAAAGGGTCTAGGTAACGATTCAGTCTGGCTAATGCCATGCAAACTGCGTCCTGCTCAGAATTCGGTAGCGAACACTCCTCGCGAAATAGTTGAAGTTTTAGAACTAAAGCATTGTACACACAACGATATATTATTTCATTAATTCAGTGTTAAAAACATAAAATTACTATTAAGTAAATTGTGTGAAGGGAGATGGTCATTATATGGTTATTACATAGCATTCAAATGTCATAAAAAACGTTTCTTGTTTAATTTCATATTTGCTTTAAAATACTGCTTGGTTATGTTCAACAATAACTTGTAAGTGAGTAAATGGGTTACATAATTTATATTGTAAAAACTATTATTTTCATGAAAAGGTTTGATCGATTTAATCTCCCTCAAAAGCCGCAGTTTCAGATACAATCGCCAAGCATTTAGGCAAAGTGCCAATCGGATAATAAATATTCATTTCGCTCCAACAAAAAGAGGTTTTATACGGTCTATCACTTAATTGGCTCCCATCAGACTTAATACAATTTTATTAATCAAAACAAATTAGTAATTGTGTAAAGACCTTTACGTTATAAATACTGCTCTACATCGCACATCGGAACGCTTGAACAAAGTTTGATTTATGTGCTCACCCGCGCAGACGCTAACGCTAAATGAAAAACAACAACATAATTTGTATTACATTCTTTCAAACACGTAACACCGTCATTTCATAATTGCTTTTGGCTAACCAATTATGTTGGTGCGATTTATGTTTATGCATTTTAATTAAATTATGAACTCGACATTTTCCTCAAAGTTATTAAAATAGACCAACATTTAAATAGCCTACAAAAAAACATGTATCTGTAAACGGTGTTCTTGGGTCTAATCGTGAAACAAGAACAAATCAAATGTCCTCAAAGGATTTAGATTGGTTCGTTCCACAGTGACTGACTGCAGAGATTTGCACTCCTTTCGCTAAGTAGTTTTCTACCTGAAGCGAGCTCAAAGAGATAGCAGACTCTCAATGCTTTATTTTCTCAATTAATGTTTAGCGCTACGGGGCTACGCTCGCGCTACGAGTACGTAGCGCGTAGCAAATGAGTTGTAATTCTACGAAGCTCTGTATCTACTTTTCGATTCAATATCTGTTCGAGTCATATAGCATTTATAGATTTGTAACAAAACTAGGTTATACCTATTTTTATCAAAATGGATCCATCGGTTGAGGTGTGATATCATAACAAACTGGGCTACTTTCGTATTCATAATATTACTTTAGAGATATGGATAATTATAGTACATTAATAATTCCTATTTTGTTTACGTATTGTGTTTGCGCTGTGGGTTGAGTATTGTGCACTAGTGTGAGTGGGCGTATATTTTTGTTATTATTTAATACTAAAATATTCTCACACTCTCGCAAACAATCATAAAATATAACAACAATCCAAGCTATCCAATTTCACAAACAATTTGTCTTTTCTTATGACGTATGAAAGCCGTTCAATAAAATGATAAACAAATCAAGCTAGTTATTGAAAACGTTAAGGTAGGAAATGGAAAATCCGAGGCGAGCGGAAAGTGACGTCATCGGAAGGTAACTATGTTGCGACCGGCCGAAATAACTTATAGCCGTCATAACGTTTATAGCACTGGCACTTATACCTGACGAGTTGAGAAACTTCATTACTTATTTAATATTTTTTTAGGTAATGAAAGTGTCAATTAATATATTAAATATCAATATACAATTGTTAATGCACTTATAAATTATTAAGTTTTATTAACCTAGGTGTTTAAAAAAATAAGTTTAGTACCTACTTTTTTTAAACACCTAGTTTATCATTAAATAGTTCAAATATATATTTAACCATTTCCCTGTCCCGTGAGTCACATGCGAAAATTTCCATTGTTTAACTATTGTGTCTACTGGAGGGACAGTTAAAGAGTTAATAAGAATTAGAAACCAAACAATACAGGATTATCGTTTTATTGTTTTGTTATAAACAATACAACGATAAGAAAAAAGTCGGTTTTTTTATTCCATTTAGTAATATTTCATTCAGTATGTTAAATACTAAAATATAATAAGAGTTAAATTATTTGAGAAGTATACTAAAAATAACCTTCAAGTGCGAACTCTCAAACTTATGACGCGCCATTTTTTATCAACGAGTAAGTGGTTGTCAAGCTTTAATTAACGAGCATAGTATAACAAAATAAGCCTCAATGTGCACATAAATAATGAAAATATTTTAATAATAAATATCTCAAAAATATGGTTTATATACGAGACCAAAATATCTAATCAGTATTTTTAGCATACAAGTTATTTTAAACATATTTACAAGCTTGTTGTTATTCATAGTTTTAGTTAATTGCAATTGTAAAACACTACGATATGTACGTAAGTCACGTTTTCTTATTCAGGCTGTGTATTACTCATTTTCTCTGGCTGTCATCTTGACACTTCAGTTAAACTGTCTTCGCTTTGATTATAATGTTCATTCGTGTTTGTCAGATTAGGTGGTTACATTCGGCAGTTGGTTATAGTGGTGTATTTGTATTTAGTCTGAGTCTTTTAATAATAAAAATATTCCGGGTCATCTCACACACCGTTATCTGATCCCAAGCTAAGCAGAGCTTGTGTTATGGTTACTAGACAACTTATAAACATACTAATATATTCATTTTGTATATTTATTTGAGAAATTAAACTTACAATATTTACAATAATATAAAAACTAAGCCTACACACAAGAAAAAATATATACTTAATAAAACTAAGAACTAAAATAAGGCATCAAAAAATTCACCCTCGTCGCTGTCGACTGGGAGTATGTTTACATACATATTATAAAAAGCTTCTAAAAATAAGAAGATTTCCAAAGCTACATGGAGCGTAAATTCCACAACTAATTTAATGAATAACAGAATATCCCGAAGTAAGACTTTATGACAGCATTGTTATGACCTAACGACTGTCCAATTTCAACGTTTGACATTCGAGACCAACGGCTTAAGTTTAATTGTGGTGTGAAAATTATCCTCTATAAAGGGTATAAAAACACCCTTACAAGACGCCATTCATTTTTACTACCCCTGAAATGCTTTTTATTTTTCTATTTATTTGCAGAAGAATTACTAATTTATAGCCTCAAATCGCACGTGTACGCATATGGAGCACAGCATTGGTTTACTTAACACATGTCAGCCTATGTTGATGCTATGTTACGAAACCAATTAATCGTAACTGAAGTGGTCGGGTAAACCTCAAATTAATTGCCAGTACTGCGGATACGATGTATCGATTCAATGTTTCAACATCATCCTATTTATCACGCTTAATTAGTTTGTTTTAATCAATTATTTTTCAATTACTAATACAAAACTCTATTTCAATATAGATAGCCACGTCGAATTTCTTAATTTGAAAATCACCGCGGACATTGTGCCACCTATATCACCTGTCTATTTATGAATTTCAGATTAAGGCAAAGACTTAGTGAATTAAGTATGTAGTATTAGGTATCTATATTGAACACAAAATATTAGTTTTCTAGGTTAAAGCAACCCATGAGTGTCAAGGTTATGGCGCCATTTCCCATAGATTCAGTTTACATGGTTATTTTATTCAAAGAAAAGGGTTCCCTACACCATTTATCATGGCTGCAATGTAGCTGACGTCACAGTTACGTCACGGCTGCGTCCACCGCGTCAGCTAACCCTTGTTTAGCCAAGCGTCGGATATTTTAGGCTCGCACTCATTTACGGAACCTTTATAATTTCCGTCCGTTTTTCCTGGGGAAGCATGTTCGTCCAACACAAGGCTGGCAAAGGTAGCTTTAGAATTTACAGTTAACAAGGAAATAAAATAAAGTAATTTATCAATACAAATTATTTTTAAGAACCAGCTGAAAAAGAGATGCCAGTCAGGTTTAGAACAATCATTTTATATTAACAACTTCTTTAAGACGTTAATTGTCCACAGAATATGCTTTCCTACGTATTACAGAATAACAATATCCAACGAATACATACAATAGCAAACATAAAAGAACACCTACATAGAATATCATGATTTGTGCAGCTCACCGCGTTCAGGCAGCAGATCCGTTGTGCTTGCCGTGCAGATGGGAAGTGAGCTATTAGTCACTGGCTTCCGTATTTTTAAGCATTTTGAGTAAAATCTACCTTTGCTTCTCTTTATTTTATAATTAGTATCCACACTATGGATATAAATAAATCGCATTCTCAAGTAAATATACTATTATAAAAACACACCTTACTAGTTAATGTGTCCAAAACAGTCGGGGAAATCTCAGAAATACACATGAGTTGCAAATTAAATACAAACTTGCTACGTTTTGCTCAATCTACCGCGTAACCCTAAATACCCAATTCAAATTACAAAGCTAAATTTATTCATAACACAACTAGTACCAAGATCTCCCACAAATTATTCTAAATCCAAAGGATCCGTTTCAATGTTTAGAATTAAAGTGGAATAAACTAGTATTTTTGGCGAATTATCGAAAACCTTGGGTCGGCATTAAATCAAGGCTTAACAGCTTACTCCCAGGGCGAATGCTCGTTAGACGGCAATTGGTTCCCGGAGGGCACGAGTTTTCAACGCAAAAATTGCCTACATGCGACCACTTCCTTCCACTGCCATCCATACAATAAAGCCATAATTTCTGGAAAATAAAGTAAATATTTTCTGTTTGTGACCAAAATCAAAATTTTATATAAAAACTACGCTTTTGGTAGGAAAACTGAGACGACAAGGTCAAGAGCATGTGTAGATAGGATTTCTCAATTACAAAACAAAAGAAAGCTAAACACTTGAAGCAAGTGGTGGTAATGAAACCAAATGAAAAGGGAATACAAACGAAATACAGATACAAAAGCGGGCCGTTAAGGAGAGATTTACTGTTGATAGAAACTGACCTTTACAACTAGCGAGCGGGAAAGGCAAGCGCTTAAGGAGTTAAGGCGCTCCGCTGAGCAAAAACTCTACCGGAGATACCTGCCTCCTTTCTGCATTTAATATGAAGCTTCAAATTGTTTTTATGTTCGAAAATCTCAGATTATACAGGAAAGAGATTTGAGTACGGTTCTGTTGTATTCATTAAAAATATTTAAATGTAAGTGGTTTTCATTTGGCTGCTGAATACATTTTTGTGGTGGGATCAACTTTGAATATAGAATCGATTCTACAAAATGAACACGTTAATTTACATCTGATTTTGTAAATCAGATGTAAATCAAAATTAATGGCCCAAAATACAATGCAATTATTGACTTGAATTATAATAAATAATTATCGGTTACTTTTGAGCAATCAGCTGGTCTCAACGGTATACCACGAGAATAAAATCCGGAATTAATATTAAGAGTAAAACGTGAAAAGCTTCCAGTAAAGTGAGGCATTCAATCACGGCTCATTTTAATTCATCCGTCCCAATTAATTTGATCTCCTGAATCCGGTGGGATTGAACGACACACACCATACTGTTTACCCTTTATTTACGATACCCGATCGAATGATTGAATTAAATCGGCCAAATAGAAATTGCGGTTTTTATTTGTAACTTAATTATATTTTATTTGGCATCAAATATTAATTATTTTTAATATCTACACAAAGTTTGCGGCAATGTTTCAACCTTTCAGAATCATTACCGCTATGTTACACTTACAGCATAAAGCTAAGATATATAAAACTGCACACTAAAAGGCTACTGTTATTAACCGATATTTTTTACAACAATATTATATTCCTAACCGTATAATATAAAATGAATCAAGTGATATATGTACCCGAGTATTACGTGCACTAAATGTGTTTATAAACTAACTTAAAACTATGATCTGGTAAACTCTCACTAACATAACAATAATGTTTGTAACATTACGTTTAACCTCAGCGATACGCGGCAATCGACGTGGCAATAACATTAAAATCAAATAGGTGAGCGCCGCGAGTACGACGCCTGAGCGGACTCGAGCGGATCAATTATCGAATCAGAACCATTAACCCGCATCGGGACCAAGACGTACCGCCGCCGCTGACAGCCACGATTACCGGCAAATCTAGGATTTCACTCATAGACCTCAATATAGATCGCCGGCGAAATACGGTTATAAATGGAATATTAAATGCTGATAATTGAACTACAGAATAGCTCAGCCAATCCGATGTTCCGCTCAACTTACTCCGAATTAAATGCGGTACACGAATCATTAATTCGTTCTTAACACTATTATAGGTTCAGAACTTAGTAAGTAGCTGTCTGAAAACAAACGAAACCGATCGTTCTAAGCTCTGCGGGATTACAATGCAAAGTGCTCCCGTATCGATTCCAGTCACCTTGACACTCATTTTGAAGGCATCTTGGAACTATCTGCGCGCTCGAGATAAGCTGTGGGATATGACAGACTTGACGATGAAGGTCCTGTCATACAATCAACCTCTTTGTTGGAGAACAACAAAGACCCTTTAGGAATAGATAATTCAAAAAGATGCGACCTTCCGCCTTGTAACATGGTGTAACAATCTACCCAGTCACAGTCAGCCCTGAGAATATAAAACATTAGGGGCCTCAATGTTGATAGTCTGGCTCAGTCAAGGGCACTCGCCAGTCGCCAGTAAGCCACGCGTGAAATGGAACGCGCACATGCAACTTTTGCACATTCCTACATTATGTGTCCGTAGCACGGACATATTTGTACTCTATTAAATTTTGGAATTATAACTACTAAGACTCTCTTACTAATAAATGTAGATGATTAAACTCATAATTTTGGTCACTATTAAAACTTAACATGTAGCTAATTGATAAACAAAAAATAAAAACAAATGAAAAACGATTTATTTATATTTCGATGATATTTAATTCGTCAGTCACTGTTTAATTGTCACAGCTACAACAGAGCTTCAAAAGCGGTGTACACAAAGGTGAGACCCGCATCCACTGTTTTATCTCGCATTCCTTTTGCATGAGCAAAGTATTCAACTCGACAAAAAATACTTCAAACTCATCAAAGTAATGATGTTTTAAAACTGAACCAAAATACATGATAAATTATGATTGTCTGAAATTGATTGGCTCATAAAACGTATACCTAGCTTACTCGTAGACTAGAAAATAGGTTCTATTATCATACTCAATGACTAAATAGCACGCACAAGTAGCTCACGCACATATCATTTGGAGTAGACAAAGCCTTATAATGTGGTTAACCAGGGTTGTAAATAGCTAGTAGTAGTAGTACCTACTTAATTATAGAATAAAAATGTAAAACATTATATTGTACATAGACCTATGGTTCATGGATATGACATGAAAATAAAACGAAACACTGTTAGTTAGTTAGATTTATTTAGTTTATAATTTTTCTTATTTATTTTTATAGTATATTTATAAAAAAAGTTTAATTCCTAATAAATAAAGAGAAAGAAAACACATTCATGAGTGACGTAAAACTAGCAAGCATGAATTATTAACTGTTGTTTGCTGATAGTGTACAGTTGTATGAAATCATCGACGCAAAAATTATATGGAAATGACATTTCATAGACACAATGTCACTTCCATACATTTGTAGCGATATGATACGCGTTAACATTTTTAGAAGTGTCACTTAGCTGGACCCTACATTTCTCTTATACAACTCTTTTGATTGCGATTAACATACAAACCTAATACCAAAAATTTGTAAATGCTCATGTGTACCTCTACAGGTATCGTAGTTCAGTAGATATTCTGACAGACATCAGCATGCGGGCCACGTCAGCGTTCGGTACAAGTGCGTGACTCGTCCCCTCAATCACACGAGATAAAAACTTCAGGCCGGCCGACAAATAGTCCGCTCATAGATCTTTTATTGGTTGTACAGTTGAGTAGAAAAGGCTTCTGCAATATCCAATGGATGGGTGACGTTTTCGCTTAACTATATAAACAAGACTGTCGAAACATATTTCCTTCTGTAATTATTATATATTTAACATTGTAAATTCAAGAGATTTTACATTTACTGATCATTTCTGTTACAGTCATTTTATATTATTTTATTTTTAAGGGATAAAAAACAACTACATCATTTATAATCTCTTAAGTTTAACGAAGCAAGTAGCAATGTTGCAGTCCACTGCATTATCCACAAATAAAACATATTTAAAAGACAGTGGTTGCCACTAGACGAGCATTACCAAAGAATTGGTAATAAAAAATCTTTCAGTACTGTTTTTCTAAAGTAAACTTTATTCGTAGACGTTTTTGTATTGACTGTACCCGACCACAGTTACTATTGGGTGCTGAATAACAAAATCAACCGCTACAGGTCCCCGATAGACTTAACTTGTAGTACATACTAGAGTTCGGACTTCATTTGAATAAACTCTTGTTTATTTTGTTTTAGGTAAAGTTTTTAAACCGATAATGAAACATTCGTTTTCAAAGCGATGCTGTATTCCTTTATTAGGTTGAAAGGATTGCAGCAATCAGTATTAAGTGTATTAAATTGAATATATCTAACTTTAATTTAACTAAAACGTAATATGTATCATAAATACACAAGAAGAATAATATACTGTATGACAACTACTTACATTTCTAATATTATAAGATAAAAGATACCGCACGATTTAGTGCTAGATAAATGTAGGTAATAAGTTAGACATTATGCTATCTACATCCAAAACAATTTATTCTAACATAGCAGAATATCGAAATATCGAATATCATATTCGATATTTATCGCAAAGAAAACAACCCTGATTTATATAACTCGATAAAATATCAATTGAATAAAACGGCACATTATCGAATAAGTACACATTTGCGTGAAGCAAGAGCCATCGGGGGTGTAAACAGGCTCGCTTAGCAACAATTTGATAGAAAACATCCCAATTCATCCCGATTCATCCCATCTAACTGAAGCTACTATCGCAGTTTCCTTTATCGTTAAACCCCAACAAATATCGTAAAGCACTCCTTTACATAACAAAGTGATCGCAGTATCAAGGGATGCTGGTACATTATGTGAGGCGAAGGAAAAACGCGACAAACAAAGTAATATCGGAGACATTGACCTTGGCGGAGTTTCTGGCCTCGCGCCAACCCCGAGGGGAACGGGAACGACGGGACTTAAGTGGACTTTTTGTTTTAATTATTTTTGATATACAAATCGGATACATACAGTATTAATAGAATACAATTGGATTACTTAATTAACGTTTGATTATGGATTGGAAAGACTGCTTTTCTGCTTTTGATGTTTTAATTAACTAATTAAAGAGGAAACCGGAAGATCTTTAAGCTGAACTTAAAACACTTAACTGTTTTGTACAGAAAAAATAAAATAAAAACATACATGTTTCTGGAAAACTGCCTCGTTGGCCTAGTGGTGCTAAGCGCGACTGCTACGCTAGAGGTTCGATTCCTAAGTCGACCAAGGTGTTATTGGGTTTTTCTATGAAATTCTTAGTAGCAGGTCGGAGTTTGGTTTTGTGCCCGGTAAGTGGCAATAGGCTCGCCCCCTATTACATGGGACCGAAACATATCGGCGAACTGTGGGTGTACATTGGTACACCTCTGCCTAACCCTTCGGGGATACAGGCGTGATGATATGTTATCATGTTTCTGAAAATCAAATATATATATTACTGTATACATACAGATAGAGCCATCAAAAATCTTACCAACCTTATTATTGTTAAGATTTTTCTGACCTTTAAAACGCAATAAATACAGCTACTTTTCCGAAAATATATCTCTACCCACGCATCCGATTACCAGCTCAACAATACAGCCAATACCTAGATACAATTCAATACTGAACACAAATATGAAAGAAGTTATCCTGAAACGAACAGAACTTATACATATGTAATATGCCTTACTATGTTCCAGTTATTTATAATATTGTTGTTGAGTCACGGTGACGTCACGGCTAGTCATGATTGCCCAATATATTCTTTTATAGAGGTTCTTTAAAGTATCGTTCGTAGGAATGCTGTTGGACAAATGTGGGGTAGATGGATGGCCGTCATTTTGTGTGTAGACGAGTTTTTATGTTATGTCGATCGTTTGACACGGATTGAGTATATTTTGATCAACACTAAAACTCAAAATGTGTTTTGAAACTATGTTTGCCTACGCACATCAAGGAATCGTACGAGATCCCCTCATATAGGTAATATAATATACAGATATACATTTTTTTTTATTTATTGCTCAAATTGTGAAGAATAACGTTTTTTTAATATAAAGCAGGGCCTTAATGTCAGTGTTACAAAAAAATTTGTCTTCATCTTGTTAGTCCAGGGTTTCGATCAAACAAACTTTGATGACTAAGGAACCCCAAACGCGTGGTCCTATACACAGTTGGCAAGTTTTTTATCTGTGTTTACAAACGGCCCTTTGTCAATATAAAAAGAACCGGTCGTAAAAATCAATAGGCCATAGGAAAAGCAGAAATACAGCTACTTTACATGAAAAACAAATGCCAAGTAAGTACGTAGCTACAGGAAGACAAAGGAAGTCTATTCGCATATATTTATTTTCATTGGTACCTTGGTCACAAAATGTGTTACTCTTTAAGATAATAATCATTACGTAAAGAAATACTAGCTATTCAGGCACAGATTCATCTACAGAATTACAAAAAAGCACAAAACATATTTAATCCACAAAATATTTTGCTCCTTCTGCGTAAAGACATAAACGCGAAATCTTTCTCAATGTCAGACATGAGCGTGTAATACATGTGTCGTATTGTTGTTTAGACACATGCACAAACTGCTAAAGTTTCCCAACGTGAGATGTCAAGCTGCCTACGATCGTATGCAGCGCTCGACACACTGCTATCACTCTTTTTATGGCTGAACTACAAAACATATTTGCACACGTGATTTAGGCCTCTCACAAACTTAAGTAAAATGAAAATCTTTTATTTAGTCTACACACAGATATACAGGAACATAATATCTTCATAAGAATTAAAGAAATACTTACACAATTTTGTAAGTAATTCAGTAAATATTATAATCATGTATGTGATTAAGTACGTGTATAAATTAATTAATAAGATATTAACGTCTCCTCATCATTTATTGCAACGGACAGACCCTGATAATTCAGTAATCAACATACAAAATAGCTCATTATTAGCGGTCGAGTAGCCCCGTGTGCGGCCAGCCTAACGACTCGCTGTAGCCACTGAATACGCAATCTCCTTATCTCCTTACTATTGGTATATGTAGGTTGCAAACGGCGCTACTTTATAAGGGGGTCACATAAATATGCGTGTCGCGTCGCTTGCCTATAAACGTTGTGATATTACGTCGCTGTGAAGTGATATGGTGACAAGCGCTTGAATACTAAGTACAAGCACTCCACCCTCGGGACCGCCACCCTGTTGTAACGGAGATACACGTGTGGTGAGCGGAATAGGGTAGCATACGACCTCCTTTTTAACTGGATTTAAAGTTACGTTGGGTCAGTGCTGTCTGTAAACTATATATTGAAGAAGTTTTAATACTACCCAACTTTACAAACTGCAACCATAATTTTGATATATATATATATATATATATGTTTATCTGTATTTAATCCGTTTAGGTTTTTAGTTAATATACCAATGTTGATCTGGCTATTAAACATACGATTGAACACATGAATTGGACCAAACTAGAACTCTGACAAAAATATCTACATACCCAATAACCAGATAGACAATCCACTAAGATCCATTGCTTCCACATTCCATCTCCGCTCAACCGGTGTGATTGTACGTAAGCTGGATATTTTCGATCAGCTCACCAGCCGTGCGTGCTTCTCAAAGGAATCCACAGATTACCACGGCTCAACAGTAAATCGGTTCACTAAGACGCCCCGAATAAAGGTTCAAAGCTAACAAAACGACTCACCTATTCCATTGACTCTTACAAAACAATCTCTCTATTTTACTTGAGTATTACAGGATCATAAACATCAGATTTGAACGGTTGAATTTTTGAAGAGTTTGTGCCATATCTTTACCGGATTTGTATGGAATGTGGATAGGAAATGAGGTTATGTTTGAATTCAGGTGTCGTATGTTAAAGTCGTCTTCGTTGCAGTGTGAATTGATAATATCATTTTCATTTCACTCTCATGGACTGCAGTAAATAATGTTCCTTTCACTGTGTCTGGAAGTCGTCTATAAAACTTCAGAATATTAACGATATTCAATTTCGGAGACGAAATCCTGCCTCAATGGTTAGTTAAAATTATTGTTATAAACTTCAAATTTGTTTTCATGTGTACAATGGGGATCTAAGAATCCGACTTCCAAAAATAAGGTTTTTGGTGCGACTATATTAAATATAAGAATTATGAACATAATCCCGGTTCTTAAACCTAGCACATTAGTTTCCCAGTGCACTTCTGTCTGCAGCGGTGCACACGATGCGCGGTTGATTGATTTTCAATGAGGTAAGCCAGACTGCTTGAGATGCACACAACGCCGGGACGCACGCCGTGGAGAGCTCTTTATCTGACACTAGCGCTGAATATCGTCTACATATGTGGCTTGGTTAGGTGTGACACAGCAGTATTTATTACTAAGAAATAATCGATATAAAAATATGACTGTTACACTACTTATTTCAAGAATTCGTCACACACTAGCTGGGAATCGTACCCGCAACCTCCGATTCAGCAGTCAGATTCACTAACCATTAAACGAACAGAAAAGGACAAGTCCTTCCGATAAGATACAAGCACGCGCGATGCATGTTTTGCATAGTAGTTATAAGAATTTCGCAGTGTTTTGGACTGCTTCAGACTGTACAGTGTAGGTACATATAATTATAATAAGCAAAGGTCGACAAGAATGCCCCATTAGATATATAAATTACAAACGAACTTTTAAGATAGTTTCATATTTGAGACAAAGAAAACATACCAGTAAGAATCTACTTCAGTGGCAAGAATACGTTTCTGAGCAAACAGAAACTCACATTATTTCCACACTAACTAACAAGACATAACTCTAACATACTCGTAACATACCACAAAATGCCACAAATGTCATCTAAACGTGCACAAAGATCAACTGCCGTTTCGTACGACGCACGTAAAATGTATATGTAATATTTCCTCAAATTGAAATTCTTAGTATGTCCGGTTGTGAGCATGATATATATGGCTACACATATAGCGCGCACGGAGCGAGCTTAAAAGATTTCAGCAATAAGTATTACTCGCGACCCGGCGCCGCCGCGCCGCTCGCCGCCCGTGTTATCTCACACCGCAGCTTTGTTTTACAATTTACTGAAAGTATTTTGCTCTATCATTTAATTACACTGCTCATTTAATTTACTTTTCTTGTTTTATAACTAAAGTGAATTTTTAAACGAATTTTCGGCCGGAACATGGTGTTAGGTAAAAGTTGCATTAAGAATTCAAAATCCACTAATTCATTGACCAAAGCTCATTGATAAAAAACAAATAAATCGTACCGATTCATCGTTACCTAATTGTGAATATTATTTTTATAGCATTTTTTTCAAGAATTCAAATGTCATAATAATTAGCATTATTTAAAATGAACTTTAAATTACAATGAAACGTTCTCATGAAAAATGTATACTTAAATGGAACACGTTTTAAATACAGAATTGCTACTAAAAACGTTAAAAGACTTGAATTAGCACTGCAGGCGTTGGAGTAACAATTAGAAAAATAATTAAAATAAAACAAACAGTAGGGTGTTAAGCTCTGCAGCGGTGCCTCGAGCACGACCAATCTAAAATGCAGATACAATCTGCAGAACTCAATACGAACCGCACACGACAGTCGTAATTACCAAGTAGGTACGTACCTATTATACCTACTACCGTTCAGAGAAGTGCTAAACGGTCAACGGAACTAATTAAAATAAACTTTTTTAATCTTGATCTTTGAGTAGCAAATTAAAGTGTTTAGTTTGCGACCTCGGCGAAAGCGATTAAACTATATTTCCAAGTTAATACATGAAAAGAGAATGAAATTATTATTCCTTTGCTGTTTTAAGATAAACTGTATGTTCCAACTTTAATTTAATTTTCATTTGCATACATTCACATTTATAATTCATTTGCATGCATAGTTTCATACCTAACTAAGGTATATTTTTGATTTTCAGAGCCGATCCAAGATCCAAGACAGCCAGATGGGAATCTTGCTGTCTTGATTTTGCATTCAGCAACTAAAAATCTTATAACAAATTTCATTCAACCGTCTTCTATACTATTCAAAAACAGGACTTCTTCAAAACTTTGGCATCTAAAGCATACTATCTAACTAACGACGCTATGCACATGGCAGAGTAAGAGAACCGAGATTAAGTTTCAAATTAATAGTGATCAAAGCTAAGGCTTTGTTTGGTACCTTACCCCCGCGATTGGGGTCATGTGTGCAGTCTTAACGCGCGAGTAAGTTCCCCGCCCTGGCAACACTGGCTACACTGGCGACACTGGCGTCGCGCCAACACTTGCTCCATTGTCATTTGTACGCAGATCCACGACAATTTATGACACTAGCAAGCTTAAGAACTATTTTTAAAATGTTCTCCTGCAGCTAAATTACTTTTTTATTGTTTTAACTTGATTTCAGACTGCAAGTTTCCGTGTTCTTTCAACATTATTCTTGTAAATTGCATTGTAGTTCATCTAAAATAGCTGTTTTTCTTTACAGTTAATTTCTTCGTTTAACTGATCTGAAAATTGTATTTATCTGTTGAGCATTTTAGGTTACTTTTTACTAAAAGTTTGTGGCTGATATAAAAATCTGATGATATCAAGTAAAATAAATTGAATTAAACCTAATAAATACCTGCGTATACCGGAGCTTTCTGCAATTGAGAGAATCAAATCTACCGTATCATGAAATTTCATTCATATTTGCCAACTTTAAAGTAACATTACCCGCAACGGAAGGAAACTGTTACACTTAAGGTGGACGCTTTTATTATTTTAATGGGCTTAGTTACGCAGTTATGGGATAACAAAAGCGAGGTAACTTTACCTTCGTCCTTAACACAAAATTTATTATGGCAACATAACTTTTGTCAGTAATGCCGATATAAACCGGCAAATGCTGCAATAAGGAGATTATCTTATGGTGACAAAGTTCATGTCTTTATTAGACATTGATGCTTATTACAACCTTGGCTTTAGGAGGCACTATTTTGAAGAAAAACAGGTGGTTCAAATAGTAGGTAAGAAGGTATTTACTAAATTCGGTATTGTTGACCCATGGAAGTTTAAAAATGTGTTCAGATTGGTGAAAAAAATATAGGATATTTTTTAAACTCAGCTATTCATAACCCTCTTTTATTATATTATAGGTACATACTTCTTCTCTTATAAAAAGAGTAGGTATCTTAGTCTGTTATAAATTTAAAGTCAAAGTTTAATAAAATATTTTCGTGAGGAAATCCAAGAAACTAATAACGTTTCTGCATCCATCTGTCGCGGCAAGGAGTCTACTTAATAAAACTAAATAGTCCCCTCAGCGTCGGCAAACAGTCATTCAGAGCGGGCGAGTGAATTTATTTCAATCTTAAATGTCTTCGTCTAAATATGCAGCGTCTAAGTCGGACACGCTGCACTTATCCCAAACAATTTCACTTGGAACTCAGTTTAGTTTAAGTAAGCTTGGAGGTTTAATGAAAATAATAAGGCGGAACTAGTTTTAGTGTGGGTATTAATATACAGACACCATGAGTTCTTAAAACTTTCTTAGCTGTTTCTAAGAAAGTTCCTACCTATCTATAAGTAATCTCTATAGGTAGCGTAGATCATCAGAAAAAATGTATCGCCAATAAGAAAGTAGTTACATACCTAAGTAAGAAGAAAACTAGATATTGTTAAAACCTAAACTACAAGTGCATCTATTGGCATCAAAAGGTTTAGATTATCTAGGATCAACATGTCACATGATCACTCTCGTAATTGTGGCCACAAAATACAAAGCATTCCCAAAGGCAAATCGATTCGTACTAAGAACAGTTTAGCTCCGGAAGTTCTGCCTGAACTGTTGGTCTAGGTGCCTTTTAGAGGACAAATCCTTTCAACAGCTTAAGGGGCTTTGGCGGCGTTTATAAAGACACCATCCAACAATTAAAATAACTGATCAACAAAGTTCCTCGCAATCCGAGAAGCGGCGCCATTGTAACTAGGCACAACATCTGGGAGAACTTTTAACTAACTTAACACCGATAAACAAGCTTCGTAAGTAGCCTAGGCATTTTATGTTGTGTAATAAAGAGTCGTTTTCCTTTGAGAAACTCGATATTTTTATAGTTTAGTATTCCTTTTGGAATATTAATAATTAAACCTCTTTCACAAGAAGTTTCATATAGAATATTCAGACTTGAAACACACATTTTAGTGTGGACCATACAAAAATGTTTGTCCCACGCAGGGATCGAACCACGGTTGTTCCGTGGATCGAACCTACAGCATATCGCGTTCGGGAAATCGGAGTTAGTGACTGGAAAATTAAATTACATGAATCCATTTTTTTTTGTAACGTCCTGAAGAATGAATAAGCAGATCACCAATGGGCACTTATAGCAAGGTTCGTAATACGTGCATATAGGTGATCATCTATCAAAGTGAATATGTCACTTCCTATGTGAAAATGTAAGTAACCAACTACTGTAATGTAATTAAACCATGTTTATTGGCAAACGGAAGTGCGTCACGAAGTGTTTCGTCACTAATTGAAACTGATAACCCGGTAAGTAAATAAGATTGAGCGTGATTTTATACAGATACGTAGCTATGTTGTTTATGCTCTACTTACTTACAATTTAATTAGTCGTAATTAAATTTGTATGACCCAAAACGCTGTCTACTGAGCCGAGAAAATATCTTACCTGGATACGTAAGGTATGTATTTTAGAGGGGTTTATATAAGCTTTTTTTTTCTTTGTGTCCTATTGCCTGATTTATTCTGAAAGTGTGACAATTCTGACTAACATTTAAAACCAATTATAACATGGCATATGGTAGGTATTTATATGCTTAGTTGCTTGTTTAAAATTAATACTATAATAGCTGTCCACTCTCCGAGAACACAGACATATTTTTTATTAAGATTGAAATAAATCCAAACCTTATTTCGATACTTAAAAAATATATTCAAACAGGTAAGAAAACAACCAAGTTTATGAGAAATATTGTTTTAATGTTCAATGTTGTATAAATTATTCTGTAACAATCCTGAGTAAAAAAATATATTAATATGTACATAACAATGACTTGTAACGTCTTTGAGTATTTATACTTAGGTAACATTCCAATATCTATATTTTATAATATAAATTTGCTGATTAAGAACAAGTAAACATTCATAAATAATTTGTTTATACTTAAATGGTATGGTAATAATATAAAAATATATTTATTTCTTAACATGTAGTGACAGTGTAATAAAAATAAATTTGAATTTAATTTAATAAATGTAAATAATATCACAAATCATTCAAGGAAAGATAACCATGACTAGAGAGGTCATCAATAATCCCTTTGACAATACCTATATATCTGTCTGCAGCACTTTGTCTTTCCTCCGGTGTATTCAAAATCTGTTTACTTCTCACATGGCCTTCCTCTTGCAAACCATTGAACAACCACATAGCTGTATTAGCTGTTATCAAACAAGCTGGCGAAACAATTGCCAAATCTTTGTCAAACATTTGCCTTGTATAAACTTGTTGAGATTCTAAACCAGCTTCCAATAACATTTGATCAAACGTTTGGTAGTATGTGTCCAATAGATGTGGCAAATGTTTTTGTCTTAATGCTGTGCTGGTGCTACTGATGATGAGGTACATTGTGTCAAATGCTGGACTACATATGCGGGTTGTTTGGTAATCTATCATACAAGCGGAGACTGGCTTGTTGTTCTGAAAAAGATAAAAATTATAGAGAAAGCTGTAAAACATTCACACATTTTCTCTTAAATAATAATTATTAATACTCACCTCATATTTAAACATTATATTTTCTTTCCACATATCTCCATGACAAATACAAGTATTTTGTACAGAATCATTAGCTTTATCAAAATAGATACCGCAGTTAAGTTTTAATTTCTGTAGAAGTGGAACATACTCAGTTTTCTGAAACTTAATTAATGCTTTGTCTAATCTATCCTTCATTATATCCATGTACCTTGCATTTGAATGCTCTGTCAATGGTACACAAATCTTTGATATTTCATTATATAATTCAGTATCTTTATTTTTAAGAATAAATGACAACGCATGAAGCTTAGCGAGAAACTTCAAAGAAATTGTAATATGTTCTAAGTCGAGGAATATTTCATGAGTGTAAGGCCTGTAGCCTTCCCCACACATGTCCTGCATGACTATGACCTCTTTCGTATACTCCGGCTGAATGTAATAACACCTTGGTATTATGTACTGTAAGTGTGCTGGAAATTGTCTCTGGATTTCTGCATACTTTTTGAGAATAACAGAATAAACGAATATTTCCCTAGCAAACATAACAGATATCGCGCCGCTAACACGATACCTCTCGTCGGTCGGAGCTAATTTCAAAACTAGTTGAATTTTAACTTCCTTGCCTTCGTGTCTACCTGACAAAACAATAGGCAGTATGATTCCAAAGTAGTTCTGTGCAATACTTTCGAACTTTACTTGGTTATAACCCCAATCTTGCAGGCCATAATTTGCTGCAACTTTGTGTAAAACTTCGCGCAAATATTCTTCAGATATAACAGACATCTTATTGCACTTTTACTAACTAAAACTTAAATAAATGCTTATCAATGTAAGTTTATTATACAAGTGACTAAATGCAAAAGTTTGAACATCGAAAGTAAACAAACAAATTATTGCCCTTGTCGTCAGTAATGTCAAAAGGTCAAATTTGACACTTTTTTTCACAGATTAAACAAAATCTGTAATTTATCTACGAACCTATATATTTTTAAATAGTTCTTATAATTATAATATATAGGATAGAGTTCTATCCATAATCTTTATAACTTAGGGCAGAGGTCGCAAATAATCATAATATTGGTTTGTTAGATACTTGATTCTCCGATACAAAATTCATATGAAAACAAACCCTTATAACTATAATACTTTACAATTTATCTATAATACATTGCAATACCTTCGTCGACTAGGTGGTTTCCTTTTACTTAAAAGCATTCAGGCTGTTCTCTAGGTGATATCATAGTAAAACGTATATAGGTATAGTTAAGTAGTGTGTATGTCAAAAATTATAAGTTATTAACTACAGAGACGAAACACACAGCAGTCCGGATTATTACATTCCTTTAAAAATATGCTAAGCCTAAGAATATTATATAACTTCTAGATACTCTAGTGAGAAGGGTGACCGGCTAAAAGATTGTAAATGTATGCAAAGCAAAATGAATAGAAAAGCCTTCACTTTACTGATTTCTCGCCTGCTTTCATCCCGAAACCGTTAAAGGGTTACATTAAAAATATAAAGAGAACCCGCTGAATATTAAAACGCTAAGTGGCCTTGCCGTCCTTGCCGAAAACTTCGCAATTATCTACACAAACGTCTACGTTGACCATGAATGGAATAATTATTGTCTAAACCTACTTTATAAATAACTTTGAGGTGTGCTAATCTCATTATATATTATTTATATTTATTAAATGATTATAAATAGAACACATGCTATAAGAGAGCCTAAAGTTTTTTGAATAATTTGTTGTATATGTATATTTTGAAATTTCTGAGCATACGATTACGGTACTTAAAAGTAGGTAATAAGAGGAAATTAACTTGACTTTTACAGAAACGTGTTCTATTAAGTTTAAAGTAAGTACAACTACACGCATGAGAAAATAGATCCGGTAATGACCTCGGCGCAATCTTACGCCTGGATAACCACGTTGATATCACCGATGCACCTTTGTTCTTATTTTGTTTTCACTTTTTATACATTTTTAAATCACTGACATTACTAGGTTTGGATACCTACCGTTTTATGACATTGTGTTCTGTTTTTTTTTTTCAGACATATCAAATCACGGACCTGCCAACAATGTACAAAAAAAAGTGATCCTAGATTCGGTACCTTCATACCTATTTCAAATTAAAAATATTCGGCGTTGTTCAAATTTTAATAGTATGAAAAACCGAAGTAATCTCTTTTTTAACTAGGTAATAATTTACAAACTGCGTGTCAGAGTACAAATTAAATAGAGAACTATAATCGTATTCTGTTATAAAGTAAGAGCGGTTTAAAACTTAAAGTGCTTTTTATTATTATGGATGCCATTTAATATTTTAATAGCTGTGTATTAGTACTGAAATTGGTAAGACAAGTTCTAGAATCTCTCTGAATTTTCTTTGATAATTTTTATTTGCTTCTACTACACTAACACTTAGGCCCTGTATGTGGCCAAATTAAAGGGACCGACATTTAATCCACCCTAGCTAGTGACCATAGTCCGGCTAGGACCTCTAAAATCTAACCAGGAACCGTTCTTTTCTAAAAATGTAGGATGCTAGTTACGCTGTCTTGCCAAGACATGAATAGATAAGTACTCACTCACCCCTGCGATCACCGCATAATAAGGTAGATACCTACACTATTATGTATCAAGCAATCACATCCTCCATTATGCTAATATTGTTACTTAGTTGTCATTATGTTCCTGATTTATGATTAGCGGCTAAATTATGAGACAATGGAGCTGACAATGTTCTCAATACTCCTAATAGTGGCTATATGAACAGATACATAATTACATTGAGTACAGTCAAGGGGGGAACAATAGATCACTAGGCGACACTAGGACGCAATATACCTATGATAAGAGGAACTTAATATGTTAAAGTATACTAGCTTTCGCTCATAGCTTCGTCCACTCTGCACACTTCGGATTTCTCTTGAAAACTTAATTTTCATGTCCATTTATTGGTTTAGCTTAAGATAGACAAAATATTTACGTTTTCCCCTTAAAATTATGACTAATTTCCACTTTAGTAAGGTAATTAATTTGTAAGTACCTGTAGTAAGTGTATATATGGTCCTTACTAAAAAAAGATATCTCTTAAAATTGCGTGTATGTTCAAATCGATAAGATGAAGTTATTCGGATCGGGCTTATAAAAGAATTGAGGTAATTTGTTCAATTCGTACATCACTTGGCAAACCTTTAGCTCTTCTTTATTGAGCTCATTTGTATTGCAAGTTCAGGGTTCCTTTCCAATGAGGCGTAGGGAAGTGTATTCGGTGGTTGCCTACTGTATTGATTTGAATAATCCCGAATTTAGTAGCTAAGAATCGATTTATAGGTGGTCACTGTGAATAAAACATGTTTAGGTGCCAACCACAGACCAAACTAGAGAGATGGAAGGCAGGCAGAAAGGTCTTTGGCCTGCAGAGGAATAGATATATTTGGATATATCTGGAGACAAAAGGACCTAAGTACCTACTTTTTTTGTCTGGTTTTTTTCAATTTACACTACACACATGATGGGGTATTTCTCTTATTATATTAAGTAAGAATTTAATGCCTACATTATGATTGTTAGTTTAATTCAAGCAACTACGTAGGCACATTATGTTCTACAAATTATGCTTGTAACGTAGCCAAACATTTCCATTGATATTGCAAACCAAACAATCAAAGTGAAATGCTCGCAAATTAGGTAACTCATTAAACTTTGAAGTCGGCGTTCCAATGAGTTGAAAGCTCGGTTGCTTGGTAAAGCGAAAAATTGCAAATTTCCATAAAGTTCGTTTGGAAAAATTGCAATAAAATTGAACGGTTGCAATCAAAAAGTTTTGATGTATTTCCTGTTTTAACTTGACTATCAATGTTCCTATTCAATTGCAATTATAAAATCTCTTTTTGGTGCTACATCTACACGTGTTACTGTTACTTACTTTTGATATGAACGTTTTTTTGTAAAATCAATGAGTAGGGTGGAAAAAGAGCAAAAAGGTACAGGTTAAAATGTAGGATTTTTGATACATCACCAAAAGTTACATTTGCTTAAAGTTAGCTAATTTGGCACCTAAGAGATCATCACATAAGTGCTTTAGTTCACGAGTTCCACCAAAGCTCACTTACAAATACAATAAACAAGTTTAATTAAACCGGCTAGATAACTGTGACTGGGAAGCGTTTACCGCGAGTTTAATTGGAACGAAACCAGAATGCGGCGGAACTACTCCATGCAGCTAAATGCTCATTCAAAACTCCCGAGGACTCTGCTACCACTAAATTAGGTCTACCGTTACAAAGTGTAAAACTGTTGATATGCCTTTTCTTTTCAATTAGCCTATTTGTAGTTACTGAATAATTCTTTTGAGCCGTTTTTTTGGACATTTGTCTTTATGTACACCGTATTCGACAGCAAATAACTTAAAATATAAGTACCTAATGCTAAGACTTGCATTAAAGTTATTCATGGTATGTATTTAATTATATCCACATGCTTGCCATTGTGATATTGTGTAAAACTACGTGTCATGTACCAACGTGACAACATAAAGCTAGATCTAACCAATTTAACTTCAATAACTTAAAACATCCAGACATCAGTTTATAATTTCCAGCAGACGTTAACAGTCGCTTGTATTTCCACAGTGGCCATCTGGCTGCATAGCACGTTAATGTAATTATATAACTGCATTATATAACAGCAAGAAAACAATATCTTCGAGAAGCTCTGGAATTGTTTCCACGGGAATCCTGCTTTCTTATTTAATTGCAATACATTTATAATGTCCGATTAGAACGGAGCAGCACGTATTGCATTGCAGTAGGTAGCTAGTAACTATTTATTGTTTTTTTTTGTAAAACTTACCTATTTTATAACACAAAAAAATGCATGAAAATTCTATAATAATTTAGGGCACTATATTTATCATCGGAAACATAATCTTTTACGTTCTAATTTAATACATACATATTTTTGGAACCTTACACAATATACTCAATATTTTGCACGCAAACGGTAATAACGGTTAGAATTTTGTTCTAAGTTGGTACGAGATCTACCAAAAAATGTAGTTATATTACATGACATATTATCTGGGTCATCGCATTACATGGCTGTAAAACTTGACTCAAAGGAACAAGGAAATTATGGCCGTGTTTCTGAGCTTCACAACTAAATGAGGATGGAAAGGATAAGCCGAACTGATGTAAAAACAAACGACGAAGTTTTAGGGACAGTTCTTGAAAAAATACATTCGTCCCACGACGTGACAGAAAAGATTACTTTTGACGTAAGTACAATTGTTCACAATATCATCAAAGATACACTTCTGGTTCGCTGTGTAATTGAAGTACCAACATTTGTTTGATTTTTTATTCAGGTCGCCGCAAATAACGAAGCAATGAAGCCTCGTTAAGCAATCCTGTCAAAGTGCTATTAATAGCGACGCTACAGAAAAATCTCTAAATATAGGCTGGATTTAATGAAGATAAAACTGTACGAGTTCTCTCTGTGGCCCCTAATACGTGAACGAACACATCAGATATTTGAGGACTAGATCGTAGAGATATAACAAGTGATGTATGCTGACTCCAGAAGTCATCTACTAGTTTTAATAACATGTTTTAGAGTAACATGGAATAAAACCTCATGGCTTTAACTTATCCCTTTCAGACCGAAGATATTTTTGCTGCAATTTTGTGTTTTTTTTTATTTGAGCATGTTAAATGGATGCTAGACGACCAACAAAAAATAAAATAAAAAATCTAGGTATCCTAGATTTTTTGTAACGGTACCCGCACGAACGTGCGCTCTCGGCATAAGTACTCAATACGCACGCTTGTGCTTTTTCAGAGAGACCGGTCATAAATGAAAGTAAAATATATATTTTCTTATAAACTTTAATCATATAAACATAAAAACAATCAGTCTTAGCCTTTTTGTTATAACTTTCTTTAAAACTTAAAATGAGATCAATTTTCACCAGTCTTTAACCAAATTATTAATCTTACATATAAATTATTAGGAACTATAATCACTTTTGACTTACACTATGATAATCAGCAAAACAGTTTTTACCTCTAGAAAGGCACAAGTATACATTACATTTGGCACATTTTATCTTCGACCTACTAGAGCAGGTCTCTAGTTTACATACTCTTGGAGATGTAATATCGTCATCAAAAACAGGGAAGTGATTGTAACCATCATTGCGTTTAGATATTGAGGGTGTGGGTTGTTTAAACTTTTTGGGCTGTGGTGGTAACGGTATTTCATCCCCTGTGTCGCTATCATCAGTCTCTAGGTTTCTTTTAGTAGGAGTTTGAGTTAAGCCATCAGCTACTTCCAAACGAAAATGCATCAAGTCCATGATTTTATTTTGGGGTGTATTATTTGCTATACAATCATTACGATAAAGTCGCCAAGAATTAGCCACAGCTAGATCAATGAAATGAATTATGACCTTCAAGGTCCATTTTCTAGTTTTAATAAAAGCACGGTAATATTCAATTTGCTGATCCAATACATCTACTCCTCCCATAAACTTATTGTAATTCGATATGACATTTGGACATGATACATCAACATACACTTTCCTGGTTTTATCCCATCGTTTTACTAATGTCGTATGATCAGCCCCTGTGCAGTTCGAAATCATAATTACAGACTTATTGTCCTTCCATTTAACAAGGGCCAGATCGTCACAAACAAATTGCTGTGATTCTCCTCGACTCATTTTATTATCATTTTTAAATGCCAAGTTTTTACGTTCGCTAATTCGATTTAACATTATTGTACCTGTGCCGTGTAAACCTAACTGTGTTAATCTTTCCAAAAGGGGAACACTAGTAAAAAATCTGTCAAAATATAAACAACTTCCAGGTGGCACAGCTTGAGCTAAATGCAAGATGACTGATGCACCCACACCCAGCTCCCGCTCAGTAAATGCTGTTCTAGCTCCCAGATAGATGTCGAAGTCTATCATTAGCCCTTCACTGGTGGTAATTACAAAATTTTTTAGCCCGACAGGTCTCGGCTTATTCATTACTACTTGACGTAAGCTGCATCTTCCAGTAAATGGTATCATTTGTTCATCAATCGAGTACTTGCCTGGGACTCTCTCTAATTTGCGACAAGTTTCTTTGACTCGATTAATCACAGGCTGCACCTTCCATAGCGGATTAAGTCTAGCTTCAGCATCACTGGGATGATCCTCTGGTACAAAATGTAGAGAGCTTCTTAATTTTACGAAACGATCTCGTGTCATGACGTCAGCTATGACGGCCAACCTAGTACTTTGTCGCCAGTACAGATACATTCGAGGAAAACCGAAAACTCCCATGTACATGTGAATCCCAAATAGCCTTTTAATTTCATCTGCAGTAGCATTCAAAACATGTCCCGTCTTTCTCATATGGTAATTGTTACTACAGTCCGCACCGAGTTGATAAAAAGCAGTATCGAAGTAGTCTTCAAAATATTTCATAGGAGTCCTAACATCGTGAAGTGATAGGTGTGGGCAGTCATGTGCTTTGTCAGGGTACTCTGTTTGTCTCCAGATTCTTCCCCTGTTTTGGCCCCTGCGGCTTGGTCTAATAAGTGGAGCACTTACTTGTGGAACTGTTGCTACTGGACTAGCGATACTCGGTCCTGGTTCAGGTTCACAAAGCTGTTCGCCTAACTCATCTATATCCATATCTTCAATTAAATCATTTTCAAATTGTTCGTTGATAAAATCCTCAATATCAGACTCATTCCCATCTCCTAACATGGACAATATAGCGTCATCCGGTAGATGAGCTCCTGTAATTAAAATAAACAGTTTTGACATTGTACTTAGGTACCATATTATCATAAAAAACAATAGCATTATAATACGTACAACCGTGCATTTTTGAGTATTAAAACATGACTAAAAACCGAACTGCTACGATCGTGCGTATTGTTTTTAATTCCTCAGAATCAGGTAAAAATCTTCTTTTAACTAGATAATAATTATTTAATTACTTAGATTACAATATTAGCTTTTTAATAGTAGTGATAAAACAACAATAATGATAAATAAACAAAGTTTATGTTTACATACCTGCCGAGTCGCGAGCGCCAAAAAACGCAGCCATCTTTCTCGTCACCGTCGGCGCGACTGACCGTCCGTTCGATGCCTACTAATTTTTATTACAACGAACACAACACGCACGAGCGTTCGGTGTAGGTTTCGTCTCGCAAAACAGAAATTTAGTACCTAAAAAATTTGTTTTCGTGTATGCGCACGCTTGTTTAAGTAAGGTTTGAAAGGGATAGGAAAGTTTTTACTACCTAGAAGCTGTTATTTTGAAAGTAATATGTGTAGACAACCGTACGTACATAATCAACTTAAAGGTATCCTAAAAACTGAGATTATAAGTGGAAGTAATGCACTCAGCGGAAACAAACATCGAGGATACAAATTTTCTTTATCTGGATTAAACCTGCTTTCAAACCCGGGATATTCCGCTTAGAATACTAAGCTGTTACAACTTTGCTATGGTCATTAACTTCTGGTAAAGTGCAGTTGATAAGTGGTTGAAGAAATCCTGAAAACAATGGAACAATAAGACGTATATCTCCCCTAGCAATGGAGACAAATTTTTATCTGAAAATTTGAGTACTGAATTTCAGAAAATCACGACGAATACGCTTCTCGCGTCTCACAATTTTATTGCTCTACTTCTTACTGAAATTTCGTATAAAATATATCAACTGGCAGTTTACCTCAAAATCAAAACGTAGGCTTTTAAATTATTATCATATTATAAAGCTAAAAAATACTACGATATTACGTGTATATCATCAGTAATTAAGTAGAAGATCACTTCAATTTATAATAAGAAGGATAAATACGGGATTAACGCCACATGAAGTTTTATTTACTTTAATTTATGTAATATTGTATCTATGGTGGAACTAAGCATCCCGCAATATTTTTAGAACAGCAGACTGTATACACAGGAATATGGTAACCATACTAGGTTAGAGGCATGACAAATTAAATAAATTACCAACATCCTATTTAAGAACCGCCTCCTTTTTTAGAAGTCAGTTAAAAAGAGGCCCTGCTACGAACCACGCTGTGCGACGCATACCAGAAACCTATCAAAGTTGTAATGATCCGTAAAACAAACCAAAACATAAAACCGTGAATCTCAACCATTAAGCTTCCATTATGACAAAGTAAATATTTAAGAAATGTTAAACATCCCTCTTAAAAATTTTGCGAAGACGACTCAGGGAAGGATCATACTCCGGCGAAAACGCTGAGGTTTTTGATATTTTTTTTATTAATTAGGTCGAAATGTTTATTTTTTGAAGTGCAACCTTTATATAAATTACTTTCCACAGTCAATAAATAGCTAAAGGTTTGAATTTTAATGTTTTGCTTTTTATATTGTTGTATCGTATAGATAATTGCCGACAATTAATTTCATGGATTCGACAGTTTGTCCTACCTATATTCAGACACTCGCTAAAACATCCAGTATATAAATAAATACACGAATTAAAATTAATAAACTTACTTTACGCGATATACTCCAGTATTATTAGACAGTACCTAAAAAACATTTTTATTTCAGTAGTCCCTCTGTTTACTCTGGCACTCTTCTGGTGCAGTTTTATAAGAAACATACTTTCACAAAAAAATCTACTAAAAGGGTAGTACAAGTAAATTATCTTTTTTCGTTCAGCAGCGTGGGCGGCTGCAGACGTCATGGGACGAGTTGGTCCCGGTCGATGACGAGCCCACGAGAGCCGCGTGAATATTAAACAACTGCCGGCCGTACACCGCTGACATCAACAATTCACATGCGGGGATTAAAGGTCAACACGTGATGACTATCGCCTTGTACAAGATTCAGGGTTAAAAATGTACCCTTTTGGAGTTGTTTAAAGTATGTAGAATGTCGCCCTTAAAGGTAACAATCGACCGAAAGGGACCATTGAGCGAAACGTGTTTTCCGATTTCTTAGTGGTAGTATTTTTTATTCCATACAAAAAATAGGTAGTTATTTAGGCTAAAAGGCTTGCTTACGTATCCTGACATTTAACAGAAAGTCGCCATAATTAATTATTTTAACCCCTTTCATTTAAAATCTGTGACACCATTTAAAACAAATCGTTAACTTTCTAATCGACTCATAAATATATAAACTGCAAAGAAATATAAGCAAAAGTCTTCGCTGATTATAAAAAAATAATGAAGAGCCGTGATCACGTTGTGCAGTTGAGGCCTCAAGATTTGTTTGTAGTTTGTTAGTATGGATCCTCACAATAGCCTACATTCCGAACAATACACAAGACCGAGGCAACGGAAATGAATGAAAACCATCTTTTAATAAAATAGTACATGCAGAAAAATATTATTTTCTAGAACAGCGATATTAAAAGTAAAGAATTTTCTGCATTTATGGTTATTATACTTTGAAATTTAACCTAACATTCACTAGCTCTCACTACTTTTAAATGGCGACAACTTTCCACGGCCAATTACTGAGAAGAATTAATGCGAAAACTTTTTATAATAAATTAACTTTTTGAAGTTTTTATTAATTTTTTACCCGGGATTTATGTCATTTCGGCTAAAAGAAAAATCTCCTTCGTTAAGGCTATTTACTACCATAGCTTTACAACAATACGGTTATCAAACCTTTAAAACAACGCGAGTGTTCTTTACGTTTAAATCACAGTTTGCGGTGGATATCTCGTCTGGAGAGCTATTTATATGAAATTTTAAAGTCAAAAGTGTAATAAATCGGTGCGGCGCATATTTTGTGCACAGTACGGCAGTAAGTAGACTAATGCGGGCTGCACTGGAGAGGAACAGTCGCGTTCTCTTATGAATATTTATAAGCCCTCGACTCCACAAATGAAATTTTCTGAGTATTTTTCTCTTACAATAGAATATCTAGATCGTCGAGACTCGAGACACTTCTGCGGATGTGCCCCGACATTGAGAAGGTACACACGCTTTGTCTTTGTGCTTCATACTGAAAATACCTTCGTGTTGTGTACCGCGATATTTGTTCATAGAAAATAACTTTATAACAGGAATATTAAAAAAAAATCTTTTCTGGAATTTTATTGTGTACCCATTTAATATACAAAATCTTATATCTATCTATTCTATATACTTGTACTTAACTAGGAAACAATTTATTGGATATGGTCAAATCCAAATTACTACTTATATTTAGCTAATTAATTTAAGAAAATCTCACTTACAGATTTTTTTGGTCACAATCCTTTTTGCAGCCGCAAATGCTACTTTAATATGATTCTGGTGATATAAATTTCACACCTGCTTTAATAACACGTGTTTATGTAAAACAATAGTAAGTGGCTAAAAGGTCTATTTCCCCGCGAGTGTGTATTGTTTCGGCGACGCGTCGGGCTCGCCCTCGGGCGCAGATTGAAAAGTAAAACAATTCGCCACACGTTTTGCCCGTTTATTTGCTCCTAAGTGGCCCACTATGGAGTGGATCGCTATTTGTTTTTATTACAATACACCCGATCGCAAATCCCTCTATACGTTCTCGTTAAAGTTTGTACGGTAACAAAAACCTTCACTGCATTAATACAGTTTGACGCGCAAAAAATATACAATGGGTTACTCTTATTGAGCTTATACTTTCATGATTTATGGACGGCCAATGTTGGTGCACAGCTTAGCAAAAACTTCTAACTTCTATATAAATATAAAGTTTTAGCAATAAATCATTTTATCATTATCGTGCAGTTTGTGTTTTTGATACCGCTGACTGAGAAAAATTGTGCTTTATTTAAGCTTCTAACTTTTAATATTTACAAACTCTAGATTTAGTTAGTCACTGCATTTTGTATGCACAGCTTTACGGTGAAAACGGTCTTTTAAGATTAACTTATGACACAGCATAAATACTTGTTTTATATAACAAGAAGTTTCGTATCGTACACAAGTATATTAAAATTAGGTAGTGGTTCAGGTTCAGTACGCATTTCCTATTATAAGTTTGTATACCATAAGGCTTATTTTCGCACGTTTAGTACTAACAGTGACAACCCAGAAAACCAGTATCGTAAAATACTTATTGTACCAGTAATATCGACTTCAAACGGACGTGTAGGCGACCACAAGCTCTACAAGGCTACGCGACTACGACAGCGCTACGACAATGCTACGCCATGTCAACGCTCGTTTCGTAGCCAGAGGCAGTACTTCGGGTTTAGTTATATCCACTATCAGTATAAACGTATAACACTTGAATCGTTTAAAGACAAGTCCCGCCAATTAGGCGTCCCAAACTTTACCTACTACAAAGTTCTTAATAGCTTCGTCTGCGCTTATACAAAATCAAATTGTATTAGAGAGCTCAAATTTACTGTAAAATTTTACTACGCTAAATATTGTATTCATACAAATATGATTTTAATTTAAACTTTTAGTTAATTGTTAAAGTAAAACTAAATCGAGTAGATATGTTTTATAAACTTAGTTTCAATATAATGTAAAGATTCCAAAATGGAATCACATAAATGCCACACCCTGTTACCATTTAAATTATATTTTAACATGGGTTTTTAAAAATAACGAAACTGCTAATTTACGTATGTAACGTATGTAATCTTATTATTATCTTATCTGATATGAAAACCTATCTACTTAATGCCTACATAGTACATATGCTGAAACACCTAAATGGAACTCTTATTTTATCAGTTTACAAATCTTATAGTAACTAATATTAGGTACCTAGACTAGGAAATGCGGCAATCCAGACATCGTGACTCTCCACAGCCATAGCGTAGTAATTACAGCGGAACTACCTCGACCAAGTGATTGCCGACAACTGAGCCCTGAATGCTCACTTGTTTATAACTTAGGCCGCTCGCACACGGACTGCTTGAATCAGATCGACTATTTGAAAGCAGTTCGGTTATATTCACAAAAGCAATACGTGGGTGACAGCTTGCGCAGTCTTGATTATGGACTATGTGCTCGAGCAGTTCGTGTGCTGGCGGCCATACGGTCACTTGATAGGTAAGTACCAAATTCATTAGTATAAGTTTTAGTTTCAAGAGTGCTCAAGTGTGGTGATTCGAGAGAGAGAAATTTTAAAAACTGTAATGAGTTCTTGGCTTAGAAATGAGACATTGAATACTAATATCAAAAACTAAAGTAATAAATACATGCTATATGTGCCTATAGACGAAATTAGTTATCACTATCTGTCTGCTGCACGTTAGGTAACAAATGGATGAACCAATTTAGTTTTGTTAAAACATTGACTATAAATGAAAAATCTTATTTAGCTAATTCTATGATGTTATACAGTAATAGCTACTTTTGTATCCCTAGTGTATATTAACAATACAAAATGTAGTTTTCTAACAGATGTTTCAAACCTTGTAAAGTGGATCGAAGGACTATTGTATTGATAAAGCTAAAACTGGAAGGGCCCATTTGGGTAACAACATATTGAGAATTACATTTGGGAACTAGACTGTAGTAGACATTGTTTAATATGTATCTGTATTATTGAAAACTAATCCAAAACATTACAAAATTATATCAGTACTATTACAGGTATTGTGCTTTATAGACTTTGTAGTATATAATACCATTTTATTACATGAGTACTTTGTACTAACAAATAAACCTAATTATCTACACATAAATAATTTATGTTCAGTTATACAAATCATAGATTTAATCGACCGTTTTAATTCGAACTGATTGAATATTAGTCCGTAACTAGCTTCAGAGCTCTTTGAATTAGATACTCTACTTACTAAATCAGACTTAACCCGTATAGCTTACAATCTATTTAGTATTTATTCACTGCGATATTGCAACCTGAATTTTTGACCTTTTTCGAAAGCGAGTCTTTTCCTTTTGTAGTAGTGTATCAGGTTCTGGCTAGTAGCAAGATTAACCATATAAGCAGAGCGCTTTATTAAAAAATATATGAATTTAGAAATATCGGTAAACAGGTTAGATAGGTAGATAGCAAAATATGAATTGCCACTAAAACCTCTAAGCTGTTATGATTTATGCATTTTGCATTATGCAACGCAAAACAATTTAAGTGCAGACAAAAGCATAAAACGTTTTAATCAAATCATAAAATATTTATGGGTATTTTCACTAAATTGAGTAATAAAAGTGACGTCATACAACTTTTGCGACGAAAATTTCAGATTTAGAAGCACTCAAATTGTGTGTGTACCCCAAATTCCACTAAATAAGTATGTGATATTATTTTATTTAGATTTTAATATAAAGCGTAATAAACAAAACGATAATAGGATGCTTGCATAATGACCACTCTAATACAAAGATTTTATAGATGCATTTGAAACTGACTTTATCCTGAAGGCGGAGGTGGCAGGATGACCTACCACCTCCGCCTTCATTCTTACCAAATTGGTTAATCACAGCTCTTGAGAGAGAAAAATGGTTGGAGAGTGGGGAGACCTTTGCCCAGCAGTTTGACATTTCAGGTTCCTAATAATAATAATAACTAACCTGAAGTGTCACACCTACTGGCCAGTTAAATTCTTTTGACAACACCTTGTTAAAGATTTAACATTAATTTAATTTATTTGATTTCATTTGAAAAACATGTTGAATATACGGATACTAATCCATCTATAATAATAATAATTACATGTTCTTATAGTTGTCATTATGTATGAATTAATTATTCTTATTACTTATCGTTGTCTAATTTTTATCGGCTAAAGTCAAAACGCCGACCAAAATTATTCACAATTTAATAATTAGTACTTTAAATTGTTATATCTTTTCAATTTCAAGTTTAGGCAACACATTGACACCCGTAATCAATTCGGAGAAAAGAAATATTAAAGTATCTAAACTATGTGTGTTCAGTGAGTCACATTACAAAGGTCCTTGATATTAACATTTGTTGTGTATAAGTGACGCTAACGACATGTCACGAGCGAGGGTAACACCACACTCTTGGCATTGTTCGTGGCCAAGGTGGCAAGGCGGCCGTGCCTTTAACCATGAATTAATACTGTGCATTTGGTGCGTACTGTGTATGCTTTAACAAATAATGAAATAAGGTTGATATTAAATATTGAGTTGCAGATAGGTACTTGAAAGTACCGAATGCTTGTGTTGGCTATATTTCTAAGGATATTCCAAACTAAACAAGCTGTAAATTAAAAGGCTGAAGTGCAGTGATCTTCAATACTTCCGACATAATTAAAAACTTTCCATTTTTCGTCAATATATACCGTACCCCTACGACACAAGTTTATTTTTCCAACACTAGTCCCAAAAATCTTAACTACGTCCTAATAATCCAAATTTTAATAATACATACAAAATATTTCTTCAATAATGACATGTGAATTTGATACAATATCCACGTAACATTCGAAGTGGCAGTGGACCAGTGCAGTGGACAGTAAAAACTCCTAAGCTGATATTTTCCTCTGGTTTGTATATTGCATACCAAGATATCTGTCGCGAGTAGCGAGCGGATATTGTTAGTTCCGCGTCTCTGCACGCTTGCAGCTCGAGTCTATATCGTAATACTGAAACTTAGTAGATAACGTTATTAATTTATACTTTAGTGTGTTTGATACGCGTTTAATGTTACTTGGGATATTACCAATAAACAAGATGAACGATATTATAAAAAGGCATGACTGCATGGGTACATAGGCAATCATCCTATAATGCAAGTAAGAAAAGTATTAATTACGCTGAAAGACGTTACGGTTTCAAAAGTGCAAAAGTTTTCAGGTTGAAGGTATTATTTACTTAGTTCGTTATTACTAAAAAGCGAACTAACATTTAACATGATGTAATATAGCTAAATAATTTAATATTGTTAGGGTGAAAAAAAAACTCACCTAGGGGTCCTGCATTATCCAGTAAAATGGGTTATAGAGGTCTGAAAGGCGGTCGCTTCATGTAAAATACTGTATTCAGGCAAAACCCGTGAGACTAGGAGCCGAGCTCAACATAGCTCGAGAAAAGGGAAGGCAGCAGAATATCTACACCTTAGCGATGTAACTTGCCAAATAAGCGTTCACGTTTCAAAGGTTGTTTTAAGTTTTCTGAAAACAAAAACATTGATGTGATCAATAACCACAGCTTGTATAATAAATGATGTTTGTACAATTCCGACAGTCCAGAAAGTTGATAGTTGCCGAACAAAACATATATCTGACATCACAATATCTTGGCACATAACTCACGTATTTTTGTTTAACGTTTGAGACGTAGCCTTCGACATGATATATAATTCAATATCCTCACCTTGACACAGTCCATATAACAAGGTCGGTGTAATGTGTTTGCTAATGTGTGATGTCGATAGCACCAGCAGCCAGCTCCAGGCTTAAGGAGTTCAGTGGAAGCGGTCCCCATTGCCGCCTCCACTGCGCTACAACAAATATTTGCATGGCCGCCAGATATATCTTTAGAGTGCTTGTGCATTTAAAATGCAAATCTGAAAATTTATCACGCTTCAGAAAATAAAACAAGCTAGTTTTTATGTAGGATGTTCTATGTTTTTTACATTTCCATGCAGTAGATTAATTTATCGTCTTTTTTGTAAATTGTGGTTTGAAATCTTTTCTTTTTAGTTTTTCTGTACATGTTTTATGTAAGATCTACGATGACAAAAAATAAAGTTAAGGCGCTACCCCGAGCAAATGACTTTGAGCGTTTGACCTCTAAACCCCCCTCTTTGCCCCTCTACATATACATCGCTACTTTCCATGAAAATACAACGCCATCTGTTGAAATAGCTACGTATTAAGTAGTAAAAATAGTAGACTTATGAATTTATAGACAAAAATATAATCAATCATGTCCGCATGATTAAAAAAAAAGTTGAGAGAAATATATTTTATTTGCATCTAAAATTATAACTCAAGTAATTGAAGACTTCTAAGTGAATCATTTAATGATGTAAAGTTATTTAGTCAGAAAAGTATTGAATGTCTTTTTACAAAAATCTCTTTTCAACCAACTTCGAAAATAGGAGGAGATTCTCAATGCGGATGTTTTTTTTTATGTTTGTTATTTCAAAAAATAATTTTTTAACCATTTATTCAGTTTTTTTTTTTAAAGTATTTTGAATATTATTTTTTTTAAGATGAAATTACGATATTTTTGGTTTTAATTTTCAAAATCAGTCGATTTAGTTAGGTTTGTTTATCTCAAAAATATCAATCCAACAAGGCACGTATAAAAAACAAAGGCGGGCGGCGAAACTTTTGAAAATTCGGTTCTTGAAGAAAGTATTGCTGTCTCTCTACGGCATGATTTGTGAATGTGTGCGTAAGTTGACAGTGTGCGAGTGTCAAAGCGCGCTCGCATGGAGTAGTACTTACTCTCTTAAAAGAAATACTCTACGCACATAATAAAGGGCAATGGCGAAATCATTGTTGATATAATTCTTATGCTCGATATACAAACGTCTTAATTACAGATTTACATGAAATATAGCGTCTAAGTCCATGAAAAAAATACATTACATTGGAAATACAATTGATTGAATTGTACTTTGAGTGTTGCCATATGAACGATAAATCTAAACTAAGTCATACAAATATCTTTGGCTAGTAAACTATGTATAATAGCTTGCTTTTAGAATATATTGAAGATTTATGAACATGAATAGTCTAAGGACATATTATTATTTCTACCCAACATCACCGAAATTAATGAATGACATCAAAATACTATTATGAAAACTTCAATCTAGCATGGCAACAACAACGGATACAATCAATGTGAAATTTTGCGTCATGCCAGTGACATTGTCTTGCACGTCACTTTGCTTGTGCGCACCAAAATCTTTGTTTGCGCATTTGTTATTTCTATTATTTTGCTTTTTGACTTGGACTGCTTATGGACTTTCGAGATTTCTCCCTGTGCTAGCCAAAGGACTCCGATTACCCACCACTTACGACGAAATTTTGCTGTGATGTTTGACTCCGATTTTAAATTAAATTGGATTTTATTACGTGAAAAAGAACGATTTATTTTTCACGATGTGAAGTCTTTTAAAGCCTCTTTGCACCTGCTGGTTTTCTGGATAATATCGTGATAAGGAAGGATGAAAAATAAATGTATTTGAATTAATGCTGTTTCTTTTTTCATGCATGCTTTTGATCATCTATTTTATAGACTATTTTTGTGCACTAAACAATATAACAAGAAAGCCTATAAGAAAACATTAACATGTTCTGTCAGGATTATAAAAAAAAAATCTGATTATAATTCTTTACAAGTATTATCAAAGCTATACCAGGGAAAACCTAGATAATTATATCTCTAGAAATAAGTATAAAACAACCGCATTAAATCTTTTGAATAGTATATTTCACAAGGTTTACTTTTTCAGAATCAAAGACTTTTTCAACATATTTCCTATGAATTTCTGTCATATAAATGCAAGGTCGGGCAAAAGTAATTAATTGTTTACGAGAGCCCATTAATTTCACTCATAAATAACTGAATTTAATAAAAACAAAGTACGATTGTATCAATTGTATTTCCAATTTTATATATTTTTTTCATAGACTTAGACTCTATTTAAATAAAACTTCAAAAAAGTAACATATTATTTCATGTAAAGTAATTAAGACATTTGTAGACGCATAAGAATTATTTCGACCTTTTGATAGTTGGACATATTTAAACAAATATAAATATGTGATGAAATAAAACTACTAATTATAAACCGCGAACAAATCCGTAAAAAGTAGATTTATTTCAATGTCAGATTAAAAAAAAAAATCTTAAAACATAAATAAAGCTCGCCCCCTATTACTTACATGGGACCTAAACATATCGGCGAATTGTGGGTGTACATTAGTACACCTCTGCCTAACCCTTCGGGGATACCGGCGTGATGATATGTTGTGTAAAACATAAATATGTATTCCATGCTATTTGAATTTTATCACCAGTGCCGTGTGTAAAACTACAAAGGGCTAGCAATGCCTTTTTGACAGTTGTCATAATATTAAAATGTAAATGACATTTCAAATAAAAAACCGACGTGCTCTCACGTCGAGAGCCTACGGCTGACTGCTGGATCGCCGCCGCGAGTGTGTTTATGTTGTGAATTTGACCATTTTTAGGAATAATTTGAATTATAAAATAGATGTTTGGTCTTTTTGAAAAACAAAGCTGATTAAAATGTTAAGAATTAAATCCTCTATCAGTTGGTATAAGTTACATTAATAAAATACGTATACATCGTGAGCCTATCCAAGGAATAAATTTTGATAGACCATTTTTAAAATGAGTACTACTAAATATTCGCTGCATTAAAAAGAAAAAGCTCTGTTGAAATTAAAGACAACATATTAAATAATGATTTGGTATAACAGTTAATTTGATATATGTTTTAAATATCGAGTTTATAGCTTAATAAAACTCCGCTTTTGCGCATTTTGCTCGGGGGAGCGCCTTAAAATAAGTGTAACACACTCCAGCTTTTAGTTCTACTTAAAAAATCTCCTGTAAATGATATTTAAAAATATCTAATTTTGTTATAGAACTTTTCATAGAATACCAAACAATTTAAGTTAGTGGCAAGAACGGACTTCGAATACTGTAGCTGGCAACATTCCACAAGCGACCAGTCTGAATTTTAAATAATTTTCCAACAAAATCCATCTTAAAATTTTAACAAGTTTGAAACAACCACAAATCAACTGAACAAAATCTTTTGTCAACTGTATGTAACCAATTCTGTCTTTAGAAATGTGTTTGTATATTGTATCTCAAGTATCTTGGGTACTAACTTCTAATCAATAGTTTCCGAGTCTGTCTATGCGGACCACGCGGACTGATAAATAACCAACCCTTTTACGAAACTTGGCAAACATCAAGTATTTTCTATAGTGCATTTGACAATATTTTATTTTTAAGCGTTCTAGAACAACACCTTTTAGAGTCTACACAGTTACACCGAGCACTACCGGTAACACCAAGGCCACCATGGTTACCAATACCATGTTCCACAATATCTTATCTCCATACTCCACATCGACACGAGCTATATAATTCATGGCGCAGATACCGCACTATCGGATAACCCTCCGTGGACCAGATAATACCGTCCCTCATTGTGTTACACTGCCGAGCAAAAACATCGCGCACACCCCCCTACAAATGGGAAATTTATCCCATAGGACAGATGTGATGAACACGATTTGTATCATTAACCTTTCAGGATCAAGTGTAATTGAGATCAGATCATTATATTATCAGAAATGTTTAAGGATATTAAAAATATTTATAATATCAATTGTGATCTTCTTTACTGTCTCATTGTTTATCTTTCAGTGCATGTAGCTTTCCATTTGGGCACATACAGAACTGTCTAGAATGAAAAGTCCTAGGAATCCAAACGTTACGAAATATATTTTAGGTAACTACATAAAAAACTACCTGCTGTATAAATTGAAATCATCTTCGAGAGATAGAAACTATGCCGTAATTTTTAGCATAATTTTCTAAGTTCTCTACGATAAACTGGCAAAACCCAATCTTTCACTTAGATTCACATCGGTTTATTGGAAGCATGACATTTTACACAAGTTGAAGCCTCATCCCGCCAATAATATAAAAAGGTTACTTTGTAACTTAATGTAGTAAGACCGGCTTTTAGCTAAGATTGACCTCTATACAGCTATTTATACCGTTGTGTATTGTTCAATAAGTTTTTATGAAGGCAGAAGACACACGTTCGGCTTCTTTTGTGATCTTTATAGATCAAGATCAAAGTTTGATTTAAGTAAAGCTTTACAATAATAGAAACTGAATAAAGGTACTTCTACATTTAGTAAAGAAAGACCCAATAAGAAAATGTACAGATACTTAATATATAGAGGTACCTAGCATGTTACAATTTAAATACAAAAGACAGGTGTTTCCTAGTTTATCAGACATTTAATGTTCGCCATTTTTTTCATATACCTAATGCATATACACTGCGTTTAATCTGAACATTAATAGTAAAATTTAAACCAGTACATAGCTACTTAACATAATGATCACGTCCTATTCTCCGTGACTCCTTACAACTAGTATTAGCTCCACATGACCGTGTTCAACCTAGTTCCGACTCACGTAAGTACGACAATCCGACTAATACTACCTAACTACCTATATACATCGTAATCTACTCTAATCCGACTCGCTTAAGTAACAAAACTTATTCCTACAAGTCCTACAAGAAAGAGGTTTTATGAGAGACTAGATTCATAAATGTAACTCACTTTTGCAAGTAGTTAAAGATGGATATTTTTTTCACGTTCAACAAAAGAACTGCGTACATTTTGCGCTGAGCTTGTAGAAATCTTTTTTGGAATGCTATCATTTTTCTTTAGTCTTTTCGCGTTAGTTTTCTTTGAAAGTAACAAAAACTTTTAGGTTCTGATATTTCGTGAGACCTATCCTCTATGGGTCCACTAGGGTTAATAGAGATTTATACCTATATGTATAACGAAAGGTAGGTATTGTTAATATAACCCACTTTCTCAACCCTCTTGGTTTTATGAAATGTAGTACCTATATCTTAGATTTACAAGCACAAACAAACAAATATAAAAACAACATGCGCAAATATATGAGTATGGTAAAATATAAGAATAATAAAATATCCTTACTCGCATTTCCCCCTATTTTAGTAGTCATCGTAGTAAGGTCACAGCTGTTAAAAATGGCGGGAAATCATAGACATTGTGACGGCTTGTTGTTTCGTTTCCTTTGTGTTCTTATTTCAAAATGCTTATATGATTTGCGTACAATGTATTTGAGGCCTGTAACATAAACATATTATTCATTTTTAAAATAAATGCAGAACAATAAAGTCTAGTCCACCAAAATAATTAAACTGTTATAAAAAATAAACCAGTTAAAAATTGATCTTTAATAAATTGATATAATACTGACTATTTTCTACAAATAAAAGTGTAATAGATGCATCGGTGAAACATACATAATACCACATAAGAAAACAACTTACCGCCAACTTTTACTGTTCAAACTTATATACGGCCGCCTGCGTTTAGTTCGCATTTCCTGCAGCCCATTTTTATCGACATGGCTCACGAACGAGGAACAAGCAAATGACAAAGTTGTATTATAGTCTCATCGCGTCAGTTATGTCTGTTGTCGGTTGTTATAGATAAAGTTTGCGATACTACATAACTTTTGGGAGCAACGAAGACGTCGGGTGGCGGGAAGCCTGACGCAGCGCTTACAAACTTTTAAATAGCATAGTTAGGTAAATAACTTTGTTATTCATTAATTTTAGGAACCTTCGCGGGTGGATTAAAGTTACGCAACTTGTAGTGCTTCTTACTAATTGTCAGTATTTTCCTTGTTTGTTAAGCTCATATCTGAGCACCTAACTTCTGTTTACCGTTTAACAAACCTTCGTAACGGATATCTACGATACGTGAAATAATGTTTTGATATCTGAAACGTCTTTCACTGCCTCATTGTAATATACTTAAATCCTGAATATTTATCAATTGAAAAAGGCTAGATAGTATATCCGTTAAACTATACACGTTTTGAAGTTTCACTGTAATTGTTTTATTCATGCTTTAAAACTGAAAACTCAATATTCCAAGAATGCATGGATATGATAATTAAATCTACGAAACACAACAAAAACAAAACAACTTTGAATTTTGTTCTAACAACAAACCCCAGAAGAGTTAAAAATACCGCGAAACTTCTTCAAAGCAAGAAGAAAAAAGCGATCCGTAAAACACAAGTTAGCTAGCTACTTAAACTTTATGCATCTAAAACAATTCAGCGGACAATGATTTCATACAGCGGATGTACGGCAAAAATCAGCAGATATAAATCATACGGAGCCAATATTATCAATGAACATGGGTGGATCATCGAGAGAGCGAGTGTGAGTGACATCCACCACTCGAAGCTCCCCGCTCTAGAGTTGCTGAGATTTAAATATGCCTCCGTCGCATCTCACATTATTACGATCAACCGAATTTACGGTACCTTTCACCTACGCAATGCAAAATTTGGGATATAGGTGAAAAACTCTCGTAACATTACGTACGGGTATATTAAAGAACTTTTCGAAGAAAGTAAGAAAGGGACAGTCCTCTGAAAATACTAACTTTAAATGAAGTTTCTTTTACAAAATCTTTTGAGATTATTTACTTTGGTATTCAAGTTAGATACGAAACCTCTTCAATGTTTGGATCCAGTTCTGCGATGATAGAAGTAATTCCTCAGTCCGCGGCATTTTATGTAATCCGAGTTAAACCTACCCAATAAACGTAGAGGTCCGTTTGTGGAAGACATCCGCAAGATATAGGCCTGGTCCTTAGGGAGCAATCATGAAGAAAGGTTGGCCGCAGGGGTTTAAGCCGCTCACAATCAAATTTAGCTGCATCGCAGCCGGGTTAATCGAGGATTAGGTAAATTGGCCCGGATACACTGATGGGAAAATCTTCGTTTTCTAGGGTTAGCTGATAAATAATCTAATTATTGCCTTCTAGGTCAAAGAACGCAGTTTATGTAAGAGATGCAATCTGTTTGAACATTTAAGTAGATTCTTCTTGCTTGATACTTGTACATAAAAAGCCTACATATGAAATAGTGTTTAGATTATTAATATGAGCATTTTTTTACTGACCTTACATACACGTGTCCTCCTCGGAAGTCAATTCACAATTCGACACTGAACCATAAAATTGAAATTGAATGTCAGCTAATATTTAATTCCCGCAAGGTCGAATGTTGACTTATTGTTTGGAACTTGACGGAACCTAACTACTAAATAACTAGCGGCGATATTTGTATGCACCTTCTTGCAGGTGAAAGATGATGTGCTGTCAAACGAAGGTAAATGAAGGTCTCATTCAAGGTGACGGACGCAATTAAAGGTTAACTCAAGGACGACCCAGTGCTTACGTAGCAGCAATCAACTTGTCAACCTTTGAAATATGACGATGTGCCGCCTCCCCGGCGTCGTTAAGCTTCCTCTTTGGGGAACAACTTCATTCAGTCAGTGTTCAACAACAACTTTGTAAAGGTGGTCATAAACTGAAAAAATACTCCAGAAAAATGTCTATGTACACGAGTAACAGTTTATTTCCTACCACGGTTCCCATACCGAACGGCTTCCCTGTTCAGATGAATACAAAGCCTAAAAATAAAATCATTTTCTTGGATGTTACGCCAGTGCGGACTCCGGTTAATCCTATCTCGCCAAATGTAGTGGTTCCTATGAGAAACAAACTCGTGGAGCCTCACATTTCTAACGATATTATATACGAGAACATCAAGCCAGTGTTCACGATATTAAGAATTATGGGAGTTCTGCCGATCACGAGACCAGCGCCCGGCGTCAATCAGTTCCACATCGCGTCTTCGTCAATGCTATACTCCGTACTTGTGTTCTGTACGTTGGTCAGCTATGTGCTTTATCTATCCCTTCACAAAGTCCAGATTCTACGAACAGCAGAAGGAAAATTTGAAGAAGCTGTAATTGAATATCTGTTTACTGTCTACCTGTTCCCGATGATTGCAGTCCCCATATTGTGGTATGAGACGAGAAAAATAGCCAATGTTCTCAACGGATGGGCTGACTTCGAGGTAAGATTATTAACGTGCCATTCATAATCAAGCTTTAAGTATTAGTTTAAACTTACCAATACTTAGATTATTTTTCCAGATCGATTGTTTGTAATGCGGCCTTATGTGTTAATAAGCTACTTAAGTATAAAAAGTTTTAAACAATGTAAGCAAGGCACAAAATAAAATCAGTAAAACAGTGTTTATAAATAAGTTATGTGAACAATCAACATGTATCACAAAACCCATTTAAGTATATAAAGGAAGTGCAAACAGCAAAATACGATACTTAATATTTAATTATATTTCAGGTCGTCTACAAGCAATTATCAATTCGAACTCTACCGGTGAAGTTGTACAAGAAAGCATTGGCGATTGCTATTATAATACCAATTCTATCCACCACCACGGTAATCGTTACCCATGTCACCATGGTACACTTCAAGCCAATGCAGCTTGTGCCATACGTGTTTCTTGAGATTCTGACCTACATGCTTGGTGGCTACTGGTATCTCCTGTGTGAGACCCTGAGCCTTTGCGCCAACATCTTGGCTGAAGATTTCCAAACGGTAAGGAGATTTGTAGATGTATAGCTTGACTTCATAAGCAATCGATAATTGCATGTTTAAAGGTCTTATTCTCGTTTCTTTTAGGCACTGCGTCACATCGGGCCCGCGGGCAAAGTGGCCCAATACCGAGCACTCTGGCTTCGATTGAGCAAGCTCTCCCGCGACACCGGCATCGCCAACTGCTACACATTCACATTTGTCAACCTGTACCTCTTCCTCATCATTACCCTGTCGATCTATGGGCTGCTAAGTCAGATATCTGAGGGATTTGGTATCAAAGATATCGGTCTTGCATTGACGGCGCTGTGCAGTATCTTTCTTCTGTTTTTCATTTGCGATGAAGCTCACTACGCTTCTCATAACGTAAGTAGGCAAAACTAAACTGCGGAATGTAAATCATATAATCCCATAAAACACTATTTTATAACCTTTAACCATAATAAATGACAGTCTAATCTTACTTTACATCATATTTTTCACGCAGTACTTAATCTTAAATGTCACAATGGTTGGTGAATTTCAAATTTTCTTTCTATTATAAGGTGCGAACTAACTTTCAAAAGAAGCTGTTGATGGTTGAGCTGTCATGGATGAACACTGATGCCCAGACCGAAGTGAACATGTTCTTACGAGCTACCGAGATGAATCCCTCGCAGATCAGCTTAGGGGGATTCTTCAACGTCAACAGAACTCTATTTAAATCTGTACGTAAATAATTGTGAATGGCCCATCAATTTACTGATATACCGATCATGATTTATAATGACCATATCTGCCTAGCCTTATCCCAAACTATCTTGAGTTCGGCTTCCAATCCTACCGGATTTAACTAAATACCATATTTTACACGACCCATATCTGGGAACGCAATATGACTGATGAATAAAAATTAAATGAGTTTTTTTTTCCAACAGTTGCTGGCAACAATGGTGACCTACTTAGTAGTATTGCTACAGTTCCAAATCAGTATACCAGATGATTCTCAAAGCCAGGGTGTAGATGATGAAGTACCCTACAACATTACCAGTGCTACAACCGAAGCGATGACCACATCCACGACAGTCATGACAACGCTTCTCACAACACTGGCCAAGAAGAAAAAGAAACAATAGATGAAATTAAACAAAGAACATTTCATAATCAATTTGATGTTTTAACAGTTTAAATGTTTTATTTTTGTAGTGTTCATAAAATGTTAGGTACATTTAGTGAAATCACAGTTAAACAATGCAAAATTATGTAAATATTTCACAGCCTGTAATTAATGTATTTGTAGATTTTTACCAATTTATTTGCTTTCATTCAAGTTTTAAGAATATAAATATTGTTAGCTGTAAATAAATAGCTCGATTCTTGATCTTTTCTTATTAACTTATATTTTCGCCTTCACCTTTATGCCTTTTCATGACCTAATGAGCGTAATTCGTTAAATTTATTAATCAAAAAAAGACTTATTTTTGTTTCAATTAGGTACTATAATTATTGAATACTTTACATACTTAAATACTTGAGTACGTATAGGCGGTTAATCCGCCATGCATGAAGGCATTCTCTCTCAGTAAAACTTAAGGTGAGGCAGAGAGATTAAATTGGTAGAAGAACTATTTTTTAATAAGCATTAATAAAAAAGAGCTTTTACTAAACTAAGCTGAACAAATAAATTGATAAAATGAACATTATATCTTAATCCAAAGTCTTATTCCAAAGTTTCCAAGTAAGCGATGAAAGAAGCAATAATATACCTATAAGGCAAAATGAAAATTACATAAGCTTTGGATATCGTACTCTTTGAATGTCTATAGTCTTTAGCCTCAAGTTTGTGTTGTCTGTGACTATGCGACCGGCGACGTGACGTTTTTATTTATTATCTGTTACGGGCGTTAAGTGTTGCGAGAATTTTCCCGACTTGAAACTGTTTCTCGAAGTAAAAGTGAATAATCGTTGCTTCGAAAATACAATCTATTGAAATACTGTAAAATAAATAAAAATGGTTGACTACAGCAAATGGAAAGACATAGAAGTAAGTACATAAAGACAATAAACCATTCAAATTTAGCTTTACTTTTGTTTATACTCGTACATTACCTGGATTGATAATTTATTTTAGATTTCTGACGATGAAGATGAGACCCATCCTAATATCGACACTCCGTCGTTATTTCGTTGGCGGCACCAAGCTCGTATCGAGCGCATGGAAGAGCGCCGCAAGGAGAGAGATGAGCACATGCAAAAGAAAACCGAAAACTTAAGATTAATAAACGAAACGAAGAAAAAGATAGCAGAAAGTGGGTCTACTAGCCCCGACCTCAACTCCCTTAAGAAGGCCTTGGCAGATCTTGAGAGAGAAGAGAAGCAACTGAGACAAAAAGAAGAGGATCTCAAGAAAAAGGATCGGCAAACGCCATGGAACGTGGACACGATTAGCGAACCGGGCTTTACCAAGACCGTCATAAACACGAAACCCGCGCGACCAAAGGACGAGAACTTAACTGAGGAGGAAAAGGAAGCTAAGATGAAAAAGTTTATCAAAGAAAATGAGAAGCTATTGAAGCAGTTCGGAATGCTGCGGCGCTACGAGGACTCGAGGCAGTTCTTGCAGGAGAATAGCCAGCTTGTGTGTGAGGAGACTGCCAACTATCTTGTCATCTGGTGTATCAACTTGGAAATGGAAGAGGTATGTTGTAGTTACACTGATTCACAAGTAATCTTAGTGGCCTAGTTTATGAATGTTTTGTATGAATCATTGTGAATTTTATTGTTAGTAGTGTAGAAGTTATGTTTTATGTATTTCATATTTATTTCAGAAACATGATTTGATGGCTCATGTTGCGCACCAAACAATCTGCATGCAATACATTTTGGAGCTGTCTAAACAACTGGATGTGGACCCCAGGGCTTGTGTTGGCTCATTCTTCTCAAAGTATACAACTTATATATCAATGTTTGTAGTTCTATAAACAAAAGGCACATTTTATAACATTTATGTGCATTTACAGGATTCAAATTGCAGAGAAGACTTACAAAGACTCATTTGATGATGAACTAGAACAGTTCAAGGCTAGAATCAAGAAGAGAGCAGCGGAGAAGATCAGTGAGGCAATAAGGGAACAAGAGGAGGAGGAGAGAAAGGCAAGACTCGGCCCAGGAGGCCTGGACCCTGTGGAAGTGTATGAAGAATTACCTGATGTAAGTATAAAACAATAGACAGTATATTTTCTGTCATTTAATAATGGGTATTTTACAATTTGGTTGATAATTCACAGGAGTTAAAGAAATGTTTTGATGCCCAAGATGTTCCATTGCTACAAGCAACTATAGCTAAAATGCCAGAACAGGAAGCCATATACTACATGAAGAGATGTGTGGACGCTGGTCTCTGGGTGCCTGGCAAAAACAGTGATGATGAACCAACTATGAAAGAGAACTCTGGAGGAGCCGCCAGTCAAGCTGCCGAAGATGCAACCCCCCCAATTAGCACTGAAGATCTTGACTGAAACTCTTATGTCACACATGCTAGCATTTAGGCATAAATCTAATAAAGATCATTAGATTACTAACACCTCAATTTCGGTAATTTTATTATGACATGGACATAAGTTAGACTAAGTTTATGTTAGTATTAATTTTGTATTTCAAATTAAAAGTGATCTTATGGAGGGAATACAGTTGTGTCGACATTTAAAAGGAAGGCAGGTTTGTTATATGCCGCCAGACTTCAAATCCACGTGCTTTTCGATGCAACTGAAACTTAGTGCTGTTAAAGTAATATTTTGTCTCACAATGTACAATATTTTCGGGAAATTTACCCCATGAGATTTTACATTATATGTTATATATCGCTATACCTAACTTGTTTTATTACTCACAATTATTTATGTAAACAAATACGTAAATATTATTTAGATAAGTACTTCCCATAAAAACATACTTGGTACTATTTTATTTGCCCAATTTAAAATAAAACTAATATTGGCTAGATATAAGAATAAAGAAGACAAACTATAATCTACACGATGTACTTTGTCGTGGGCCAAACATTGAAACAGAGTAGTAACAAACCCATTTTAGAGATAGTTACTAGTGATTGTAAAAAGATAAGACCATAGTGAAACCATTTACTGTAGTTCACAAAAAAACACTCCGGCTGCCACTTCACAACGCCCGCATGTCGAGTTTCCGCCTAAGCTAGATGAATTATTTTAGTTACAGATACAAATTATAAAAAACAAACATTTGTTTTTTATAATTTGTATCTGTAACTAAAAATTGTGATCTTGATCACATGATCAAGATCACAATTTGCACTAAATTCAAAGTAACTAGCTTAACGACTTGCGTCGCGGAATCGGTGACAACGAAGCCCCAAACACCCCAATTTTGAGACAATGTAATAAAAGCTGTTCTCTACATTGACCCATTCGGGGTTCGAACCCGGGACCTCAGAGCAGACGCAGCTTGGTAGCCGGTATGTGCATTCACTTGAGACATCAGAGTATAAATTTAGAACTTACACAAAACATTGAAATATTGGAGGAAAATCCATTGGATTGTGTACTTATCTGTATATACAAATGTAATATGTGGTCAGCCATGTATGCGCCCGAACTTCGAAGCTAGGTATGATATTAAATGAACACTGTCAGCGCTACATTTGAATGTAACACGGGGTTAATGAATGGTACTAGCTGGGTACCTGTGTGCGTTTTGCAAATACTATAATATACCTTGTATATCAATTGATATGTAATACCCACTATCGAAAGATAATTATATTCATATTATGATAAAATAAGCGTTAGTACCATCAAGATAATATACGGTTGTTAATGCTCTAAGTACCTACTATGCAGACCGACAAAGTCTCGACCCGTTAAAAGTACTTTTAACTGACAAAATCTTTACCTGTGCCGAGAAGTTACAACGTCGTGTGAAAAAGTTAAACAACTAGTGCTTGAAACAGATGGCCATGGCTTTTCTTCGTTGCCACAACGTGTCGTAAGCGTTTCCATAAAAACTATGTAGCTAAATTAGCGTCGTGGCTATTTACACAAAGTAGCGACGAAAATCCAATGTGAGGCGTTCTTTCGCTCAAATTTTCAGACTTTCTGATATCTTTTGGCTAAATAAAAAAAAATGTATAATCAAATATCTAGTCTACAAATAAAAGAGTGTATCTTTTTTTAAACTTGTACTTTTTATATAACAAAACTACAATAGGTGTATGAGAGAGGACGCGGCGGGGACGCTACGTGAGAACATGCGGTGGCAGTTGCGGTCGCCCCTCCAGCTTGCTGTAGTCCAAGTGGAATTCCTTCGCCACCTGACAAGTACATACCATATCAAATATAACACATATACATCTTGTTTTACGAAGTCCCAGTCTTTCATCTCATTTGGAAGTATTCTATGAATTTATTGTACGCAAGCACATCAGCTGATCTATTACGAACAACATAATACCTCAATAAGCTTGTGTACACAAAAACTAACATTATTTGAGTCTGACAAACAGATTATTTTATTGATAAATAAAAGGTGTGAGATATATGTGTAGTGTAATAATAACTAGTAAGCTTGAATAGTACCTTACGCCAGTTGTGCGCATCAAAGAAGTAGTAGGTGCCGCGCTCGTATGTTGCCGTCTTCTCCACCATAGGCATGCCGGGCGCTTGAGAGATCCACACCTTTTCCTCCATGTGATACCGCCATTCGCGATTATAACTGGAAGACACACATTCATATCTTTACATTTTAGAAAGGTAACAATGGTAAATTGTGTGTTTGTTGTATCTTTATCTAGATAATGACTAAAGGAGTATATTAGACAAAAAATATCACGTATTATTACGAGTATAGTGATTATTACAAATATAGAAAGAGCTGCCTTATCACAACTAAACGAAATTTCGTATTGGATGTGGCAATACTACATAACTTTTTCCTACAACCACAATGCTTATAACATCGCATTTCATATTCGTTTTATTTTTTTGCTATTGTGCTGGTTAACAAATCAAGGTAATTAACAATAGTAACTCACAGTTCGGCTGCAGCTGCGATTTGCAGCACGTCACCCACGAAACAGTAGAACAAATAAAACAAAAGGTCTTCTTTATATCGATTCAGTCGTAGAGGTGCCAGCTTTTCTCTAATTGAGCCATTGATTAGATATTCAGGAGGCACGTGATAGTCCATATCCTGTGGTCTGAAAAACAAATTAGTTTCTCATTAGAATTATAAAATCGAAACAATTAAAATTTCGCGATTCATTACATTGCAGTTAGAAAAATCGGGTAGGGAATATTGAACTTGCCAATAAGAACTTAGTTAGTTATTGGAATTCGTTAACGAGGTTTAAAAATTTAGAAATAGTAATGTAGACGGTATCTAACCTGCACGGCGTATCCGCCCAAGGTCCAGCAAAAGTTAGATAAAGATTATCCGGTGAATTTAGATTTAGACCGAGCGCAGTGAGATCCTGCCCTAACGCCAGCGACACTAAACTAGGATCCGACTCTGCCGCGCGGATAAACGTCAACAGTCCCACAATACCAAACTGGTTCGGTATCATCGTCTCTGGTATATTCGTTACTTTACCTAAAACATAACACAACATTAATCCTGAGCTGATTTGAGTTCAAAATACAATAGTCAATAGAATATTAGCTGGACAATATATTAAAACTGCTCTCATCTTAGCATCCAGTTTAATATATTTCCGCAAAATATTCATTATACACACCGTAGAATTCCGTATGTGCTCCTTGACTGATAACTTTAGGGACAAAAAAATTACATGTGAGGTGCGAATTCATTTTATTTAACTATCTAATTTATTAATATGCCTGCCTCTTCTAGAATACGACATTGCATGCATAAAACGAAAACAAAAACGGTTTAGTTTATGTTAAAGAGTAATTAATGCAGCAACATTTACTAGAATGACATAGCATAAAATAAAAATGCGGTTTAGTACCAAAACTGAGATATTAAATAATTTTGATATTAATCCGAAGGTTATTAAATATGTTTTAATATGGTAGGGATTATTGTAAAGACATAGCATGTAGGTGTTTACCATCGGGTGAGGTCTGTATGCCCTTGCGAGGCTTGTCGTTGGTGTGGTTGGTGAAGTCCGGCGGCGGCGGCAGCGGGCCGGCGGGCGCCAGCGGCACGGCGCCGCCCGCGCTGGACGTGCCCGGCAACGCGGGGAAGTCCTCCGACGACATCGTGAACTCCGACTGCTCCGAGGTAGGCTGCTTCACCATACCCACTGCTCACAAACAACGCATATCACTCACACTGTTCCCATCTGCAAATCTTATCTAGCCATAGCACACCCCACCATTTATCATTATGCTCATTTCATTTCAGATATTTCACAACAGCTGTTTAAAACTCTTATTACATGCCAAAGGAATACAAAATTTTGAAAGTTGTCGTCAACACCCCTGCTCACCGATGCTTGTGTATCATTATACTATACCTGTCCTGATAGTTTCAATGTCAGAAATGAGCATATTGATGTTTCGGTTGTCGCTTGGTGTGGAAGAGGTAGGTATCGAACCGTAAGGCTTAGAGCCAGGCGGCGGCGGCGCAGCGGCGGGCGCCTGGTCGCCGGCCCCCCGCGCCGTCAGTGACGGGAACTCGTTGAGATCCAACAGCGGGGGCGTCGACGTGTCTCCGCCCTCGCCAAATACCGAGTGGTAGTTACTGCTCGTGTTGAACCGAGACAGGTTGCCCATACTCGACTACAGACAAACAAATCACAGGATAGGTCAATCTCTAACTGTATCACTTATTGGAATAGGGTCACTTACTACCATTGTTCATCAAATCATTTCTAGTTAAATAGTTCAAAAGAACAAACAGAATTTTGAAAAAATCGACTTGGAAACAGTTCTATTTGGTTGAAAACAAATATTGACACTAATCTTTCTAGTTTTATTTCAAAACCAAAGTAGGCAATTCATTGTTGTTTGAATAACATTTTCCAAGTTGTTTAGACCATTTTTCGTGCCAATCCATTTGGACGATTTATCACATTGTGATTGGGATATGGACTTTAAATCAAGTATTAAGTATCATACATTATATTATTCCCAACCCTATTCACACAAAATATTATCATGAAAATTACAGAATTTCTCACCATGGAATTTGAGTTAGGCTGCGATAACGCGTTTGGTATAGGTACCCTACGGTCTGCAAACGCCCGCTGGCCGAATAGTGTAGAACGCGATGCCATAGAGGGCGGAGCGCCCCCAGGCATTGCGGTGGAGTTCCGGCCGGGCGACAAGGCGCCTCCAAACGTGGGCGTCACATGGCCCGACACACCGCCCACCAGCCCCGAGCTCACGCGTCCACCCACACCGCCACTCGCTAGGCTTCTAGGTGCTTGTTGAAAATTCAAGTTTGCCATAACCTGAAAAATTATATAAGTTTATTTGATTTGATTAACTTCAGTGATACTAGTTTCTGATAATAACAAGTGTATGAGTGCTGATTAATAAGACATAATGATCATCATCTACCCTCAGTAAAATTCTTACTTCATATTGAATATGTATTAAGTCACTTGCAATTTAAGAACTACAACCTATAGAAAACAGATTTCAAGTATAAGTTAACAGAAAAACTAACTATTGTTTGCTGTGTTAAAACTAATTAAATCTATTAGACCAACACTTTTCATAGATTGTCTTGGAAGAAGTACATTTCTTATATGAATAAGTTGCAATCACCACCAAAAATAATTCAACCCTATAGATTAAGATGATGATGATGATTGTAAAAAATCTACCGTTAACGATTAAATGATGTAGAAAGTTGCATGTATAATACACTTATAAGTAATACTAACATTTCATACAGAGAGCTAGAGAGATTCTTTTTCAAAAGTCTTCGAACTTGATATTTCAGTACCAACTTTCCAATTTCTTGGCTGGACATGAGTGTATTGCATTCGGCTATGTAAGGCATTTACTTGGACTAAGTAAACCCTAAATAGAAAATAGGTAAACGTTTTAGGCCAACAATGCTAGATATAAAACGGAACTTATAATAAAATATGGTAGGTAAGTCAACAAAAACATCGAAATCTATAGATACATATTAAAAAAATCTAAGAACAACCTACACAAACAGCACTGTTAGTATCGAATGCTAATTCTGAAAAATGTTTTCATGAACGGATCGGAAGTTTTATGTAAAATATACGATACCTTACGGTAAAATTCTAGTGTTGTTGACTAGAACAGCTCTCAATTCAAAGTTTATCAGGTATTTATGAAATGAGACTAACGAATTTCATACATACGTATTGAGATATTCAATGCAAAGATAGAAATACGAGATAACATTGGCTAATAACAACAAATGAAGTAGGTATCATACATATATCAGTATTTTACTATGGTTATTCGTCCCCTGTCAAACAATGGCGACCCCTGTTTTTGGTATACCCGATTCTTAAAAATTACAAATATTTACCTAATGTGTCGACGTCAGTCCTTGTTCCACTATTTCAGTACCAGTATAAATGGTTCATAATCGAGTATTATCTGCAGGAACAAATAAATCCACTCCAATGAAATAAACAAAAGTTTGTTGACTGTCCAATTTAGACGACGATTTATATGCATTCAAAAATTTTAAGACGAACTCAAAAGATGCTCAAGACCGTCTTTGCATGAAACACTGCTATAAAACGCTGAAAACTTTATACATCTTTACGTCACTAATAAATATTTTAACAATTTCACTCAGTTTTGTCGAACGCCACATTACCCTAAACAACTGGCGGCCATATTGTTGAAAGCGGACGGAAAACTGTAACAATTTTCGCCCTAGTAACTTATTTATCAACTGAATGAGACGAGAGACCATAAAAATTACAATATACTGCCAATATCAATTTTTAATTTTATACTATTTATAAAAGCTAAAATCACAAGAAATTTAGAAAGCTAACTTTAATTGGAATAAATAGTTTTTAGTTTGACTCTTAATGCCAACCCTTAATTTAATTACCAAGCTTAAAAAAGACTGTCGAATCGAGGAGAAAAATTATGTTTTGGTTTCGTTAGTCTATAGCAGGCCAGCATAAATTTTATCCTAGAATTTGCTCCATAGAGGATTCAATTAATCGTGAAAGATAACATGTAAATAGCTGGCAATAATATAAATTTTCTTTTTAAAGTTTTTATTTCGCTGAATTATGAATTTTAATCATGCCTTCGTGGTTTGCTCGTTTGCTCTCTCTGCTGAGGCAGACTTCGCTTCGTTTGATTCCATGTTTTTTTTTTCATGCTAATTCTACCTGAAATGAAATAATGGATAAATGTTTTATATAAGATTCTAATTAGACTTTTTTCTTCTCGAAAGTCATATAGGTATATAAATATATGTAAATTTAATAAAAATAAATGATTGATTTAAGAATATTTGTTTTGAAAAGAATCATTCGCCAATATTTCAGCTGAGATTTATTGATCGATATTGCCCATCAGCATTCTGACAAACTAATGACTACTTTATATACAGGCAATAGGTAGCAATGTCAATGTTAGCCCCCACTGAATACTAGTATGTATAAAAATTAGTGGAAGAGGATGAAAAGTTAAATCAAAAAAGTCAGGTGATAATGTGATGTGTTGCCTAGTAACATACATACGTTATCATGTAAAATTATTAAACTGTTTCATTTGTATTTTGAAGATTCGAGAATATTGGTTCTAGCATTTATTTAATTTATGAAAAAATATTTAACGATAATATTCATAGTTGAACATGATTAGAATCAAATAAGAAAGATACGTTTGGGTGCATTGTCTATGCTTTTAGAGCGAAAAATTTGTATTACTTGGCAACACTGGGATCATATGATTGTTCAATGAAGAAGCACGTCTGATAGGCGTCGACTTACTTCTTCGAGCCAGTTTTTAGATTTCTGGCTCTTTATCGGTTGTTTTTCGTGTTAGTGGTGCTAAATATTAACCAACAGCCATGGCGCTCAGCGATGCAGATGTTCAAAAGCAGGTATGCAAAGGCAATTAGTAATACTGTAGAATCAGCGTAGATCTGTCGACATGGATTTGTCAGAATAATTGATCCAAAATGAGGCACTTGCCGATTATGTTTGAGACTACATTTGGGGTCAAAATAGATGTAGAATCGATAATGACTATTAATAATGAGTTTTCTATTGAAAAATTGATTTATTTTTTCATTAGATCAAGCACATGATGGCCTTCATCGAACAAGAGGCCAATGAAAAGGCGGAGGAAATCGATGCTAAGGCCGAGGAGGAGTTCAACATCGAGAAGGGTCGTCTGGTGCAGCAGCAGCGACTCAAGATCATGGAATACTATGAAAAGAAAGAGAAACAGGTTGAACTCCAGAAAAAGATGTAGGTCCCATTTATAAATGTATTGGACTAATTAGACTAGGAACCACCTCACTCTTTCTCTTATTATCAATGATCAGTTATTTAAAATAAGATGCAAAAGTCTTAGTTAAAAGCTGATTGTAATAATAGTCATCAGCTGTGAATTCTTCTACTGGAATTGAGTTCAAAAGTTCTATCTAGTAAACTGTCCTACTTAAGATCTTTAGGGTTTCTTTAGGCTTTCAGCAGTATAATGCCATAATGTTATAATCCGCTAACATACAATGACCTAATGAGACGTAACACCAGCAGTTATACATATGATCATCAATCATTGGTAAATATGTACAACACATCAGTAATCAATTCATTCATTGAGATTATTCATCAATAACTGAGCCAACAGTCACTAATATTCTATTTCGCTTATGAAAACTCAAGTTTAGGCTTACATTTCATGTATTGGTTGTATTTTCATAGAGATTCAGTATGCTTGAATGTCATGTGACCCGAGAAAAGAAACAATTTATGAATGAAATCTCTATTTCTAAATAATATAATAAGTATTAGCTAGCTTAAATCGTTTTCTGTAATGGTTTTTGTGTTTCATCTTTTTAATTACACTTTTCTGGTAGACTACATTGGTAGAGTACATTTTGTCACATGACCAAACCATAAACAATACTCATAAGGTTTCAGTTTATATAAGTATGTACTTCTATAAACTTTATGCTTCTAGTCCTATGCAATAACACATGAGCTATGGATTTTAGCACTCAGCTGATTTAGAAATTTATGTAACAGTATATTTTTTACTATTATTTGACATATAGTGAAGAATAGAATGAAGTGATAACCATGATTACATTGAAGTTATCTTGCTTGATAAGACTTAAATTCAGAGAGTTGTGTCTGAAACATTGTGTGACATCTAACTCTTTAGTAATTTTAAAAGTAATTTTAGTAAGTGTAAAGTAGAAAATTAAATTAAAAGCAGTCAACATTTAATGAAAACAATATGATATACTGGCCTATAAAGGTCCCACTGATAAGAATATGCCTCTTCCCTTATAGTGTGCAAGCATTGATCACTACTCTTTCCCTTGCACTTGCACAATTGGCAATTTCATACTCAATTTTTTAATATCCAAGTTTCATCACTATGTTTTCTTTCACTGTTTTATGTAGTTTCATGGCATAGTATGATTAAGAAAGTAAATATCAGGGAAAAGCCAAATTGGTACCTTTGTGAACCTGGAACCTTGTGCATGTAAAGCTGTTAATTGAAAAATTAGAACATCACAACTTTAACAATCAAAACAAAACTACATAAGTTATTTTTACAAAGTTTATTGTAAAACTTATATTGAATATGCAGCATAACAATTACACAGCTAAAACATAGCCAAGAGGTTAAAGAATAGAAGACTATGTTCAGTATAAAAAGATATAAGTTGTGATATAATAGTTTTACAAGAAAATAGGTCACCATGGCAAATTTCCAGCCTTTGGTTTTTGGTTAGGTTTTTTTTATAATTGATGACACATATGTATAAACAATAAAATAAATACTTGTCTGTTTGTATCAGTTTTGCGTTTCATCATGGTAGAACTTTTGAAAGCATACTTAATATATAATAGAGCAAATACGACTTTTGGTTTGGTTAAATACTCTTATCTGCAAAACTGCCAGTCCGCCTTTGATGGTACTTTCATTAGTATATGACTATCCATAGGATGGGATGGGATATTAGGCATAATATAGGCTTGTTTTAGTGTTGAATATTCATCTTATAAGATCATTTCTGGTTAACAATAACAGTATTGAGATGATTCAAGGTCATGTCTCAAGTGTTGTGTACAGTTAACAATTCATATTGAAGTAAATGACAAGCATGTTCAGTCACTTTACACTTGCCAGGAAAATGACGTATTAATTTGTTTTATAAAAACATGTTTGCAGAATACACTTTTAAGATTTCTCAATAAACAGGAGTATTTAGTACCAAAATTTCTTGTCAATATTCTTATCCCGTTATGTGTCATCTTCAATGCTTATATTTTTTTAACCCAACTTCCCCAGAAGGTTATGTTTCAATAAGTAAATAAGTTAGAAAGTATATAATCTAGTAAAATTTATTTTTTTCTGTGTTTATGTCAATTACTTGGGTACTTGTCTGACTTTTCTTTGATGACACCAAAAAATAAAGAATTAAGTACTCTAGGATTCAACTAGGATTTCAACTCAATCCCACAAAAATCTGGTAAAAAAAAACTAATTTGAGTGATTTCTAATTTTGTTTTCCATTTGTTTGTTAGCAACTCATCGAACATGCTGAACCAGGCCCGTCTCAGGGTGCTCAAAGTGCGTGAGGACCACGTACGCAACCTGCTGGACGAGGCCCGCAAGCGCCTGTCCGAGGTGCCCAAGGACCAGAAGATGTACTCCGAGCTGCTCACCACACTCATTGTGCAGGCTCTCTTCCAAGTCAGTACTAATTATAAACTAGGTTTATTTAGAACTAAATCTGTTTATTTTACACATTCAATATTTTGTAACCAGGATAAATATCTCTTTTATGTTTTGCAAGATTACTGCCGCCAGTATGTAACTGCTGATCTGTGCTGATTTTAATATCTCCATTTACAATGTATATGTTTCAACTAAACCATAAATTTTTTGGGTCCCTAGGATATGGATCCCAAGAAATCTAATTTAGTATTTATCAACATTTTAAATTCATCAAATTATGCTTCACATAGTAGCCAAGTCCATGCTTACTCTATCATAAACCAAGCATATAGCATAAACCAAGTGTGTCTTAAGTGATGATTTTTTGGAATCTAACATGACCCTTTAAATGACAGCTGATGGAGCCGGCCGTAACCCTCCGCGTGCGACAGGCCGACAAGAGCCTGGTGGAGTCTGTGCTGGGCAAGGCCCAGGCGGACTACAAGAACAAGATCAAGAAGGACACCACCCTGAAGGTCGACACCGAGAACTACCTGTCCCCCGACACGTGCGGCGGGATCGAGCTCGTCGCCGCTAAGGGACGCATTAAGGTAACCACGACACTTTATGTACCTTAGGATTAGTTTTAAGATACTTTTCTAATAAAACATCTAGGTTGTACTAGAATTCTTAGCTACAGATATCTTGACAGATATTGTGAACTGATAAATGTTCAGTGAAATCACTTCCACTGCACACTGATCTTCATGACTGAAGACAAGGGATTTGTTTGCCTCGTAACTATAAAACTATCTACTAATATAAATATTTTTAAAACAAAGGTCGTTATAAAAATGAGAAGACTGAAGAATGCTTACGATCCTGAATTTTTACAAAAAAAAAATTACATTACGATTACGTACAAATATATATCTATTGTGTTGATCCACGATTTATTATTTCAATAACTGATTTGATACAATAAAGTATGACGCGTTACAATATGATCATGTGTATCACAGTTACAAAAGGTAATATTGTATTACTACAGTCATGCATGGTAAGCTATAATGTATTGTATTTTATTGTCACACCTATAGTATTAAACTTCTTTTAAAGCAAAATTCATTTTCATAGAAAGTATAAAAGAGGTTTTGTGATCAAAATGGAGCAGTCTCTTCCTCATTGTTTAAAGCTGTTCAAGGTTCCTTGTTAAATTAGTAAGTAGGTATGTTGTGTTGACGATGTGTACAACGTGTTGTTTCCCGCAGATCTGCAACACGCTGGAGTCCCGCCTGGAGTTAATAGCCCAGCAGCTGTTGCCGGAGATCCGTACCGCGCTCTTCGGCCGCAACCCTAACCGTAAATTCTCCGACTAAGTTCTTAGCGGTGACCTATATTCACACTTGTTACAACTAACAACTTATTTAAAAGTTCATAATTTGTAGAACTAAAATAATATTATAATAAGTGTTTTCCTTTGCCTAATTAATTATATCGTAATAATGCGTACAATTTTATCGCTGTTTAGAATGTAATCTGATGAATGGTCCCGTTAAGTCGCCAGAAATGTACAACTAACAATGTGTAATCATGTGCGTTTCTGATTTCTGGTAATTGTTAGAGGGATAACTTTTACTATAACTGTACGTTAGTTTCGCCGCTAATATAATGACAACACCTATATACTGAGCATAGAATATTTTATTATAACAATTCATTCATATAGCATGATGTTATATGTATTTTAGAGGACGTAGTTTATAGGATTTGGAGACGGTTTAATTAAGATGTTACCATTTACTAGGTCATGCAAATAGCCATAGCTAATGTCGATACAGTTGAAATTATGGACTTCACATCTTTGTCCTTTGCAGTATTAATAGAGCACAACATTACTTCGCAACGGTAGATCGACGTTATTTCTGTATGAATATATAAATGTATTTTAATAATCTTCCTTCTATGTATTATGGACGTTGTTATTGAATGTTTTGGATAGATATTTATTTGGCCATTCATGTTATCTTACGGAATAATTGAAGACTGTAAGGTTGTCGCGTGACGGCAGCATCCCACGCTATGTTCACTCAAATCGATGCAAAGATTTGACTGCGCGCAGTGTGGTGTCACGCCTGAACCTTGCAGCCACCCAAGACATTCCTACTCTATGTTTATCCTGGCAATCTAACATTTTGGCTTGCTTTTGACAGTGCCACTGTAGAGCACCATAGCTCTTGTTACGTAGGTACTATATTATATACGATTCCCATATAGCACTGTTAAAATCCTTATGTAAATATATAGATGTGTTGAAAATGCTGTTTCATTTTAGCGATCCTTTACCTTCCTCCCTTTGTGAATGAAACTCCAGGAAACCATTTAGAATAATCAGTATTTATTTTGTCATATCTTCAATTAATTAAAACAATATATCAAAATGTTTAAATTCACGATAATCTATTTTAATCACAACTGTTAATACTGAAAACACACATAAAACACTATATTAAATTCTTGTAAAAATTAGGGCAGTTCATCTAATAGCAGACACTTATATCCTTATAATTATTGGGTATTCTCGTAGAAATTTATTTAGTACCATCTGAATAGGGTTATAAGTAGGACACAACTTCATTACACATATATTTAAAACCTTACAACTAGTCACAGCTATTTGGAGTTTCAAGTAACCACAGATTCGTAAACAAATGGAGTGTTCATGAATTCCTCCTACCCATTTGGGTATAGGCAATCTTGAAAATTTAATTTTGTTTGTTCTTTTTCAACGAACACTCTTGGTTGGCTGTTTACGAAACGTGAAATTAATCCTATTCAATTTTTCGGCCTGTAATTTGCCGCACATAAAGTGCTCATTTAGCTAATTTCACAGCAACGATTTATTTATAACTATCATAAGGACGCACAACACCAACTTACAACTATTTCCGCGGTTCTATGCGGTTCGCTTAGGAACTGCTGGTCATTGAGTAAGCAGTCGGTCTACCGACTTGAACATGTTAGACTAACGAACGTTTTCTATATTCTACATTTAGCTTGGCTTCTTAGTTCTTACACCACAAGATGTGAGACATCAGGTGTGTACGCTGGGAGGTACCTAGGCACGCGTGGCTCATCACGCCGACGTGCTCCTCTCTCCACAGCCAGGCTGATACTGCCAGCTTCCTTCACGCCATTAGACTTCGCACGACGCTGTGATGGCAGAATCGCCGCTCGAAGAGACTTGCGTTTCTGAAACACATCCACGTTAGTTAGCGTCTGTTAAGTACAACACAGAGTAATAAACAAATGGAAATAAGTGAAACCGTATCTAATACTGAACACTACCCTTCATGACTCTGTTTACTACTTTAGTAGTTCAGTCTCCGTAAATGACGGTTAGTTTGTTACCTCCATTTGTTTATTACTCTGTGTCGTAACTACAAAAATCCATTGAACACCAATAACTACTTACAACAGCAATTTTATATTACCGTGTCCAGCGAGTTGATGCACAAGCTCCACAAAGCAGCAGGGACTTCAGTGATCAAAATTAACAATGAACATGAACGTGAAACGTGTTTATTTGTTATATAATTTAAATATTGGTCGTTAACAATATTTCTCTACGTCGGGGATGGCGAACATAAGTGAATTAATATACCTCTATGAATAAATACTAAGGTATATTAAGTTCCTAGTTTAATACGTGTTTAAAAGGTTTGTTATTAAGCTTCGTGTAAAATTGGGAATAGGTATCTAAAAATATTGACGTGTTATAGGTTAAAAAGCGGTCCGCAATCCCTGAGCTACATTTAGTGCATATCAGTCGTCAGTGGGGTCAGGCACACTCTATATTTTACTCTCTAGCTGGTGTTTGACGGTATCGTAGGTGTTGCCGGCCGCGGCCTCCGCCTTCGCCCTGTTTACCTCGACTGCGCCGCGCCATCTGTCGGCCGCGTGGCGCGCGATCTCCATCCGCTTCTGCTTCCGGATCTGGTGACGTTTGTACACCACCTCGATCACTATCAGTACTATGCCACCTATTATGCCCGCCAGCACGAGGATGAACACTCCAGCCATGTTCTTCAACCCTAGAGTGTTCGGTGTTTTCTCGTTTTCCTCGCAATTCAACATGTTGTTTCTAAGGATCCATAGATTGTCCAGAGATTCCATTATACCACCTGAAAGTACACAATATTGTCAATCCTGTAGCTACCTACCTCAAAGTTTCCTTCATATTAGTTTCGTTTTAAGCTACTCACTTTCATGAAAGTCCAATATCGCTAAAGTGACGAGATCAGCCCAAGGAGATCCTTTTTGTAACCCAACGCCGTATCCCGATCGACCAAACAGTTCTCCAGCAGTCACTAGTTCGCAATCCTGCGCCGCTTCAAATTCCAAGCGCGACGAGTCCCAAATAAATGCCATTAGTTTACTGCAATCATGTGAGTAATGTAAGAAAAATGATTACACTAAATAATCAAACGTTTGGCCTTCTAGGAACTAGGAAGGAAGGTAAAATTTAGATTTGTTTCTAGGTAAAACAAAAACTAGTAAACAGAATGATGCTATTATGTAAGAAGCTACCAAGGGTGAAAAATAGTAGCTAAGAAATGAATAAAAAAGTGGTAACCAGCAACAGACTACAGTTTCCTAACTACGGTATTGTTCCACCTACCCATTCTTAACGTCTTCAATAGCTTGCTCAGCGTTATCGTAATTATTTGCTTCCATCGTTCGATACATATTCGACAGTTCAACTTGTCGTCTAAAATACATATCAACGGCCGACCCCTTTACCGTTGCGCACGTCAGATTTTCCATTGTATTACGGAGCTAAGGATAAAAATAAAGCATTAGCTACTGTCTAAACTAGTCTATTCAGCTACATTAGCCCGAAAATATTAATCAGTGAAGATGTACCTCCCCCTCATACGGCACCAACGAGCAGTCCTACGGAAATATTGCCAGCATGAATTAATCTTGATACATGGTCTGATTGATGGATACTTGTAAAGTATGAGGTTTTATCATTCACAAGCAGATGCTTGGCCCCCCATTTTATGCATCAGTCTTTAAAGACTTCCAATAATACTTAAACCAGACTGCATCAAAACTAATCATTTATGTTTGATGAATACTACATGGCGCCTTACCCTAGCGTCGTTGATTCCAGTGAGCTTGGTCTTAGGCCGCTCAAGCACGAGGAAGGCAGCCAAGTTGGCTGTGTACGAGGCTACAATGATCATTGCGAAACCAGCCCACACCATGCCAAGTACGCGCGCTGAAAAACTGCGAGGAGTGCCTGAAATATTATTTAACACAATTATTTAATTTATTTATTTATTTAATTCAGGCAACAAAGGCCCATATTATTATATATAATATACTATAAATTATGTACTTAGTTATTCGATTATGCAGCATAATAACTCACTAAGGGAAAAAAAAAATTACGACCATATAAAACCTTGGTCATTTCTTAGTTTCTATTGTCTCTTAGTACTGAAGAGGATCTTGAAATGAACCCACCTTCGCCAATACCGCTGTTCAAAAGCACTCCCCAAGCAAACCAAATTGCACTGGATAAGTTCAAGGCATCTTCTTCAGTGCCATCAATGTTTGCCAATTTAAATCTTCCGAATGGTGAAAATCTGTCCAAAAGGTATAATACCAGTGCCACCACATGGACTGAAACCATGACCAGAATCCATAGCGTGTTGGAAAATGGTTGCAAGAAAGATACCAAAGTCGACGAGCGTGAAGGCTGAAAACGAATGGATTAGGTCACGCAAAATTGAAGCCTATACTATATCAATTTTACTGAGGCCTTTATGTAAGCCTTATTCAGTGGTATTGATTCCTGTAGCAATATAGACACATAGCAGTCTGCTAGAGGGAATACTTATTTAAATGTTATCTATGTATTTCATCTCTGCCCAATCTGCTGATACCCATCTATGTAAAAGGTTCATGTGATTTTTTAATTAACCTTTTTACACGTTAATTCATGTTAATCTAAGTGGACTGGCTATGTGGCGACAAAAAAAACCAAATGCCATAAAATATGTCCATTTTATGAATAAAAATATTTTTATTTGTTTTTAAAGAAAGAAATGGCATCCGTTCTAGTTTTTCGAGAAAAACAGTCAGTGACAGTCAGTGCATTTTTTTTTCAAATTGGTATATAACCTCCATAGATCTTCTTTATACTGACCTTTTTCTCTAGGATCGTAATTCCTTGATATTTAAATGGCTTACTGAACTCAATGAACTCTGCTCTTTCTGGATTTATTGTGAGTGGAGCCACAATCATATCTGCACGTTCATACACTAATTCACCTGAAAATATTGAATAATTGTCAACATCTACCTACTTAGCTACCTAGTGTATTTAGAAATAAAACTTTGAGATTAATTGTCTGTGAGAACTAAATAACACAAAATTAAGAAGGTTACTAGTTCAGACCATATACTTATTATATTATACAACATACCGATAAGACCCGTCCATTCCTTTTTAGCTCCTGGCTGTGTTAGGTTTCGTATGACATAGTTTCCAAACTGTCCATCAGGGGACAGAGCCAATGAATACGTAAAGTTGATCGCCTTTGAAAGATGCTTCAAAAGATCCATACAGAAGCCTTTGCAGCAATAGAGTTCATCTGAAATATATTTTTATATATATGTAGGGAAACATAATTAAACTGTACAGATTTATTTATTTTAATTCAACTTAAATGGCATTTGTAAATATCCAAGTTCACTTCCTATTCGTCGTTTTAATACAGTAACGATATTATGTTCTCCATGTAGATATAAGAAGTCGCCTACCTGTGTTATTAGGATAATTATCAAGTTTACTACCTAGTATAATTACATTGAATGCAGTATCACCCCGTAAAATACTTAAATACAAATGACTTCAACCCTAGCAGAGGGCACGGCGAGGAGTTTTTCGGACTTTCACCGACAAAAACACCTCGGTCCCTTCTCTGCCACAGCCGCAGTCACGTGATCGCTCACGCCCTCCCTCCGCGATTCCGATCTAGTCTGAACCTAGGTAGCTTTCTATTAGGCTTGTAAGTATAGACTTCTTACCTGAATCGTCACTGGCATTGAAATGGGGACAAGGGATCTCATCCGGAGTACATTCACCTCCATCTTCGACGCGACGAGTGTACACAAACGGCTTCTCTTCTATCGTTAGCACCTACAATAATGCATTCAGTTTGTCATATTCCTACTTATTTGGCAATTATTTCTGAGATTAGTTTAAATTGAATAAGTGGATACGCCTTACTTCAAAGTCACATGACTCTGTAGTTTTTTATCGTTTTGTTCTATAGACTTTTTAGACACTTAGTTTATGTAAAGTAATATTTCGTCATTATTTAGAAGTCGTTTTTTTTTTAATATAACCTTTTAAGTGTCCCACTGCTGGGCAAAGGTCTCCCCCGTCCGACTCCAGAAGATCGTAGCTATGTGAAAATAAACAATATTTGTAACTGACTGGGCCATTCGAAAAGTGGCACAAAACCATTAATTTACATAATAGCTACCCACATTACTATGCGCTGTTAATGTCGATGCATAATAATTAAGGACCTCGCTTGGATATGAATTAATAATGATTCTGACCTTCAGATGTGTTGGTATCATAAACCCTTCTGGTTTCGATGTACTGCGTCCCATCCATATTATTTCTTGCTCCTTTAATTCCAGCCGCATTTTTTGAGTTTCCTAAAGATAAAGGAAAACGTGGAACTATGATTAAATAATATAACGTAGCCCGTAGGCACCTAATTACATTATTTAGATGACCTGCGTGGTGGAGCAGCGTAAACACAAGCTTTCAAGGATTCTCATGGTCTCGGGTTCGATTGCCAGTCGGGACAATGTAGGGAACCGTCAAGGTTATTTACAGGAATTTCTATCACGAATGTCCAATTTATTAGCCCTCACACGTAACCATCAAACATTCGAAGTAAACTGCTTAGCCCTAGCTATTGTTACATGACTTAAACCTTTCTAAATTGAACCATGATTAAAAACTGGATCTAAGACACATCAATCAATTCTAGGTACCTGGCTGGATATAATTGGCCTCCACTTACTTTAGAGTAAAAGTACTTTCCAACGGCGACGTGTTCTCCTTGCGCCCTCACATTGACCATATCGTATTCCGCATGTACTCTATCCCCGTGATCGTCAAAGGCAACATGGCCGGTAGCTCCGCTCTCCAGGCGCTGCTTTCTGACGTAATCGAATAGAAGGCGACCGGTGGTCCAAATGGATCCGGAGTTGTCGCAGTCAGATGGCGGGGCGTGGATCTCTTCTGACGTATTCATGTCGCGTATAGCTGATGCGAGGACGTAACTGAAATATAATAATAATAAGTAGCTTTTAAAATGTAGGTGTGATGTTCTTGTTTTATCTGTTATTTTTTACACCTTCAACAAATGTGGTTATATGTCGAAGTTTAACGGCATCTGCAGAGCTATAATAAGCTTGAGTAATTTTTAACAGCCTAATATTTTTTTTTACTAAATTGAATCTTACATGGAATCCTGTATGTGTGCGTGTTCGTTAGTCGCATTAACGAGCCTCAGTCCCAGCAGGCCTTCAGGAGCGTTGGCAGCGTCCAGCGCCTGTTCTGTCACCATCCACACGTAGCCCACAGTTGTCATGTTGAGGAACGTCGCATCACGGAATATTATCTCCGCATCTGTTTTGCTAGAAATAACATTTTGATATAATAATACATAGATACATCAAAAGATAGAAAATAATCCACGATTCTAGCAATTCTAGATGTGATGTATATGCTTGCTCTTCCGGGAGGCATAGTCTGCTGGTGACCATGGCACCTGCAAAGGCGTCGAAACGTCGTGAACTAAATATATATTTCGATAGAATCTGGTCTATTTCATTGTCTAACATTTGCGTAAACCACAGAAAGCAGTAAAACGTAGAGTCGTAAATTATTTATAGAAAAGAGACCTATGTACGTGCGGTGCAGATGCCTTCAATTAAATAGTTTACACAGGTACATAACTACCTTCCTTTCTCCTTAAAATAATATGACATAACGTACCTAGCATACATGAGGAAAACCCTGGCTTGTGCCCCTTTCACGTCCAGCAGGCGATCGCTGAAGGAGTCCAGTCCGGGTTCGAACTCGATCACCTGTTCCACCACCACCTTACGGTCTACATCTTCATCGACACTCTGCGAAGTCGTTTGGAATCTGCAAGTTAAAACGGTGAATCAGCTAAAAGATTAACAATCTAAACAATGTTATATACTCAGATCACATCAAACAACATCAAACAACCTTGTTTGATGTGATCTGAGGTTATATAGGTACCTAAGAGTACGAGCTTCGGCTAGTACCTAAGTGTATACAATATGTGGATCATTCCACATATTGTAAACTAACAGTACATAAATATAAAGTGTTACCTACCGGCCCAATATAGCCCTTCCGTCAGTATCAGAACTGTGGATGAATATGACCTTCATGTAATTAAAATGTTTCAGTACATCCACCCACACGTCAGCTTGGTGGGAATAAGGCGGGACGGTCCGGAGAAACGATACATGGATGTTCTTGTCTGAGAAAGCCGAGTCTCTGGAGGATATGCCTATGACTGGAATGTGGTAGAAGCCGCTGGTGTAGGACACAGCTGCCGGGGATAGGTCACCAGTCAAGGGATGGGACACCACTACAGCATATACCTAAAATAATTGAAGGTTGAAAAAAAAATTAAAATGTTCTTTAGTACAGTTTTCTGTTTTCGTAAGTACTGTTGAGATTTCCTGAATACTTACGCGGTGAGCAATGAGGTCCTTGCAGACATTTAGCGCAGTTTTGATAGGATTTGGGTCCATGAGCATCGAATAGTCATGGTAGGTAACTCCTCGGGGTACATACTGGTCTTTGAAGTTCAAATTCTGTAACATAATCGGGTCATTATTATTTTGTGGGATGGATGATAAATTACATCATTTATTTAATTGGCGTAATAATAGTTTTTTTGAAGAGTAAAGGGAAGTGAGAATTAGTGTTGGCAGTTATGAGCAAATAATAATATGTACATTTAAAATATACAATACTGCACAATGTCTCACAAATACATAGTAGAAATTTATTTGTCGTATTGAACATGCTTTACTGAAACATGTACAAAATTATCAACATCAATATTGAGGTACACTATTGATAAGTGATAAAACAAAGTACCTATTTATATTGGGTAGCTTATGAAATGCCAGTGCTTTGACCACGGGTCAACTCCGATAATCGCTCAATATAATTTATTATTAGATAGCCTAGTCATATTTCAATAAAAAAAATCTTATCTGCTACAAGTGCTCGATAAATCTCTTCTCATCATTGTTTTATTACTCGTGTCTCGTGATATTGATGAAAGGAAACGTAACAAATGTACAATGTTTCGTAGGTCACGTTAGGTGAGTTCGGGTACAATTTTAAATAAAGTTAATGTTATTTCCTAATAACTGCCAGAAGTATATAAAATAAAATCTCTCCCGCTATTTGCAAGTTTTTTAACGGACTTAATAGGCGGTTTTGAGCTATAGATAAAGTGATTCAAGAATTAATCTGTAAATCTTGTATATGCTTATTAAGTAAATTACAGAGAACTCGAGATCCATCTTCTGTCTAGTTTCCAATTCGCAAGCTACGGGTACGTTAGGTCAGCTTCCAGTCCGGTTTACATGAATACCCTTTTTCGAGATTGTCATTGGTAAAGCGATCAGAGCCTAGCCAGAGCCAGAGCATAAACAAAAGAACAAACTGCAATACTTACTGAAATAGTATCTTTAAAGAATGCAATAGATTCGTTGCTTGAGAGGACTCCTCCTACATTGTAGTATGTGGGGTTTGAAAACCGGCGCCGGTCTATATCAGCTGACGCGAGCTGAACGCCGGAATACAGCAACACGAGGAGTATGTAGTAGTGACGACGGGACATCTTGAAATCTTAAAAGAAAATAACAATGATATTCTAATAAATAATATCATTGGAAAATAATAAAAAAGTATTATTGGTTCCGTCGATTACAATCGCTTAATAGATATACGATGCAAGTGAACTAAATGTGAAAATGAAAATCATAAAATATATGTAACTACATAGTTTCATTGAATCAGTGTTAGCAGGCTAATTTTTTGGACTTGTGCCAATACAATGAGGTGAAACCTTTCATTTTTTACATACCTTGAATAGGTAAGTAAAAAAAAGAAGTAGGTCTATATTATATTGCTAAAATAACGGTTTTCTTCCAAAAACCTAAGGGTTGACAAGCTCCATTCATCCCTAGTTCCGTTAGTAGACCCTACGTTATATTTCGGTATGAGTTACCCTGCAAAATAAATTATGTACCTGGCTTTCTAAAATTTACATGATATTACATTTAAATTTAAATAAATTATTAAACAAATGCTACTCTTTGCTGTAGGTAAGTAGTAACAAAATGTGTGCCCTGATTTCAGTAATTTGACCCGATCATTCTCAATCTCATATAAATAATACTCGTGAGACGTTAAACGTTAGCACTCATTTACCCATCACGTAAACGAACTAAGTTCCCCACCTATGTGTAAATAAACGACGTCAGTGATTACGTAAAGGGTCAACTTTAGATTGCACATTAATAATTTAGTCACACCCTATTCACTTACACGCACAACACCCTGTATACAATACACTTACACTACTTATCACTCACCTTATTGTATTTTGATACAACAGTTATTAAACAATTTCATTTTAAGTCATGTTTTAACACAAAATTAAATGTATTTTTGTTTTAGAGGCACAGATGGAGGATGCTGTGAAGAACGATAGATGGAGCTTCATCTTCCGTTGCCATGGCAACCGCGCAAGCGTAGTTTGCGATTCAATAACTAAAAGAGCTCTTTTGTGTGTTTGTCACTTTTATTGACTAATGTGCAATTGGTATCTAGTTATAAAATGTAGGGGAGACTGTTACGTCAGTATAATTGAGTATAGTAGGGGTATGTCTGAGGTGGGTACTTAATTTGGCAAATTAAACAGAATAATCGTATTTATTAAAGTCATTTATTACAAAAACAACAAAAAATATATAAATGCAAGACTAATAAAAACAATTCGTCTTCAACAAAAATTATTAATAAAAAAATACTTCTTGAGCTGGTTTTATACCCAAGAAGGCACTTACATACGACAAGCAAATAGTAAAAAAGCAATTTTATCAATCAAAATTATTAAACTCTGCAATAACCTCCTCTTTTTTGGAGTCGGTTAAAATTTCTTGATTAGGAACTTAAGACCAGCCCCAAGCAGCCGCAGGGACCCACGCGGAGGAGGCCCAAGGCTTGGCTTGCCATTCAGGGGTCTGTGGGCGCAGGGCTGCAGCAGCCGCTGTGGCTGCGTGCTGGGCAGCACCTGCGGCACCAGCTGCGCCGGAGCTCTGGATCACTGACAGCTTTAAGGCTTCTAAGTCTGGAAGATGAATACGCATTGTAGAATAGCTGTATCTAGTTAGGTGAGGTTTTGAATTTGGAAAAAGATATACTGTACAAGTTTGCGTTTGTGTAATAGTTAACATAATCAAGTATATGATTAAAAAACTAGGGAAGTAATATATGAAATTCCACAAAGAGAAGACGTTGGTGCTAAAAAAATGGCTGTGTAAAATACCATGGAAAACATTGGAAAACCCTACTGGCTAAATAGGAATGTTGACATGTGAAGTTGGACTACTTAGTTTAAGTTTTTTACCAGACCATCAAATCCTTAAAAAATATCGATTTGTTTTATTTTCCTACTAAATAGCTTATCACTTTATCAGTGTACATTACCAGCATTCTGCAGCCTGGCGGCCTGGTTATGCGCCGCACGTTGTATGGCCTTAGCAGCGGCTGCCTCCCTGGCCGCGGCTATCTTCTGCGCAGCTGCGGCACGGGCCTTGGCTCCGGCCAGCTGCGCCTGCGCCTGTACTGCGGCCTGAGCGGCTTCTAGTGCATGTGCGCGGGCGTTACGCGCTGCTTCCTCGCTAAAATACAATACAAGAATGAGGACTTCCGTTTTGTCATCGACAGTAGGTGTAGATATCTACCTAATAGATAAACTTTACTGCTCTAATAATGAATCAAAATTCATTTCAAGCCATTTCGTCGGAATGGGTAAATGCCTCTTGACATGGGTGCCAAAAGGTTTAAAGAATGTTGTTTAGTCCTTTGGAACTTTCTGAAAACTCAAGTAATAAGTAATCAGATATTTAAAATACTTTTGCATTAATTATTGTCAAGTAACCTCTTATGTGCGGCCCTAGCGGCTGCGGCCTCCTTAGCGCTGGCAACACTCTGTTGTTCGAGGGCAGCGTGCTTGGCGGCAGCCACCTCGTGCTGGGCGGCCATGACAGCGGCAGCCGCTGCCTTGGCCGCTGCTACTGCACCCGCTACGTCGGAGCTGCTGTCTGAAGACCAAGCTCCTGGGAAAAGGACATTATTTAGTGACGAGAAAATGCGGAACGCAAGGTTTATCAGAAATCCTTAATAAATAATGATTTTTAGGTAACGCTTTGACTTTGAGTGATTATGAAAAAGGTCTGTTGAAAAAAATTGACCAACCCTACTCCTGGAAAGAACTTCTCTACGATGTAAAGAAGCTTAAGCTTTATAATGATTAAAAAAAGAACAGTTTTGCTTTAACTAATGACGTTTTTTTAGGGTTTAGAGAATATTTATCTAAAATTTTAGTTCCATATAGCTATTTAATCTTACGGTAATCTTCAGTAGTTTTTACTGTGTGATCTGTCAGGAAAGTGATGTTTATAAATGATTAATCTAAGTAGGAGATAAGATGACGATTAGATATATGTTCTGTCTTACTACAGATAGCAAGAAGATGAATTTCATTTCAATATTATTATTCAGTTTCATTGGTTGTTGTCAACTGCATAATAAGAAGTACATCTTCGTTCTTTCTATATATAGTCGTTCTTTATATAGTCATACAATCCTATTCGCTTACGTTTAACAAGGTCCCTATACCTCGACTTTCCATATCAAAATCATAACAAATATTCATTTGGGGACAACACGCTACGCTGTGTCGAAGTGACCTAATTCCACTTCGCATATACTGTCTTCAGTCACTGCAGTCAACGCCCAGTTTTAATATACTTATATCAGAACATACCATGGCCCTGCGCCGCTGGGACCCAGGCAGAGACACTGGGCCACGCAGCCGGCTCGATGCTGATCACGCTTCTCTTGTCTGTCAGGCTGCTCGTGGCGACAGTCATGACCAGACAAGCTGACAGCACCTGCATGATATGAAACTCCTTGAAATCATGTATGTACATATTAGAGGAAAGTCCCTGATGAAAGCTTGCAAATCCTACTTCCTTAACTATAAAATCGCTACAAAGGATTAAGATACATGTATGACAAATGATGAAAATACTCCCAAAATTCTTTTCTTTTTAATTGATGGGTTGGCCCATTAAAGACCCATGCCCAATTAAAATTTATGGCTGAAATTATGGTGATACACAAAAATAAAGTTTCGTTACTTTCGTTAGGTAGCTAGGTAGTATTTACGCAAACTTACCAAAGTAATAAGACTCATCTTATTTGTTGTTTACTACACGTCTTCACAAGATACAGTGATACCCAATTTGTGGGCATGGATCATTTTATATTGTTGAATCAGGGAAAGGTTGTATAGAAAGGGAATAATAAGCGATAGGGATAATAGGTGCACTGTCTCAATGCGAGCAGAACCTATCACTTAATCGATATTCTTTCACTTTCATCAGTCGCCAGTAATTTGATGTATGGATGTATCGTGTAATAGGCACCTTCTATTATGAAGCGGCGTCTAAGTAAAGTAGTTAGCTACTCGTGTTTGAGTTGGTAGGTATAGACAGCTTACCTACTTGAAAAACATTAGCCCATCTTAAGATGGGTCCTTGCAACGGTTTTGAATAACCCTCCTTTCGGCGCAGTCGGGTAAAATAGAAGTCATTCCTCTTCTATACTATGGTGCAGGTAGAAATTAGGGATTTCAATAAAAACTTATACCCATATTAATGCCCGTAAATATAAGTTAGTACCTATGTTATCAAAGATAATAGCAATATTTATGTTTGTAATTTTTACCTACACAAATTACAGAAAGTGCAATTGGATTGTAGCCGTTATTTACAAAACTTTTTTTACTTTACTTTAAATTAATTTAATTTTAATGGTAATACAGGTATTTGACTAATTCTGTTCGTAATCGTGTTAATTTCTTAGAAATAAAATCTACGTATTTTTTGTTGTACTAAAAATTTGATAGTGATGATGATGATAATCCTTGAACAAAAATTAACTTGCTTCCTACTTATTATATTTCTCTATGACTTGCTTTTTTTCCTGGCCATGTCGTAAAATGTCAACTGTCAATACTGGCTTTAATCATTGACAGTAATAAATGTTGCCAATCTTCGATAGTTACCGTATTTAAGGATATTTATGGTCTACATTTAATGTAAAAAATGTATTTATTCTTTGTATGATCTACTTTAAGGACTTGAGTGTCTTAAGCAACGGTTATTCCTTCAACGATGTAGTTCAGTCTCATGTGCTTTTGTTGTCAAAAAGGCATATCAACTAGAATATAAATACCTAGTTGAGTTATGTTATAAAAAAATCTGTCTTCGTTTGGTCGCCTGTAAAAAAAGGTATTTTACACGATACATCTGGCAACACTTGGTCTACAAACTTCACCAATCAATACTCCTGTCTGTCTAATAGTCAGAATTTGTGCCGTGTGCCTTTGCAAAATTTACCATTGCAGATATGTTATTTTAAATTCCGGAATGGTTCTGTAATCGTATCTTCCAAATCAAAAAAATTGCAAAATTCAAAATTCCAAGTATTTGAAATCTAAAGTTGTTAAGGTAAGTGTTTTGATTACGTAAAAAGCCGGCAAAGAGATGGAAATTTTATATTACATGTAAATTATTTTATTTAAATAGTAATGTGGCAAAATATTATGTAGAGCACTTATTGAACCTGATATTTAAACTAGTGTACGAAAATAGACGTTAGACCATATTGATTTAATATCCACAATCCAAACATTACTGGATTTACTTAATCAATACATAGTTAACATTTATTTTAGACCTATTCCTCGTTTTAGTTAATTAATTCTTAATTGTTTAAACTTTGGTGTGTTCCACTATAATTCTTTCCTGATATTCATCTTCAACTATGGTCTATGTTACATAAAAAATATTATATTGCTCAAAAAAATATTTTGTTAGGGAATTTAACTATTGGAAAGACACACAGAAGGGTGTGGCTGTGGATTTAAATTATATTTGCTGAGTTTAAGTACAAAAGTATGTAGAGTAAGAAAATGTTATAAAACCTAAATGCTTTATGCATCATACTTATTATATTGATAGCTGATCGGTATTCTTACTAATAAGATTTATTTGTTTATTTTGATATTTCTTTATCAACAGTTTTAGATTAGTATTAAATGATTATTGTTTTATTGTTATATGGCACACAGATAATCATTATAAAACATGATAAATAAAGTCTCTAAATTTCAATTTTCTTTCAAGTATAGGTTTGTCCCACAGCAAAATATGTTCACTGACAAAAATTGATATTGATAACAGAACACACAATTTATAATGAGTTTATTTTGTTACTTTTGAATAATAATAAAATACATCAGTGCTCATTGTTGTATTTATAATTAATTTAGGTAGGTATTATGGTAGTTTGATTTTTATGTTTCATATACAGGGTGTCCGGTAAATAATCCGACAAACTGTGGTGGCTGATACCTTAGGTCAGGCCCTATCAAATGAACGCAACATATGTTCGCCGAAAAGTTACAGGTTTCGAGTTACAATCGATTTTCGAAAATTTTAGAATTTTCTACCTTGCGTCAGACTTTTCCATTTTCCTTGCTGATACATAGCTTTCGTAATACTTTTTGTGCATCAAATTAATTTTGAATAGTTACTCTATCCTTTGATAAGTCTCACATTTATCTAAAAGAAGAATATATTGGCGATAACGCCATTCGTTTTACAATTTTCACTTTTGGTTTTTCTTAGTGCTCAACTTTGAACTGCAGTGGTGAAAAATAAATGTATGTAGGATTTTTGTACAACAATCTTAAAAACTTGCTTGAATATTGGTGATTTTGGGAATGTACAATACTTGCATATTTTCTTTACAAAATTTGACAAAATAAGCTGCTGAAGTACATCGGGGCCTATTTTTTGAAATAATACTAATGTAAATCTGAGTAAAAATGCGACGTAACTTAACGCGGATCGTTATGGTCAAGTGAAATAAGTTATTTTTTTCTAGCGATTAACTAGTGACACGAAATAATTGTGGTCAATTTCAATTTGGAAAATATTAAAAAAAAATGCTCGTTAAAATTTTTACAATGATACGGAACCCGTTAAGTGCAGATGAATTGGGCGTCTAAAACTAGCTATTTCAGTGTTGTTGCATGAAAAATAAGGTGTTATAAATCGATTTATCTAGTAAGAAAATACTGAAGGTTAAGGTAACTTTACACTTAAACATGTTTTTAATCTGGCATAGAGAGTTAATGGCGAGAAGAAAATACCTCATTTAATTGTACAATGACGATCAGCGTAAAGTTACGTATCATTTTTACTCAGATTTACATTAGTAATATTTCAAAAAATAGGCCCGTGTGTACTTCAGCAGCTTATTTTGTCAAATTTTGTAAAGAAAATATGCAAGTATTGTACCTGCCCAAAATCACCAATATTCAAGCAAGTTTTTAAGATTGTTGTACAAAAATCCTACATACATTTATTTTTCACCACTGCAGTTCAAAGTTGAGTACTAAGAAAAACCGAAAGTGAAAATTGTAAAACGAATGGCGTTATCGCCAATATATTCTTCTTTTAGATAAATGTGAGACTTATCAAAGGATAGAGTAACTATTCAAGATTAATTTGATGCACAAAAAGTATTACGAAAGCTATGTATCAGCAAGGAAAATGGAAAAGTCTGACGCAAGGTAGAAAATTCTAAAATTTTCGAAAATCGATTGTAACTCGAAACCTGTAACTTTTCGGCGAACATATGTTGCGTTCATTTGATAGGGCCTGACCTAAGGTATCAGCCACCACAGTTTGTCGGATTATTTACCGGACACCCTGTATATGAGTAATGTAGACTAAAAGATCCACTGAAGTTATAGTATACCTATATCAAAATAAAGTCCATTTTCTATCTGTATCTAAGTTAACCTTAGTTGACCTTTCATAACTGGATGGCTTGGTTCTCCCCTACAAAGCGGTTACTATTTATAATGTCTAAAGAGGGTTGGAAAAATAGTTCCATTAAGTGTAGTTTAAAAAAGGATTTTTCTTTATTATGTTTCACTACACAATTTTCAACAACAGCTCTTTCAAAACTGGCCATAAATCTATTTAATCCATAAATACAATTTACCAAAACACAAAAATATTTTTTTCTTAGAGTCCAAGTTGCATGTTATGTAGGTATTAGAAAAATCGATTAGATTGTAGAAGAGATGTAGTTGGATGAATTACGTAACGTAATATAACCGCGATCTCGCTTTATTCGCCATACAAAGGTTAATAGTGTTTTTTGTTTTACTTTACCAAACGAGACCGCGAAAGGATCGACATCGATGTTAATCAACTCATGGGTACTCTAAGCCCATTGTTCCGAATCACATTTTTCTCGTCAGTGGTCAACTATACATTTTTTTTTCTTTTCTGAAACATTATAATAGTCGTAATTTACGTGAGACAAAATACAAATAGTAAATATCCACTCATTGTATATTATGTAGTTCCAAAATGACCATTTCTTTACCACGGATTTTTTCTCATTCACCATTAAATTTGAGAGAAAAAATATTAATTAACTGTGTACATAGCAAGCCCGGTTTATTTGACTTCTCTACAACATAAATTAATGTCGGTGCCGTACTCACAACGACACAAATCAATGTCTCTATCTTAAATCTGTAGATTGTTAAGCGTATAGTCTCTTGGGTATTCCTTGACAAGGCAGGAACACATATTTATTTTAACGAAAGATTCACTCCTTGTAGTCATTAAGAGTCTTGCATGTCCCTCCGCCTTTCTTAAGGCATCAAGCAAGAGGTCCACTTACTTGATTTTTATTAAATAAGTTACCAACGTATTGAATATTCTTAATTATTAATCGATTTTATACCTCTGTTATGCAAATAGATCTCTTTGCCGTTTTTTACTCGCTTTTAGTGGTAACTTTCACTAGGTACTTTTCGCATACATCTGGGTTTTGTTATTACTTGAATCCTTTTTATATATTAACGAAGACTTTTGCTTTTTCAGTTCATAATCATCAAAAATGTCACAGAAGCCGATTCCGCCACCTGCAGCCCCTCAGTCATTTGCGTAAGTAGAATATCTACATAAGCTGTACTTGTAACTTAAATACTGCCTGTACATGATAATATTATTAAAGTTTAGAAGAGAGCTTCATTTAACAATTTATGATGCTAGAAGAGACGAAACATATATGTCGCGCAGATTACGCAAATTGTATTGATCGAGAGCCGGAAAAAGACGATTGGGCTTGCAGTTATGGCATCTATCGCGCATGTGGACAACTATACCTGCCCAATATGAATACTCGTGTATACATTGTAAAGGATATTCTATATGTATCTATTATTTATAAAACTGAACATTCTCCAGCGGCACTAGTTTCTGTCACGACGGTGGCCTTCGATATAATGATGTATGATTGCTCTGTTTTGGCCTCTTTGTAGACAGCATAATTATGATTGACAGTCATGTTGACTGCTTTATTTTTACATATTCAGTCCTAGAATAGGAATGCCTATAATGAGATGCAAATAGCCAATTGTTTATGGACAAAAGTTCATATGTAGGCAATTAGCTATGTTCTACTAGGTACAACATTTTGGTTTAAGTAATTAGTAGGCAATTGAGAACACTTTATTTTTTGTAGAATTAAACAGAGCAGATAAAATAAATAAATAGACAGTAGTCGTGATTTCGTAAATTGTTTGAAGTATAGATATGATATCTTCTCCAGTCCGTTTGTTTATCCTATTTATTTTTATCATTGCCTATAAGATATATTGTATCTCTATACACCTTCGTCTATTTGCTCAATATTTAACTAGATATTTTAGCTAAAGCACATAAATAAGTATTGAAATTTCAGACATTAGCATTAAGCATTAACAAGGCTGCTTTGGAGCAGATTTTTAGTTCTAATACAGATATGATAATCTTTTATGTAAACAGGTGTGTTACTAGGTGTCATTTAAATACGTCTCACCTTGACAATGACCTAGTATCTTGAGAGATAGCAAACTGAACAGGGGTCCGTATTATTACGGTTTATCTTGGTATATTCCGCTTTGTTCACCTGAGCCATATCACATGGGTGAACAAATGCGACATTTTGGATTATTAGGGTAGACTTATATCACCCTGCACCCATATACAAAGTGATATCAACATGGATATTGAAGTTTTTTTTTTCAATCAGTTTGTTGTACACAGGCATACTGCTTCATACTTTAAGTAAAAGCAGTATAAGTGTTAAGTAAAGTAGGTGTAATGTAGTAAAATACTTCAATTTCATTTTGTATATGGGTGCAGGGTGATATATAAGTCTACCCTAATAACCCAAAAAGTCGCATTTGTTCACCCAGGTGATATCGCTCAGGTGAACAAAGTGGAATATACCTTCATCTTTAGTACTAACTGTGCAGCAAAAATATATTCTAAAAACGAAATAAACAGTTATTACAGTTTTAGCGCAGATTGCAGTTATGTTATTTAGAGCAGCATCTGTTATGAGTGTGTCCTATTGTTGTCGTTAACACTATAATTAAACTAAGTCTGTTTTTGAACTGATATGAATCTGATGTTAAGATTGTGGACGAGGGTGGCGTGGCGAACTGCCAAATAACTATATTAAAATCTTACATCTTGTTTAAAGATTTGTGATACTGTTTTAAAACTTTCAGTGTGATTGTACGATCTCCATACATAATGTTTATATGCTGCCCGGTTACGTAATATTGTACGGAGATGTAACTTTCACTATCTGATAGGTGTTATCTGATTGCAAGGACTTTTTGATAATCTTAGCTGTTTCTATTTATATCCTATGATCTTAAGCGTAGCGGTAAACAGGTTTTCTTATTTCAGTGATAATTGTATGTGACACTAGAATATGCGGGAATCTTAGATATGATTATACAATTCGTTTATTTAGGTAGGTATTATTTTAGGTAAATGTTAGGTCCCGGCATAATGATAAACATTTATAACACTAACAATATCATCACATCATATTTTTACCGTAAGTAATTGTTTAATAAAAGAAGACAAAGAGCAGTCTTTTAAAATTTCTGTGGTCCCGGTGTCCCGATCCTGTGGTTTAACACCTCGGTTACGTTCTGAATTTCCGAAGTTTACGGAACATCAGAACTTCTTGTATTTATTAGGATCCGTGATTATCCTAAATCCTCATGATTGTAACAACATACATATAATCACGCCTATTACCCTTGAGGGTAGGCATATACCACTTCTTTCCACTTGCTACGATCTTTCACTGTTTCGCTTCGTTAACTTTCATTATTCCCTTTATACATACATGCTCTTCGGTTACTCTTGACCTGGCCTTTTTTCATTCACACTTTTTATTTGGTTATAACAATATACGTATTTATTCCAGACTCATCCCAAAGATCATCAATGGCGGTATTGCTGGTATCGTGGGCGTTTCCGTCGTATTCCCGTTGGACTTGGTGAAGACACGATTGCAGAACCAAGCTGTTGGTCCAAATGGCGAGAGACAGTACCGGAACATGTAAGTTTTATTTACATATATGTTACTAGCGGCCCGCCCCGGCTTTGCTCGGGTGCAACGTTAATACCAAATATAACTACACAATCATAAAGTTCTGTAGGCGAAGCACAGCCTTGGACGCACTATTTGGTATAGAGACACACGCCCCCCGGCCCCCGCGCGGCCCTTAGGCCGGTACCGCCGCAACCGCTATGTCCCTGCGTTTTAAATTTGTAATATCTTCGAAAATATTCATTTAAATTACTTGCTGTAAAGGGCAATATTGATGTATATTACATGCACAATTTATTAAAGGTACTTAATTGGATAAGGATTAATACCGTATTGCTTAAAATCGCTTTTTCGTAAATAAGTAATAAATAAACGATAAAAATGGTTATTGTGGGTTATCCTTAAGAGATAGACATATGCCCTCGCGGACTTTTTTGTAGATTTTTTTAAGGTGCACAAAACTGTAGTAAATTATTTTGATCTATCTCGTAGGGTTCAGCCAGCGTTTGCAATGAAAGCGCAAAAAATTTGTTCATTTACGTCCTTACATTAGAAATCTCTAAGATTATCCGTGTTCCTCAACTATATTATGCATGTATTATACATATAAACCTTCCTCTGGAATCACTCTATCTATTAAAAAAAACCGCATCAAAATCCGTTGCGTAGTTTTAAAGATCTAAGCATACATAGGGACAGACGGCGGAAAGCGACTTTGTTTTATACTATGTAGTGATTATACGAATATTTGGAATGTATTATGACCTAATAATTTGAGCAAATGTACAAAAACGGAATTTAGATGTAGGTACTACAACTACTAAGTCTGTACCTTAGTAAACCATTCATTGGCCAATGATACCTATGTCTTTAAACGACGAGTTAGATATACCTCCACTCCAGAGCGTTAAAGTTATTAAACTTCGGGCTATTGGTGTAATTTCATCCTTTTCTGTCCTTTTCTGCCTCATACATCCTAAATATATATTTTTTTATTACTCACATAATAATTTATCCCTTTTAACACGCGCCACGTTATATTACCCGTACTATATATTAGTACGTAATTGCTATGGATAGATCCCCCAACTTCATGTAGCAAGATTTGCATTGAATCTTTTTGTTTCCAGGATTGACTGTTTCCGACAAACTTATGCCGCAGAAGGTTACTTTGGTATGTACAGAGGTTCAGCCGTTAATATCTTGCTCATTACACCCGAGAAAGCTATTAAATTGGCTGCCAACGACATGTTCCGGTACTATCTTACTATGCCTGATGGGTAAGTATCTAAATCTGTTTTCCTATAAGATTTTTAACAAAACTGATCTGTGGCTTCATTTACTAATGGTGGACTTTCATTTTTCCTAATGGTGACCCAAATTTGAATGGAAGGCATACCATAAAAACAGTTTTTTTTCATTCCTCAAACACTTGTATTTTATTTATAAAAATACAATTTATTAGATACTTGTTTCTTTTTCTCTGTCGTCGTTAATAACATAAAAATAGTGTCCGACTCCTTTGTAATTATTTGTTACTGTAATGTAACATTTATCCTTCAGAACTCTGCCCATGATTCGCCAAATGGTCGCCGGTGGGTCGGCTGGAGCTTGCCAGATCATTATCACCACTCCTATGGAGCTATTGAAGATTCAGATGCAGGACGCTGGTAGAGTTGCGGCGCAAGCTAAACAAGGTACTTTTTCTACATTGATGTAAATCTGTCTTTACGGGGCATAATATGTTATGTTATATTATAAACATTGGCGTGCGTAAAGAAAATTTTAAGAAAATATGTTAGATATTTGAAGTTTATTGGCGTGACGGACTAAAAAATACTCTTATCTCGGTATAAATGGAGCAATATTCTTCAAACTTTTTAACTATAGCGCTGCATGATTACAGTAATATAATCCAATTTAGTTTACTTCAAGACTTCCGTGTTCGAGCGGCGTACGCACCGGTTTCAAGGTGTCGCTTGCTCTGAGGTCCCGAGTTCGATCCCCGGACGGGTCAACGTAGAAACCAACATTCTACATTGTCTCGGCTCTGAGTGTTTATGGTACCTTCGTTGTTTCTTAATTCCATAACACTAGTGCTTTATTATTATTAGTGAATTGTTTGTAACTTGCAGAGGGCAGGATCATGCCGCGAGTGACGGCATTGCAGATCACCCAGAAGCTGCTCCGCGAGCGCGGCATCGCCGGGCTCTACAAGGGAATCTCGGCCACCGCCGCGCGAGACATCTCCTTCAGCGTCGTCTACTTCCCGCTCTTCGCCACGCTCAGCAAACTGGGGCTCCGTAAACCGGAAGACCTGACGCCGCCTTTCTGGTAATAATGATATAGGCAATTTTGTTGTTTTTTGCCGCCCGTACACTTTTTGCTCTTACGGGTTAGGCATTGATCAACGTACACTGCTGTCTACCCCTATCGCGTCACGTGCGCTATCCGCTTCGTGCTTTTTGTCAACTGACGAAACAAAAGCGGACGGCTTAATCGCTTAACCAACTAATAAGCTACAGAGATCGCTGATGGTCAGTTGTACTTTTACATGTTACGTCATAGGGACGATGTATGGCGACATCTGGTGGAATAAAGTTGACTTTGTAAACAGTGTCTTAAAGCATAGTGGTTTTGTTCCCAGGTGGTCGTTCCTGTCGGGTTGTGCTGCAGGTTCCACAGCGGCGCTCACCGTCAACCCCATGGACGTCGTCAAGACACGCATGCAGACGCTCACCAAGGGCAAGGGCGAGAGACAATACTCCTCCATCATGGATTGCGTCAGGTTAGTGTCACTACATACCCAAATTATTAAGAACCACCTGACATTAAAGCCAGAAAAAAGGGAGGCCTATACCTAACAGTGGGTGATTCCAGGCTGAAATGATGATGATGAAGTACTGCTGCCTTCTTCTAACCAAAATTTGTCCCGCTTGCACTACAAATGATTATTGTATGCTACATACCTATATTTAAATTTCACGAAAGTTGGATTATCAGCTTTCGTGTGAAAGTGTAACTGACCAACATCTACCCTTCTAAGGCCCGGTTTCACCAACATAGAATAAATCTTAGTACAAGAATAAATCGTTAATTACTCCCGAGTATATCCATTTTACGTTTCACCAACATTTAAACTAAGAATAAAACCTCTATACTAGAGTAAAGTCATATATCACCGATTTCGGCCATGTAAGCTGCTATTCTTAAGTCAGTTCATAGCATTTAAAAAATAGCGCGCCGGTTATATGCATTAATAAATGAAACCGATAGCGAAGATGATGATTATTTTTGTCCTCGTCTATAGTGGTTTAAGGAAAGGGCTAATTATTTTGAAGAGTACGACGAACACGATTTGCCATTGCCGTGTCTTATTTATTTATTTTTATTACAATTATCGACAAGAAAACTAATAAAATATGATCAAAGCATAAGTCAAAACGGTTGCTGTTTTGAAGTTTATTCAAAACGTCAGGTTAACGTATTATCCAAACAATTTTAGGAAATAGGGAGCGCCATGGCTCAGGCACGGAACAACCGGACTGTTTTACTTGGTAGCGTTCTAATTTCATTCCATTCATTCGTTCACGGTTACAGAGTAACTAGACAAGATTATGATATCCGCAGACTAGCATCTAGCATGGTGAAATGAAATTGAAGTTAACCAAAGAGTAAATAGTTAGAATAAATTTATACTGGGGTAGCTACTCTCGTATTAATTCGATGTTGCTGAAATCGACTCTAAGTCAATTACTAACTATTATTCGTCCTGTAAACGAAAAATATCATTTAAAACTATATCAGTATGTCAGGTTACAATAAATAATATCAAACGCTTACTTATTTCCTTACTAATCGAGACCAACTGACATGAGTCAGAAACGCAATCTGTCAGCAGGCAGAAAATAATACATTTTATTTATCCGTAGGCAAACATTCACGCACGAGGGTCCGACGGCGTTCTTCAAGGGCGGCGCGTGCCGTATGATCGTGATCGCGCCGCTGTTCGGCATCGCGCAGACCGTCTACTACCTCGGCATCGCAGAGCGGATCCTCGGCTACCCACTCGTCAGGCCCACATAAACACAACGCACCTAGCTCCCTATCACACTACGTTTATAAGTACGCTAATCTGACATAACCAGTCCCTTTAAGAACGTTATATAGTAAGTTATAGCCTTTTTTTTAAGCCTTTATTTAAAATATATTTTTTTCTCAATATACCGTTGATATTATATTTTAACAATTATGCCAAGTCAGTTGCTTTTTCTACTTCAAGCATGAATTGATTTTGTATTTATTTATTTATTTTGGAGTTATATTTCATTTAGATATAAGTAAGGCATATATTTGTAAAGAACGCTTCTATATACATGTGACATGACATTTGAAATTGTATGAAATATTTGAGTGATACCCATGTCAATAGATTTTACTAAAATGAGGACAAAATTGATCATGGCTAGATTTAGAGAATAAAATCTAACAAAACTATGATATTATTTTTAGCTTTTAAAGCACGATATAGCTCAATTTTCTCGTATATATTGGTTTGCATTTGTTAAATTCATGAAAGTGATATTATCGTAAAAACATATGAAAACTTGTTGTTAGCACTTTGTTAACTCGGCGGGAAGCGCACCCCATACACCGACACGGACTGTCGCTACCGGGTAATAACTACACACACTAATATTAGTGAAAAAACTGGTTATTTTATGGATATTTAAATAAAACCAATTTGCATGTTATAATTTGTTATATTTTCAATCAAACAAGACAGTAAGAAACTAATTAACTCTTAGTATAATATAATATTTTAAAAATTGTAAAATACAGCCAAAAATTTCACCCATTTTGTGCATAGCACATTATAAAACAAAAAATATTCTCTAAACTTATAATGAATAAGAAACAAAAAATGAGATCTATTTGAGTAGAACGTAATAATATTATCTTTGCTAATGATAAAAATAATAGAAAAATATTTTAATATGGCGGTTTTATGAAAAATCGTCACAAAAAAAATTGAAAAAATCATACTCACTAAGAGTTTTATCGTACCTACATAAATGTAAATTTTACTTCACCTGTACCTAAATTTTAACCGTTGCATATCTGTTGAAAGGTACTACTACCTAAAACGGCGCTGAACAAAATTACGCCAAAAAATAAATATTTTCGAAAATATGCGCTATGTGGTAAATTTTACCCGGTAGCGCTTCCCGCCGAGTTAAATCACTAATGGCACAGGAATATTGAGGTTTACATTATTCTAAAATGAAATTAGTCACTAATACATAGATATTTTCCCACAAGGCGAAAGGTTTTCGATATTTTGTAATAATGCACATAATTAACATTTATTTTGCAGAGACGCTTATGTAGTGTCCGTCAAGTCGCATTTGAACCACACGCGTGCTCATTCTATCTAGTCACTATCACGGAAAGATAGATACTAAACATACATGGTGTTAAAAAACCCCAGTCCGATCCGTTAAGGGGTTATTAGGAATCGATAACTGATTACAAAAAATTAAAAAAAAAATCGAAAAAAAATTATAAACTAAAAAAAAATGTTATGTAACCTTGATACCACAAGAGACCTATATCCTCCTGTGTCATTTTTGTAACCAAAATATGCATTTAATGTTTATATTTTATTTCTATATTAACAGTTTCATTAAATTTCGCGAGGGTTGTTTTGTTATACACTTTTGCTTGCATCAGCATCCACTACATGTAATTTTATCAAAGTTAAATCCATTAGTTAACCATCTAGATAATGTCTGTATTTATAATAGTCTAATGTTCTAGTGTCTGTTGTCATAAAGATAGTATTGTTCGTGTGTGCTGTCTAGTATTAAGTCTAGGCAGTAACAACACGAAGTAAATCAAAGCTGAGTAATCAGCCGCTGACATAAATATTTAATCAGATTTATATTATATAATATATATTGAACAGTAGCTATGTGTTTAGATAGTTACAAAATACATACAATACAAATAAATAGTAAATAACACATTCAGCTACAGAAAATAGTTACACAATGCACATCATTCATTGGTTTATATCACACGTTATCTAGGCATTAGAATATTTAAAAGTAATAACTAAATAAATCTACTTCCATATCCAATTCCATGTAATTAATTGTAAGATGACAATAAAATAATTGTGTAAAACATGAAAATTGTATGAACTGAATATTGTGAAACACTTAGTTTTAAAAACTAATCCATCCTAAAATGTAGCCAATGCTAAAGGAATATGAATAAAGTATAAGATCATGGTAAGGTACTAATAAAAGAGGTTACAAACTTTTTGTTTGCTTCTCTGTTAAAACTTTTTCGACGTCAATTATCGAAGACGTAATGATGTTAATGTGATAAGATCTTTTGGAGAACTAATGTGTTGGTAGATAGGTACCTGCTTCTAGATAGTTTTGAAAAGACACCTGTGGAGACTTGTGCATCTGCTTTCAGAGAAAGACATTTAATTTGTAATGAATTTGAGTGTATAGGAACTATTTATTCTCTGTGCACGAAATCTCTTTTCTTAACTGCCTGCTATTAGTTAATCATGTTATATGCTTGAATTGTAATGTCGTCAATTCCCATGTAATGCGAATATTGTTGAAAGTGTTTTACCCTGAGGACTACCCTCGGTCAGTGTTTAAGACAATAATAAGTGTGTAGATTGCTGTTTTATAAAACAATTTTTGATGTATTGTCAATTACATAATAATGGTTTAAATATTACGAGTATTTAATGGCTGTTCTATAATAATTTATTCATTGTTACGGTTTGTCGATAAATTGTAATCATAGCGCAAGTAAGAGAAAATAACAATGAGCATTAGATCAAATTAGAAAGTCATAATGTTGTTATTATATAGAAATTAAAGTGTAAACATAACTGTCTGCAAAGGTTACACGGTGTTAAATTCGTAGAAAAATAAAAAAAAACCGTAATACATTAATTGTGCCTATTATTTCTCCCTTGTCTTGTCTAAAGTAATTCGTATGACTTGTGTAAATCCTAAGTATAGAAACGAAATAAAACCTAGTAATTAAAACAATTTGATTTGGTATTCTTCAGTCAGTTTTAATAAGTACCATTACGCGTGCCCGCGTTCTATTACTTAAGTAAAATTTTATTTAATAATAATAAAATGTTATACTGGCTGCAAAGCGTGCCCACTGCGTTGGTAGTTAAAATTCACTAGATAATAATTCACTGCTCTCTACCGAGGGATTTACGTGACGTGAGCATCACATAGGGGAAAGCTATCTTAGGCTAAGGTCGCACTACGGCTAAACCACCGCCGTTATTAACCGCCTGATTTAATGAGTAACGCAAACCACTGGAAGCGGCCGCACTGATGGTTATTTTCCGCGACTTACTTTTTACAGTATTGTGTGGGTCTCGGGCAGATTCGCGATTTCACGGTTTACCGCTTGCGGAAAAAAACCGTAGTGAGGCCTTAGCCTACCTGAGAATTACTGTACTACATTTTTTTTACAAAGAATTTGCAATCAGAAATAAAAGTAATATTATGCATTTTGTAGATAAAACAACAAAGTGCTAACGCACGATTATTAAAAAATATGTATTTTTACACTGCTGTCAACACTGACGAACAATGTCAAATTGAACAACGACGCCGTCAGTCAACAACGCCGTGTAGCTTGTTTTTAATTTTTACAGATTTAGGTGTTGGATTGGGATTTATACTTAAAAAAAGTGTTGGTATCCTTGCATTTAAGAAACCAGTGTGATTATCAGTGATCCTCAATGGCAACTATAGGTCCAAAGAAGGATGGAGGGCCCAATGTCGAGTTTTTTCAGTCACCAGAATCACTGGGCCAATTCGATCAAATTCGTGTTTGGCTCCAAAAAAATTGTAAAAAGGTTAGTATAAATACAAGCAAATGTAAGAATATCCATGTGAACTTAGTTATAGAGTAGCATATAACCAGAATTTCAATTGAATGCGCAATGTATGTATCTGCCTGTAACATAAACATTTTGATATTTGAAGCCGCATTCTTAACGCTTGTAAGTAATTCTCTGACTTTGAATCATACAGTCCCTTAAAATACACTTATTTCATTCTAATCAATGTGATTTTATAGCTTTAGACAAAAATCTGTCTATACTTATGATGTCAATACTCGCATTGACCTGAGATTGTAATGTCGTTCTAATTCGATTATAACTGTTATTGCAGCATGTTCAAACGGATCCTCCAACTAAAGAAGGCTTGGCTCAGCTGGTTGTTCAACTCATTCAGTACCAGGAGAACAAATTGGGGAAAAATGCTTCAGATCCACCATTCTTGAGGCTTCCAGTAAGTTTCTTCTGAACTTTGACTTATATTATAATGGGCAATTTAATATGAAAAGACCAGGTTAAGCGAAGACATCTATGTAATTGAAGTGTAAAATATGTCTTTATAAAGTTGATGTAATTGCCGCCTATCAGTATTAATTTAGTACTAGATGATATCCATGTCAATTTCTGTTTTTATCATCTTAATCAACAACCTATTTATTTGGATAAGGATTAATATGACGTTGACAAAACCCTTTGGCAACTAATTGGCATTAATGCAATGCATTAAATTCGCCCAAATTTGATAACCACACCAAAGGTTATAGAGAGGCAATCTTAAATGATTTTTTAGATCATTTAAAGAGAAATAATTCTTTTATACATATTTTTTGGGTAACTCGAAATTATTTATGCAGCACTAGTTATGATAATTCAAGCTTACCTTTTCTGCAATTTAAATCTCTATTGCAGCTTTGAGTTAATGATTATGGTATACACATCTAGTTATCTGCACTTACTGGTACAATCCTTATTTTTCCTTTGAAATGAGTAAGATGAGAATTTCCACTGATTCAAAAAGAGGCATATGGTATAATACAAATATGCATTTATTAATAGGTTTATTATACCCATATAAACAAAAAAAAATCCTTAATAATAAAAAGTAATTTATTATACCATCATAAATATTCAAATTATGTAACTAATATTTTCCAGCATCATCAAAAATAAATTGGTTTTCCGGCAGTCCTTTAGACCCGGTCCCTTCTATAGCAAACAATGACCCTGCTTCTGGCTGTTGGTTGAGTTCTGCTTGAGTCAGACCCACTCTGCTTGTAGTTACGAACAGTGTTGATAAGTCATGGCCGCCCCACATTACTGATGTCACTTTAGCCGCTGGTAACTTATGTTGTTCTAGTAATTTGCCAGCTCTTGAATCTATTTTGATTACCTGAAAAAAAAAAATACTAATTAGATGTTTAGCAAAAAGTACAATGATAAATATAACTTAGTATAGTTATATAAGTCATATATTCAAATAAGCCAAAGTAAAGTGTGGTTTAGAACCACCCTTTAACACCATTATCCTGTATCCACCTACTACAGGATCACCTCTAGCAAGATTATTCTAAAATATTATCAAAAAGATAACCAATTTACTTAATAGAATAAAATACAATAATATAAAACAATCACAATGTCTTACCTTCCAACCATTAAAGCAAGCCACCCACAGATTGCCGTCACTATCAATTGTCATGCCATCAGGGAATCCAGTCACATTGTTTGCTTGGAAACTAAACAGGGTTCTTCTGTTGCCTGTAATTTTAAATACACAATTTAATTAGATATAGTTCAAGTAATTAACTTGGTACTAAAAACTGTGTGCGCCCTAGTGTGAATGCTTCTCCTTGGCCTAATAGATGTGACTAGAATCTAGATTATGAATTGTTTTTTTTTTTCCAATCATACCTTGAATAAATTGTCTAGGTGACCTAAAATCCTAAATGATTGAAATAATACTTATAATAGTTCTCCAAGCATATTGTTATATACTGTACAAAATAATGTCCTTATACTGATACTCTATTTACTTTTTGAATTCACGTATTTTTTTACGTTTGCTTATTTAGTACTACTTACGAATAAATCCATTATCGAGGTCGAAATCAAATACGTCGATGTTCCTCGTAGGGGTATCGATGTAAAACATGAATTTGTTGTCTTTTGTCCACGCAATGCCGTTAGAGATGGTCACTGGCCGTACCTTCTCTACGGGATTGGGGTAGTTGTACTGATCTAGCATGTATAACGTAGCTTGATCCTTGTCGACCACGTCTTGAACTTCTTTACCCATTGTTCCTGGAATCACAGAATGTATCACATAATAATATTCCTTCATAAGTCAAAGTCACTTTAAAAGTACTGAAGTATTCTTTACTTAAAATAGAGACAAGAAACATTTGTCAAGTAAATTCAAGTAGAGATTATTTTTATGGCACACACAAAAAAAAAATCATTGAAATAAAATTGCAATTTACAACAATTTATTATTGAATAATTAGCGATAAAATCAAGAAAATAGAAAACAATGTGATGTATATATTCCTCTTACGACCGAGTATTTACTATTACCCATTAAAACAGGTCTCAGACACAGAAATTGTATCGAGCTATGTGTACATCAGAGACCAGTCTCGTATTAATTAATTGCGTGAAACTATGTATTAAACAAAACACTAAAATACATACCAAACCAAAGTCTTCCTTTCGCGTCGACCTTGCCATCGTTGCACCTATTGTCTGGCAGCCCTAGATCCACAACACTGAGCAGCCTGAGCGAGCTGTCGCCTTCCGGTGCGTCCCACGGCAGGAAGTACAGTTCTGATCTCGCTGATATGAGGATCAGCTTGGGATTGTCCTTTACTGTTACTACTAGAGATACTGGCCCATAACCTAGGGGAGAAAAAGATAAGAAAGTCAGTTGGTTCAGAATGAGCTTCTCACTGGATTTCTGGCATCAAAAGTAGCTGTTAATTTATTAGGAAAATATTTTTGAGCCGCCCCTGCCGCTCGCCTAAACGTTTTATGTTTACTATGACAGGCCTGTTGGTCTAGCGGTTAGAGGCCCTGACTGCTGTGTGATGAGCATGATCATTTGTTCGGTGTCTGGGTGTAATTTATCTATAATATGTATGTATGTATTTAGAAATATATAAGTAGGTATGTTTATCAGTTGTCTGCTTCACAAGCTCTGCTTAGCTTGGGATCAGACAACCGTGTGTGAGATGTCCTGGAATATTATTATTATTTATTATTAGTAAGGACAAACCTAGAGCTTTTGAATGAATTTAATTACGGATGTTGTTTCAGACGTATCATTTATTATACTAATTGGGGTGTCTAAGATATTGCCTTTATTCTGTTACACCCTGTACACACTGCTAGGAATATGATGAAGATTTCTGTATTGCTTGTGACTTTTTAATGCAGTAGTATCACTTTCTGTTTACATCTGTTCTAGGATTTAAAATGTGCCACTGTTAGAATCGATAATATGGTATTGATTAAAGATTATGTCACTTTTTGTACGGGAGGTTGATAAAAAATACTTGAGATTGTGACTTTATCTCCTGGAATTATTTCAACTTGTTTATATTACGCTTGAAAATTCTTTAAAATTAAAGGCATAATATAAAAAAGAGGCTAGCGGCTTCCACTACTGGCATCTCCTATTACTAAATACCAGTCTTAAATTTAGAATTAACTTATTTGTTTATTATTTAGCAGCTTAAGTACGAGTGTATTTATATTTTACCTATGTCCCTGGTGGTGATGTTGTTTGTTTCGGCATCAAGTCTGTACACCTTCTGTCCATGTATATCGACCCAGTATAAAGCGTTCTCAGCGGTAGACCAGTGTGGACCCTCGAAGTGTGTACCGCCATGCTGCACCTATTAGTAAAAAATGATTAGGAGGTACAGAAGTATGTTAGAAGTTTTATATGGTACATAATGCAAAATGATGTAAAGTATACTTATTCTTAATAATTCATTAACCTTCAATCACAATACAATTAAAAGAAAATAAAATTAAACGCATGTTTCAACGTTATGTTAAACAACATCGGATTATAAATATCAGTTTCCCACGCACAAACAAAAAAATACAAAAAATGTTTCCCAAACTTTTATTAAACACTAATACCACTTTTAAATACATTTGACTGTCGGAAATAGAACCATACATAACCTTTAATAGAAGAAGTAAACATTTGATTGAAGATACCTAAAGAGGACACTATTGTAAAAAATAACTCTTGAATTAACTCAATAGTAATAAAACACAAAACAAAATATTAAACAAAACAAACTTACATTCTTTATAAGCGGCGTCACGGCCCTAAAAGCACAACAATTCACTACAACAAGTGCTAAAAGGAATCCTCTTAACAGAATCATCTTGTGTACGTTCGTTGATGTCGGTGTCTCGCGCGCGAATCGCCCACTGCTGCTAAGTAACCGGTCACTGATGGTCTTGAGCGAGTGAATGTGTTACGACATTCTACTTATATTATATCTACATGCACATATTAAAATACGCGATAGAGATAACTGCTTGCATTTATCCTGAATTTAATTTAGTTATGTACAGTCGTTAATTAATATTATCGAAGTGTTAAGTAGGTGGAACATTACATTATTTTAATCTATTAAACGTTAAAAATGCAATATTTAATTTATAAATTATAAAATATATACTTCTTACCTGCGTCAGTAAATATTTAAAAACGAATAATTGAATAATCTATTTAGTACATATTACTTCTATTTAATATTCTCTTAAAATAGTGATAATGGGCTAATTTATTTTCCATTAAATACTTAAATAATAATTAATGACTTGATAACCTTATAGAGTTCGTTCGTTTTAATTAAATTGTATAATCCACCTACGAGATCAATGCACGATTCAAGGAATTTTTACAAGTTGAATTCTTTAAAATAGATCTTTTTTTGTATATTGATGCTCCGTAAAATCTCTTATGTGTGTTATAAAAATACACCCATTGTTTTACATTCTCTCGCTGTTCCTACGAAATACACGTATACATCCCTTAAAAACTTACGACGAGCTGTCACACCGTAGCAAATGTTTGAATAATGCATGTGACGAATCTGAACTGTAACCAACAGAGATTGTGGAAATAAGAGTCAATTTTATTTATATTTCTTAACTATAATCATCTAATAACATGAATTGTTGTATTTCATCTATCTTGTGTATTTGAACATTGCAACTTGCTTATATTGTGGACGTAAGTTGGTATTTCAAATACCCAGCCTATTTTGGATTAGAAAAATGGTATGGTCTGCTGATATTTGATAACATATAGGACATTTTTATCTAAAATCCCGTTTATATACGCTCAAATTACCAAATATAACAAAATGAATGTTGTGGATTTCATACCACAAAGTACCTAATTGTGGATTGAACATGTTTCTTCTAGGCATCGAACCCGCGCTTTCCGCAGGATGGTTGTAATACAAACCTATTAATATAGTAAAGTGTTTCATTCATTTTTATTAATTTAATACAATCTTACACGATCTTGTTGTCCATGAATCTCTTTTGCATAGTATCTGAGTCACAGTCGCAAATTCACATCGTTTCTAATTAGTTAAGAAGGCCGCGCACTCGAATGTCTTGTCACAGCTCAAGCGACACGTTTCCGCGGAAGTGTGACCTCAAACGAGGTCTTAATCATTATGTGGCATCTTAGGAAATTTCTTTGGACCTTTTTTCTTCGTTTCCATATTGTTTGAGTCTTTTCCTATAGCGCAAAATGTAGTGTTAGTTTGTAAACAGGTTACAGGTACAAAAAATACAAGTGCAATATCGACTTGCGCGCTAAATTAGATTTAGTGTGATTAAATAGACTATTCTACTGTTTTTATGGTCTGTAGACTTAGGATTACCAGTTTTTACTTGAAAATATACTTATTATTTAACAAATTAAAGGTCTCAGAAATTTATTTTCGTTAAGTCCATTAATGCACTTGTTATGTCCCAAGTAGATTGGAATTACAACAATGTACTCAAAGCCTTCAAAATTCAGATTGAAATATTATTTTTAATATTTATAACTTGATGCGTATACCATTACGTATACCTACTAAACAATCTAATCGTTGACCTTATGTTAATGCAATTAGTGCGTTCAATGGGGATAAGATTGGCCCTGTCGCGGTTAATTTGCATACATCAAGATAGTTCCTGCAGCCTTACCATGGCCGACAATTAATATCTTGCATTATACAACATGTGATACAGGCATCCTGTCTTGTTAGTGCATCTTATCACAATCACTTCCTTCGAACTAGTTTCTGCACTTCATATGTAATTATAGATTCTCCGGTACTACGGAACCTACTCTTACACTATAAAGGTTGATTCAATGCTTTTTGCAAGATCGAATGTACAGCATTAGTAATCTTTGAAACTACTGAATATAAATGAAGAAGGCGCGATCAATAATTAGCTAAATATGTTTAGCACATATTTTGGTTTATATATATATAAAGAATTAGCTTATAAAGTTTGTATATGGGGTATTCATTGCTTCCTATAAATTTTTACCTCATTCAAAACCCGATTCCTCCTCAAACTAAGCTAAAGCTATTAAGTTATTGTTATTGAAATCGGTTTACGGCGTTTAATTTTTACTTTCGAATATTTCGACATTTTACAATAGGCAGTAATAGCGCTGCGACTAAAAGTAGATCAATAGTTATTGCACATACTTGACCATACCATGAGTTTGGGCCATTAAGCTGTTTTTGTTCAAAGTACATTGTATCGTAATAGGTACCTTCGATATTGTTTATCTGTTTTCTTTTTTCATATAAAATATATCACCTTAAAATATACCGACAATACAAATGCATCATCATTATGCATGAGTTTTAAACTAACAACCCATTAGTCCAAACTGATTTAATAATTTGTTGTTTAACGGAAGTGCATTAAACATTTAATCGTTGATTTATTGCTACATACGCGTCTATACAGGGTGAATATCAAGTCGTTGTTTTCCCGAAGCGAAATGAGTTTGTATCGGTCATACAATCGATTAATATATGTAAAAAAAATTAGACTCAATAAATGGCGGATTAACAATTGTTATAAACAAAACTCGAAAGTGACTTGACCCAGTAGTAATACATCGCGCTATACCTACGCGGGCGGGCGCGCGGTTACCCCGAACGCCGCGCGGTCGTTGCACTTCGCGTGTAAATCAGCTGATCGCTACTCGTGATTTAATAAAACACAAAACCAATAAGTAATTCAAATTTTCGCTTCAAACTTTTACGGGCTTAGGATCGTCATAAATACTTAAAAAATCAAAATAGGTATCTTTAAAAAAAGTCGGAATTTGATAATTAAGTATTTAAGGCGTAGGTATTTAAAAATGGAATCGACTTATTTAAAATGATTTTGATTACCTAACCTTCTTTTAAATGTTTATTTACAAAGTACGAGTACTTACACTTAACGGTAGCGGAGTAATTGTTCGAAATGTAAACCACTACGTTCAATGCACAAACGAGCACGTTTTAACTGATTGTCTTTCAGTTTCATTAAAGTGTCTCTGTCACGTCTCACGATATTAAAAGCGTCCACTATCGCACTTATCAAAGAGTCGCGTGTTTGGTGTTCCTCACGATACACCAAGTTCTTGAGCTCAGACTCTACCACAAATAAAAGTCCAAGGGAGTCAAGGCCGGGCTCCTCGGTGGCCAAGGGTGTGGCCCGCCACGAAAAAAAAATGATAAGGATGCAGTCCTTCTGTGTTGAGCACTTTCATCGCACATTCATCACTTGACGTCATCGACGTTCGCGCACAGAACACTAACTAAGCCGTAGGCACAGAGCGCAACATTTGGCGGCATTCTATTGTGTTTCGGCGCTTGCCGCGTGCATGCAAGCTAATTTATACCGTATCACTATGACCGAGAGCTTATTTTGCTCTGAACATTTATTATTGATTCTTTCTTTGTAAGTTTGCCGACAACACGTGGCGGCGGCGTGTGCGTTTCGTGTTACCTACAGGTGCCTACGTGATCTCTAGTGAGTGAACTACTATTGATTATCGCTCTTTCGAGTTTATGAATACTTTTTTAATGATGTGAAAAAAAAAACATTATGTTTTTTAAGTTAAACTTTGTATTTCGATAGTACTACTGATGGGTAATCGTCCTGCCGCGGGAAAACAACGATTCAATTTTCACGGTGTATATATCTACAGTCTCTTTTTGCAGTGCCAAATGGCCCATTCACGAACAATTGGCACTTGTATCCTAATAAGGCCTACAATAACTTCACGTGTCTCTGCCCATGAACTTGACAAGTAAAGAGCACCTACTTAATATTCTAATATCTAAAATTATCTGTAGATGCGTAGATTCGTAAGTAGGGTATATGTTTTTGTAAAATTTTATCATCAACTGGTAGTAAGGCTTAAATAAGAACTTGCATGAGAACTAAGGAGACATGTCTTAGTATTGTGCAAAAAAGAAAACAATAAGGAAATAAAAATTACTACAAGTTGTTTTGTTTATCTGTGTCTTTTTAATAGCTGTTAAAACTTAACCAACTGTAGTTTCCCAGGCGATACACAAATTCTGATAAACACGAATTATATACATATAGTTTTTAGATAGTCATAAAAAAGCAACGATAATAATAATAATAATAACCCCCCCGTGGGACCACCTTGTCGTGGTGGGGGGGCTTAGGGAAGCAGAACTTTTTAAGTCCGACCATCTGGACTATACCCTTTGATAGAGGTACTGGCTTAATATATATATATATATATTTACCAAATTTAATCTTACTGGTAATAACCTTCCTGACCAAGAGTCCCAAAAACCCCTTTTTTAGAATAATGAACAGAGAAAATAAGAGATATAGTCTACGGCCGCTACCCGGGGGTCGCCGGGGTACATCTGGAGCCAGTGCTGGATGTAGCAGCATGCGAACCATTGGCGGTGGGGGACTGAACAGGCGGGTTCTCCCCGAACAATTGACGACAGCCGACGATCATTCATCTCCATCCTTACCACCTTCCTCACCTTCATCTCTTTTTCCATCTATACCATCATCACCTGCGTCCTACGCTAACTCACGTCACCAATCATCCAATCATAGCCAGCCATCATCACCATCCATAATAGGTCATCTCACAGAGGATGTTGTGCAGGAGGCTAAAGCTGCCAGTGACCCTGCACCCGCCTCTGTGTTAGTTGGAAAACGTAAAATTTGGTCTGAAGAAATGAACATTTTTATTTTACGTTCCTACCTTATCATCACTTCATTAGAGACTAATGTTAAACAATATTTATCCCCATTATTCGAAGCATTTATACAGAAATTCCCCCAAATGCAAGCTAGTAAGCAAAGAATAGGAGACCAACGTAGGTCAATAGTACGTAATAAACTGCTTTCGGATGAGAAGATTAAGCAAATCCGGTTGGAAGTGCAAACATATTTAAAAGATAATCCTGCAACAAATTTTTCGCAAAATAGTAATTCAGAAAGGCTTAGGTGGACTACTGACATTAACGAAACCATTATGCGATCATACTATAGGATCACAAACTTGGAAACAAATGTAACTGGCTACCGACAACAGTTGCATCAACAAGTCACTACACTGTGTCCTAGCATAGCTCATGTGTCCGCACAAAGAATTTCTGATCAGAGAAGAGCAATAATTAATAATAAATACGTATCTTTAGAACGATTGAATAAAATAAGAGAAGAAGTAGCTTCTGAATTAAATGACAGTGCAGTTTTGTCTCCTGATGGTCCTGAACCATTGAATTTAACATCTTCTATATTAGAAACCTCGGAGGACCAAACAACTTTACCTTCATTAACACAAAACTCAGAACAGCAAACACAGATAGAGGTAGTAGAAAGTGAGAGTTTCATACTTCCTTCAGAAGTACAACTGCATATAAATGAAACTTTTAAAGAGATATTTACAATGTACAAAAATACAGTCGCATCATGTCGGCCTTCAATTCCCAAACAAAAATCGTCTAAGAGATTTGCTAGTATTGTCAATTATATAAATTCATATGTTATACCAGGAGCAATAAATAATGATACTGATTTTGCAACCACCCAGCTAATTATTTACAGCGCTGCTTATTCAGCTGCCAAACATAACGGAGCCAAATTTAGAGATACATCGGCAGTAAAAACAACAACTGAAAGGGTACCTAAATGGCAAGAAAATATGCAAAGACGGATAGCTAATTTCAGATCGAGTATAGCAAGATTAAATGAGTATAAAAATGGAAACCAAAGCCCAGCTTTAAAAAGAAAGGTAGAAGAAATAAAAGAAAGATACAAAACCCACTCTCACCATGAAAACCCAAATACAGACATAAATCATTTCCTTGACACGCTTAAACAGAAGTTAAGCGTTTTATCCAGTAGATTACGTAGATACAAGCAAACCACCCTTAGAAAGTCACAGAATCAAATGTTTGTTAATAATGAGAAAGTATTTTATAGAAACTTAGCCCAAAACAATATTAATATTTTACCAACAAGCAGTAGTTCAGCTTCAATGCCAGCTAGAGAAAGCTTGCAAGAATTCTGGTCTAATATTTGGTCTAATCCAGTAGAGCACAAAGATAATGAGTGGATAGAGCAGGACAAAGAGAAGTTTAAGAATGTACCAGAAATGGTATATGAAGAAATAACTTTAGATCTCTTGACACGCATTATCAATAGGACTCATAACTGGAAAGCCACAGGATCCGATAAATTACACAACTACTGGTACAAAAAGTTTACCAGCGTACACACACTTCTCCTAACACACATAAACCGTTTCATACAATCACCAGAAACACTCCCAAACTATATAACTGAAGGAATTACGTACATGCTACCGAAAGATCAGGCCGATACAGGCAACCCCGCTAAGTACCGCCCCATCACTTGCCTGCAGAGCATCTATAAGATTATAACGTCTTACCTCTGTGAGGTCATTTACAAGCACGTTGATGAGAACAACATATTGGCGGAAGAACAGAAGGGGTGCCGGAGAAGCAGCCAAGGCTGTAAAGAGCAGCTCACCATCGACGCGGTTGCCTGTAAACAAGCCCACACGAAGAGTAGGAACATATATTCTATGTATATCGATTACAAAAAAGCGTTTGATTCGGTCCCACATTCCTGGCTTATCTACGTTTTGAAGCACTACCACATTCACCCTACAATAGTTACCTTTTTAGAAAACGCAATGGGTAGTTGGAAGACTGTACTCAAATTATATAATAAGGGAGAGAGTATTGAAACTGAGTTTTTAAACATCAGAAGAGGAATCTTCCAAGGTGACGCCTTAAGCCCACTTTGGTTTTGTTTAGCCCTAAATCCGCTCTCTACACTTCTTAACAATAGTAAAAAAGGTTTTAGAATAAAGTATGATAACAGTAATTTCATGTTGTCACATCTGTTATACATGGATGATATTAAATTGGTTAGTACTACTCTTTTAGACTTACACACTCTTGCAGACATCACACAATTATTTTCTTCTGACATTCATATGGAATTTGGGATCGACAAATGTAAAGTACACTCCGTACGTAAAGGTAAAGTCGAATATAATGCGTACCAACTTCAGGATACTAGGGAAGTAGAACCTGTTGATGAAATCGAGGGTTATAAATATTTAGGGTTTTCACAATCACGACAGATCCATCAAAGGCAGACTAAAGAAATGTTGAAAGAAAAATTTAAATCCCGACTTCACAAAATCTTTAATACTCATTTAAATGCTCGAAATACGGTAAAAGCAATTAACAGCTATGCTATACCAATATTGACATATTCGTTCGGAGTGATCAAATGGTCTAAGTCGCAGATACAAAATTTACAGAGATTGGTCAACACCACCATGACCAAATATCGAAAACATCATCCACGGGCATGCGTGCAGCGGCAAACGCTACCGAGATTAGAAGGAGGTCGAGGAATCATCGATATCCAAAACTTGCACATTAAGCAGATCCAAACACTCCGAGAATTCTTCCACTCAAAAGCAAATCACTCACATCTTCACCTAGCAACCGTCCGAGCAGATCTCAATTACACTCCACTACATCTATCAAACTCCTCTATACGTCTTGAACCAATCACAAATCCACAGAAACTGGACGCCTGGGCGCAGAAATCCCTCCATGGACGGCATCGCCTCGACTTAACAAACCCTATCGTTGACAAAATTGCGTCAAACATGTGGCTTAAGCGAGGCGAATTGTTTCCCGAAACGGAGGGATTTATGATTGCAATCCAGGACCAGACTATAGACACCAAGAATTATAGAAAATATATAATCCGAGATCCAACTGCGCAAAACGACTTCTGCAGACATTGTCACAGAAGCTCTGAAACAATACAGCACATAACTGGAGCCTGTTCATCTATTGCGCAATCGGATTACAAACACCGGCATGACCAGATTGCCGCTATAGTTCATCAATATTTAGCTTATAAATATAAATTAATTCCAGAAAAAACAGCCTACTACAAGTATACACCACAAACTATTTTAGACTCTACTGAATTTAAAATTTATTGGGACAGGACGATTATGACCGACAAAACTGTACACTACAATAGACCGGATATAACGTTGCTTGATAAAAATAATAAAATAGTATTTCTCATAGACATTGCAGTACCCAATACACATAACTTACAAACAACATATACTGAAAAAATTGCTAAATATACAGACCTAGCCATTGAACTTAAAACCCAATGGCGTGTAAATGATGTCCGCACAGTACCGATTGTAATATCGTCAACTGGCGTGATACCTAAAACTCTACACAATAGCCTTAAAACACTTGAAATCCATCCCCTCACATACATCCTCATTCAAAAAGCAGCCATTCTTAACACATGTAGATTAGTCCGTAAATTCTTATCCATAGAAGCTTAGTTTAGTTAACTTTAGATTTAGTAACGTTGATTTCGTTTTGGCCACAAGCCCGCGAAATCGATGTATTCGCCAGCAATGGTAGAAAAAATATATAAAAAAGAATAAATAATAATAATAATAAAGTAATAATAATAATAATAATAAGTCACAGAAGTCCTGAAACCATACAGCACATCACGGGAGCTTGCACATCTATTGCTCAGTCGGATTATAAGCATAGGCATGACCAAATAGCTGCAATAGTGCATCAATATCTAGCCTACAAGTATAAATTGATACCAGAGAAAACTGCTTACTATAAATATGTACCACAAACGATATTAGAATCGGCTGAATTCAAGATGTATTGGGATAGGACGATTATGACTGATAAGACTGTACACTTCAATAGACCCGATATTACGCTTCTCGATAAAATTAATAAAACAGTATTCCTCATAGATATAGCGGTACCTAATACCCACAACTTGCAAACTACATTCACAGAAAAAATTGCTAAATACACAGACCTATCCATTGAATTAAAAACTCAATGGCGCGTAGATGATGTCCGCACAGCACCGATAGTAATATCTTCAACTGGCGTGATACCTAAAACGCTACATAATAGTCTTAAAACCTTACAGATTCATCCCCTCACATACATCCTCATTCAGAAAGCCGCCATACTTAACACCTGTAGAATAGTTCGTAAATTTTTGTCAATACACAATTAATGTTCATCAATTTCGTTTTGGCCACAAGCCCGCGAATTTGATTTATTCGCCATTAAAATGGTAGATATCTTCTAATATAATATATAAATAATAATAATAATAATAATAATTAGGTTAATATGATTAGGTTAGAAAGAGATATAGAAAAACTGAGAGCAGATTGTGGTAGACTAACACAGTATATAAATAATAATAGGTCAAATAAAGTAATTAAAAGAGTAGAAGCCATATTTAAAAGTAGAATAACGCATACTAGACATGAAAATGACAATAGAAAGCCGGAAGAATTTTTAGATACTTTGAAACAGAAACTAGCACTTAAAGTCCATAGGTTAAAAAGATATACAAAGGCACAGCAGCGTAAAAATGATAATATTGTATTTAGTACTAATGAGAAAATGTTTTATAGGAATTTATCAAAACCACAATCTGAATCTATAGCACAGGATAATGCTGAATTGCCAACAAAAGAGTCGCTGGAAAACTTTTGGTCTGGAATATGGGAGCAACAAGTTCAGTATAATGATAGTGCAGAATGGATTAGGCAAGAAGAGGCTAAGTGGATTGCGATAGAAGAAATGGGCTTTGCTGATATAAATGAAACAGACATTTTAAATATAACAGTTAGACTTCATAATTGGAAGTCCCCAGGAGTAGATAAAATACATAATTATTGGTACAAAAAATTAGTCACACTACACAAAATTTTAGCTAAAAATCTAACAGATGTAATTTTAGGAAGACAGATAATACCTGACTTTTTAGCAACAGGTGTTACTTATATGCTGCCAAAAGGTAAGCACTCAGCAGAGCCTTCGCAATATAGACCGATCACTTGTCTACCCACTGTTTACAAAATATTGACTTCAGTGATTACTTCAAAAATTAATAAACACATCGAACACCATAATATAATAGCAGAAGAACAAAAAGGATGCAGGCGGAACCATATGGGATGCAAGGAACAATTAATTATTGATTCTACTATTCACAAACATGCAGCTACAAAAAATAGGAACCTTCATTGTACCTATATAGATTATCAAAAAGCATTCGACAGTATTCCCCATTCTTGGCTAATTAAAGTATTACAGATATACAAGGTAAATTTTAAAATAATTCAATTTTTAAGTAGTATTATGACCCGATGGAAAACTACGTTGCAATTAAATTACAACCGTACTTCTGTTACTAGTAGACAGATATCAATTCGTAAAGGTATTTACCAAGGAGATTCTTTGAGTCCCCTATGGTTCTGTCTCGCGTTAAATCCTTTATCATCTATGCTGCACCGGAGCCGGGTTGGGTATTGCCTCAAACATAGTACACAAGAAGTCATTATCTCACATCTTATTTACATGGATGACATTAAATTGTATTCAAAATCCGAACGTGACATGAAAAAATTAATAGACACCACCACATTGTTCAGCAATGATATTAACATGCAGTTTGGATTAGATAAGTGCAAAACATTACATATAGTGAGAGGCAAGATCAAACCCGGTAACTATCCAGTTAACAGTATCGAGTGTATTACAGCTATGGAACCTACAGATTTATATAAATATTTGGGGTATAAACAACTAAAAGGTCTAGATCACACATCTATTAAAAGTACATTAGACACTGAATACAAAAGGAGAGTAAATACATTATGCAAAAGTCATCTTGCTGGAAAACACCTAATTAAAGCTATAAACACTTATGCAATACCAATTTTAACATACTCATTTGGAGTAATTAAATGGACGAAAACCGATATAGAGCAAATAGAAAGAACAACTCGTACCACACTTACTAAGCATAACAATTTACATCCAAAATCTGCCATAGAAAGACTAACCATCAAGAGACAGGATGGAGGAAGAGGCCTAATTGACATCCATCACCTATGGCAGAAGCAAATTAGTAGATTAAAATCGTTTTTCCTAACAAAATCTAACACTAGTGATATTCACAAAGCAATAGCCCAAAACGATGACAATTACACTCCTTTAAACCTAAACGATCAGACAGAAACCCTAAATATAAGTAGCTCTGACCCACAAAAACAAAAAATGGAAACCTGGAAAAAGAAGGTATTACACGGCCGGCACCCACATGACCTAGAACAACCTCATGTGGATAAAATAGCTTCTAATAAGTGGTTAAAAGTAGGTAACCTATTTCCGGAAACTGAAGGATTTATTTTAGCGATACAAGACCAGATCATTAATACCAAGAACTATAGAAAATACATCATAAAAGATCCTTCAGTAACAAATGATAAATGCCGCAAATGCCACACTCAACCAGAGACCATTCAGCACATAACGGGTGCATGCACATCTCTCACCCAGACAGACTACACCCACCGACATAACCAAGTAGTCAATATTATTCACCAACAGCTTGCACTTAAATATAAGTTAATAGAAAATAACAAAACTCCTTACTATAAGTACACTCCCCAAACTGTTGTGGAAAATGGCACGCATAAGCTTTACTACGATAGAGCAATACTCACCGATAAGACCATCCATTACAATAGACCGGATATAACTCTACAGGACAAAGAAAATAAAACTACCTACCTTATAGATATAGCCGTCCCCAACACTCACAACCTGCAGAAGACCATTGCTGAGAAAATTAGTAAATACGCAGAGCTTAAAGAAGAGGTTGCACGAATATGGAGACAAGATAAGGTGGTAGTCGTTCCCATAGTTCTTTCAAGCACTGGTGTCATTCCCAAAAATCTCCACAATAGCCTAAAAGTTATAGATCTAAACAAATCCACCTACATAACTTTACAGAAAGCTGCCATTTTAAATACGTGCCGAATTGTGAGAAAGTTCTTGTCGCTAGAAGATAATAATTAAGTACCATCATTTATACACCACACGCTGCATTTACTTGGTCTTGACCCGTAAATGTGGTTTAAACCAGCCTAAGCGCTGAGAAAAGAAAAGTCTTTCCGATAATAATAATAATAATAATCATTTATTTGCAAGAACATGAGTGCATTCACAAGTTGGTCGGTTGAAAAAAAATTAAGAACTGTCACATTCTGCCACATATTGGCGTGCAAAATAAAAAAAGTAAACATAAATTATTCATTTTAAAAACGAGTTTTTGAAATAAAAAAAACTAGGTACAATATACAATTAATAAGTTGAATAAACGAAATAGTACAAATTTACAATTAATAAGTTGACATAAAACGAAAAAGACAAAGAGCAAAAGATCAATCAAAAAATTTACAAAAGTAAAATAAAATATTATTGACAAGGAGAGTAACTTGACAATAATTTACAATTTATCTAATAAAAACTCGGATATACTATAGTACGACTTAAAAATTAGGTATTTTTTCAATGCTTTTTTAAACTGGATTATATTTAGTTCCTTTAATTGTTTTGGTAAATGATTATAAATAATTGGCGCCATGCAGAAAACACTCTTGTGCATCATTGTTGTCTTAGATGTCCTTACACATAGCCTATGGACATCTCGCCGGCTCCGGTCGTTAGTTTCAGACATTTTAACAAATTTAGTCGGGTTGCCTTTAACAAATATTGCAACTTCAAAAATATATAAAGAGGGTAACGTCATAATATTATACTTTACAAAATACGGTCTACATGTATCTGTGATTTTTAATCCAAACATAGCTCTGATGCATCTTTTTTGTTGCTTAAATATAATTTCTCTGTCCGTCGAGTTTCCCCAGAATATGACACCATACCTTAGTATAGAGCCTGCAATGCCGTGATACGCGGTGACAATCGCGTCCGTGTCCACGACTGGAGCAAGTTTATATAGGGCATATGCTGATTTACTTATTCTTTTACTTAAATCCTCTATATGTGGCTTCCAGTCCAATTTTTTATCAATAGTTAATCCTAAAAATCTTGCTGTAGTAACTTGAGATATATTTTTATTATGGTAACTTATATTTATCACTGGATTTGAGCGCTGACTGAACATCATTATTTTAGTTTTTTCAATATTTATTTTAAGATTATTATTTTTCAGCCATTGAACTATACAGTTGATTTCATTGGTTATTTCATTTTTTAAGTTATATTCATTCCTACAGTGTACGGTAACCGTGCTATCATCAGCGAAAAGTGACATGTGATATTTAGATATTAGTGGCATATCATTGATATAGATTATAAATAGAAGAGGGCCTAACACACTCCCCTGAGGTACACCGTAGGTTGTTTTCCTGTAATCTGATCTATAGCTCTGCACAAATTTTGTTTTAGGATCGATATATAGGGTTTGTAACATTTCCAGATGAAAGTGTTCATGGACATGAAGCCGGGCGGGTCCCTGTGCACGGTGCTCGCCACCATGTTCCGCTTCAAGTCGGAGCAGCGGTGGCGCAAGTTCGACTTCCAGGTCGGTAAGGTATGCACCGCCCCGCACGCTGCCTCGCTCACCGCCCCAGCGCCGCCCCGCCCCGCCAGACTTGCCCCGCACCACGCGGCTCTATAACAATGCATCACTTGTACTGTTGCCACATGCGTCTGATCATATTATGCTGATATTTATTAAGCCTTCAATTTTTGCCTGTTCCCCAAAATAGGAAGCGTCGACTTTGATTCAACATCAAAGATTTTTGGAATAAATTGCTTCACCTGACCCAATACAATTGACCAAGTAACATGCAGTCTATTCAGGGGACAAGGAATAGATATTTTGAATAAAACTCCCCTAATCTATCAACCAATTTGAGTAATCAAATAATATAAAGTATAGTGTTAAAAAACCGAACAAAACTCATCTAGATACTAGATTATTATCATAGTGATAAACTTTTGAACTTAAAAAGTTAATTATGGTATCCTAGATATCAGACACATGTGGTAACTAGTCCAAATGCACGAAATGAAATAAGGGTATTTATTAACAAAAGGTACATTTGAGACATTTCGGATAAAGCAAAATTTTCAAAGTAAATTAAAGTTAGATATCATTATTATGCCTGTATTAAGAATTATTTCCCTACAGTAAAGTAATGGAATGCGTAATAAGTAGGAGCAACAATTATATTCTATCCACACAATTGATGCACAGTTGATAATGTTTAGTGATGTGTTGTTATTGATCACATTTCTCCTAGCTCACACACACGGGATCTAAGCGTCACACTTGACGGTCTTCTCTTGCTTGAAGGTAGCAGTTCCCAAATCCTCATTACTCTCTACCATTTCATGCAAGGTCCATACAAGAACATGGGATATTTTAAAATATGGTTACATTGATCTGTGTGTAAATAATGTGGTTCATTTTCTTTAACCTTGTGTGTGTTTGTGTGATAAATAACCGTAACTGTTTTGTCACTAATACAATGTGGGTTTTTTAATCACTTTTATTATCTGTATTGCATGCGTAAATATTTCATCTATGAATCTTGGAATTACTTTTTCTATTAATTTTCTAGTAAGCAAAGATGTTTTTAATCCAGTAATTATTTGATAAACAATGTGTTCCTTATTGTTTGTATTATATCTGCACATTTAGAATGGAATTAAAAATACCAATAATCAAAATAAAATAAAAATAATAAAAAAAATAGGGCCTGATTTTAAGTTGGGGTCTTTCCTGACCATAAGTATTTACTACGACTTTTTAATTTGCCTTAAATTTAAAGCCAGTAGCTTACCTAACGTAAAGTACCTTATACAGCTGATCTATCGATGAGTCGACATACTACTTTAACATAGCATTAAACACATGATATACCATCATCTAACACTGCTCATGTTTCTGGTCCCCTCCCCCACTCCTACCTTTGCAGAACCCTTCGCGCAAGGACCTGAACGTGCAGATGATGATGGAGATCGAGTCCTCGCTGCTCGGCGCTGAGGTGATCCGCTCGCCCTGTGTGTTCATACGACCCGACGTTGATAAGGCCACCGCTAATAAGGTCAAAGATATCGTGGTAAATCATCAGGGAGAGATTTGTGGTAAGTATTTAACTTAAAAATGTTGCAAACTTGTTTGATATTAAAGATTTTTTCTATAATATGTTCCGTTATTGTGTTTTCAGAGGACGAAGAGGAGGCAACCCACATCATATACCCGACAGTGGACCCCCTGGAGGAGGAGTACGCGCGGCCGGTGTTCCGGCGCAGCAACCACGTGCTGGTGCACTGGTACTACCTGCCCGACAGCCACGACACGTGGGCGCAGGCGGACCTGCCCGTACGTATACAACACATAATATAAGGTGCAGCACAAATCCTAAAGCAAGCAAGAATTGTAGGTGTGTAGGTGTGGATATTACATCATGGCGCCGACGCCGCGTGGTTCTTCAACAAACGTCCATATAGAGCCGTGCAACACAGAAGAAACAGCAACTAAACCTTAGTTTCTGACGACAAAGTGCATATGGGTACTCCCTTGTTCGTCCAGAAATCGCAATGTGACCACATTGGATCTTTGAGCAAAGATCGGATGGAGAACTATTTATCTTATATTGTTTATCGATTTCAGACCACTCCTTTTTTTCTAGTTCGATTAACTTTTGCCACCCTCTTTCAACTCTTTCTGCACAGTCTCCAGTAAAACAAAACATGACCAACAGGTGGAGGTCCCAGAGACGGTGAGCTGGGACTGCAACCGCTCGGAGCCGTGGCGTGTGTCGGCGTCGTGGGCGCTCGACCTGCCGCAGTACAACGAGTGGATGAACGAGGAGGACTATGAGGTCGACTCTAATGGCAAGAAGAAGGTAATGTGCAATAGGAGATGGAGCTTATGTTGTTAGGAGTAAGGTCGAGCTTAGTTTAATACGAGTGGTAGTAAAAAAAATGCCACGAAGGCTATATAACTCAGGTAATGCACAATGAAAATCCACACGTATTATACTAAAAGTGCAGTCGAGTTAGTAGAAGGAAGCAAAATATGAAACTAGAGTATTATGTAAATAACAATATTATTAATTACTCACTCACCTGGGATTTAACTAATTAGTAATTCATCCAAATTCAGGTTCACAAACTACGATTATCCGTGGACGATTTAATTCCTGGCGCGGAACCGTCAAGCAAGTCTAAGAAGGGCAGCAAGAGGAAGCGGTCACCTTCACCGCCGCCGCAGAAACATGGGAAGAGGAAGAGGTATGTGTATCCCTAATAATTAATGTATTATATATGTACACACACGTGTTTCAGTTCATCTTGTATAATAATATGTTAGAACTTTCCTATAACTATGATATTAGTACATGCGCGATGTTTAGCCGGACTAATCTAATTGCAATTAAATGTTTTATGTGTCATTTATTAATCTGCTGCCCAGCTATGTCGATTATGGTGGGTATAGATACGGACGAGAAATATTGTTGAATCTGCGTGTGGTGGGTCCTTTACTTTGCTAATCGATTAGGAGTTCTTACCGTTACGGTACGTTCTTTTAACGTTGTGCCATTTGTCAACAGTCGTATAACAAAGCGTAGGGAGAACGACGTTGACGAGGAAGAAGACAACGCGTCTCGGGACAACACTGACGCCGCCCCTACGCCGGAAAACGAACGATCCGCTGAGAGTGAGTTAATACGACACGCCAATAACAAACACACACATAAACAATTATTCAGTGTGAAAAAGGAATTTACACATAAAATAAAACATTTCTTTTTATACACTTATAAAGGTTTCGCAGTAGGTACATATAATTACCGAAAATCGGCCAAAACATGATGCACTATTTATATTGAAGCGCACAACATTACAGAAACTCCAAATCGTGCTAAAAGCAAAGACAAGTTCACTCACACATTAGGTCAAATGACACGATGAATCATCCGCGCATTTGACTATTTGTAAAAGGACAAATGATCAGTTGTATTAAATTTAGTTAGCCGGTATTTAGACACTGAACACTAGAATGAAGTTAGGTGAGTATGCTAAGCATGTGTGACTGAGCGTGCGGTAATGTCGTCAGCGCCCGCAGGCCCGGCGGCGGCGGCCGAGCCCAGCGCCGACGCGCCGCCCACGCCCGCGCCGCTGCTCGACACGCACGACGACTCGCAGGGCAAGCACAGCGACTCCAACACGCAGGTAACGACAACACTTATAAACTGTTTACCCACATAACTTCCTATTGTCTAGCATTCCCTTACTATGTCGGATTCGGCTGCTTTTTCGATTTTTTTTATCTTCAATTTCTATCCATAAGCAGCGTTCGAATACTTTACGAAAGTTTGCAAGCATGCGATCGACGATTGGAAAACATGAATGACAAAAAATTATGCAAAATCAGTTGAAAATTTACAAGTGTTAGAAAGTGGAGTCACGTATTCGTGCAATTAATTTAAATATTGGTGATAACTGTCTTGAGATAGAAAAATGTGTAGCCAAAGGGTAAGCCAAGAAATAGATTCAGCAGTAGGACAAGAAAAAGGTTACATAAACAATATAAGTCATAACAATCAACATTTTAAACAGGAGATGCTAACTAAGGAAGAGCTAGAAGACAACGTGACAGACCAGACGCATCACATCGTGGTGCCGTCGTACTCGGCGTGGTTCGACTACAACTCCATCCACACCATCGAGAAGCGAGCGCTGCCGGAGTTCTTCAACGGCAAGAACAAGTCTAAGACGCCCGAGATCTATTTGGCTTACAGGTACTTTGGATTATACATACAATAAGATTCTTAAAGGTGTGTTATAACAATCTTGATTATTGACGAAATCGTTTCATGTCATTCCTATTTATTACTAGACGACCTTTTTCAGGCAGCTTTACCACATATTTGGGTCTGAAATATCCAAATCGATCACGTATAACGATATATTTTGCCGTATATGCAAAGCTCCTGTCACGTAACTGAAATTTCTTAGGTAGACGACGGTTTACCAATTGCCAGTACTGTACTTAGGTTGTAAGTCGTCGGCCTTATAGCATCAAGGATTTTGCTTTATTTTTAAGTACTATTCGATGAACCTTGTTGCTTGCCCTCTTCTTGTCACTGATATATTAATGTTTGTACTATGTGTGGGTTAGGAACTTCATGATCGACACGTACCGCCTGAACCCGACGGAGTACCTGACGAGCACGGCGTGCCGCCGCAACCTGGCAGGCGACGTGTGCGCCATCATGCGCGTGCACGGCTTCCTCGAGCAGTGGGGGCTCATCAACTACCAGGTACATACAATACACCTACATGTATGTGAAGAATACGGGATCAAAATTATATGATCGTCCTGAAGGCAATTGTTTCCAATCCTTCTTTCATTCACTAAGATCGTGCTCTAAATAAACAACATAATAATGTGGATAACAGCAGTAGCTAGCTGTAGCAGGGACAATAAAGGTACCACAAACACACACGTGAGACAATGTAGTAAAGTGGTTTTCTAAATTGACCTCGTCTCGTATCGAACTCTGCACTTAAGAGCTAGCGACACCTTGAAACCGGTTATATGACACCGGTTTATAAGCCACTCGACTATAGAAGACGTTGAATGTTACATATAGAACAAAAATAAATAGTAGACTACATAACTTTATTTTCCTTTTTTCGTCTAAATGTTCATTCTTTAACATGCACTGTTTTCCCAGCTGGAGACCGAGTCTCGTCCCACGGCGATGGGTCCACCACCCACGTCCCACTTCCACGTGCTCTCCGACACGCCGTCAGGCTTGCAGCCGCTCGTCACCAGGCCCACGCAGCCAAGACCCGGTAAGAATGCTTGATATGAGTATATTATGTGTGTAAATAAAAAAAAATGTTCTTTACTTTATCTGTGTTGCGAAAATGTTGTTCGAAAAATTACCACTGACATTTACTCACAACAGTAATTTAACACACAACAGTAATGTGTTTCACATATTAAATAACCTTCAAATAACTAGTATCCCAAAACATTCTAACGCAATAACTCCATGTTCCGTCACCCAGCGGAGAACGTACCGAAAGTGGAGCCCGGCCTCCCGAACGGCGCGGAAGCCGGAGCCGGCGCCGCGCCCCCCGCCGTGCCCATCAAGCCCGAGCCCTCGCTCGACATCATCGCCTCGCCCGGACTCAAGCTCGACCAGGTACGATACATATAATGTAGTGTCTCTCATCTCTGACATATTCATAATTTAGTATCGATTTTTGCACTCCTTGCACCCTTTTCCCTTTCGTATTCTTTGCATTAGTAAATCATAATTATCATTACCTAGTACAATAGGCACCTAGTATAATATAATGAGGGCTACAGTTTGCGACTTCGCGGCCAGGGGTGCTAGTTGCAATATGTGTTAAATCCCGTTATTGGCGGCCTTTGGCAGCTGACGTGACAGCGGCGCCTACTGGTAGGCGCCTGAAATAGCGCAATGACACTCTCATTCATCTGTTGGCCAAGAAACGTGGTAGAGTACAACGCAGCGCCTAAACTGCTTCTGAGTCGTCATTATGTTTGTCTGTTGTAGTACCGGCTGGGAGCAGGAGCTGGCACCGGAGCCCGCGGGCGCGAGTGGACGGAGCAGGAGACGCTGCTGCTGCTGGAGGCGCTGGAGCTGCACCGCGACGACTGGAACCGCGTGGCCGCGCACGTGGGCACGCGCACGCAGGACGAGTGCATCCTGCACTTCCTGCGCCTGCCCATCGAGGAGCCCTACCTGCACGACCCGCACGCAGGTAACATACACACACAGAACCGCGTGGCCGCGCACGTGGGCACGCGCACGCAGGACGAGTGCATCCTGCACTTCCTGCGCCTGCCCATCGAGGAGCCCTACCTGCACGACCCGCACGCAGGTAACATACACACACAGAACCGCGTGGCCGCGCACGTGGGCACGCGCACGCAGGACGAGTGCATCCTGCACTTCCTGCGCCTGCCCATCGAGGAGCCCTACCTGCACGACCCGCACGCAGGTAACATACACACACAGAACCGCGTGGCCGCGCACGTGGGCACGCGCACGCAGGACGAGTGCATCCTGCACTTCCTGCGCCTGCCCATCGAGGAGCCCTACCTGCACGACCCGCACGCAGGTAACATACACACACAGAACCGCGTGGCCGCGCACGTGGGCACGCGCACGCAGGACGAGTGCATCCTGCACTTCCTGCGCCTGCCCATCGAGGAGCCCTACCTGCACGACCCGCACGCAGGTAACATACACACACAGAACCGCGTGGCCGCGCACGTGGGCACGCGCACGCAGGACGAGTGCATCCTGCACTTCCTGCGCCTGCCCATCGAGGAGCCCTACCTGCACGACCCGCACGCAGGTACCATACACACACAGAACCGCGTGGCCGCGCACGTGGGCACGCGCACGCAGGACGAGTGCATCCTGCACTTCCTGCGCCTGCCCATCGAGGAGCCCTACCTGCACGACCCGCACGCAGGAACATAAAAAAATATTAACCTAATACGGCCCGGACAAATCCTTAAGTTTACGGTTCTTATCATAAACAATAACGTCGACAATCGACATAGGCAGTGAAATTACACACATCAATGAATATGCCGCTTGATGCCTCACATGACGATTGGAAGAAGAAAATTGCCGGCATTATCCCGCGCCGACATACGATCGTGATGTACTCTACTTTTATCTTGCTGCCTTTCCCATGCCTCCTCACTAAAGTGTCTCCGAAAGCTCTCCTTCACTGCCTCTTACACCTCCATGATTTATAAAAAAAAAAATATCTTCTGTTTAACAATAATAATATAATTTTGTCAGGTGGTGTTCTGGGCCCACTTGCCTACCAGCCAATTCCGTTCAGCAAGACTGGCAATCCCGTGATGAGCACAGTCGCCTTCCTTGCCTCCGTGGTAGACCCGCGCATCGCTTCCAAGGCCACGAGGGCCGCCATGGAGGAGTTCGCGGCTATAAAGGTATATAATTCATTCCTACAATAATATAGGTATTTCCTTTTTAAGTATTTTGGGCTATATGTATATTGCATTCAGTTTTTATCTAAGATCACATTATTTTCTTCATGAAAATGTATTTATTTAGTGTCGATTTTCGGAAATCAATCAAGCAATCGATTGGTCCTTTAGGAAGCGCACCATTGTAAAACAAACATGTTTATATTTACAAAAATTTCTCCATCGATTAATCGTTAAAAATTGAACTCAGATGAACTATCGTGTATATGTACTGCCAAGAGAATATATCAACGTGTATAACATTGTATGAACCAGGACGAGGTACCGGCCGCCATGATGGAGGCTCACGTGAAGGCGGCGGGTGTGCACGGACCCACCGCCGCGCTCGCCGCCACCGGTATCGCCGGCACCGCGCCAGAACTCTCGCCCGCGGGTAAGCAAGCTACTATTTACCATACTATAGGATTCTAACTAGACAAAAATCTTGCCTGATTACTTTTCTTAAGGCTCATGTAATTTGTCATTAACTTGGTTGTTATATCGCAGGCATCCCTGAATATAGGATAACGACAAATGAATATGACCCTTAGTGTTATAACTTTTAAATCAGCTTCAAAATTCAACAGCTTATGAGAATCTAAACTAAAAATAAATACTAAAAAAGTATTATTACTTATCTTAGGCGAAGGAAAGAAAGAAGGCTCATCAGACATCAAGGCTGAGCCGATGGAAGTGGAGGAAGGTGCCGAGGCCAAGGTCAAGGAGGAGCCGGCGGAGACGCCCGCGCCCGCTGAACCTGAGAAGGAACCTAAGGAGGAGCCATCACCACAACCTGGTAAGTAGAAATTAAAAAAAAAAATACAAATGTCAATTTCCAGGAAATAACCTCGTTCTTTTCTGCATTATCCGAAGGTAGAGAATGGCATGAATCTAAAATATGTGCAATGCATTAAGTAATATATAAGTAAAATGAATGCGAATTGAAAAGCAGATAATAGGGCATAGTGCAATAAAAGCATGTTATATGGATTCAAACAATATGGAAATATTACATACAACATAAATATGGAATCCAATTTATTTTCATTGAGATTTATTTATTCATGTAAATGACGATGCGAAATACCATGATGAAATATAGTTTAAAATATATAGCAATGGGAACCTTGATTATTTCTATTTAAAGAAAAAAACTAAGATATGTTTCGAGCTATTGCGTAGGAAATAAAACAAATTACTTCAACATATTAACCTTACAGCAGAGAAGACCGAACCCCCAACGACAGTAGACGCTAAACTCCAATCAGCAGCAGCAGCAGCGTTAGCCGCGGCGGCCGTCAAAGCCAAGCACCTCGCCGGCGTGGAGGAGCGCAAGATCAAGTCACTGGTGGCGCTGCTGGTGGAGACGCAGATGAAGAAGCTGGAGATCAAGCTCCGCCACTTTGAGGAGCTGGAGGCCACCATGGAGAGGGAGCGGGAAGGTAAACCACATGCTCGAATGATATTTAGAAATGAAACGTACATTTGTGCATCACAAAAATGTTGCGTGGCCAAATGCCGCGTGATTTGTTATAAGTGAAATATAATTAAACTAAATTTAAGGAAGTAATATTATATGTTTTAATCCCCTTATCAGGTTTGGAGTACCAACGGCAGCAGCTGATCCAGGAGAGGCAACAGTTCCACCTCGAGCAGCTGAAGGCGGCCGAGTTCCGCGCCAGGCATCAAGCGCACCAGAGGTACGTAGGTTACGTATATCATACGAAAAGCTACTTTAAATACATGAGAATGCGTTCTTGATAGATCGGGATCAACAAGAAGATACAAAGTTTATAATATGGCAAAGAATTACTGTCACTTTACTTATAAACCTGACGAAAATAGACAGGTGTTATAAGTTTGACGGGTCGATTTTTGTGTCTGTCTGTGGCATTGTTGCTTCTAACCGAAAGGACCGATTGTGTATTTTGTTTGTAAGCTGACACGATCGTGATGATTTTGAGCTATAATTTATGAAACTTTGTTAAGTATTTTTATATTTATAAGCAATTTTCAAAAAATAGACGGAGTTTCTTAAAATTATATAAAGTACATATAAAAGAATAATATCATTCAGCACTATATCATTATCCCAGGTTACAATGTCCAATATAACAAGGTTATTTATAGACATTTGTGTCAGGAAGGCATTCGCACAGTATCAGGACCTACGGCTAGCTCTGCACAATGCACTATGTTTGTAAACATTAGCATAGTGCTTACAAATAAACGTGTCTGCGCCACCGTTTCGTTATTCTAGTAAACTCGAAATATGGTGTTTTAAGTACTAGGTTCGATTCGTAGGCCTTAATTTAGTAAAATACTAGCGGTTTCGCGGTTATTTTAAGTTTTTACATATTATTTATTGTAATTATTTTATTCAACTTGGAAAAAAAGCTAAAGAACTTAGTAGAAACAAAGTCAACTTAAAAATATAATGTCTCCTAACGCATATTTCATGAGCCTCGTTACCGTTTACTGTATCTAATTGTTATTTTTTTTTTTGTATTCTTCTATCGACGGTGTAAAAAGATTTCGTCCTTTCATGAGTATACACTGTTACCTATCCTATTATAGTAAGAAAGTCGTTAATATGATATAAATTGTCCAGGTTACAAGCAGAGAGCGGCGGAGCAGGTGCCGCAGTACCGACAGTAGCTGGTGTAGCGGGAGCGGGAGCCCCGGCCGCCGCGCTCGCCGGCGCCGCGCCGCCCGAGCCCGCGCCCGACGCCGCGCCCGCACACGCCTAGCGACACCCTGCTACACAAGAGCAACTCACTTGTCTGTCGGGATAAACCTTACTGTAAACAAGGAAAACTATAGAGTGCGCTAGTACCCCAGTTTACCAAGCTTAAACAAGATCTTGGCTGTATTTAGTACTTTCGATACTTATTTAAATTACATTTGGTGCAATGATACAAGTTTTTAGAATATCGATTGTTCCGATATGATTTGGGTAATAATAGGCTTTGAGATATTTGTATTGAAACAGCAGAACACGCAGTTTCAACCAAAAAATCTCAAAACTTTTACACATTTCGACACAATTTTTACGAAAAACCTTATTTAGACGCTCAAGATTCATACTCCGTTAGGTGCACTCTATAGTTTACTTACATAGATACTCCAAGGTCTAAACTTAACTATAAGCTGATCTTATAATGTAGACAACTTTATTATTATTGTAGAATAACACTATTTGAGATCCCTGTATGGTATGGAATAGATGAAAGTATTCGTAATTGGTAGTTTGTAAGTAAGTTTAAATGGCTGTGTGGTCTGACTTAAAATTAGGCCACTCAAATCTATTGAAGTAGAGGAACCCGAAATTGATTACCGATCTATGTACGATCGGTGTTAATTTTAGCCGTAAATGTTATGATGTATGTACTATGTAGCTACACAACTCTGTAAAGACCTACTTCAAGTCTCAATACATTTCCAGGTATATTTATTAGGGCAGTATCCTCCAGCCCGTTAGTTGTAGCGGTGTTGTAGCGAACGTCGCCGCGATATCATTGTACCCGCGAGCGCCGCCCGCGTACCGCGACGTTATCATCTTAATAAAGTGTCGACACGAATGGTATTGTTTCACTCTCAGCTGTCATTTTGTTCCGCGTTATCGACCATTCAGACGTTTACGTTCACGTTTATTTTGTCTGCAAAGAAAAACCTTTATCGCATCATTTTATTGCTTTCAAATGTTTTGGAAACATTTGATTCACAGTTGTACAGAAAACAATCTTAGGTGCAGTACTGCACGACAGTACCGCAATAAAATTATTATAATTACAATTTTAAGACTTAATAAATAATGGTTTTAATCATTTATGTTGTGTGTGTCTTAATTTATTATTCATTTGCCGCCGAAACCCAAGAGACCCAGGAAACACAGCAACAATATTATAGAATTTCTATGGTAAGTAATTTTACGTAGTAAATAATGAGTATATCAATTTCGTTCAGATAGCGTGCGTAAACATGCGTGTTTTTATTCACGTACTTATTGGTTACGCGAAATATCGCAATAAAAATCGTAGCAATGTGTTAAGATTATAAAAATAATTACTTAAGATGAAGGAATTCAGAAATAGTTAAAAAATGTTTAGAATTAAATCAGACGGATAATTTCTAAATATTATCCGTCAGAATTTAACTAATTAAGTTTTATTGATTTTTGTAACTAGCGTAGCGTAAGTTTTGATCCAAAGAAGTATTAGAATACATAGAAAATATTGCTATCACCTAAGTTCTCTTTATATACTAAGTTTAAGCTAAAGTCATAAAATTATTCACACAGTGATCCATACATAAAATATGAAAATAGGCAAGTTAGGTGAAGTTTAAAGTTGGGTAGTTTATTTTTATAGCCTCTTGGCTTTCTTATTTGACTTAGTACATGTTTATTTTAGTTAAGATTTGATATCACATAAATAAGTAGTAAAACCATTCGTCTATCTTGGCAAAACATGTGATATATAAAAATCGGGCACACGAAGCTCTCCGTACCATGAACATTTCAACTACCTATGTACGATATCGTATTAGGGTTCGTTTACTAAAAAAATAACTGGTATTTTTTTTATTTAGAGTTAAATTATGATTACTAGGTATCATCACATGAAAATCCAGGTAGCCCCGCGTTGTTTGTCCACGGCGAGAGTCCCGTGTGGGACGCGGAGATGCAGAGCTTGTTCTTCGTGGATGTCCGCGAGAACAACGTGCATCGCCTCGACTACGTGTCGGGCAAGATTTATACCAAGCATATCAGTAAGTAAATTATACTAATAAGGTGTATCTCAGTAGGTAGATCGTAGTTGTGGTCATAGTTGGTTCGCTGGATGGGAGTACTGCCTAAGTAGATGTAGTAAAAATCGAATTGAACACCTCTGCTCTTTTAAATACACTGTCTTTTTTCCTATTCGTAGCGATAAGCCTGCCATTGTCCTCTATTAGGTGCGTACGTTTCTTTAAATGCTTAACTCTTTTGCAAAAAAAGTCAATACTTACATGCATTTATTGACGTATGCAGGGCCTTCAGATTATTCTAGCTTTCAATGAAATAAAAAAGTAGTACCAGGTGAGATCCTAATAGTTCCTTTCCGGTCATATATTTGAAAGACAGAATGCGTCATTTCAAGAAATTACAAAAAAAAGAGTTTCTTTAATCTACCGATTTCTATCAAAACCCCGATTGAGAGAAGGAAGGATCCTGCAGTGAACAAAAAAAAAAACATTTTCTTGTCTGTTCCATATAGATTTTGGTGAAGTGAACGTAGTATCCCTGGTGACCGGGTCTCACCGCCTGCTGGTGGCGGTGCGATGCAGTCTGTTCCTCATGGACTGGGCCATCGCCGGCGACGCGGCGCTGCGGTTGCTGACCACGGTGGACCTGGGACAGCCCGACAATGTCATCAACGAAGGGAAGCCAGACGCAGAGGGACGGTTTTGGGCAGGTAAACTATATTTATGGTACTTCGCGAAACAAAAAATTGCAGTAAACCTAAAGTAGGAATTATTCACCTTGAAAAATATGATTTCTGGAGGTGATTTGGGGGTACAATAGTACCTCTGCCAATACAAGTCAGTGGAAGCGCAGTTTTTTTTATAATACTTTCCTTTGATGAAATCCTAATTGATTATGTATTTATTAGCAATCCCGAAGAGTGGTTAAAACCGAGTTGTACAGGGTGTACAACTTATTTTATGTAGAACTTTTGTAAACTTACTCTAAACTAGGAGTACTCGTCACCACTTTTGGATTGATATACCCTTTCGGTAACACCTTTTCCAGTAAAATAATTACCTGTGTGTGGTGTTTTGTTGTAGAAAATATTTAACCTTTTCATTCTTTAGGTACAAAAGGCCCCCAAACGGGCGACGACGTACTCCCCGACAAGGCCACATTCTACAGCATTGAGCAGGAGAGCTTCACCAAGCCGCGCATACAGCTGCGCCCCGTGTCCATCTCCAACGGCGTCACGTGGTCCCTGAACAATACCGTCATGTATTACATAGACTCGCCCACGCAGAAGGTGGAAGCTTTCGATTTTGATCTGCAGAGGGGTGATCTAAGTGCGTATGCCTTTATTGGATTATTAAGTATCTAGTTTTGAAGTTTGGTAGGTAATGTAAGTTAGTTACCAGGCGTAACAAAGTTAGCTCTTATTGGTAATTTTTGAGCGTCGTTTACACCCAGTTTAGTACCCTACTAATGCCCATACCTAAACATTTTGAGATCCAAAGAAAAAACTCAACTATACATTGACTTTTTACATTATATGTGAAAACATGACTTGATTCACAAAAAAATAAGCAGTTAATACTTTTTATTTTATTAGAATAGATGACCAATTATTTATCCACCTTCTACCCCATTCTAAGTACCTGAAAAACACGACCCACGTCACTTAAAAATTGCTAACACAATATAACATTCCCATATCTATTGGCAGCTGGTCGTCGAACAATAATAGACATCTCTGGCTTCGGCTACGAGGACGCGCTACCTGACGGCATGACCATCGACAGCCACGGCAACCTGTGGATCGCGCTCATGTTCGGCGGCACTGTAAGTACTACACACTGATATTATATATCATGTAAACGTATAGTTTTAGTTACTTGTTTTATCGTAAGACTGCAAATAACATAATTATTATACATAAACCTTTATTTTAAATGCATATAAAATAAATGAATACTGAATTTTATATGCATTTAAAATAAAGGTACAAAACTGGTTAATAATCATTAATCATTGCGTATTTTTTTTTTTTTTTTACATTTATACCGTGATTTTTAATTACTTAACCGCCGAGCTTTAAAATATGTTTAATGCCTAGTGGAAAAAAAAACATAAATTAATGACTAAGCACCGACTCTAAATCCCTTCGACCATAAAATAGTCTCATCAGCATCAGCAACGTTCACCTGCTTTTTTGTATATCTATAACGTAATATTTTAAACAGGTACTACACGTGGACCCCGACACTAGATCCATAGTATTCGGGTACAAGCTACCCGTGTCCCGAGTGACGTCAGTCTGCTGGGGCGGGCCCAACCTGGACGAGCTCTTCGTGACAACTGCGCGAGACAACCTCGACGCCACATTGGAGCCGCTAGGTGGCGCCATCTTCACAATACGGGGCACCGGCAGCAGGGGCGTACAGCCGCATATGTTCCGATTCGATAATGCTGATTTTTATTGATCAAATTTTTTGTACTTAGAATAAATAGTATTTTTTGTTACTGCTGTTTGTTTTCAATGCCCAATCAGTAGGGAAACGTTAGATTTATGCAACAATGTCCTATAGTCAATAGGGAGATATAGATTTAAACAAGAGAAAATAAATAAAAAAAGAACCAAAATCTAATTGTTGACGAATGGAAATAATGGCTAATGATGAAAACTAGAAATTGTCAGTTATAATTATTACGTCTGCATAAAATCGGTATCATAATAATCATAATTAAAGAACATTAAAAACATGTTACAATGACCAGTTTTATGTGGCCATTTATTACTGCAATAATCCTAGGTACGTCGTAAGCCCGCGGTTTATGTTATGCGTATACGTACACACTCATAGGATTTCACTTATGATAGGACAAAAATCGATAACAAGCTTATCTCAATGTCTATTAAAAAAAATATAAATTCGCAAAAAATATTGCTTGTATATTAAATTCTACAGCAAGCTATTTTGTTTCAGAACCTATAACGTTATAACTCATGTAGGTTTTCATTACATAACATTTAAAAATCATTATACAATTATCACACTTAGCCTCGTGCCCTAATTAACTAACAAACTTTTTCACGGCTTAGCACATAATTAGTAGCAAATTAACGGTAAACTTGAACTATAACATAGATACAGAAACATTCCATAAGCTGTAAGCAAAGAGTGCTCATAAATATGTTAATTTTAATATTGTATACATTTAATTTAAATTATTTCACGCTTGCTTTATCAGACGTAAGTGATTTTTAATCCTTCTTTTCTGTAATTAATATCTGGGTATAGCGAAAATAGTTGGGTGGTTGTAAATAATGGTTATATTTACGGTAGTGATATAAGGTAGATACATAGAAGCACCATATTGAGTCTTGAAATAACTGACACGTGTCACATGCAGGAGCAGAATTACAAAGTACCTAATGGCCAACTGAAGAACACATTTCAAAATTGAATAGACAGAAAAGACAAGAACTTTCTCACGACACAGAAAAATCAATAACTTCAGAATTTGCCCTCATAATAACATAGCAAAATAGTACATATCTTTTCTATGTGGAAATTAAAACCTTTAAGTAATTCCAGGTACATTACCTACTATCTGGCGACTACAACCTATTCGAGTACACCAACCTAACGTTCACGCACGCAGAGAGCCCTGTGTGGGACCCCGCCAGTGACACGCTGTACTGGGTCGATGTGCTCAATCAGGATGTGCATGCGTTGCACTACTATACCAAGGAGCATAAAGTTAAACATATAAGTGAGTATTTAAAACAAATTGTGTAATACATGTCTACTGAGATGTGGGGAAAAAGTGGGTACCTGGTTGAATCTTTAATTTTGGTTCTGATAAAAATGAAAAATTATGTTTTGTCGGTATTTTTGGATGACAGGGCACAGTCGTAGTCCATTCGCCTGAAATATACTCGTTCATTAAAGTTAATATTAATTTTCAGCATGTTTTTTTTTGTCAGTGCAAGAAGTAATACGCGATTTTGAATCCATAACTTACAGTCGAACTGTTGGAAAACGGTCTCCTTGCTCCTGAACTCATGTTTTGTATTTTAATGACTATATATTTAAATAGATTTCGGTGAAGTGAACATAGTTCTACCTGTAAAGAACAGCAGCCGTCTTCTAGTGGGTGTGAGGAACGAACTGTTCTTGATGGACTGGAACAAGCCAGGAGATTCAGCGCTTCGGTTTGTTGCGGCTTTCGATCAAGGGTTGCCCGGCAACATACTGAACGAGGGGGACATAGACGCTCTCGGCAGGTTTTGGGGAGGTAACGTCAATGATATTCTAATAAACAGATATGTTATAAGCGTGCAATCGTGAAGACTCGAAAACGTCCTAATTGGGACGTATTGCCATTAACAACAACACTATTTGTCTCTTTTTTTCTTATGGGTTTTATCGCGCTATCTCTTTCGCTAGCTGCCGCGCTGCGCGGAACACTTTTTTCGATTGTTTTGTATGTGTATAACATATCTGTTTATTAAAATATCATTGGGTAACGTACTTAAATAAATTAAGGTTTACGTCTTTTAGTCTGGACTAAAGCTTTTCGTTTATTGTGTTCAAGTTTAAAACTTTTTTACTACATATATTGGACTGGCCTAGGTATTGGTGTTAGTGGCTTAACTATTGACCAGGGCGTCGTGTGATGAGCATGATCAATAAATAAGTGTTTTGCCTGGGTCATGGGTGTAATTTATCTATAAGATTTATGTATTTAGAAATATATAAGTATGTTAATTAATTATCATGTTACATTCTCTGACTAGTTATATAGATCAGATGTGTGTGATTTAAGGATATTATTATTTCTTACGTACAAAGGTACAAAAGGTCACCAGCAAGGCAATGACGTGGTATACGACGAGGGCGCCTTATACAGTCTGGAGGCCCCGCATTTCATACCGAGAGTCCAATTGAAGCCAGTTTCCGTCTCCAACGGAATCGCCTGGTCTCTTAACAATTCCGTGTTCTACTACATAGACTCACTCACGAAGAAAATTGAAGCATTTGATTTTGATTTGAAAAAGGGACGAATAAGTATGATATTTGTAATAATATTTTAATAATTATTGTCTTCATCTATTTTCTCTAATTTACTTTCTATGTAATAATATTTATACTTGAATGAATTGGACTCGAATAATTTAGTTGAATATCAAACTTACCTACCTGTATTCAAAATATCTAGGTCATCGGCGTACAATACTAAAAATAAGCGATTATTGGGAAGACCGAGTCATTGCAGATGGAATGACGATTGACAAAGATGGCTTCTTGTGGATTGCGCTCATGTTCCATGGATGTGTAAGTACCTTATACTTTTGCATTTATGGTTAAACGGTTTTTAAGGACTTTTTAGAAACCAATATGTGTACTAAGGTCAGCCTTCGAGATTTGATGTAATGTTACTATGTTTAAATGAATGATACATAGTTTAGTGAAAAAAAAAAATAGTTGCACGAGTCTTTCAAACTTTTTTTTTGCGGGTCGAAAACATAATACTTCAGCCCACGTCGAAGGCACAACGTGGGGATATGTCGGACTTGCACCGACCAAAAACACCCCGGTCCCCTTTGCTTTAACCGCGGGGTCGGTAAACTCGGTAATCATTCTCAGCGGAGCTCAAGCGGTCCATGGTCCTTTAAAATCCCCTTCCAGAGAGATGGGTGTCACTTTCAGTTCAATCTTTTATTATACAGCACAGCATATACAATTATTATTATAGATAGTCCGCATCGACCCCGACCGGCGAGAAATAGTCGAGCGCTACAAGCTGCCCGTCACCTTGGTAACCTCTATGACTTGGGGCGGGTCACACCTGGAGGACCTCGTAGTGACGACATCACGGCGGAACATGAAGCCGGAACAGATCGCTGAGGAGCCGCTAGCTGGCTCCGTGTTCATCTTACATAATATGGGTACCAGTGGGAAAAGACCTTATAACTTTAATTTCCCTGATGCTGATGAGTATTAGGCTTATAAAACATACAAATGCCAATTCAGTGCCACAGTAGACGACTCCAAAGAGAATTAGATCTGGCTAAGTTATCGGATGGTAAAAAAAATATTTAGTTTTATTTTTTAAATATTAATTTGTATCATTATGATAAGGAATGTAGCAGTTAATAGATTTTAAATAGTCCTATCCTATTTTCGTAAAATCTTCATAGATTTTGTATCCTTTTGACTTCTTTTACTTTTTTAACCCTTTCCCGTATCCAGTTAGTTTTAGTAGTGTGTAATATAATAAATACATGTAAGAAAATATTGTATTATACCAAACTGAATTTGAATATTGTATTTGTATACAGTAAACAATCTTATAATTACATAATAACAGCATATTTAACCAGAAAAAAAAATTGTTTTTTGTTGATACACAGTTTGATATCTTTAGGTTAACATAATAAAACCACCACATACTTATCAATGAAATAATTTATTAGAGCACATGAATACAACCAGAGTAATGTAACAAGAGATGTATAACACTTTAGACTCTATCAATAAATAACATCTAAACGTAACGTCACATGACAACAGCGAGGAGTGACTAGATCTGTGACCACGTGGCAACAACACCATTACTTCAACTAGCTATTACCTTTCCAATAACCTATCCAGAGATTCTTTACCCAACCGGTGATGGAACTTTGACATAAACGGCAACGTCTTATGTCAACTTCCTATCCCTAGTAGGTAAAGCTATCTAAAGGTAGGTTATTGATATGGTCGTAAAAAGACCGAGATACTTAAATCGTTTACTCAAATAAAATTAAGGATGTAGTAAACTCTATCAGTGGCTTAAGTTCTAGCAAGCGAGACAGGATATCAGCGGCAATACAGATTTGGAAACTGAAACTGTTTCCATCTATAAGACGGTATCTAATATTCCAGGCCATTAAATAATACAAAACGCTTATTTCAAAGAAGCATAGAAGTTTGGTATTTACCATTAGTCATGACTCCTGAAGCCAGCCAGCCAGCCTCCAGCCAACTTGCATGGCTATATTATTTCCATCTCTGTCTCACACATGCTATTTCCACAGTTTTGTGACAGAGACAAAAATAATCTTTAAGTAAGTACAAAGTATTCAACGATTATGTATCTCGGCCAAAGATTCATTTTTAAAATATTCGTTCTATTAAACGTCGTAAATTTTGAGAAATATTAATTGTTAATTTTAATTCGATTTTTATAATACATAGTAAAAGTTTTTTTAAATCATCAAAAATGTAGAAAGTCCCACCAATTATGTAAAGATGCGATATTTTTACAACGCTACTTAATATCTAAGAAATTTGATTGCATGTGATACACTAACTTTGTTTAGGCACATTTTTCTCATAAAATACAAAGAATACTGTAATTAACTTTAAAAAGCTTTACTTAACTGACTTATTATTAAATCATACATTTGCATGCGCTCAAGCTTTGTTCCAATTCCAATTTAGATTCAAGATTTATGTTAAGAAGTCTCAATGCAGATGTTTTAGATAATTAGTTACAGTTACAATTATTACCAAGTCGTATCACATGGCATAAACATAATTATTTCCCCTTTACAAATGTTTAATAATCAATACATCTAACCATTTTAAGTATTTCGTTAAGCAATTAATAAACTTGTATATATTGCGGTATAATGTATAGGACCCACATAATAAAAACAACCAACGTATGAGTATTAAACCTCTTATAAAGATTTAACGACACAACTCAACACACCTACACCAATTTCCCCCTTTCCCAGTAACACACGTTCAAGGTAATTGACGACACCAATCACCCGACTATTTCGTATCTAGAATATATAGAAACAACTCTATTCTCATTGGAATAAGAACTATTTTACAATCCTATCGCGATTACTAATAGCTAGTTGCTGTCTTTAGCGATCCATTACATTTACACACGTTATTTAAACTACCAATACAATATTATGGCACATTTATTTACCTGGCAGTAAAGATTTTTAAATCGGATAATCGTAAGTTTACTTTCTTTCAAACTTTACCTTTAAAATTATTACTAGAGTTATGTATTTACACTCAACGTTTCAATACTTGTAATCGCGAAAGAGTCCGTTAAAATATTTTTATTCCAATAAGTGACTCGCATAAACTTTAGAACCACACTATACTATGAACGGATATTACAGCACATTCATACACGATGACAATAAATAGAAACTATACTATTCGATATAAGAGCACTGGCAGTGGCGTGGTTACCCAAACTACGTGCTACGATAATACAACTCCTTCCTTCTCTTACCTTTACCTCCTTCATCATATTCTATAGAACAAACATACATACAGAATATAATAGTCATAGACGAGATTATTTAGTGTCATGGACTTGACGAACATTGTCTTTTATTTTAATAAATACATATCCCGTATGTATAGAGTTCTATCTTCATTGCATGAATATTTATTTTTGATTTAGGTTACATTGTTATGCTCACCAAAATGTACAAGACTTGACCGTCATTTGCTAGACTATGGTTCAAGTTTTTATAGAAAATATTCGTCGAATATCATCACTGGGCTGTGTACAGATATACATCGAAAGACTAGTAGATAAAACAATGTGTTTACTAGGTAACGCGAGGCCCTTTACAATACTACTGATACCTTCCGCATAGCTCAGTATTGGTCAAAACAAAATCCTTGAAGACAATTTAGGCATCGGGTACATTATTTTGTTATAAATTAAACCAAGCACAGTCCTCGAATCTACTTGAAATACATTTGGTGAGCATCTGCTTTGAAACCTTATATTCAGGCAATCCAATAAACCCACAAAGACGTTCTTTATATCTATGGCCTCCATTTATGCCTCATCCCTCTACGTTTCGCAATACTAGGACAAAGATACCTACACCGGTATCTTAACGTATTATATTTGGCTAACTACATTAAACAATATAGTGTCTTATATTCAAATTCTAATATTGATAATATTCCATCGCGTAAATTCCTTCATTAGTTTACATAAGTAGTTTGTAATTCCCAATTAATAAATGTTAAAATTAATAATTTGAGACAGTAAAATGAGAAGAGTAAATACTTAGGTAAATACTCATCAAACTTAACAAAATGTATACTTTATAGTACAAACAATAACGTGATGTAACATTTCATTCCCTTAAATCATTCAACTAATTATAACTATCACGATTAGTCTTACTAAAAGAACATAACTAAACATGTTTTAAACAAATCGCTTATTAAAATAATGATTCACATCACAAATATTTTAATATGCATACAGGCTAAATCACGCCTTTCTTCCATGCGAAAACTTCCTTAAGATTTGTTAGACAGTAACCATACCATAAAAATATTCAAAATTCAGCAATAGAGTTTGAGAAAATATCACAAATGTCTACTCTAACGAAACTATCCCCAATATGTCCCACAGAGACTTGTAACATATATCACTAATTATATTATCACCATAAACAACTATTGAGTGGAACTAGTGTTATTACGTCAATCAGTACAATGCAATATTTAGGTTTTCATTACCTATGCATACAATGTTTTGTGAATGAAATTAAACTAGACCAAACAAGATGAGATTGCGTCGTTTCGTTATGAGGTTCCTATGACCACCTTCTGGTTACATCATCAGGTGAGTCTAATGGTACTTTACTTTTCTATAGCCACCGAACTCATGTCACTTTTTAATTTACTTTGGTTTGGTTACTGTGCTTGGTGCCTACAATTTATGTTTTATTTTACCGAATTGTTTCTATAGTGTACGGTGGAATCCTTTTGTTTCGACTTACTTATCGAGCGATACTGGCAATTTTTTTTTTCATTTTCGCATAGTAAACTAAATAATTAAACTTCCTCAAGACATTACAGTTTTTACTATTATAACACAAGTTAACACATAACGCTAGTTCCACAACAACTTTCTACCCATCTACCTCGAGTCCAGCTATAGCTTGGGCGCGACGAGCCCGCTCATCATATCGAAGGTGTTACCGTCGGGAGCGACCCTCACGTCTCCGGCGGCCGTGCGCACGACGAGCCAGCCGGCCTCGTCCAGCCCCTTGATGTTGCCGTCCACCGGCGTAGAGTCCGCCTCGCTTTTTACTCTAATTGCTTCACCCCTAGACAGAAATAATACAGATTAGATATTTTATAGCAGATTTATGACATTTTATTCTGTAGTGTTGCCAGTTTTATTAAATCTGGGTTGACGTAATACACATTGAAGAAAATTAATGAAAAAAATTTGTTTCTAAAAATAAAAAGTACAATAACTTCGAAAAAAACAAACATAATTGTTGATGCTCAACATTTTCAGCGTTTTAGCTGCATATTTTTATGACTATGCAAGGCCTCGTGTGCACAATGCTTAAATTAGGGCAGGCTGGGTCTTTTAGGTACAAATATTTTTAAGACCTTAAACTTTCTTTGTTGTCTATACTCACGTATGCAACCAGTACTGATAGTACTGTTCGAGGAAGGCGTCGATCCCGCCGTCAGTGCTCATGTACTCGAGGATCCGCTCCAGCTGCGAGCAGTACCGCGCCAGGAACCGCTCGATGGACATCGGCGCCAGCTTCGTGCCGTGCTGCTTGTTGTGCTCATTTATTATGTCGTTCACGCAAATCGTTGGGACACTGTTCGATATGTTTACACCAGTACCTTGAACAAAACCCTCGTAAATAAAGTCTTCGTAACATTTATATTGTACTTCATATAAATGGGACAAGAAAAGGGACTAAACGCTGCCTAAGTTTACACCTGACAGAGAGGTAATTTCCCCAAACTGAAACGCAAATTAACTTGGCGCTCTTAAATGTCTTACAGTCGCTCCTTAGTCTCCTCAGTCCACCTTGAAGTGACAGAGACAGCATGAGACTGAACGGCGTCTTTAAACTGATTGATGTTTCAATATTCGGTCGTTAGTCGACATAAAAAGTAGCGGGGTTTTGTGGGATCACAAAGGTTCAGTTAGGTACGCCTTTATTAGTGTTTTTATATACTACTATTTCTTACTGAAAACTGCCTCGTTGGCCTAGTCGTGCTAAGCGCGACTGCTACGCTAGAGGTCTTGGGTTCGATTCCCGAGTCGACCAAAGTGTTATTGGGTTTTCTATGAAATTCTCAGTAGCAGGTCGGACTTTGGATTTGTGCCCGGTAAGTGGCAATAGGCTCGCCCCCTATTACATGGGACCTTAAACATATCGGCGAACTGTGGGTGTACATTGGTACACCTCTGCCTACCCCTTCGGGGATACAGGCGTGATGATATGTTATGTTATGTTACTATTTCTTACCTATATTTACGTATACATCTTCACCGATACAGTTCGCGGTAGTGATAGTACCGCCTATCTTGACTTCTCGCCCGAAGTAAATGTCGTTTGGCCACTTTATTCTGTTAAGCAGACAAAACACAAACATAATGAGTTCTAATATCGCAGATACTTTTTGCTCTCATTTTGGCCAAAGTTGCGAAAATCAACTTTTGACTTTAATTCATTGACAAGATGAGAATAATGTTTTCATTTCTGTGGATTGATTATTAACATTCATTAACATTATTTATATTGTTACTGATTATACACAATTATGTCTGTTTATATACCTGATATCCAAGTGTTCGTAGGTGGGTAGCGAGCGTATCGCCCGCACAGCAGCGAGTGCCGCCGCGTGCTGCACCAGCGGCAAACACGGCGAGATTGTTAGCCACACCTGGGGGGAAAAAGTTTCTTAGTAAAAGGATGGCAACTCTTGTTACCGAATTCCTATTTCCTAGCCTCGGAATGGTCAATTTAGTAAATATATTTTCTAAGCTGTCCTGGGTCTGGGTTCTTTTGTATCTTTGTTGTCTCAATCTGCCTACCAAAACCTACATTGCACGGAACCCAAAGTAAGTATCTAAAATACTTACTTTGGGTTCCGTGCAATGTAGGTGATATTTATTTTGTTACTATTTACTCATCGTTTATATGCACGGTGCTAACCATTACCAGGGTGGTGGTATATAAGTTACCTGCAGCGACATAGCGGCCTGCCCCGGCGGCGAGATCCAGAGGTTCCCTGCGCGGCCGCGGCCGGCAGCCTGCCTGCGCGCCACGGAGCCCACGCCGTGCGCCAGCGGAGAGCTCGTGATGTGCATGGTGGACGACATCACGTCCGCATACACTACCAGGCGGCCCAGGGTTGTTGATGTTAGGTTCTAAAGAGGAAATGGATAATAATCAACTATGTTTGCACACTACATTTACGGAATATTTTAAGACATTTACGGACTAATACCAAATATTAAACAGTCATCAGGAGGTTTACTTACGAAACTGTTTTGTTTCTTATTTTGATTCGTGCACGTTTCGGTTCTCGAGCGGATCCTGAACTTGTAAACCCGAGCCAAACCGTTGGCGAATTTCTCTTAGATTATTCTTGATGGAACTTAGTTACTACTCGGGCACGTTTCCACTAGCTGCAGCTTGTGCTGTTGGTGTGTGTGTGTGTGGTACTCACATCAAAGTACTCGACGGTAGAGAAGTGTTCGGGGCACTCGTACACGTGCACGGGCAGGAAGGTCTGCGAGGGCGGCTGGCGGGGCTCCTCGCCGCGCAGACACCACTGCACGCTCAGCTCGCCCAGCTGCTGCACGCGCGCGCCAGCGGAGACCGGGCACGTCTCCACTAGCCGCAGCTTGTGCTGTAGGTGCATACGTGCTTTAAAATTTGGAAGATAAGGGGAGGAGGCAGAATTTTCTGTCTATTGATTTGATGTTCAGCTGTTTTTAGAGAAGTATTTTTAGGCCACTTCAACAAGCTTAAAAGGTGTGATCGCCGAGCAAGCTTTACTGCGGGTTCGTTTGCTCCCCAGTGAAGGTCGCTTGTGGATCACCTCAAAACCGCGGTTTTGTTTGGTGGCGACCTTGCGGCTTGTCATGCACGTTTGATATTTGGGTCGGACGCTATCAAATGACAGTTTTTCCCGCCAGTGTATCAGGCCTGACGAGCAGCGAGTAAAACCACCGTGAGGTCGTGGCTCGACTGTGGATCACAACCTTAAGATGTGTTTTGATGTTGATAATCTCTTATTTCTAATAAGCCTATCAGTCACCTATGTATCACCTAAAAGCGCTAGTACATAAACAACTAAGTTCATCACGCTAACAGCTAAACTATCGATAGTCCTAAGGTTCTTGTATTCGTAAATAACTTACCATCTGAGTAGGATATTATAATTCAGTTATTTTATTATTTATGCCTGAAGAAGTGGTTTAATACAGCAAAAGATAATTTTTATTTTGTTAACGACAGAAAATTCTGAATAACACAACATGCAACACATAGATAAAATAAAAGATCGAATTTACAAAGGAAATGACTTTTAGCTTGTTTTTGAAATTTGAAATTTATTTACAAAGCACGTTTTTAATGTATCCTGGTGACCTAAGCAATGACTTAAATTTTAAAGACAATTTATTTACTGTAATGGGATGGTAAAACATAATGTATAGCTTAGAAAAATATTTTTAGACTTAGCAATAATTGTATAATAATAGAGGTAAAGAAAGCCTTTGCGTGCACAATATAAAAAGTGATTAAGTTACCTACGTGACTTTTCACAATCAAAGCATGATTTTATAGAAATAAACAGAAGTTTCAAGAGTGAGAGTTTTTTAAGCAAGAACCATTATTTTATCTTTCTTTAATAATGTTTTGTATCAGTCTCGCTCGACAACTTGCTTGGACCTAACATATGTCCTGAACAACGCATGAGACCAATACTAAATACTTTTTTTGGTAAATAACTTTTCTGACTTTATCTATTAACGTTCCTTCTTTTAGTTACGATCGAATTTAAACCGACTGCTGGTAGGATTAACTGTTTTTTTTTTTTCAAGTAATCCTCTGTTGCTCATGTGAGTGCAGTTGTTCTGAATTATTTAAGTTGTGATAAAATGAATTAGTATCTCACTCTTGAAACCTTAGTAATCCGTCTACATTTACGTATCGAGTGTTCGCAAGCGGTGCGTCTCACCGGGCATCACACGGTCACGTGGCCGGGGCCGGCCGCGCGCTTCGGCCACGCCGCCTAGCGGACAACACCACGTCACTATCGTTACACACTGGTGATCGATGGACGATGGTCGAAGGACGACAGTCGATGATTATGCATTGTGTATTCTACGACGATATGTGTACTTTATGATCGTTAGTGTAAGGGAGCGTCAGATCAGGCAACCGCGCACCAAACGAGCAGTTAGCGAACCGTTCGCGAACCCTTATATGATGTATGCAAGTGTTTTTAGTTTCGGAAAGAGAATATTGTGCCTTTTATCTTCACTTACCCACTGTTCAGAAACTCTGTGACTGGTTAGTTTGCCTTTGGATGGATACACTAAAAGAAAGTCTTTGATCTTCTTTGTGAATGATTATTTGTTCATGAAACTCACTGTGGCGCGGACTTAACATTATCCAGAGCTGTTGATGTTTTTTCTTTTTAGAACTTAAACAGGGCACTTTAATCAATAGTTATTAAATTACTATATTGAAGAATACCAGACAGCTTAAAATAATTTTAAAATCAAGCTCTGTCGGATGTGCATAATTTATGACTACATCTAACATAAGGCTTAATCGACAAAAGTTAAAATAATACCTCTCAAATTTCCAGTCGCTAGAATACACAATGCCATGATAGTATGATCTGGCATACTCTTAACCAAATGACGGTGTCTCTACAAGCCGAAACGTGTGTTCATACTGTTTGTCAATACCTATGTAAATACATTACAGCTAATTATGCAAGTATGCACATCACAAATTATGTATATCTACGTTACTTCCTAATACAGTCAATAAGTTGCTTAAGAACGACATTTATATTTTGATAAGCAACATTTGTCGCTAGAGTAAAAAATTAGATAATTTGTTTTGTCAGCTATGTTTGATTCTATGTAGAAATGTGAACAAGGTCCGCTGTTATCAATGAATCATGTTTTTTCTGGTCTTCTTGTGTTCCTAATTATGTTCGAGATATATCAAAATATAAACATCAAGTCAGCAATTGCTACATTAATGGTGATGCGGAATAAACATGTACAAGTGACATATTAGGTATATTTAGTACTTACGACGTGGTTTCCTAGGAAGAACCCTCTGGTGTAGTCGATCTGCGTTAGTTCCTGCGGTTCTTTGACGTGTAGGCCTAGGATATCGCCTAGAATTTTGTGGATGATGCCTAAACGAGCCTCGTTGCTCTTCATGCCTTCCTCACCTAAGTAGTCACTGGGATCCGCTTCTAGGTGTATCTAGAAAATGGAAGTAAGCTTCAGCAGATGTCCCATAATTTATTACATAGTTTTAGTATTTAGTTAGATGTAGAACCACCTTTAAGTTTTTATAACAAATGCCTCTTCTGCTTTTGCATAGTCCCGAAAATTTCAGAAAAGATAAAGTAAATTTGGGGAAGCTTTGTTTTGCATTAATCCCTAGTTTAAAACTGAATAATTTTACATTAATGCATTTCTTTTTGAAAACCTTGAATAATTAAAATTTCTTAATATTTTTATATACCATGCAACAATAATAACATAATATATAGACCTGTGAGAAGATAGCGATCCCACTGTTCGTGAGGTCCGTGGCCTGCAGCAGCGAGGGCGTGCGCCACGTCTCCTCCGAGGCTAACACTTGGATGTCCAGCTCGTGGCCAGGGTGCCCCGTGTATTTTGATGGCCTAAATATACATATGTGATGAGTATTGTCCTTTATAAGGTTTGGTGAGGAATAATACAAGACTCATTTGTTCTGTCTTTACTTTGGGTAGGTTCAATTTACTTTGTACCTAAATCGATGACATAGTTTGTTTTTAAAGTTGCAGGTTTGAAGTTGATTACAGAATTACACATTTATAAACGAACTAATTTAAAAGATTTTTCTATGGAACCGCCTCTGAAATATATATATACTCTACCCATATTTCTTTTTGTATCGATCCATAACTGCCAGATATATCAGCAACAAATAAAATAATCAGCTCAAATTGGGCACCACCTCTTTTCGCAGTCTATATTGGAAATTGTAAAGTTTAAACAAAAAAATATTTACTATTATATTTCAGTACAAAGCGTGGCCTTATTGTGAATGCTTTTTGCGAGGCCTGCGTTAATTTAATCTCATGATACGTGTATACCTAATACGTCGATTACTTTAACTACGTCATAGGTTGCGATATTCATACAGTGAAAAATAATTCTACAGTAAACATTCCTTATAACTATTAAATACATCTTAGCTACGGTATAATTGATAAATAGCCATCATCTTTTCTCAGCCACACTATTATAAAATTAATGTATTTCAAATTGTGTAATGTATGCCATAATTGTACAAAATAAAGAAAATTAAATGTATGTTATGTCTAGCACCCTTAAATAAAGATAACTTATCTAGACATACACATGCATATTATCTAAATACAAACCCATTTTATGTTATAGAATATTTAAACTAATGTAATTGTTAGAAATAATAATGATTAACTAGAGATGGACCATTTTCAAGAAATTACATCGGAAAACAAGGGATATTGTTGACGTCTTCATTAAGACAATTTTGGATACAAGTTATATTAAAGTCAATTATCAAGAATTTATCAATTTTCATAAGTAATATTGTAATAACTAAATATCCTCTTATATTAGGCCCATCTCTAACTAACTTGAATCTAAATAGAATTGACTAACATTTCACCTTAATGTCAATGTGTAAGTGAAAAATTGAGCTGTTCGTAAATAAAATATGAAGCATAATAATGTGTCATTACATGGGATTCTCTAAGTCAATAGTATATTTTGCGTACCGATACATATTATTTTCCTGACTTGCTCTGCAAATTGAGGAAAATTTTATTATGTAAGCAAATCGTTGAAAACATAGAGTACCTACTTAAGAAATGGAGTGACATAAGGTATTCAACAATTTTAAAGTAGAAGCATAAAATAGACAGTATTTTTATTTGTTTTCTTTCAAGGATGGCTATGCCTGATCATCGTTTCGGTACTGAAAGTGCTGTTCTAGTCAGGATTTTGCATTTGAACACTCCATTCGCTCACTACTCCGTGTTTCAAACAAACATTAATCACACACACGAAATAAATGAAGTAGATAAAAGTAGTTCTTACTGTCTGTCGCTTTCAGTTGAGAACTGTTTCTTGGCGGGCGAGGCTTGGTAGCAGAATATGTGATGCTTCATCTTCACCGACTTCCATTTGTCGTAATTGAATTGCACTACTTCATTCTCACGAACCTGGCGATACAAAGTAGAAAACAAAACTTTATTTGTATATTTATCTTTTTATGATAATGTGGTTTAGGTTTTCGCTGAAAATAACGCTGGTAGGGAAAAAAAAACATAAACCTTTTTTTATATCCGCATTGTTTGCTGAAGAGCCACCGCCACCAGCGCCGCGCGCCCCCGCCACTTACCTCGGCAGTCTTATAGTACGGCAGCACGGAGTGCAGCAGGTCCGAGCACAGCGCTAGCAGCCTGCCGCCGGCCAGCAGGTGCGCCAGCAGCAGCGGCGCCGCGCGGCCCACGCAGCCCGCCACCGCCACCAGCGCCGCGCGCCCCCGCCACTTACCTCGGCAGTCTTATAGTACGGCAGCACGGAGTGCAGCAGGTCCGAGCACAGCGCTAGCAGCCTGCCGCCGGCCAGCAGGTGCGCCAGCAGCAGCGGCGCCGCGCGGCCCACGCAGCCCGCCACCGCCACCAGCGCCGCGCGCCCCCGCCACTTACCTCGGCAGTCTTATAGTACGGCAGCACGGAGTGCAGCAGGTCCGAGCACAGCGCTAGCAGCCTGCCGCCGGCCAGCAGGTGCGCCAGCAGCAGCGGCGCCGCGCGGCCCACGCAGCCCGCCACCGCCACCAGCGCCGCGCGCCCCCGCCACTTACCTCGGCAGTCTTATAGTACGGCAGCACGGAGTGCAGCAGGTCCGAGCACAGCGCTAGCAGCCTGCCGCCGGCCAGCAGGTGCGCCAGCAGCAGCGGCGCCGCGCGGCCCACGCAGCCCGCCACCGCCACCAGCGCCGCGCGCCCCCGCCACTTACCTCGGCAGTCTTATAGTACGGCAGCACGGAGTGCAGCAGGTCCGAGCACAGCGCTAGCAGCCTGCCGCCGGCCAGCAGGTGCGCCAGCAGCAGCGGCGCCGCGCGGCCCACGCAGCCCGCCACCGCCACCAGCGCCGCGCGCCCCCGCCACTTACCTCGGCAGTCTTATAGTACGGCAGCACGGAGTGCAGCAGGTCCGAGCACAGCGCTAGCAGCCTGCCGCCGGCCAGCAGGTGCGCCAGCAGCAGCGGCGCCGCGCGGCCCACGCAGCCCGCCACCGCCACCAGCGCCGCGCGCCCCCGCCACTTACCTCGGCAGTCTTATAGTACGGCAGCACGGAGTGCAGCAGGTCCGAGCACAGCGCTAGCAGCCTGCCGCCGGCCAGCAGGTGCGCCAGCAGCAGCGGCGCCGCGCGGCCCACGCAGCCCGCCACCGCCACCAGCGCCGCGCGCCCCCGCCACTTACCTCGGCAGTCTTATAGTACGGCAGCACGGAGTGCAGCAGGTCCGAGCACAGCGCTAGCAGCCTGCCGCCGGCCAGCAGGTGCGCCAGCAGCAGCGGCGCCGCGCGGCCCACGCAGCCCGCCACCGCCACCAGCGCCGCGCGCCCCCGCCACTTACCTCGGCAGTCTTATAGTACGGCAGCACGGAGTGCAGCAGGTCCGAGCACAGCGCTAGCAGCCTGCCGCCGGCCAGCAGGTGCGCCAGCAGCAGCGGCGCCGCGCGGCCCACGCAGCCCGCCACCGCCACCAGCGCCGCGCGCCCCTGCCACGCGCCCGCTTCTAGCGCTTCGCGGGACACTACGTATAGCGTATACCTAACAACATGCAGCTAATTAAAGGTAATGAATACTAGAGGGCAGCTGATTAGAAGTGAAGTGACATTTCTAACATGTGAAATATCTCAAAACGCATTGACATTTAGTTCAAAATTGCTTGAACGTTACATTTTCAAACATATTTTCAATGTGTTTGCCAAGCTGGAAATTAATATAGCCTTCGCATTAACTAAATGCAACATGCATTTATTGCGTTGAATGGGACATTCCTCAACACGTTAATGCTATAATTTATCGTAAATAAAATTTTGTCTTTCGTAATTTGTTACAGTTTGACAAAGTTAAACCAAGTAGTGTAAGTAGGGATCTTATGGTATAAATATTTATTTATTTTCAAAATTAGGAATGTTAAGTATTATTTCGTAAGCTCAGCGTAATTTCAAATACATTGACACTCACACTCACCTATCGCAATCCAACACTTTTCTGAGGGACGCTTCCAAATTATCTCTAGCTACTAAACTATCAGAATATATCAACACATTTGGTGACTTTGTATTTACTAATGGACGGGAACTCTTCACAGATTTTGGCGTGCTCTGCTGAGATGTCGAGCCTCTAGCTGTCTCCTCCTTTACTGGGTAGCAGTCTATCTGAGACTGTGGTCTCTTTGGCCCGGTCGTACTAACTATCCTCTTATGCGTGGTTACAGATTTAATTTGACTAGATATGTTTAATAGAGAAGTGGACAATTGACTTGTGCCTTTCTTCAAGTCGAGTTTTAAACTGGACTTCTTAGGTGTTATATTATGTTGTATTTCTACGGTAACATTTTCAACAACTACTTCTTTGTCTTCAAGAGCATCGGTAGGATCCATTGACTTGCTTTCATCAGGCTTTTCTATATCCTCCCCTGATAATGATTTGCCAGTGTTTACGCTAACATCAGCTAAGGTAACAGTTCTTTTAACAGGCGGTGCTTCAAGCACTAGGTCTCCGCTGCTACCATTCATTTGTATAGTGTTCTTAGTGTCAGATTTAATGTCTACAACTTTAGAAAGTTTCCTGAGCAATGCTGCATGGACCGGCCACTGGAACTGACTCACTGGTTGTTTTAAACTGTACTGAATGTCACTACGGAGACTCCTCATAGAGGGGTCTGATGCCTTATTTGGTTCACCTGATAGTTGAACAGCTAAAGCAAAGATTAGTGTATTAGTACATTAAGCAAAGTCACACAATATTCATTAAAAGCTTTATTGACTTACTTTGTATCCTGACTACAGGAAGACAGTGGTCTATAACAAATTCACCACCGATAAAGTTGAAACCAATTACGCTAAGATGTTCCATGTTAGTCTTAAGTACTATTGCTAAGTGTGAGCCCGCCTTCCAAGCCACAGGCTGCCCCATTGACTCCAACTGCAACAATAGAAATGTAGTAAATTGTAATAATTATAATTAAATTGATACCAATATTTTTTTCAATTTTATTTTTTATGTGAAGCTCAGATGTTTCATTACAAGCCAATCATTATTATATAATTTAAAGAACATTGTAAACAATTAAAATTATATTTTACAGACTGTAGGAAACTTTTTAAGCCATCCCATAGTACTAGTGCAATTGCATAATTTGCCTTAAATAGCAAGTTAAAAAACTATCTAAATATCTTACCATTATGATATCTTGTCCTGTGTTTTCATGGGGATCCATTTCACATTCAAACAGCACATCTACATCTAAGTCAGTGATAGGTGACTGTTCACTGGACCCCAGCGGCAGGCCGCCCGCACATGACACCCAGTCACTGATCTCAATGCACTGGGTTGGCTTCATACTGCAGATCCTTGTGGCATTTGTGTAATCCAGCAAGTCGCATAGATATGCATTTTTTGGATTTGTGCATAATTTTGAACTTAGTGTAGGAGTTTCTGTAAGTGAAGGTTTTGGCATTTAACTAATTAGCGTGTGAGCCGTGTTAATACGCCAAGAAATTTAAGAATTATTTAATATTCAAGGATTCCTAAAAAATATTAATTTGTGTTATTTTTCTAGTAACTGAAGTATGACATAACTTTGGTAGTATTATATTGTATGACTTACCTGCAGCATTTTCAGGAACTTTGCAAAATGCGACACTCGTATTACCACTCAAAAACTCAAGAAGACGAGCTCTGAACGACCGGATTCGCCAGGTCTTTATAAAGGTCATCGCGATATATATCGGCGTAAAAAGCATGGTTACCACTAGCACAACACCGTCACACAACCCTAACACAGCAGCATTTTATTGCAACGCACTAACAGACAATATACTTATTTAAAACTTAAAATAAATTGGGTTATCGATTCTAAAGTCCATCGATAAAGCAAAAAATGTTAGTAAATAAAACTGTATAAAATACACAGTAAATTAATTATACCTACAGCGTTCAGTGTTTTATACACCTACACAGTACACTTACGGCTATTCTTTGTTATATTTCTAATATAATATTTCAGAAATTCGATAATTCATTTTCAGTCGCTAGGAACCAATTGCGTTCCTTTACTCTGAAGCTTGATTCAATCAACAAGCAAATGTTGTTTAGCTCGATCCTTTTCTGGGCCCATTAAAAAAATAAACGAAAGATACTTCCGTCAAAATATGTTCCATATAAACATTTTATTACATTATTAAGCTATTCAAGCTTAATAATTATAAAAAAATACAAAATGCAAAATATGGCCTTATTGAAATGCGTATGAAAAATGCGCACTTGCGTAAAACAGAGTAACCTCTTTTGCTGTCAAAATATTTTCGTTCTAAAACGCAACTTAATTACGACAAACACCGTTCTAAAATAAATTTTACTAACATCGCTTGAGCGTACGTGTTGATTGAATTAATATCTATTATTGAGTTGTTTGATGGGTAGCCAAAAACCAATTGCACTTATGTAGTTTTGTACGTATTTTGACGGATTGATATCCATACCTAAAACAATGACGTTATAATAGCTGTATATTATTTTACATGCCTTCTTAAGCACTAAATAACTATAAAGTTAAAGAGTACTTAACGTCATGCTACAACAAAGTATGTAGTAAATGGTTCACGCAGCGGCCACGCACGATCATATCAACGTGATCGGTATATCATAACTATTCTGACTTGTCTGTAAACATAGTAACGTGGTTTACCGATGCCTAAGCTACTTCGCTACCTATCGCGATGTCAAATCAATCAGTTCACTATCTATAGATAATGATCATTTACCTGTTAAAGAAATATCATGCTTCAGTTATATTGAATACCTAAAGTAATTAGTTCAAGCCACTCATTATCTCGGTTGGAAGTTAATTAGACACCCATCATTTACTGGCTTATCGCATTATCGTCATTCATCGTCACTGTTGCTGGATCTCATAAACATCAAAACATTCCTTTATTTACACTTAGCTAGCTCTGTATAGAAATCTATTTGGATAGAGAGCAACCAAAATAATGTGTTGGGGGGCTCGCCAGTAGGTATTTTTTATTTGTAAGTAGCATAGATTACCGACTTTTGCTGTAAAGGAGCACTTGGATGGGCAATCAATATCGATTCGTGACTATTAAGGAGGAATTATTTTACTGGACGACAGAAGTCTTCAATCACATAATAACAAGCAAAAAATAATGTACCTACCTTGTTGCTTACCTTTAAGTAGTGTGATTTTTATATTGATATTGGCGCCCATCGTGGGACCATTGCCAGAAAATGTTGAAAGTGAAAAGTAAAAGTCATACAATAGTCATATTAATAATAACAGTGCATTTAAATATGGAAAGGTCCAGCTTATATACCAAAATATATGTATAGGTAACATTGGGTGAACGTAGAGTAGATACCAAAAGTCCAATCATTGCAAGACTTTCAGCTCATCAAGTGCTTAAGCTGTTCATTATAATATCAATACGAAACCAATTATGATTACCTAATTAGCAGGATTACAGCACAAGACCATAATATATGGCTGTCAAATTAGGGAACATAATATGTGCCCAATATTGAATAATGATGTTTAACAGAACACGTGTCTAAATACGATAATATTAATTATTACTTGAAATTATCTTCTCCGCCATCTTAATTGATAAACCAGATAAAACTGGTATATCTAGCACATATGACACGCTCCCGACTTCTGTCCTGTGCTGAATTTGTGAACCGCTAATGAAATAGATAGCTTGACCCAAAAGAAAAAGAATACTGTGATGTAGAAGAATAGTTATATACCATTCCAAAATTAAATGTATAGGCCAGAGATACCTTTCGGTAAGCCTAGATGTTTTCTACCTCCCGAAGGATTTTAAAAGTTGGTTACACAAACCTACCTATCTAAGCATACAAGTAGCCTGTATTTATACATATGACCAATGATATTACAATAAACAGATATGTTACACCCATACAAAACAACCGAAAAAAGTGTTCCGCGCAGCAGCGGCAGCTCACATGTCAAAATGATACAAAAGAGATAGCGCGATAAAACCCATAAGAAAAAAAGAGACAATTAGTGTTGTCAATTACGCTTCAATCTAAACAAACGTCATAGACTAACAAATTTAACGAGACAGAAGGTACAAACCGCGTCTACTAAATTTGTATCCACGGTTTGTGCCTATAACAACTAAGCAACACTACTAAAGGTAGGTAGGTGAGAAATAAATCACGATGTTAAAGCGACAAAGTGGAAATAGAAATAGTTTTATTTTAACATTTTCTGCGATATAGGTAATAAGGGTAAGCTATTCATATTTTCTTTACCCACACATGACATGTTTAATTTATAATTAAGTATATCGACTATTTCAAAAAAACAAATGATTAAATAATCCAACATTAGAAAAAAGGAAAACAGAACTCTGGGGTAATGATGACTTTAATGCCTAATAGTCGCATCTGTACTTTTATTCTATATGTGTGCGATCACGCGTCCTTGTCGTCCTCACGACAAAAAATGTATTTACCGTCTCTTTCTTTTTTCTAACCTCCAATTATCAGAATATTAGGAAAATAAATAAAAAATATTATTAAATCGAAGTATATTGCGTATTTACATGTGGTATGAGATTCCTTGTATTTTATTTACTTCGTTATCATAAATGATACCGTTTCTGGATACACACAATGACATTTAAAAGCTTTTATGTAAATTTCGTTCGAGTGTGTCACTCGTCGAGATGCGTGACGCAGACTAAGGCAATACGTCTCCATTAGGACGTTTTCGAGTCTTCACGATTGCGCGCTAACAACATATCTGTTTATTATAATATCATTGCATATGACTGACAAACATATGACTGACATTCTATAAAGTAAAAGAGTTAAAAGTAGGTAGGTACAAGCAAACTGATTAACAAATTACTAATTGTTATACAAAGTCGGGTATCATTAGAAAAAGCTATTCAGAAGTACGTGACCGACCGTCAGTAATCACTATCACACAAAGTGAAATGCAGCACTAAATAATAGAAATTAAAAGGGGACTGATAATCGTGTTGTTTACCAGTGGGTTCCATATTAAATGATAAAAGTGGCGTTTGTATTTACATTGGCGTAGTCGCGGACCCAACGGCGCGCGGAGTGCACGATCGTTCGTGAGACCAACAAGACAGTGCGACCGGTAACTTCAAAATGGAATTAAACTTTATAACAACACTTATTAAACACGATGTGAATCATAATGTGAAACAGTGCTTCAAATCTAAAAAGCCTTTCAGTGAGTACCTTTTAATATTATTCTAAACATAATCCTTACTTATAACCCTTTACATTATTTGATACTTACTTCGTCCCATGTTAGAAGTTTTCTGGAAACTTTTGCCGTGTAGTTGCATATATTTAAATAAGTTGATGTTATATAATTTCTTCCGGTTGTCTTGTCATATCATACCTACTATACACATAGTTTTACAACTTCATATCAGAGGAAACAAACAATCAGAACCTGATAGCATGGCAACAGACTCCTGTTTACCAGCAGTTGAAAATTATTTCTGTTAAATACAAGATTTAGGAACTTAAAGATATTAACTAAGATATAGGTAGCCTTAATCGCTATGCCAAACATTTGTACCTTAGATAATTTCTTGGAGCACAAGCGAATGGGTCTGTGAGTCGTCTAAGATGCTTTTTCCATCAAATTATCATGAGACAACTATTGATTCTAGTCTGCGAACAAATAACTAATCAACACTGTCTTTTGTTATAAGTGATAATATCGTAGGAAAGTTTTGAGTCGTTATTAACAATATTGACCTTTATTAATTGTACTACTAAGAGACACTTAGTAGTACAATTACATTGTTGATTTTAGAGGTTAGAATACTCGATGCTTGTTGAGCTAAAGGACTTAATTTTCCACGCTTAAGTAGATATCTTTATTCTAAAGTGGTACCATTCAATCTAAATACAGAAAGTCTCTTGAGCAGTCTCTACGTATTAAATATACCCTAATGCAAGACTGGCTTAGGTACTCTGCTTGCTATCATAATACTTACGAGCAATAATTTGTATGGCCCTGTACCTAGCGTTATATATTATGTTGTTTGTCTATTTCGTAGATTTCTATTTCATAAGTGCGGGAAACGAATCCGCCACAATAAGTAATTGTAGTTGTATACATAGTAGCTAAAATGCCAATATGAAACTTTTAGCAAGCAAACTAATTAACACTATACATTAGTACTGAATAAATAATGAATTCATTCACGTTAATAACTCTTCCTTACCATCCAACTATAGAAACTGCACAGTCCATCTTCTCCTCAATTTCTTAAAACACAGCTAGATATCTGTTAAAAAAAAAAAACATATGGTGCAAAGAAAACATTTACAAAAATATACGGAACCCTACCTACTATAGGGCTACTACCCAGCTATAGGGTTACCTCACCATTTTTATTTGTATATAAATATACTTCCTTGAGGTACAGGAACTTATAAATAACTGTCTAGCGTATACATAATCCTTTCCAACTCTTTCCTGCATTCTCCTTTGATACTTATTTAAAGCTATACAATCAAAAGACTTTATTAAACATTGCTAATAGCTTTACAAGCACAGTTGAAGTTCAATGAACCTCTAGATTTTGTGTTATTTGGTATCTGTATTTGCACTGTTATCAGTCCGTTAAAATTGCGTTACTAAAGTGATCTAATTGGGTAATGACGAATACGTGAGGATTGTCATATATTGCATACGCAAAACATCCATGACATTATTAGAAACATTTGTAGATGCGTAAATAACCTCTATGAAGATATCTTATATCATACACTTATTCATAGTTAAATTAAACTAGGCGCATCTAAGAACTTATGGACAGAAAAAGCTAGGTGCAAGTAGTCTGCAATATCTGGCAGCCCTTTTTCCCTGATTCCACAATCCTGCCTACTGGAACATTTAGAACTTAACAATTCGTTCACCTAGTGTCACCATGGGCGGTCATTGTCCTCAGCATAAAGATACATTACCCTTCTATTAACTGACCAATCTCTATACTTTACACAATAGCAGGAGTCCCATATCTGTACAGTGTACATACTAATTATAAATGAGTTAATTATTTTCAACCAATAGTAATACACGTCTTCAAAAGTTGAAACAATTATCAATGTTTGGATAAGTCTGTTCATTCAATTGCTCCTCTAGATCTCATTGTTTACGTTTTTTGTGACTACTTAGTTAACAGTTCATGAACATTATTAAATAGGTAGGTTTAAGTAGCTTATCACAACCCCATTGAGAAGTATTATATTACTATCATTTATTTTGTTTCTCTTTAAAACAATGAAAATCCAATTACTTAATGGTCAGACTTGCCAATCACGGCCAATTATAGATCTTAAAAGCACGTCAAGATTTGCTTAAGCTAGCTAATACATTCCTAAATATGTTATGGAAATGTTTTATGTACAAGTACAAGTTTGTAATCGTTTGTTTGTGGAAGTAATATTTACATAAGCGATTGTCAAATAAAACACATATTTGTGGGTAGTTCGTTACATTCGACCGACAACCATCAAACGCAGTACCTACGCCAGAATAATCTTTTTGTTTACCCTCAAAGTTATTGGTGTGTTAAGTCAAAAGTTTATTTAGTGTAAGGTAGACAACCGCAGTGATAGCAAAGTGCAAAGAACTTGAGATCGTGACCGTTAATAACAATTGTTTATTTGAGTGCCTACGGGGTGATAATAATGTTACTTTTCTTCTCCATTGCAGTTAGCAGAAAAGAAGAAGTCATGGCAATCAAAAGCAAATTTCCCACCAAAATACCCGTAAGTAGTTTGAATCTTGTTTTTTTTGCCCGTGTAATAAGATATTTAACCTATTTCTTGCTTAATTAGAATAGAATTTTGTGATCCAAAAAACATTGGAGGGTTTATTCTCGTCTTGTATAAGCAATAATACAAGTTGCTGTGAATGTTTACTAAAGGATCTACGTGCATGCTGTTGCCGCTTAAATTATTATTATTGTTCGGTCTTTTTTTAGATAGTATTTCGCAAATAGTGTGTAACGGTATATTAAATATGATATTGTTACTTGCAGCTAATAGTCGAAAGGTACCACAAAGAAAGGAACCTACCAACACTGGATAAATCGAAGTTTTTAGTTCCTGAAGATATCACCATGTCGCAGTTCTTAGTTATCATAAGAAATAGGATAAGAATCAAACCAAACCAAGTGAGTGACTGCTTTTACATTATTGTACTCTTTACCTGACCTACCCTACATAGTTTCCGTGGGTACCTAGTTACGTATTCACTGTGTAGTAAATTTTTCGTTCATCGTGTCATAAATCTAGATAGATTTGACTGATGCAACAAATAGCAACATAGCTGTTTTTAGGGCAATTCTAATTTCAGTGCATTCTCAGACAAATTTCGTAATTTAGTTTAAAAAAGGTCTGGCTATTTACCTTTCTTGCGTATCAACAGGGTGGAATACAAAACCTCAACATGTTCGATGTTCGTTAATGCCATTAGTCAACAATCTAGTCTAGCTACCGTCTAGTTTATTCTGGTTGAATCTGTTCACTATCGGGGTAAAAGTACGTAATGGTAAACTCGTAATCAATCAATTAACCCAAGCGATAATTGAATTACATTGTAACCTACCTACAGCTTTCTTATAATTGCTTGGTTAGCATAACAAGCGATATCTGTTTTAATAGTGACTTCATATAGACCAATGTTAGAAATTGATTAAAAGCACTATTATATATATTATTTTATTCTGTCCACCTAACAGCTCACGTTTTCTGAGCCAAAAGGCGACACAGTGGCACTTGGTATTTAGTTCAGAAATCATCGCTTATCCTGAGGATGACCACTCTGTAGGAAAATTGCCTATAGTCCTTCTCCATGTAGCCAAAGCTATCTCTTCAGGAACAGAACCTAACAAAACCATTATTGTCCACAGGCCCTTTACTTGATAATCAACAACAAATCCATGTTAAGCATGAGCCTCACGATGGCCCAGGCGTACGAAAACTACGGAGATGAGGACGGCTTCCTTTACATCACGTATGCGTCACAAGAAGTATTTGGATATAAAGATGGTGAGTTAAAACATAGCTTCATAATCTAATAAAGGGGATGAGTTGACGAAATATCTGCCCCGGAGGTCAAAGCTCCATTGGTTGACGAACTCAACTTTCAATTGTTTGAAGTCTGCTGATCTGGGTTTAATATGCCAACTCTAAAATGATCGGTTCAGGTCTGGGTGTTTCTTGTGCAGGTAATTTGCATAGGGTTAGCTACCTGGTTCCCCCTTTCGTGGCACTGGTAATTACCTAATGAGGGATTACCTAGCTGAAGCATAATTAATTTTAGAACTATTTGTGTAATTGTAATAAATGACGAGTCATTAAGTTCAGATTAACTACTTGCAACAAAATAGCATAAAAAGAGTTACATTAATAGATAGTTATATCTATTTAGTAGTACAAACATTTCTTATGAAATAATTGCTAGTAAACAAACAATTCTTTATTCTCATCATAAACGCCTTATCTTCGCTTAATTACATACTTACGAAATTAAAGTCATTTTGAAACCAAATAAAATCGAGGTAAGACGTGTTGCTGTTTTCGCGCGATATGACTTGTTATTGTACTCAGATTGAAGAATCAAGATTGTGCTAGTGACGGAAAGAGATGAAGCTATAGAGGCCAATAGCGCTATTTCTTTTCCACATCGGAATACGATGACGTCGGAATGCGCTACCGCTACTAAGCTGCTCAATGTGTTATACAAACGGTTATACCCAACTGTGAATAATCCTTAATGTTTTTGTTTCAGATATGAATGTAAAACAAACAAATCAAGAAGTTCAGGCGATCAGACATAGGTTCCCCAACAAAGTACCGGTAAGCATAGCCTCCATGACCTACCGCAATATTTACCATTATAATGGTTCCTGTTTATATTAAACATATGTTTCTCTTCTAGTTATACGTAGAGAGGTATTCGAGAGAGCGCGAGGTGCCGGCGCTGGGCAGAAACAAATTCCTCGTGCCACAGGAGCTCACCATGTCCCAATTCCTCTACATAATACGGACTAAAATGAAATTAAGAGATTCGCAGGTAATTAAAACCATCCTTACATACGTGTTATATATTTATCTACAAATCCGATAAGTAGATAACATGGGCAGTGTTTTGATTTTGCAATTTCATGCCTAACACCCGAAGTAATATCTGTGCAGAAGTTTACCCGGTCTGGTAAAGCAGTCAATGGTCCCTAAAGCTTATTCAACGACCTTTGCTCTGCTATGGCCAATAGAAAGACACACCCACTTAGACCATTTCAACAACTCCAAGCCTTTTTGTGTTTCCGTCGACTTTAGTAGTGGTTTCCCTTACGATCATCTGAGACAGTATGTAGTGGCTATTTTTTAACATACATTTATTGTCACCAGGCACTGTACTTGCTGGTGAACGACAAGGTGTTGGCGAGCCACAGCATGACGATGGCGCAGGCGTACGAGCAGTTCCGGTCGCACGACGGCTACCTACACATCACCTATGCCGCGCAGCAGGTCTTCGGATGAGCGACGTGAGTTTACTTACTGTTTCCCCTTAAATTTAGATGATATCAATGGCACCTAAAGCTTTTACTAGGTGGTCAAATAGTTGTCCGGTTGCCTGTACCTAGTCAGAATTTAAGAATGATCTCTACGATATTTTACGAACTGCAATGCGTGAGTTTTTTTACTTATCATCATATTTACCTTCTCTATCAGCCTTTAATTTAACTGTCATGACAATTCAAGTATTGGGTGCCTACACATAGACTGGTATTTTTGTTCAAACCGTATTCACAAATCAATAATTTAAAACGGTTCTGTTATCAGGCTACTTTTAATTTTAGATCGTCCAATCAATGAACTCAATACACAACATCGATGACAGCCTTATAAAAACAATACAATTAAAAATAACATAATAACACGTGATATCGTATTGTTTAACCCTGTCAGAATGAGATCAATCCTTAGAGTATACATAAGGAACTAGAGTGAGCCTATCAGAGTTTGAACGTAAGCACTAGTGTGAACTAGTTTTGTCGTGAATTATGTAGTAAGATGGAGCTTGCCGTTTTAAAAAATCTATCTAAAACACTAACATTATCCTATCGATGTCAAAACCATCGATATTGTCTTATATAAGTTTCTCGTTGCGCAAAAATTAACTTAAAAGAAAAACGAAATGTACTAGGTTCAGACTAAAAACTGCTCTCGCTTGGCACAAGGGGAACCTAGCGATAGTAGCAGTCTATGTATATAGAACGTCAATGGATCAATCGCTTTTGAGTTCAACGTTTAATTAAAGAGTAAAGTTAAACGTTCGCAGTCAAGGGTACAAGATAATGTGGTCATACATGTTTCGTTCATGAAAATGTTTGTAGTCGAAGATATAAATAACATAAGTGCGATATTAGCAAGGATTTTATTGATAACGGGTACTTGTGGGCGTAGATCGCGACCCCGATCGTTCCTTGTTTTTATTGAGAAGGCGTTTCGAGAAATATACCGATACTGTGGAAGATTTAAGCAGGTCTTTACAGCTTATTGATTAAAAAAAAGTAATTGCGCGAATGACCTAAAAATTAACATCAATGTGGTAGTAAACATGTGACACATTATGTCACGAAATTTCGAATCATTTTGTGCCCATAGCACCATAGTTGCAATGCAAGCAATTGCTTATGTCGGAATGCAGTAGTTAGTAGTATCTACAATTATCTACGGCATTCTGACTTAGCCCAGTCCATAGGTAGTTAGATGGACATCTTTCCACAGCCTGCCTGTCTAGTACATTATCACCAGCTATTAAACCCTAATAGAACCAAACAGATAAGGCATAATATTCGTTCCACATAATAATATAAGTTAATTTGCAGTCAACTCTGATTTACTAAGATACATAGCAGCAAAGTACTCAAACTGTAGAAAAACAAGTCCTGATTTATTGGACGTTGTCATAATATAAATTACATATTGATAAAAACTTTACCGTTTTATCTACTATTAAATGTAACAATTTATATAATGAATATAATCATTATGTATTTTTATCATGCCATTAAACTTTTAATAACTTGTTTATAATAAACTTGACAAAATTACATTTAACGCAAAGTTAGGGCTAATTACTACATCTACATAGAGACGGAGATTTTCTTATCAAACAAGCCATTAAAAGAGCAAAAAAATATGGAACAACAAGTTGATAAAGAACACGCGAATGACCTAAAAATCAAGAAAGTAGTTAGAAGGCTGATAAGAAATCATTTGTTTTACTTAACTGACCTCGTTCACCTCGTATTCGTACGTTCTGTGGTAATTTTTGATCGTATCAAAGGTGTAAGCTAACCAAGTAAGATCAAACGTATAATTATATAAGTCCACGAAAGATTTAAGAGAATGTTAAAACTTCCCAATAATAGAATTTATTAACTATTAATTGAGCAGAAAGACAGGGCGCGGGTTTTATAACACATTTAAAAATACGTGAGGTTGTAGGCAGACTTTGTCGTTGCATTGCCTAAGTACTAAGTTTGACTATTTGGTTTTCTTAAGGAGGAGTATTCTCTTCTCTATTAAAATCAATCTTAGATACAATATAGGTACCCTGATAACTAGTATATTCTAGTATTCTTCTATCTGCTATCATTATACGTCATTTCGTGCGTAAACAGTCAGCGCTTCCTGATGGCTGTTGATTCTAAACATTTTGTTTCAATTGAGTGAAGCAAATGTAGGTACTTAGGTATCTATTTGTTTATTGGCGTTATTAATCATAAGTGATAAATATAAACAAGATAGCGAGATCATAAACAACCCTGTTTTTCTGAATCAGTATGTAATTGATTTTATAGATTTGTATAGATATACTTAAATTACTTATCGATCCATTGACAAGTATTCTAGTGCAGTCTAGCACATCAGTGGTTACATTTTGTTACGTTTGATATTGTATTGCTAACGTTCACGACCAGAACAAATACTAAGGTGCCTGGTAAATATGGAGCATCGAGTTCTAAAAATGCATTTCATGATTCAGAATTCAGTATTTTTTAACAAACATTTAACTTATTTTTTATATAGGTCTGCAGTTAAAAATAAATATTCCTTTCCGTCTGGCCATTTATCACTATCAGACCAGACAGGCCATGGATACTATGGCAATGAAAAATAATATTACACATAAATAATACGGGGGCCTCGCGATAGTACAATCAGTGCAAAAACTGTCACCTATATCGAGTTACTTTTTATGTTATACAACTTATGTAAGTTCATGCCTGTAGGGTGAATGGTCGGCTATCAACTGTTGCTAAGTGTACGCCGATAACTTATCTAAACTATTAGAAAAATATCTATTAATTGTTTTATAATTTCGCGTACAATAGAACATTATATTATTCATGTTTATGATGTTTAGTTTGATGTTATCTACGATGAAAACAACTTTATTAGCTTCATAAAACATATAAGTATTATGTAAGAGCAGTTATATTTCCTAGGTAGTCTAAAATTAAACCTTAATCTAGAAACATCCGATTACGCACGAATTCTTAGTGGTTGTCCATTTGAACTTGTTTCTAATTAACCTAAAAAAATAGTTTGACCTGTTACTAGAATAGAAATGTGATTGGATACTAATTATATGTTGACTAACTTATGTCCTTGATGTGGGTCGTAAAATATTTTATTTAAACCTAAATTCTATTACTAAGGTTCCTTGGATAATTTAGACTAGTTTTTTTGACATGGTAACATAAAGGGACATTACTTCCCTAAATTAAGAATTACTGGACCTAGGCTTTTTTTGATCTCGACCAATATTTTTGTATAGTCAAGAAGTTAAAATATATAGCACTATAGCGCGTAGTAACATAGCTTTCATTCTACACCGATAAAGGATCAGAAAACAGTAATCAAACACATATCCTATCTAATCAATATCCGCTACTATTCATCTATATTATCACCTAAACAATATCCGAGTTCATTACATAGATACACAAAAACTGACAACACAACTTGTTTATTACACCAAAGTGTTAGCAGGAGAACAAAACGAACCTGGGGCCCAAGTCTGCTATTTACACTCGGTTCAATGTCTTCATAGTGTCGTGCCAGCAGAGCCATTTTCGGAAAATTGGTATTCTACTAAACGTCAAAACGTCAAAATTGCGCATTGGAACGATTCGGTTCAATGTTAAACGACTGTGACCAGTAGTTCATACATTTGGTACAAATAGTAATGCGCAATTTAGACGTTTTGACGTTTAGTAGAATACCAATTTTCCAAAAATGGCTCTGCTGGCACGCCACTATGAAGACATTGAACCGAGTGTAAATAGCAGACTTGGGCCCCTGTATTATTCCATAAGTGGTGAGACACAACATTATTTATGTCATCATAATAAGTTTATCTGGGGTCACGATGCACAAACATCCAGTGGAAGAACTGAGGGCTATTTCTCTTTATTGTCGATAAGGATCGATTTATGTGTCCTTTCCATTATTTGTAGCCCCCCAAGGCTTGTTGTTAGGGAACGTACTGGGAGCTTCTAGATAGCGATATGCGCGTGTTGTTGCTTATTGCTGGTTAGTGCTATTTAATATGTAATGTTTTGTTGTGTATTTAATGTATTGATACTGCTATTTTAGAGTTGTTTTGTACTTAGTCTATGTAGGTCTGTTACGGGTAGTTTACCTGCATAAGTAAATGATTTTTATGGTTGGTTTTTACCGTGACAATCATTTAATTTTTACTAAGTCTGATATCCTGTAGTCACAAATTCTAATTGATAACTTTACATCCCAACACCTAACATAGAATAGATGTTTGGTTCGAAACACCTTTTTACATGAGCACCTATTAGAAATATTCTATATAAAGACTTAGATTATAATAAGCCGCATATTTCCTCGTATTCGTTTTGTAGGTACATGCAGGCGAACTTAAACCATTGTCCTTAGTACGTATTGTCAATAGCGGGTTATACATATATGTATGCGTATTTACTCTTAATTTGTATAAAATTATTGTGAACGTACTTTAGCTAAATATGAACGATTACTGATACGTATTTTCTTATTTTCCAGGTACATACTGATATTGGAGTAAACAAATGTTCCTGCTGTCTTCTAAATAAAAGACTGATAGTATTCTATTCCTATTGTGATAGTTCTAGTTAAAGATTTTATTGTAAGTCACAATTCTTTCGTGTGTCGTCCAATGAGGGCCTGCAGCGAGTACCTTGCTAAGAAATTACCCCAGAGCCGTATCATTTGAAAAATGAATTAGTGCAATAAGCGAACTATATCTTATGATCTCGAAAATATATATTATCGTGTAAATTATTATTATGTTAAGCTATGTATTGTGTCTATGTATTGTTAAGACACGTAACTGTCGTGTTGGTAATGTAAAAGATCTGAGTTAAACTATGTTATAATATGTTTCCATTATATTACTATCAAATATATTTTATTAATTATTTGTTGGGTTTTATTTTTTCACTGCTCACATTATACATAAATTAGTTGCACACGCCTAGAAGTACGAAATTTTCTTTTCTCTTTGTGTTTGTAGTATCTTACGGTGAAATAGAAATGACAAGCAGAGTTCAGCTAAAGATTGGTACCATAAACTACATGTGTTTGGTACCATAAATTACAGAAAAGATATCTCATTACTTGTTAAGCATTACTTAGTTAACCATTGCAATGATTAATCATTACCTATTTAATCTACCTTTGAATTAATATTGTAAACAAATCTAAATATCCGCGATAGAGCTTGGGTGGTAAACAACATTGATATATATTATCATGAAATAGTTGACCTAATACAGATGTCTAGGAAATTTTATAATTTAAAATAGAAACTGAGAGTCAAAAGGGCAATGCAATAACATTTGAGTGCACATGCACTTAAATACAACTATTTGAGATTTTAAGTGCATAACTGCGTGATTTATAGTATCATTATCATCTCATATTGTAGTATATTACCTTTTATACGTATACCTTAAAGTACGTTAACAAGCTTTTTTACAAAAAAAAAATTGCATTCAGGCTGATATTTTTTTCTGATGATGATGAGATTTTTGCATTAGCCTGAGCACAGGCTTTGACCGCTTCACCGGACTTTTAGCCAGGACCTTAAGGCCTCCAGCCAGAGCAATAGGAAAAAACTAACTACATTGTGTCTGAGTGTTTATTTTGATACTTAAGAATAAAGGGTTAGAATACTTTCTAAAGAATAGACTATACTCTGTTTGGTAGACTAATTTGGATATTGATAGAACTTTCTCCAAAAAAACATAATCAAACTATTCTTTAAATGAAATGGATTTATTGAACTATACTTAGAAATAACATAAACCTTACGTGCTAACACCCGTTACTCAGTCGGCGATATATTCTGCGCAGCCGCAACCAGCGTGTCGTGGATATCCTTAGCGTAAGTAATCTGCAGGCGAACCGTGTTCAAGTATTGAGGGTAGCTGAGACTTGACTCCTGGAATTATGAAGAGAAAACAGTGTCAAATCATATTTATCATAAGTATAAACAATATTTATGATTTTGCTTTTACAAAAAACTAGTATGAGGCTGGGGTGGATTGAGTAGATGGTTAGAGGCTTATGGCCAGTAGTAGATAGCATTTGTGGTAAGTTGAGATTCAAAAGCATAGTTGTGTAGTATGCCAAGCCATACTACACAACGAAAGTTGAAAGACAAATGAATGCAGCACAGTACAGTACTGATGGTATGCTATCTGCTGCATTCGTTTGTACTTCAAAATCTCCAATGCATAAAATCTACCTATTTATTATTTGAGTGCACATGCAACTTGAAACATTATTTTTATCTTTTTATACAGAAAACTTTAACTCCTATTTGTTATATTTTTAAGCAAACTGCTTCAATCTAAAATATACTACATACAGAGTAAACGATACATAAACAAAAAAGAGTTTTCACATTCAATCTAAACACCTCTAAGGACCGGCGCACAAATGGCGGGGAGCGCAACGCAGAGCATTTTTCACTGTTTGCCTATTATCGACATTGTGGTCATTGCTATAACATACAAAATCAATTAACGACGGTGTGTCGAGTGAGCGCAGTCTGGCGCATGCTCGCTGAAATTCGCCTCGATCAGAAAATTTCGCAGGCTCTGCGCTGCGCTCCGCCATATATGCGCCGGCCCTAAATCGGAAACGAAACTAAAAGAGAAAGACCTAACTATGATTTAGTTCACCAGATCTAACAGAAACACTCACAGATCCAGATAACAGATAACATTTCTTATTGACATTGGACTTGTATTCTAGTACTTACAAGCTAATTGTATAAATAACATAGTGACGTCTTACCGTTGTGGTGGGTCCTGTGTCGAGTCGCGAAGGCATTATCGATAGCGGGAGATAGTGAGCGGCCGACTGCGATTGTTGGATGCAAGTTATCGCTGTGCGCTGGTAACATGGAAAACAGATAGTTATAAGGGCTAACTTCATGTAAAAGTTGTCTAAAATTTTAATAATAATATAATGGGACATCTCACACACGGTTATCTGATCCCAAACTAAGCAGAGCTTGTGTCATGGTAACCAGACAACTGATAGACAAACTTACTTTGTTAATGTTAAGAAAATTGGTACAAGTAATTTATTATCAAAGATACAGCTTGTAACTATAGAATAGTTGCCATGTTTTAGATATTATAATAATAATAATATATTTTTTTATTTGGGAAAACATAGGAACCATATTCTGTGGATTCTTTATACAAAGAATGGCTACTTAGAATCAAATTAATTAGGTTTTCAATATTATTACTTGAAGAATTTACTACAAATTAATTAACACATATAAGTCAACTAAGAACTGTTTATGATTGTTTGCTGGTTTGTTTTGACAAAACAAATGAAAACAGGATTGACCTGCACCACTGCAAGCCCTCAAAGAGCACTTACGTAGACAACCAACATGGATACAACATGATAATACTTGTTTACATTATATAATCGTATGATCATCACATTGAAATCCTAAGGATGTCTAATAATACAGAATGGTGATCAACACGCCGATATGGAGTCACGTAAAGGCATCACTGATAAGTGAAATAATAATAATAGTGATTAGAGATGGTTGCCGGGTCAATAAGTTAATTGTTGGACATAGATACTTGATATTTACTTCTAGTAGCAAACAAACAACATTGTAAGCTGTTCCAAGTTGTTCCTATTTGTTGAGATCTTGAACCACTATTAATCTTGCAAAGATTATATTAATTTTATTAGTTTATGATGGTAAATAATAAATACATAGCTGTAGGTATGAAAGAACATTAGTACTGTATTAAATTATATAGAAACAGCTTACAAAACTAGAGATTATGGAATATGGACCTAGATTTAGGCCAAAATTAAGATAAGATGAATATGAAATTAACACATTTGATTTAAATATGCAATGATTTGAACATTGAACTACATTCTCATAAAGATTTTTGACATTTTTGGTTAAGTACTAATATGATTAACATAATTTCAAATTACTTTTAGAATACTTAACAATTATTAAAAGTTACACAGCATAGGCTGAAATAGTGATGTCATTACACTTACCAGATGAAGCTCCATTTGATCACAGATTGAGAAAAACTCTTCTAAATTTTTATCAAACCTTGGCACTGGATTATCAATACCTTTTCTGTAATATAAAAAGTGAAGAATTTAAAATTTATTCATTCATTTACGATTGCTTTAGAAAACAACAATACTCTGTGTAATAATAATTTGTAAATATTATGAGCTGAAGTTGTTTAATTCAATTAATGAATAATCAATTTAATGGAATTATCAAGAGTTATTTATTATTTTAAATTGATTTATAAGTCAATTGCAGGTCAAGTAGGTCACAAGATGGGACTAAACTCCAAAGTGCAAATCTAGAGTGGATTTCATACTTTACAAATAACATAGACTTTGCTCACATTCTAATGTCCCACTGCAGACCAAAAGGTGCTTATTTCTCTTTCACTGTTTCATAAAATTTAAATCAAATACAGAGTTTAGATTATGAGTATGTAAAAGTATATCTGTTACCTCACTGTTATACTAGAGAACTATTATTCTTATATACTAGAGCACTATCATTGGAGGTGGTCTAGCAAGTCTATTTTAGGACATGTCTTTTTTAATAGTGAAGAAGTATATTACTCATTATCATTATTTGCTTTCTACCATTAGGTACTTGGCAATCTTGAGCTTTTCTTGGTACGGTTTTAATCCAGTCAGAAGTCAGTTTTTTATCAAAGCATAGTCTCCACCATGTAAGTAATCCTGAATATCAGCAAATTATACACTTAGACAAGGGTTTGATTAATGTTAATGTACTGTAATACACTTACTGAGAATTTGAATCAATGTTATGATTCCGATGTAAGATTTGAGCCGCTGATTTGAGAGTCATCTGGAAGGAATAGGTGTACATCCTTTTAAATAAAGTTATTATATAGCTATATAATATATTTTCTTATTAAATAAACCATATTATTAATCTGTGTTCAGAATGTTTACAAGTTAGGAAGTTATATTCAAGGTTCGTTTACTTACCGGTATTGACTCACGTAATGACCCCATGAGGGTTTTAACCCGCGATATATTGTCCATTTTATCCTGCTGCGGTTGCTGTGGCATGGCAGGTTGCATTTGTTGTGGCGATTGCTGCTGCATTATAGGCCCTGGTACTGGCATTTGCATGCCAACGTTGGGCGTCGAGCCAACGGTGTTCATGGGAACATGCATGTTCATTTGATTGTGATTCATCTTTGATATTGGGGATTATCTAGTTCTAATTCAGTAAATAAATGTGTAATTCAGTACTCAAAACATTCTCCCAAAATTGTTTGGTAAATTTGACATTGACGTATAATGCATTTGGTATTGCCAAGCACATAAATAAATTACTAGAGCAAAATGAGACGTTTTTTTCGTTATTCTAATCGAATTTCGGCAGTATAGTCTTTATTTTATCGATTTTAGGCTATTTGTTGTTCTAAAAAAGGAAACATTCAATTTCTATCAATAAAACCTAAAAGTGATTATAACATTATTTGGCAACATAGTTGACCTATTGTCAAATTCAAATGAAATTATTTCTGCTGTCATCTATCTTTTTCGGAGGGAAAGTTTCAAATACTTCAAAAACTTATTTTTGTAAATAAAATTCAAATAGAATAATATTAAGCATGTGTTAAGAAAACATTTGTTTAGAATTTGATTATTTAAACATGAAATCGTTTAAACTTTATAATGCAACTGAATTATGGCAGGTACAGTATCCAATAATCATTTCGTCCATTTTTTTTTCATGTTTTTAAGTATGTATTTATGTATCATACAATAATTTCTTCTCATTTAAGAGAGAAACAAGCCTGCCGTCGGTGGCATCCTTCAGCCAAAGTTTAGACAATATGTTAGGTACAGCTGGGGTGCAATTAGGTAGTCTTACTGAACTTCTTGGATTGCCTGGCTCTGGCAAAACACAACTATGGTACGTACCCTTTTTACCTAGAAGTCATTATACATATTAATACATATCAGAACTTAAATTGTTTGTTTTTATTTATCAATTTAAAATCCTCCTGATTTTATCTAACATAACTTTCATCTATCTAAGTTTTTAAAACTTTGTACAAGTTATATCGTTCTTTTTAAGTCATTTCCGTTTTAGTTTACAGCTATGTGCTTCAGTACAAATACCCAAAGATCTAGGTGGACTAGATGCAGAAGCATTATACATAGATACTAATACTAACTTCACTATATCAAGATTTCGGGGTAAGAATAATAAATAATTTTATACTGTCAAAAATATTGTGTACAATATAAATCTTATATTATTTATAATAGAAATATTAACTTTTTACATCCTACTCACAAGACTTGGACTTATTTTCCGACTTGGTCATTTGTTTCTAGAAATTCTAAGTGCAAGTCTACTGCGGTGTCAAAGTATACTCGAAGAACCGCTGCAAGTAACAGAAGATGAAGCATTAGACAAACTGCATTATGTCAATGCTTTCGGTCTAGAGAAGTTCTGTGCTTTCATGTATACACTGCCAAAGTTTATTGCCGAACATCCCAATGTAAGAAAAATGTTTATTATTATTTAAAGCCTGAACTGTCCCACTGCAGGGCAAAGGCCTCCCTTTCTTCCTTCTACAGGTCTCTATGTTTACTTCTAGAAAAATAATATTAATATCTTGAATATCCATAATATTATGGTAAAACATTTATAATAAAATTTGAAGATAGTCTTGTTGTATTCAAACGTTGAATACATCTTGTTTGTGAAAGTCATCTACTTTGCTATGTTTTTTCAATATGTGTAAAGATATTTAACTAAACTATTTATTTTTGTAGGTGAGACTAATAGCTTTAGATTCAATCTCATACCCCTTCAAAGATGGAGTATCTACAAAACAGAGAACCGGGCTATTGTTTAGGCAATTGGCAGAACTGCAGAGGATAGCTGTTGAAAATCAGATTGCTGTAAGTATTATTCATGTAATCTAATAGGAATATTATTACTATGAACACTGTAGCCTGAATTCATTCAATGTGTAGTAGCTACCCTTCTAATTTTGTTTTACCATGGTCATGTATAAAAATCAAAAGTACCATAAATTATTTGGTTGTGATTGTGAAATATGTTCTTTGTTTTATATATTAGATGTTTTAGATGGTGCATTATAATGATAATTTTATAAGGTTTTTTATATTTGCCATGGTATAATAGTTTATACTTGGCCATTTAATATTTTAACTTTTTAATACTCTATGATCACCTCTTTGGTGTCAATCTGTCATCCTGCTGTCACCCTTCAGTAAATAGTAAACTTTAAGCCACTCTCACTCACTAGATGGCGGTGTGCTTTGACACTCGATTTCTGAATGGCGGTGTTAAGATTTTCCGTGATCGAACGACTACCCGAGCCGGCCGTAATGAATTCATACTTACCTGGCGTAGGAGAAACCGTGATCATGAAGGCGGTTCTCCCAGGGCGAGGCCTTCCCATTGCACTGCGGGCGGGTTGACCCTTGCGATTATCCCTAATGTGGATAACTCGGACGCGTAATTTTTGGTAGTGAGGGACTGCGTTCGCGCTGTCCCTCTCAGAATTCTTTGATAGACGGGTGTTGAGTCACAACATGGCGAAGAGTGCACGTGACGCTTTTCTACAAAGTGTTGCAGTTTCACTTAGTTGAAAGGCGTCAGAGCAAACTCCTATGATTAATTAACATATTTTGACCTAACTCGTGATAAACATGTTAAGTCCTCAAGGTTGCATACTAGGTCCATAATATGTCATTAATTGCGCTTTATAACCTGCCATGTAATTAAATACTTAAGAGGGTACTGCCTCGTTGGCCTAGTAGTGCTAAGCGCGCCTGCTACGCTAGAGGTCTTGGGTACGATTCCCAAGTCGACCAAGGTGTTATTGGGTTTTTCTATGAAATTCTCAGTAGCAAGCAGGTCGGAGTTTGGATTTGTGCCCGGTTAGTGGCAATTGGCTCGCCCCCTATTACATGGGACCTAAACACATCGGCGATCTGTGTGTGTACATTGGTACATCTCCGCCTAACCCTTCGGGGATACTGGCGAGATATGTTATTTTATGGATTTTAACTTCTAGCAGAACTTGAACCCGCGACTTCTGGTTAGGCGTACCAGTCGCTTTATGTGCATACTTTTTTCCTTTTCAGTTACGTGGAAATATAATTGTCAGTTGTTTTGTCCCATCACCGTTTACTAATGGCCCTAATCTGTAGCGCTATTATTACCGCAGCTTCATGCAGGACATATGCTATTTAATATCTATTTTCCCTTCGTTTGCGAGTATTTCCAGTATTAAACAAACGTTCGCCCCCTTTTTGTCACGAAAGGCAATTTAAAACAAACATAAATGTAACTTCATCATTTCGCCATTCCATTAATTCCAAAACCTTTAGTAAATGGTGTTGAAGAGCTCGTAACCTTATGTTTAACTTAAAACAACTAAGGTTTTTGCTGTGTTTAACTTGGTTCTTAAAGATTCTTTATTTTTAATTTTCAAGACCTCATGTTTAAAATATACTCATACTTTAAAGCTTTATACTTTTAGAATGCAATAACTGGGATTCAGTATAATGTTACCACTGAAGTGCCATTCTCTATATTTACTTCCCGGGTAGTATTAACGATGGAGAAGCGTGGGCTCACCACTGCAACACGCGCGTGTTGCTAAGCGCGGCTCACAAGGCGCACCTGCCCAGCGATGAGACCCACCGACTGACCGACAGTCATAGAGACTGTCGGTCAGTCGGTGGGTCTCATCACTTCGCATTCGCGTTACAACTTTATATATAGACCTGCCCTTTTTGTACTTATAAAAGAGCTGCCAGTCTATATTTTTTATACTTCCTTGCTAAATCTCTATCTGTTCACTAGGTAGTATTAACAAATGAGAAGAGAACCCGCGTGGGTCTAGCGACGGCTGCGTTGGTAGGCTTTGCCGGAGAAGCTCGTCTCGTATTATAAATAATAGTAACGTAAATGTTATCCTCCCGTCTCTAGACCAAGCTGGCCCGAGCCGGCTAAACTAGCAATAAAAATATGTCCCTAAATAATTAAAATTTAGATCCAGCCACGGATCCAGCAATCCCATGTTGTTCTGCTTTATTAAGATTGCATTGTTAGCAACGCAGTAAGTCGAGGTCCGAACCCCGCAGGGGGTACCCTTAGTGGACGTTGCTGACGTAGTTAGTTTTTCCTATTGCTCTGCCTGGAGGCCTTAAGGTCCTCGCCAAAAGTCCGGTGGGCAGTCAAAGCCTGCGCTGAGCGCAGGCTTTGACTGCTTCACCTAAAAGCAAAAATCTCTACCAAAAAAAAAGCGTTGGTAGGCTCGCTTAGAATGCGTGGGCTCATCACTGCAACACGTACGTGTTGCTAAGCGCGTCTCACAAGGCGCACTTCCCAGCGATGAGGCCCACCAACTGCCATTATTGATCGACAGTCTATATGCCTTTTATCTTACAAATTTTATAAATAGACCTACCATTTTTTGTACTTAAGGAGCTTCCAATCGATTTTTTCATACTTACTTTAAAGAGCTGACAGTTTTCTAACGAATTATGTAGATCGATCTCACGCTCTCAATCTTAGGTATTATGTTACAAATGAAATCATATCATCTCCATACTTACTTCCCAGGTAGTATTAACAAATGAGATGAGCACCCGAGTGGGGCTATCGACGGGTGCTGTGGTAGGCTCGCTCGGCGACGCGTGGGCGCACCGCTGCAACGCACGCGTGTTGCTAAGCGCACCGCATGCGGCGCTCCAACAGACCGATGCTACACACAGACTGGCATTGCTGCTGAAGAGCAATGTCGCTGCGACTTCAGTGGCTCGGTTTCAGGTATTGTTAACTTAATTACGTATCTAGTGATTTTCGTGCATTTAAACTTAAATTTCTAATACTGTAGTAGGCTGTTGCGAGTCTAACCATGAGGTGGGGCGGTTAAGGTAAAAAAAACCGGCCAAGTTCATGTCGGACTCGCGCATTAAGGGTTCCGTAGCACCATCAGGGATAAGTGCTTTAAAATTACACAAAACATGATACGATGCTTCTTATACGAAACGCCTGTCATTTATAGCTTATGCGTATGCCATGTCTTTACAAATTAAAGGCAGTTCGTTGGCGGTTTGAATATATCAATGCAATGGGGATCCCTCTTACATTTTAAGTTCAATGACTTTAGTATTCGTTGTGATAGCGGCCATAGTAACAAGTATTTTGTGAAAATTTCAGCTGTTTAATTTTTCCCGTTTGGTCTATAGAGGTTTATGAGAGACAGTCAGACATCGCAAGCTTAGCAATAGGGTACCGTTGTTACCCTTTGGGTACGGAACCCTAAAAACATCGTTAGTACCATAGCTCAGTTCTAAAAAGTGGCTCCGACTCTTGTTAATGTAGTACTTAGGTAGTCACTCACTCAGTAAATGGCATGTTTTGTAGTAAATAGTAGATTTTTTTATTTTATTTATTTTACTCAAACCTTTGGCTCGTGATGAACACAATTACCTACTGAGTTATCTTCTCCCACCATCTTTGCCTACATGTTTACGTGTATATGGAATTTGCGAAGAACGTTGAACAGCTTTTCAGCCTTGACTTTACGGCTTTAATAGCTATCTTGATAAAGATTTATTATGTGCAAGAATTACCTTGTTTACTTTGTACCATTTAAGAGAATATAAATTTTAGTTGTACACCATTGAGTGAGAATTTATTTGCATATAGGTACTTACTCGTTGTTTTTTCTTTCCTCATGTTTTACTTTGATGGATTGATGGTGTTGATGGATTCATATTTTGGTCGTCGTGTCTTCAAATTATGAAACTCCTAGTATCAAGATAACATTCGGATAAGTTTGTTACAACACTTTAGAATTAATGCTTACCTCTAAGAAACTCATAAAATGTTAAGAGGCAACCATTATCCTCAATTACAACAACCAATTTTATGTAGCTAGTTTTAACTACTGTTGTGTAACGTTCCAAGTTTCAGTAGCACATAATAATGTCTATAGCTCAACAAATATGCAAGGAATTCGTTAGATAGCTACGAAAGCTCAATCAATATTGATGTTTCACTGATGACCAGTTTGGAGGCTTGCCAACGTAAACAGGGCTTTCCTAGTAGCAGCTGAGTGAAATATTGAACCCATGCCAAAAACACAGCGTAAACGTATAAACTATTTTTGAATTTTTTTATCAATGACATTATTAAGATATACTGACCCAGTAAACATCATTAAGAATTCCAGGGATAGTTAACATCAAATATTTATAATATTTCGAATTAAAATAAATAAAAACATGCAATAAAATTTTCAGATCACTGCAGAGGGCATAAGGGATGTAGAATAAAAACGAATTCAACATACATAATAGTTTAATAATAATTAATGTAATATATGTGTATATTGTAAACAAAACTACAGCACCAATAAATATCTCATTTTTCACAAAAATATCAAGCTTTTATTTCTAAAACATCTCAACAGTTATACAATGTAAAGTACAAGTAGTTTTGTATGGAACAGTATCCAGTAGGATTGTCATGCAGTATTATGCGATCACTTACGACACTATTGTGAGTAACACGCGTTTGTAGTCGCCTTTCGTATCGTCCTGCAAATCATTACATTGTACTTTGTAACGTAGCTTAGTTCTATAGCATGCCAAGCTAAACACAGTTACTTGTATAAAAATAATTACTTTAATAAAAAAAATATAATTCATTCTGCTGGATTAAGCACAAAGTGTGACTAGCACATTTCCGAAGTCACCGGTTAGATCGTCCTGCAAAGAACACCGGAATAAATCTACCGCTCGCACAGTCTACCTAGTTCAAGAAACTGGCCCATCACTTATGATTGTGTTCACACAATGTGTATTGGAAATTGTATCACAAACTTATGAGATTATCTTAAAATTATAATAATTAAATGTCTTTAAAATGCAACATTGATGTGATTGTACTCGGTCGAATATATGTTGACACGCGTATAAATATGTGATTAGAAAATAACTTCACACTGCAGCATGGTCACACATTATATGGCGCTCGTAATACTGAGTGTTATATGTTAACATTGAAGAGGCTTTAGTAACACATTGCTGAGAGGAGATCACCGATCGGACCTCCTAAGTCCTCCTGAAAATAATTGTACAACTACTTGTAAAACTAAGTCAAACGGGGCAACTACGGACGGACCGCTACCCTCATGCACGCACACGACAGAAAGCGTTAGCTACAGTGCAACAGTTACATGATCGTGAGTATGGCTAATAGGAAGCAAAATATACAGATCTTTTTAAATAAAATTTACACCCGGCACGGATAACCTAAAGATGAGGCACGCTGAGGATGAAATAGTGAGGATTTAAGTCCCGCAGGTCTGGACTAATTTGAGCATTGGATGGAATAGTCCTCAGTGCGCCTATAACCTAACAGATCTCTTAATAACCTAACAAATTGACAAGACGAAACTTAAATTTACGAGCTAGGTGGAAATCGCAATCGTTGTCTGCCTCGTGAGCCCACAATCTATTCAACAAGGGTCAACAGAGCCTTCTTGTAATCTCCGGAAGTGTCATCCTGTAATCAAAATGGGCCACTATTCTAAACGCCTGTCGTTCACTGGGATTTTAGTTTTTTGATCATCTTTAGAACACATTGTTAGCAAAAACATGTAAACACAAATTAAACAAAACTCACAACTTAAAATAATGTGTCGAAAATATTTCCCATTTGATACAAATAATATAAATAGATCTGTATAATCTTGTTATAGGTGGTACAATTTGTTAATGATGATCTATACTTATGTTCTGCTTTGTGATGTCAAGTGGTATCCGTAACTATTGGACAAGGCAACCACCATGCGCGTTTGGAAGATATTATTTAAGCTAAGACGTTTCTAATTTTCTTTCACAAGTCATAAGAAATGGGTCAGTTTCTTAGAAATATAAGTACAACAAAATTTCATGCTGTTAGTTAAACTATAAATATATTGAGTAAACTATGGAAATAGATACGTGAGTGAAGGTTAGACTTGATTACAAAAGGATGGTGCGTTTGTTCAATGATTGCAGATATGAATTGTTAGTAACTACATGACTTGTTTCAATATACTCAAACAGATGTTAGCACATAAAATACCAATGCAGGGACAATGAATAATAAACCAGATAGATAATAAAATTGAATAAAAAAATCTAAATTGACTCTAATTGTAAAGATTTCAGAACATCAACTTCAATTAACTTGTACAGTTAATAACTATATCTTTCAAAGCTAGTAGAGGTCATTCCATGTCTTATAAATGTGCCTCCAAAAACAAAGTCAATTGAAGCTGCCGAATTAGGTAAAAAATATCTAAAAAGGTTCCCAACTGAAATGTAAAATGTATCTAGGTAACACCCAAAGTAAAGGGGTTCCAAAAGTTTCCAGAATGGAATAATTGGAAATAAATAATGGAAGGATAACTTACAGCGATCCAGCTCTCCAAGGTCTTGCCGTATTTGTCGAGGAAAGCCTGTTTGATGTCTCCGAGGTCGATTTCGGAACGGCTGACCACAATTCTGATGAGGGTCTTGTCGTTGGTACCGAGTCCCTTCATTGAGTAGTACAGGCGCTCAGCGAAGAAGCCAACTTTGCTCTTTACGCATTTTACTAGAAATTGTAAAAATAAACAATTAAATAAAAGTAATTTTTGTTTGGGTGCTAGTCGGCTAGATCGTAAGTAGGTTTTCAAATCTGACTTCTGGTCTTCCTAAATTGCTAATACAATATTGATCTTTACTATTCCCGATTTAAAAAAATGGGGATCTTTGTTACGTCAGAAGTATAAGATGGTAACTGATACAATAATATAAGTATCACTAAGCAGGTCACTGATTACAATGTTCCCACCGGGTAAAACAGTGTTTGTATAAAAAGTTGAATGACTGAACAAGGCCATATCACTAACTTCCTACCGCTTGACCTTGTGTTCTGTTTAGAGGTGAAAAATGGTGTCGGTTTTAGGCACTAACACAATTTGAGCTGTTTTACAGCTTTACCCGTAATAGCTATCAAATTATTGTTTCAATATTTTCTACTTGATGAAACAAATGAATAAGTTGTACTTTCAATCTACAAAAGTTTCTACTAAGTATTTGTATGGAAATGACATGCAGACGAACTCAGTCACTAACATTAAATTACATATTTAAAAATAAGTGTATTATTATCTGGCCTATAACATACAACATATACATCGTACCTATCTATACTGCGAATTTTGCAGCAAAATATTGACCAAGTGATAAATTATAACCCTGATTAATTAGATAGGCGCTAACTCTCGTACGTTACTTACAATCACCGCTTTGAAAAACATGTACCTATGCCGTAAAATCTTCGCCTAGTTATTATAATCATTCGCAAATATTATCTCAGGGGTTCGCGTAATCTCGTTAATGTATTACAGTTTCACTTACCGATAGCAAGCATGCCCTTCTCGATGCTTCCAGAGAATTCTTTCTTGATGGTCTCCTCGATGTCCTTGCCGGTCATTGCCTCGTATTCGGCGAAGATCTGGAACGTATCAGACAATTAGATGCGTCACAACCTTGAATAATTGATGGCAGACGCCAGTAATTGTATGGTTTTAGAGTTCATGACTCATAAATATACATCATACATAGTCGGTAATAATATGGCTATAACTCTTTGCTTATAGGCCATTTTATTGGTTACTCTGCTCATTGGATTTTAATGACCTTTTCCATTTTCACTATACGGAAAACCTGTAGCCAACGGGGCTAGATTTTCCCTTTTTGTTACAAGTATTACATAAGAATTTGCATTGCACTCTTGTTTACAAGAAGAGCAACGGATTAGATTAAAGATATATTATATATTCATTTGTATTAGAAATTGCATGCTTTATTAAAGTCAGCACATATTTCAAGTCCAACCGCTATAATGATTGATAGAATATGCTAATTTATTCCAGCGCAATATCATTATTATTTACAGTAGTCGTTATTTTACGGTCATTTCGCAGAATACGGAGAATAATTTATAGGAGGAAAAAGTATGGGATCTTACAATGTTGACCCATTGCTTAGTTAAATTTTGATGTGACGCACAAGTACTTAGAAAAAAAACCTTTCATCAAGTTTCTCTCATAAAACTACTGAAACTATAACCCTCTGCCAAATCTATCAGAAAAACTAAATAAGGACTAGAAAAGAAAATGATAATTACCTGTCTAAGTTGCTGGTAAGACCTTGTGATGAGGATAGAGTTGAACACGGACTCGTCAGTGCCCCACTGTCCCTCGCCAGCCGACGCGAGAGCCTCGGCATCAGCCTTGGCCGCGCCCTCGTCCACACCCTGGTTCTCATCGCGGTTGGCCATGCAGAGGGACACGCACAGCCTCTTGAAGTGGCCGGAGGTGTCGCCCTTCAGGTCCGATTCAAGGCTCTTGCTGTATACTGTGGCAAGTGAGGAAGTAAATTAGGTTCACAATTATTAAATATCAAATAGGAAATACGGTTAGTTTAGTTTTTATTTATGTAAATTTTAATTTTAGATAGTTTAAGTAAATATTAAACTATACCATTCAGACCATGTGTAAAAAATTCAGGTATTCAGCCATTACATTATATGGTATCCAGTGTACGCACATATCTATTTAGTAGGTCGTTTAGGTAGGTTCGTCATTGATTTAAAAATCGACTTGCGTGATGTGTGGCAAAATAAGTAAATGTTATCAATTTTGTTTTGTAATTTTTTGTCCTAAAATTCTAAACCTATGCTATTTCCGTGGAACGATTACGATATTTGATATCAATACACATGTATATCGTAATTAGAAATCAAGCTTTTTATGTATTTTATATAAATTCCTAACATTTAATAATTTCCTGTTGTAGTTAATTAAATAGCTTTCATACTGATTTGTGTAACTGAATAACACATTTTATCGATTAGAACATTAAAATAATTATGTCTACTCATTAGTTTAAACGGTTTTAATAACAAAAGTGTGTCAGTGTATTGATAGTGTTGCTTTGTTGGCAGTCATAGCACATTGTCACGAACACTGACGTAAGCAAATATCCTTTGTATCGCGGTCGAGTCCTTATAAAATAAATTGAAATGCAAATGTGACATACTGTGATTGCTTTTGATTTATTTACTTTGCGTCACCAGCAGCAGTCAATAAAGTGATGAAATGTATAGCTACCCTCAAGTCATATGAGTTTATTATGTTGTTAGGGTAAGGCCTATGCGTTTTCATTCAACTAATGTGATTAGATTATGAAAAACGAGCTACTTATTTTCTTGACAGATTTAATGCTCATTTACTTTGACAGAAATAATGTCCTTTTAGTAAAATTACATACATTCTTATACTTATGTGCAGTGCATTAAGTCGATTGACATTGTTACTCGTTATTTCCCTTGTTAGCTACAAGATAGATGACTTAATTCCTTCCTGTTATCATCATCATTAAGTTATGTTTGCTATTTAGCTCACTGTATCCTACGATTTGTCATTGCACCTTATTTAGCAAATAACAGAGTAAGATTAAGAAGACATTTTTCATAATGAAGTTGATTGTTACTACAACCAGCCTATTTCCGGCTAAAATTATTATTTATTAACCACTTAAACTATCATTTTAGGATTTATCTTAAAACGACTGTTCAGAATTATCAGTGTAGTAAGAATACTTAGTCTTAATCCAATATTATCTATCAATCAAGACCATACTCAAATGCCACTTAAGATTAGCAGCAACTTGAAAATTTATACACAAGATGACACATACGGGGGCGTATAAGTAAATGAGTATGTTTCATAAGTGCCAATACTCACGTTGTTCGTAGAAAGCGGAGATAGTACGGATGCCGTAGTTGGAAAGCGTGCAGAGGATCTCAATGATGGCCTCCTCATCAGTACCAATCCCCGCGACCGCGTCATGCAGCTCCTTGGCGTAGAAGTGGGGGAGGGGAGTCATGAGCGCCACGATCACGTTCTCCAGGTTACCTCCGAGCTCGCTCTTCAGCTCGCTGATCAGGTCCTGGTAGGGAAAGAAATAATAAATAAAATGTCTGACTAAATGGTGTGTTTACAAAGTTGACTTTGGTACAAGCTTAAGTGAATGTATATCAGCTACTCAAGCATTTAAAGTTGAAATATAGGCGATTTGCCATTTGGACCAGATCAGAAAAAATACTAAGTTTTTTTATTCAATACTAATGCAATTCCACCAGGTCATGACATAATTCGTTTCATAATTCGCTAAGTGCTACCGTTATTTTGACATAAAAAGTTAGGCAGCAATCATTCAATCTAGTAAGAATCATTCAATTCACCTGCAAACACGGACATACAGACTCGGTCACATGCGTGATGCGTCATTTGAATAGGCGCATGATTTCCCTCCATTTTGCATACTATGGCGGTATGTAGGCGAATCCAATCGGATTCGTAAAGCACTGTTGCAAGTTATCAAAGAATTTACTCAATACTTCGGTAGCGTGTCGGTAATAGGTCGCGTAGTTAGGAGGAAAAACTGAATATTTTTACAATGAGTAATACGACTCATTGTTTTAGTGTGGAATTTAACTAGTTATAAGCGGCAATAAACCACAGTTTAGCACGTTAGGCCTTCGAAAAGGTTCAAGATATGAATGATTCAGTCGCCATAGAGCCATGCATAATTATCGAAGTCTATTTATAGACTAGATGATTAAACCATTACAATGTCGTTAGGCAATAAAGATACAACGGGTCTGCAGTTCGATACTTATTAATTTTCATGTAGATAAAAATATAAGGCGGGCCAACTGAGTTGAATCTTTCGGCGTTTTTTTAGTCTCTACAATCTCATTGTTACTACGGAGCAAAAGTCAAAACCGTTCCCAAAAAGTGTGAATAAACCACAAGCGATAGCATGTGCGGTGGACTGATAGCTAGATAAAAAACCGCATTCTAACAAACGTTTACAACATATTAAACATGAAATTTTGTGATTATACAATGTTTATTTACCTGATAAGTCAGGTAAATACGAAAAGAACATTATCTACGATAACTGATGTAATATTGAGGTCGCGCTTTTGGCTAGATTTTATCACTCGCTATTCATAAAAGTTCAAACACAAACGATAGATAAGAAGGAAGTTAGATACATTACTCACTTTCTGAAATTTATTGTCTCAATTAAATATCTGAGTTGACTATTTGCAACTTTCACTTTTGCAGTTATATTCAATTCATTGCGGAATTTGCCTAGTCTATTTTTCTACTTTTCAAAACACTGCAGTTAGTTTCATAACTGAATAAGAAAATAAAATCTGAAAGCAAAATTTTACAACGCTTGGAAATATTACAAGTTATAAATAGATAAATATCATAAGTTGTTTAACTATCTCGCAACAAGATTCTCTTAGCTACGGCTTTGTTGTTTGTTTGCAAAATGATCTTACGTGTCATTTCTAATTACCACATGACTAAGAAAGTCTGAAACATCGTTATATTTAGCTCATATAATCTACAAACTAGACTGCATAATTAAGTCGGAAAATAATAGAGTAATTATAACAAGGATATTCGTTAATAGCCGTTAACGTTAACACTATTGTATCAATGTTAAATGATTCACACCATCCGGTAAGAGGAAAAAAATCAGTCAATGCAATGAGGGCTAAAAGATCATGAATCAACGATGACTAAGATTACGGAAGATTGGATTGGCAAGGCCGTGGCTACTTGAACCATTTACCAGACATACAAGGTTTTTGGGCATGAGGCCTAACTTCAAAATACAATCGTAATTAAGGTAAGTGGTGACGCAATGCCTCGTGATATAATGTTTCTTGCTCATGTTTTAATAACACTGCATGATAATGTGAACCAGTGATTATGAAATATTAAAAACTAAACGTCATAGTTTTGTTGTATTTTTGAACTAGCTAAGTAGTTCTTGCCGTGCATTTGCATGCATGTTTGTAGTAAAATAAATTCATAAACACTAGCTATAATAAATATCAGCAGCATAGATAATTAATTCATCCATGCACAGATCATCGAACCCGCAATCGATATTTCAATATTTCAACTGGACTGAATAATCATGAATGCGAAGTTTTAAGAAAAAAACTTATTTTTACATGTTTACATAGTGTCCGAAACCAGACATTTGAAATTCCTTAAAAACCGTATTATTTTTATTACTTTCAACATTATATGCTAGTTTATACATGTGTATGCAGGCATGTGTACATGCCATTGAAATTCATTCTAATGGTGTCATTCATACTTTTTACTACTGTTTTTACTACTTAGTACTAACTGTAGTAAATAATAAGCTATTCCAAACAAATATCTAAGTATTTCAGTATTCAGTATCTTCTTATTAACTAATATTATTAGATAAACAGAAGACTTATCAACGGTTGAATGAGATTTAAAAAGATTCACGTTTACCATCGGCCTTTCAAGAACCTACAATAACTGTAAAAAAAATATGAAAATTAGTGGAAATGTTCAAGCTTACCTTTCCGTAGTTGGTTTTGAAGGTCTCAGCGATTTCCAGACGCTGGACAATGCCGCGTCTGCAGAGGACATCGATGATGGCTTTCTCATCTGTGCCCAACCCTTTCATCGCCTTGCGAAGGGTCTCCGCATCCGCAGCGGGGTCGAAAGGCTCCGCCGGGTACACGGTGGGGGTGCACTGTGAGGGAAAAGGAAAAAAATTAGATTTAGGCATTTGAGGGTTAAATCTATCAAGGATTACTGCTGGACATAGGCCTTATTCAAGCTGTGGGTTGACCTATTTTTCAGCTGTCTTATTAAATCGTTTCCTAATTATTATGTGTAGATAGGATAGTATACTTATATGCCCTAGTAGGGTAACCTGAGTTAAATCGAACCATTTCGCTGTTCATCAAAGTGCCTCAGGTGGTGAGCCTATTTCGAGATAGAATTCACATCGAGTTAGTTTAGCGTCGTAAGTTGCCGTCTTATTTTGTTTTGATGGAAAGGAAATTGAGTAGCAGGCACCCATTTTTTGTTCTCTTTTAATTTTAATTTACTTATCTATATGTTGGAAGACATTTGCTGTAATTTACTTCGTGGCTTTTTGGTACGGCTCCATTAGACTAGTTACATATTTGAGTATTTAATCCATCTCCGTTAAGCTCTACTAAGTTATTGTTTTTACGTTACCGTCTATTGTTTGCAAACAACGTTACATTACAAACGTACCCGGTACATGATTGTTATTGATACAACAACGTATTAAGATGACAGGTAGACGTAGAGTTATTTACAATCGAGTACTAAATTGTTTGGCTCGACATATCGAATTCGTTGTAAGCTTTAAGTTCATTGATGACTAATAAGTTCATAAGAAACCGGCGTTCTTAATAAGGATGACGTTATTGGCGCAGCATGTGAAGTGTTTTAGTTTTATTCTGGTAATAATAACAACAACATACTCTAAAACTTAACTAATAAAATTAGAAATACGAATGTACTTAATAATAAATCTCTAACATTTAACCGTTAATGGAAGAGAAATGACGTCATTAGGCAGTATAAGTAATAATATAAATAAAGTGTTTATGGCAATTTCCTCCCTTCAATGTGAGCAGTTTGTTCGGCCTTGGCATGGTTTAGATTAGCCATGGCGCGGAAAGGGCGCCTCCCTAATGGGGAAAACCATCACGAATATTGTACCTACCTAGCCATGTAACAATCATCTACTAATATGTAGCAAAAAAGAACTTTCCAATAAGAAAAATACTTCTTAGCCTATACTTATCTTCCTACTTACCCCCTTCTACTCTTTGCATGAAACCTACATGATAATATATCATACCCAATTAGTAAAAAAATATTTGTTTTGCACCTAGCGAGCTATACTACATTCGAGGTTACTGAAAAGATGACATCATCTCGTGAGAAATCTATACAATTATAACCATGTAGGTAGTTAGTAATGTAGGTGGGCTTACCTTGTAGGGGTAGTACTGTTGTCCACTCATGTTGATAGATTCCTGAAGAATAGAAAATATTATTACAAACTCTTTCACGTATGCGCTAAAAATAAAACTAAAACTGAATTGCTATCAACGCGGACCGGCTTTTAGCTAACAAACAGCGGCACGCCAGCGCGTCGTCTGCCGGCAAAATGCTCACTACACTTTCAATACTGGAAGAAATACGTATTTATGTGCACTAAACTGTAATAACCAAGCTAACTAGTACATTTTATAGCATAATATGTAGTAAATGCATCAAAATTGTACGTACTTTAGTCAGCGACACACCCAAATCACTACAAACAGACCGAATTCCGAAATACTCGCGTCTCGAATGAAACTCGGTGAGGTCGGTCGAAGCCGTTTTTGTTCGCCCTCTCGCCTCTCGCTCCGACCAGAGGTAACCAACCTTTGGCTTGCTTGCGCAATGCAGATGAACATTTTTAATTTTACATACCTGAAACGAGGTTTTTAATCATAAAATTGGAGAAAGGTAGTAGGTAAAGATAACCTACTAGAATATTGTTTGTAGAATTAAAAAGGGCAATTTCGGTCGTTAACCTATTAAAAGTGATTGGTGCCTACTATCGCTACACGGTAGCGGGTTTGAATTCTGCTCGGCGTTTGCTCACCCAGCTCACTCATCAAGGGTTTTACATAAGTAAATAATTCAATATAGTTAGCTATTAAAGTTTAAACATTACTAACAAAGCGGCTCTAGTTGCTAATCTTTACATAATAATAAATTATAGAGTCAAACCCGCTCTGCGGAACATCGACATACATAGTACAGCTTACAAAACCTTATTCCTACAAAAACAATCATGCTTATAGTTTAGAGGTTTGTTTGCGACCCCTGTGCCACGTAGGTTATTCGCCCGCGATGACATCACCGCGGCGGCGAGTCGGCGACGCCCGCCACCGCGGCTCGCGCCACTCGCGCCACTCGCTCGCCCCGTACCCGCGGAGCCTTACCTTACCGCATTGCACTTGCCGTATAACACTAATTAAATTCTTATGTGAAAAACAATCGCATGGTAATAATATTATATTGTTTTTGTATATAATTAAAAAGCAACTATGTCTCTGAGCTGTGATGCTGGTATTAGGATCATTATTCATTAGCGTAATTTTCAAGCTTAATAGATACCTAACTTAAGGTTGATAGGTAATTAATTATTTATGTTGACGATTTAAGAAAACCCAGCGATAACATTTACCATCTTGTTTTTAATAAGAAAGTTGTCATGATCTTTAGTCGTATGTGCAAGTGAGTTTCTAACTGTACAAGCAGACCCAGAAAACATTAAAATTTCCGGTTTGTCAACAAGTCTGTATCAGAATAGTAAGAGTGCAGGTATACCCACATTCTTGTTTATTTACATTTTCATTACAGTTCAACTAAACTGAAAGCTTCAGTCGTCCTGTTATTTGATACCAAAACTTTTCAGTTACAATTATGTGATTTTATTATCAACAAGATTTTTTGCCACCTGTCTACTTTTCCCTATTTGAAATATGTGCGTGTGTAAAAACGTAAACTACGTGCGGTTAAATTACACACGCACATATTATTTCAACACATTCATTGATAACATACATTAAAAATATAACTAGTATTATACATAGGTATCCAACATCATAACTATTATTTAGATAGCATAGTACAGTAGTTCAAAATTACAAGCACTCGTTATTCTAAATTTTCCTGGTTCAGTGTTCATCAGTCATGCCTCTAAAAATACGTTGACTATGATAACCAACAAAACGTCACGTTAAGTATTCCATGTAGTGTGTCGTCATAGATGTTATTCACGATTAGATCACTTAAGAGAGGAACTGGGAAGTCTGTGATCCATAATCAAGATCATTATTCATCTGCTAACAAACTGATACTATAATTACATATTCATATACTATATTTATACAGAGAAACGTAGTCACTTTAATTGCCTGCTTCCGTAGTTTGTAAATAGGTGTTACCAGATCAAAGGAAATAGTTAAGTAGTCGTAGGCGTAAAGTTCTAGGTTCGATTCCTTACACGAAAAATAACTTTCCAAACTTTAGAAACAGTGAATCAAGCAAGTTTTTTTATAATGACTTATGCACCTGTTCATTTATTCCAAGACACACAATATTTTTAATTGATATACACAAATACCACCCAGACTTGGAACAAACATTTGTTGTCATTGATTTTGGACCATATCACACAATTCGGCGGGAATCGAACCTGCATCACGTCGCGTGGTGGTAATTAGCGTGGTGTTCTATACCTCTCGGCTACAAGTGTAGCAGCATGAAGCATCGTTAGCTTCATTGTAGTCGAAAGAGCAAGCGGTAATAAAATCAGTAATTCTACCTACCTATTTAGGGCGCGAGCGTGTAGTTAGCACTTTACCTAGTTCATAATTTAAACATGTTTAAATTGATCATATTTTTGGTAAGTACAGAAGTAGTTATCCCTAGATAATCGTGAAATAAAATACGTAAGTAATTAGAACTAATTGCTAAAGCCATTTGTGTAAGAGGATGCGACTCTATTCAGGCGCGGGGGTTTGTTGAATCAGGGAATACTGACACACTAAAACACGGTTGAGGCTGCTTGAAGGCACTTTTATTACAAAACACACAAATCACAGGAGTTTCTTTCACAGATTCACAATTTCACAATTACGGCGGGTAATTACAGCAAGGATTTAACAATATTGAAAGTATGCACACAATTGGGCATTACGACCGACAATACTGAACGCAACTACTGAACCACTGCTGAACTACAAAGCTAATGCGCAACACACCTACTCTTATACGAGCGGTCGTAGGCGGAGTACGCGGGTGGGCCACCCCGCTATTCTCACTGCCCACCTGCGACCAAACACGGTCGTAGGCGGAGTACGCGGGTGGGCCACCCCGCTACTTGCACTTACTACCTGCGGCCAAACACGGTCGCAGGCGGTGTACGCGGGTGGGCTACCCCGCTACGTTCACTTACTACCTGCGGCCAAACACGGTCGCAGGCGGAGTACGCGGGTGGGCTACCCCGCTACTCCCACACACTCGCCTTCGTTAACCAGTCTCAACGCCCGTACAAAAGTATGGCTGCGTTGCGCAATCGCTGACATTAACATATGACTACATTTTGTCATCTTAATCTAATCTATTACTATAAAATACTGTGCTTCTCAACATCTCCACCCCCCGTATGAGGGTTCAACCGACCATACATCCATCGGTTGGGAGCACTACTAACTTAACGACGGGTCTGCGCAGGACACCGTGATTAGTCTTTATATCTACCACTCCGCACCAGAGTAAACACTTTGGATGACGCCACCGCACACAGCACAGCACCACTCCACTCACTCCAACGTTCGGACCGTTCGCCGTCCACCCATTGCGGCGCCGCAGCGTCGGCAAGCACTCGCGCAGCCACCGCCTCCAGAAGGCGTCGGCCAGCGCGCTCGCCCGGCGCCACACGCTTCTCATAGACGGTGCATCTCCCGCGGCTGTACCCAGCAGGAGATGGTTGGGTGTCAGAACCAGTGGCCAGTCCAGGTCGCCACTCACGTAGGCGAGGGGCCGGCTAGGTAGATCGCCCATCCTGGGCGTGCTGTTCTTCGCCCTCTCTACCTTGCAGCGCTGACTCAGCTCGCTGCAAGCCCTCATCCGGACGCGCACTCGCAGCAGTCCGACTTCATAGAAGATTGGGTCTAGCGGCAACCTGCTGTTGGCAGGCAGCGGGCAGGCGCCCTGCAACGCTGCGATGTCTGTCTCGAAGCTCTCCGCTTGCACCAGGCGCAGCAAGCGACGCCTCGCCTCGTCGACGTCGTCGGCGGTCACAACAGGGGACCGCCGACGCTTACGGCAGCGCTTGTCGAATATTAATATTTTAGCCACCACATTCAGAGCCCGCGTCCATGTTGGCAGCCTGGCGTATGTCAACACCGGCTCTGAGGGAGTGCTCGTCGCGTGCACCTGCTGTACCCGCTCGAGATCTGTTTCCGCCACTCCGCCAGAGTCGTCACACACCGGCCACCGCTCCTGTGGACAACGAAGAAACGAAGGGCCCAGCCATTGGCTACAGTCGCCGGGCCAGTCAAACCTGGTTGCCTTGTCGGCTGGGTTCATCGCCGAAGGGACCCAGCGCCAGTGTGACCTCTTTGACTTCCTATCTATCTCGGCTAATCGATGTGACACAAATCGTTGGAATTCGGTTGCTTCCGAGTTTATCCATTTAAGTACTGTTTTACTATCAGTCCATAAATTTTTCCTATGTATGACAGTGCCTAACTCTCTCTCTACAGTGCCGGCTAACCTGCAAGCTAACACAGCTGCCTGCAGTTCTAACCGCGGGATGGAGACTAATTTCTGTGGCGCTACTCTAGCCTTTCCTATGACTATCGAGACGTCTCGGCTTCCAGAAACGTTTGTACCTACAATGTATACTACGGCCGCATACGCGGAATCACTCGCGTCTCCGAAAGCGTGCATCTCCAGGTGGCCTGTACTCAACCCGTACCACCTGGGAACGGAGACGTCGGCAAGGGACTGTAGGTTGCTCAACCATTGGAACCAACAGCGTGCCTCTGTTTCCTTTAGGGACTCGTCCCATCCTATGTTAGTCTGCCATATCTTTTTCATTAGCACACGAGACTGAATCACGCAAGGGTACAAAAAGCCTAATGGATCGAAAATCGACATAATAAATCTTAAGAATTCACGTTTCGTGGGTACCACCCGCCCCTCGGTTATCTCCTTCGGTAAACGTTTGAAAGAGAGGTCGAAGGCCAATTTGTCAGCGGCGGGCGACCATGTTAGTCCAAGCGTCCTCTCTACGCCGTTCTCGCCTTTGTCTAATGACACCTTGTCTGGGATCTCGGAGCACAGTCTGTCGCGCAGCTCCTGAGAGTTCGTGACCCACCCCCGTATGACGAATCCGCCCTCGGCGTGGATGTGGGTCACCTCCTCGATCAGCTGACCGGCTTGTGCGACTGACCATGTGCTGTCCAGATAGTCATCCATATAATGGTTATTGTGTATCGCCGCGACTGCACCTGGATGCGTGTCTATGTACTTGTCAGCGTTCTTATTTAGTACATAGATCGCTGAGGTCGGCGATGACACTGCTCCGAATATCATGGAGTTCATTTGATATATACTCGGCTGCCCGTCACCCTTCGGTGTCCACAGAAACCGCTGAGCGCCGCGGTCCTGCTCTCGTATTTTAACCCGCAGGAACATGTCGGCTATATCTGCTGTGAAGGCGACGGGTCCTAACCTAAACCTAAGCAATACCCCTAACAGCGGGTTCAATAGGTCAGGTCCTGTGAGGAGTTGGTCGTTTAATGACGTCCCGTTATATTTAGCGGCGGCGTCAAAAACTAAGCGTAGTTTGCCGGGCTTGTTGGGATTAGTGACCCCGAAGTGGGGCAAGTACCACACTGGTTCGGTGCCGGCACCTCCTTCTACTCTACTCGCGTATCCCTCTGCGATCAATCTATTTATTTGAGCTTCGTATGCTTCTGCGTAGGCCCTATCTTTACTAACCCGACGCATTATGCCCGCCAATCGATGGCGTGCGCTTTCAAAGTTGTCTGGTAACATAGGGTTGTCCCTCCGCCACAACAGACCCACCTCCCACGCTCCGTCCACTGATTGACGGCTGGTGGTGTCAAGGATGCGCGTGGCGCGTTCCACGTCCTCGTGCTTGCGTGGCGTCTCCGATATGCCTATTGCTTCTAACTCGAACTGTCGCTTAACTAAGTGATGTAAATCTTCGTTCGACTCTACAGCACAGTTTATCGAATGCTTAGTGCGTCTACCTAAACCTAGGGGCCCGTGCACAACCCAGCCTAACGAGGTCAAAGAGGCTACTGGCTTACCTGACTTCCCTCGGCGGGTCTCCCTGCCGATCAGCAGCTCCCAATTGTCCTGGCCCAGCAACAACAGCGGCTTAGCTCCCTCCATCGCCTCGCAGCCCAAGTTGCGGAGGTGGGCGTGCTCCGACATGACGGCGGCGGGCACAGACTGAGAGGGCAGGTCCATATTTTTCAATGATGTCCGCGCGCACTTCGAACTGTCAATGGCACTCGCTTGCCTTTCGCGTCCCCGGCCAAAGAGCTATCGATGAGTGACACGGTGGCGCCGTCGTCCAGTAGCGCGTAGCAGGGCTGCTCTCTTCCTTCGACGACTATATTAACTGGGAGTATCTTCAGTAGCGCCTTCCCAATATAATCACTTACGTTAGTGACGCTCTCTGGCTTCCGCTCTTGATGCAGTAGCACATGGTGTGCGTAATTGCATTTGGGGCACTTCATCCGACGACAGTTTCTCTTTGAGTGCCTCGCGCTCAGGCAGTTAAAGCACAGCCGTTTTTCTTTGACGACTGCCCACCGATCGTTCATTTCCAAAGCTCCAAACTTCTTGCAGGCCTCGATCGCGTGCTTCTCCTGGCACACAATGCACGGTTCCTCAGCGGGTTGTGACCGGGTGCTGTTATCTGCACTCACTTGCACATGCAGGCGCTGAGGATACTTCGTCGTCTTCGTTGGCGGCACGCTGACCCGAGGTCGGCTTGTCAATACCGCCGGTTGAATCATGTCCATTTGGATGTAGAATGATGAGGCGCGCGCGAGATGACTCAGAAACTCAGACAACATCTCTAAGCTCGGCGACACTCTCATATCTAAGCCTTGACCGGTTGCCATTCCCATCGCGAAGTCGCCGTATTGTGCTCGTTGTACGGGTGTGAGCTTGCACAATAGTTCACTCACTAGCTGTGGGTTGTTTAGGTACCCGTTGGCCCGCACGCTCTTTAGTAACGAGACACAATTTCTCACGGTTGTCGAAAATCTTCTTAACTCGCGGCCGCTCTCCGTAACTCTCGGCAGCTCGCGAACCTTCTTGAGTGCACACTCGAGGATCAAGTTCGGGTGCCCGTATTCTTCGTCTAAAGTCTTAATAATCTCCGACGGGCTGGCCGATGCCCGTAATAGGTCTTCGACTGCTACTCTCGCTTCTCCTTGTAGCGACGTCTTGAGCCGAGCGAGGTTTTCATGCGGTTTAAAGTCGTAGAGTGTAGTCGTGTCAAAATACATATTCTTATAACACAGCCACTCTGCCGGGTCACCTTTAAATTGCGGCAACTCATACGCCTGTCTGGGTATAGGCCGTGGACGCGCAATGCTCGCGATCGCTTCGGCCAGCTGATCAATCTTTCGGTCTCGCGTCGTCTTGGTCCTGTCCGCCTCTTCCACGCCCGTGTCCCACTCAGTTGGGTTATGAAACGGTGCGTGCGCGGCACTAGCGTGTACAGCCGTGGGCGCCGGACGCGCGGTGTCACGAAGCGGAACGGTCGCGGGCGCACATACGATAGGCGCGGGCGCTCGCTCGGGCGGCGGCGCGGTCGCGGACACACTCGCGTCCATATTAGCGTACGGACGTCTTATCACTTCACTTAGTATTTCTGAGGTAGGTACCTGAGTTTGCAGTCCGGGCGGCGGCATGTCTCGACTTGTCCGAACTTGCTCTTGACTGGTTGCAACAGGCGTGGTATGTGTTACCCACTCCTCTACTCGACACACTGTATCATCCGCTTCGGAGTAAATCTCCTCGTCGGCGGCGGCGGCGTCGATCTCTGCTAGGTCCGCTTCCAGCTTCTTCTGCACTAGCTTCTCCTTCATGCGCACTAACTCCTTCTCTGCTTCATATTCGGCCCTGCGTCGTAGATAGTCGGCACTCTTTGGGCCGCTCCTCGATGACGCTACACTGGCCCCAGATCTTCTCGCTGTCACCGACCGCACTGGCGTCGACATGTCCCGGTGGTCGACAATACGTCCCGGGCCCGTCAGTGGGATGACTTGCGTCTGGTCTTGATGCAGAGTTGGTGCGATAGACGGCGAACCCGGAGCCCTATCTGATGGCACGCCGGAGTCCGCTTCCATAGCCCGTCTTCTCAGGGCTTCAATACGCCGCAACTTGCTCCTGGTTGTAACAGCGCTCTTCTCACTCATCGTGCGTGTCGACGATATATCCGTAGTCTGATTCCCTGATCCGGCTCGAAGGACCAAAATGTGTAAGAGGATGCGACTCTATTCAGGCGCGGGGGTTTGTTGAATCAGGGAATACTGACACACTAAAACACGGTTGAGGCTGCTTGAAGGCACTTTTATTACAAAACACACAAATCACAGGAGTTTCTTTCACAGATTCACAATTTCACAATTACGGCGGGTAATTACAGCAAGGATTTAACAATATTGAAAGTATGCACACAATTGGGCATTACGACCGACAATACTGAACGCAACTACTGAACCACTGCTGAACTACAAAGCTAATGCGCAACACACCTACTCTTATACGAGCGGTCGTAGGCGGAGTACGCGGGTGGGCCACCCCGCTATTCTCACTGCCCACCTGCGACCAAACACGGTCGTAGGCGGAGTACGCGGGTGGGCCACCCCGCTACTTGCACTTACTACCTGCGGCCAAACACGGTCGCAGGCGGTGTACGCGGGTGGGCTACCCCGCTACGTTCACTTACTACCTGCGGCCAAACACGGTCGCAGGCGGAGTACGCGGGTGGGCTACCCCGCTACTCCCACACACTCGCCTTCGTTAACCAGTCTCAACGCCCGTACAAAAGTATGGCTGCGTTGCGCAATCGCTGACATTAACATATGACTACATTTTGTCATCTTAATCTAATCTATTACTATAAAATACTGTGCTTCTCAACACCATTACTATGATTTTAGATTAGCCTTATGGTTTCCATCCAATTCAAAGACAAATACAAAACTTAATTACTGGTTTCATCGACACCTATCATGTCTTTATCTCCATTATTATTGCGTATAAGAACATCTTTTGTGTTCTTAGTTCTTACAATGTTGCTAAAACTATGTTTATCTGAATTAATCTTGACTCTCGGAGACATATTTGCCTCGAAAGCTAGCTAGCACTTAGCACGTAATAAGCGCATAATTAGAAAGTTGCAGTGTCAGTGTTCTTGAAATTTTCAGTCAGCATTACCATTCTGTCACATAAAATAATAGTTTATTTGATCGCTAAACATGAAAGTAACAATCAAATTAATAGTCAGGCACTTAGTCGCGGTTCTTTGAAATGCACGAACATAAATTTATATTATGCAGGTACTGGTATTGCACTAAATAATAGGTACCAAATATTATTACCTGGAACAACATCAAACGTTCGCTAGATGGGGAAAACAGGAGTCATTAAATTTAATGGAACTATCGCGTGAACCAACGTTCTACGTGCAGTTTTATAGGTACTAGCGTAGTGGCACCAGTAATCGACATGCACCAGTAATCGACACTTTATTTTTTTATTTAATAAAATAAAGAGTAGGATACCGATTTATTTATTTGACGACACTGTAACATAGAAAGCACACTTATTACTGGCTCCCATTGACATTTGAGCGATATTTACAGTTTTATTTGAAAGTAGCGGTGTGACAACTGATTGTGGCTCGAGTACCGGCGAGAAAAACAACATTTCTTACTGAAATCGTTAACGAAGGGAGTACATTTCTTTGTTAATTATGCTAATGTATTGTAAGTTATTTGAGATTTATGAGTTTTACGGGTTTTTATAAGAACTAAAGGGTGGAATTTTGTTATAACACAAGTTCAAGATTATTTTAATATTAGTAAAATGTTGGTGTCGATCATTGGTGTTCACAAACTGACTTTCTCCAGTTATCGACACGTGTCGATAGTAATTATTAGAAACATTTTTCATTTGATAAGTGAATATATAGCTCTTCTAACTTTGCTTCTCGGTAGATATTTGAAGTAAACTAATCAAAGTTGACCTATCAGAAATCGACAAGTGACGATTATTGAGAAATAACATGTGTCAATGATTGGTTTTAGAGATGGCTCTGAGAAAAAATTATACTCCCGACCAGTTAGGTTCAGTGGGTCGTCTTAGGGGCGGAGGGTAGGAGTTGGAGCATACGCTTGGGCACTATGAGCACCAAAGAAAACAAAAAAAAAATAGTAAAAAAAATTGGGAGTCCTTTTTTAGTTTTTTTTTTTTATAGAATTCGAGCATTTTTATTGCAGCATCTGATTAAGCTTATCTATAGAAACCATTTATGATCTTAGAAGTATGGCCCTACGACGCACAGTTTCCGACTTATGTTCCGTTTACATTAAAAGGCCGTTCAAGTAAAAGGCTCATAACTCGAAAACGGTGCGTCGTGGGGCCATGTTTTTTAGAACTTAAATAGTTGCTACAGACAAGGTCAACCTAATACAAGAAAAAAATCGGAAAGATTCCGAAAAAAAAAAAAAATTTTTTAAGTCCTATACAGGACTTATAAAAATTATAGTTTTTTTTTATGTCCCTAAATAATAAAAACTTAGATGCAGCAATCCCTTGTTGTTTTGCTTTATTAAGATTGTTAGCAACGCACTAAGTCGAGGTCCGAACCCCGCAGGGGGTGCCCTTAGTAGACGTTGCTAACGTAGTTAGTTTTTCCTATTGCTCTGGCTGGAGGCCTTAAGGTCCTCGCCAAAAGTCCGGTGAAGCAGTCAAAGCCTGCGCTCAGGCTAACTGCAAAGATATCTACCAAAAAAAAACAAAAAAGGTTTTTTAACCATACGGTTAGGTAATAATTTTGCACGATTTGCTTTCATTATCACTATTAAAGTACAATCATACCTGTGGTAGAAATACAATATAAATTTATTGCGCTATCGTACACAAACATTACATCCGTCTTACGAATTTTCGATCAGGTCACGTGTCCTGAAGCGGGTTTATCATTTTTACTCATTACAAAAAAAAAACTGTACAGCACCGCTAAAGAAGTTTTCGTCATACGAATTTTCGATCAGGTCACGTGTCCAGGGGCCCGATGTTTCTATTTTAAGTGAGTGGCAGGTATTTTCGTATCCAGATAATTTTAGTTTAATGAAAAATTTAGGTACACCTACTTGCCAATGTTGACATGGTAGGATTGCCAGTGGCTATAACAAGTGTAAAGTGCACTGGAACGTTTATTAACCTGACGCGAGTTTAATTTTTTTTACCCATTACGAAAAGCCGCTAAAGAAGTGTTCAATTCAAAAATTAAAAATTATCAACACAGACAAAATCAGAACCAAAATCAAAATAAAAAATCATTAATTTAAGTTAAGCTACAAAGTAGCACTTATCAAACGTCAAAATTTTAATACAAAAAAGACATCACCCTAGGGGTCGGTTCATATCCGGCGGAAAAGGCAGCGCGCAACATCGGCCGCGCAACCCCAGAAAGAACAAGCACACAACTTTACATCCAACCTCCCACACCTGACGAGTCGTCGGGTCAGTGTGAAAGGCCGAATCCTCCATCATGCGCCCGACCGACCCAGCGCCACGCGACTGACAGCACGCCACCACCGTCAGATATGAAACGACCCCAAATCGCCCACCCTTCACCAAGTGCTAGTCAACTTGTCAATATCTTCTGTCTTGTACGAGTATTTACATGATTAATACACATTAGTAAGAGAAATATGGTTATTGTAACAAAATATGCATACTTATTAAACAGGTAACTTTATTTTAACCGACAAATATGGTCAAATGTGGTCAAATGGTGTGATTATTTGGCAAATACTCATTATAGATAATAGTCGATAACTGGGGTGTCGATAACTGGGGTGTCGATGACTGGGGTGTCGATGACTGGGGTGTCGATAACTGGGGTGTCGATTACTGGTAACAGTCAAATGACTAGGTGTCGGTTACTGGAGATTCTTACACTTTTTCATTTTTTTGATTTTTTTTCTTGTCTGTTTATAGCAAATAAAAATAATACATTCTATTCTTATCTCAAGAATATACCTTACCATACTCAAATGTTACTTTTGGTTTAAAAGTGACTAATATACCTTTAATTTAATAAAGAAACCCACTATGATCGATTAAGAACCTTAAAGTGTCGATCATTGGTGCCACTACGCTACCACGGAACAGAAAAAACAAGTGGAAATGCAATACGCCAAAATTACTATAGGAACCGCTGTCGCCAAACTCACACAAATAATCCGATAATAACATATGCACTACAACGAAATAATCCGTAAGATTGGTAGTTTTAAATTTTGACTAAATTTGCCTACATCACAGAAAAAAAATAAACCCTGACTTTCTAAAAATAAGGTTAATTTTGCATTAGCAACAATACATATTACGGTCTGTTTTTTCTGTTCCGTGGGTACTACGTACAATAACCTAGAAAAATACATTGGGAAATAACTTACCTTAGCTAGTATTAGTTTTATTACCAATAAATAGCTACTTACTGTAAAACATATCCATTAATTTTAATTGGATGGCTTCTTATTAACTCGCTCGTTGTTAAAACACGCCACTTATTTATTATATTACCTATTTTCTAATAAGTGTACGAAAGAAGACATGAGTGAACGTGGTTAAGTTTAACTGTTTCAGGCTTTTGTAATATCTCGTAGGCAAGCCAATTCACAAATTCCAGTCCTAGGCAAGTGATTTTACAAAGTTTTGAAACGCAACTTATTTGTTCAAAAATATATCATACGGGGTCGACGCAGGCTTCCAGGTACTTAAATATTACGAAAAGGGTAATAAAACTTCTTTGGTTATTAAAAGGCATTAGTTCCGACCAGTGAACCGGGATAACTAGCCTACTTTACTTGCCTTAACAAACACATTATCCCTGAATCAACTTATTACCCTAGTCGAAGTGGTACTGCCTTGAGCCTTCTTCCCTTTACCAAGGGTCAGGCCGAAACGCAAATTCACAATCTACGCAAAAATTACAATTTAAATCTCTTCTAATTTGTCTTATTATTCAAAAATTCATATAAATATAATCCAAGTAATTATCAATACTGACCATAAAAGTTATCTCACGTACTTTATTTCAGTTTGTTTTGTCCTTTAACGTATTAAAAGCATACTATAATGTACAGGAAAATAAACAAACTTATTCGTGCTTTGATTGTAACGGTTATTAGTTTGCGTCCATCATGCTACGGCATTTATGTTTATTGCTTAAATTAATAATAGTATCTAAAACTTTTTAGTACAGGAAAACCTACGCGAAGTAAAAAATTATAGCAAAAATCCGACTCTTCGTTTCATTTCAAAGTATTTTTAATATTTGGTTTATAGACTTGGACCGTGAGTGACCCCGTCTGTTATTATTAAACATTACTATTAAGAATGAAACTATTTCGAGAAAACTACAATTTAACAGGGCCGACGACAAATTAAGAAAACCTAAATGAGAGAGCCAGCTAAAGGTATTGCTAGTTTCATCATCAAGTTAATTATACGATAAATAAGTTGATGGAGTGTGTGGTTGTATAAAACATGATTTATTACAGTAATACATTTAATTGGAAATACACGGGTGGCAGGCCATCACCATTGTGACAGATACAATATATATAAATACAGATGTCGCTCTCTGCTCTAGTCTTCGAGGAAGAAGTATTGGCCTGCGCGTTTCTGTTCAATGTCCTGTAACAAAAATAATACAAAAATTATGTAAATGAGTTTAGGTAAAGTATAATAATTTAGTTATTCACTGATGATCTGTTATACCATCAAGATATAACTTGATCACTTGACTCTCTCTTGGTGTGGAGTTTTTGCAAACTATTTTAATTGATATGGTATATTGTTTATGCCTGTTGGGATATAAACGCGTCAAAAAGAGAAAGAAAAAAACTCTCTATGCGAGACGTCGTCGCAAGACACCGCTGCGTAGTTCGCGTACAGTTAAAACACGGAGCGATAGCATGCATATCTATTATGGACCCGTCAAGCTTTGCTCAAAGGCCTTTGGTCAGCTCAGACAGCCAGTTCGTTAAGCTTCTTATGTTATAGCATATTTTTGATTCCTTTAAAACCTGCGCTCTCTCGTATGTAGGTCTCACCTTAACAGAGGAGTGTTTGTTTATCCTGGGCCGGAAGTTGTTGGGGTCCCTCCGGAAGGTGATGCCCAGCAGTTCGAGGAAGCGGTTCATGCCGTTGAGCAGCGACTGCGGCGCGTGCGCGGTGGCGTGCGACGACGGCGTGCCCTCGAACACGATCACGCGGTCCGCGAGGTATGTCGCCATTATGAAGTCGTGCTCTACTACGAAGCCCGTGCGTTTTGCGTGGAGGATGAAGCTGGAATAAAAAGCATATTATATTTTACTATACGATATTGCGAAATTATTTTTTGTCACGGAACTATTTAATCGTTTTTCAGTTTAATTGGTTAGTAAGTTCTGATGTCTTGCTAAAATAGTTCTTTTTTTTCTATTTCAAAAGCTGACCTAAGGTAAACTTTAGTCAAATATAAAACTCAGTAGTTAATATGCAATTCTGAAAATGTATTATATTTATACGAGAGAGATATTTTGCTTGTGTATTACTTATCATAAGGAAAATAACAACCACCAAAACAATACATTTCAAGAGAACTTCAAAAACTCTTTATTAAAACCGAAAACAACAATAGTATCTATTCCTTACCGTTTAATAACTTTAGCAGCCACCAAACGCTGTTCAGAGTCCAGGTAGGCCGAGGGCTCATCAATAAGGTATACATCGGCCGGCTTGCCAAGACACAGCACCAGTGCCACTCTCTGCAACTCACCACCAGACAGGTTCTGAACCTCCTGGTCCATGATCTCCTCAATCTTCATGGGTTTCATCACATCTGTGATAAACTAGAATAAAATAATAAATGAATTAATAAAAGTCTGTTTTTGAGTTTCTGAGTACCTAACATTCCTTTAAGAAAATTATTTTAATCTAAAAAAAGTATGCTGCTAGCATACTTTTTAAAAGACATAATGCTTTTTAAAGGGCGTATGCGTCATGAAAAATGATATGATTTAATTATTTATTGAAAACCAGACAACATTTGAAATAAAGTATAAACCTTCACTTTCATGGAATACTTTACTTATTAAATGAAATAAAACTGAACTACTAATATCTAGTATGGTATTTTGGTTAGTATGGTTTTATGGTTTTTCTAGTTAAGCATAATATGTGTCTATAAAGATCCTCATCACTCACTACAATATAAACTTAATCAGAGACGCTAGCTTCTTCCTGTCTCTCTTACTTCAATGTAATAAATAATAAAATGTAGCCGACACCCCATAAATGAAAAACTAATGATAAAGGTTTGTTGCACTGCCGGGCAAAGGCCTCCCTCTATTCTTCATATACAACAAAATATGACAACTATGAATAAATGTAATAATCACCTGTGGATGTATGTAAGCATCTCTAATCTTGTCATGCAACAAGCTGCGCACCAGTCCCTGTGACTTGGGAGATATCTTCTGTGGCTTATAACTAATGTGCAGCTGCGGAAGCTGGCCTGAACCTGCAAATGTACATAAATGACGTAATAAATATGTCTTAGAGATTTGCATAACCAGAGACCTAGCTGACTCACACAGGGCTGACAACAATAATATAAATAACAAAAATATAAGTATTTGTTTTCATATCAGCATGCTTTGATGTACAGAGACGACTGCTGCTTGTTGACTTTCTTTAAATGTTGTAGTTCACAGCCCATGTGTTATGTATTTATAAAGCCAGACATAATAAATACATAACACATTCCTATTGCAAAGTAAAAACAGGAATTTCAGTTGTCAATATTGTATGGAATATTGTACAGACAAACATAATGTAAGTATACAAAAAATAATGATAAATATGTTCAAACCTCTCTTAAAATAATAATTAAACATTGGATTTATTGAAACATTCTAATTGACCTACACAATTGGGTATACAACACACTAATTAATTGGTATGTCACCAAGTAAAAGATCAAATAACGTAAATAATAAATGATCAAGTTCAATAGTAACGTCGACAAAGCAGATATACAAATATTGACTTATAATGTCAGACATTCTTTGCATAATCATACCTTCGTTTGCTGCACAGTTGGCTTCCGCATGTTTTAAACATTTTTGGAACACAGGATGAAAAAACAAATCGAATAACTCAGTTCTAGCCATTTCGAAGACTTAAATATGTTTAAATTCATTAAAATACACTTATTGCAATACACCTATAACCTCATTTTTTTAATGATGTCTACATTGTTATATAACGCAAATTTATTAGAGATTCTAAATAAAGGATTCTTTTCGGTTAAATATCACAGTAAATACTAGGATTAAACACAAATATGATAAAAGAAGAATTTTTTACAACAAAACCGATGCCTTTTGACAATTTGACAACTTTCACAAATTTGACATTTCATGGTTAGGGTTGCCATTACAAGTTTTATTTTTCATGTTCGGATACACTAAAATAAGATCTCAAATAAATAAAATCGTTTTGCTATTTTTGGGATAATAAAAATTTTGAATAATTATTATAATTTAAAACGTAGCGTCTTCTGCCAAGAAATATTTTTACTATTAAATAATTTACCTTCATCGGGTTCCAAGTTGCCGGCCAACATTCTGATAAATGTAGTTTTACCAGTTCCATTCTCTCCAAGTAATACTAAGATCTCGGAATCTGAGAATTCTCCAGGATGCACCTTCAAGCTGAAGTCTCCCATGAATTTGGACATTTCAGGGTACTCATAATGGTTCATCCTTTTAATCTGTTAAGGATAATAATTAAGAATATTTAAGTTTGCAATCTAGTTATCGCTATTACATTAAAATAAAAATAAAAAAATACTAGACTTACCTCCTCCTCCGTGGCAGACTCGGCGACTTTAAAAACTAACGACTCAGTCCTGAACCTCATGTTTTCAGTGGGCACAAACCCATCAAGGAAAATATTAATACCTAGAAAACAAATTAAGAGTTTATAACAATAACTTAGCTCCAAAACCGAGGCCTCAATAATATTGTATTAAAACTTACCTTCCCTGACTGAGAAGGGCATAGTCACAACCCCGTAAGCACCAGGAACGCCGTACAGACAGCAAATGAAGTCGGACAAGTAGTCTAGCACTGACAAGTCGTGCTCCACGACTATGATGAACCTAGATCCAAATATTGAACATTTCATGAAAAAATTAATTCAACAAACATGCAAGGGTTAACACATGCATGAACATATTGGACTAAGAACTGCTTTCTCAACTGTATCATATCTATGATATTACAATTTGGAAGGCATGCCAATATGTTTGTGATACCAAACCTCCATTGAGTACATAATACTTACTTATCATTACTGATGAGTGATCTAATTGTGCGGGCGGCGTTAAGACGCTGCTTGACATCCAAGTACGAGGAGGGCTCGTCGAACATGAAGATATCTCCGTTCTGGATGCATACCATGGCAATAGCAAAACGCTGCAGCTCTCCACCAGAGAGCGCTGCGATCTCACGGTCGCGAATGTGCGACAAATCTGTGTAGGAAGCAATCAGGTAACTGTACTAATTCTGTGCTTTCTGAGATTTGAATGGGACTCAGATGGGATGGGATGGGATGAAGTTTGTAATGATCAACCATCCAAATAGAAAACTCGCAAAATGTTGCAGATCTGGATTACTTCTATAGCAACTGCTTAGAGCACTAGCCTCTTTTAATAACTTACAGAATATATATCAATATAAAGGGTAATGATCTTACCAAGCATTCTACAGATTTCTGGCTGGTTCTTCCTTTCATCTTTCTTGTCGAGCAGTTGCCCGACAGTACCCTTGACAGCCTTAGGGATTTGATCCACATATTGAGGCTTGATCAGGGCTTTCAGGTCATCTTCTAGGATCTTAGTGAAGTAGTTCTGCAACTCTGACCCGCGGAAGTGGGACAGGATCTCTTGCCAGTCTGGAGGATCCTGGTCAATAAAAAGAAAGATAAAATTAGCTGTAAATGTGACTTTAAATTTGGTTTTTGTTTCATATAGAAATAATATGTGTCATGATGACTTAACAGAAATTGTTCTGTAATAATAGCAGTGTTTGAATTTATAGTTTTCCAATCAAGATATTGAATAATATTAATATGTATCATCAGCATCCACAATGAACTGACTGTATACTAGATTCTCGAATATCACTCATAATATTTTGCAGAATGTGAGGGAATGTAACTTTACATAAGTTGTATTTGTTTAATTAGTATTGCAAAACTCATGGTGGCTTTCCTAGCATGACTTTGGATTGAGCATGTATATAAAAGGCATTGAACAGCTTTTTAACATTAAAATGCAGAACACTTCCTCAAACTGCAATTTATTCAGTTTAAATAGGGTTAGTATGACAGTATGCTAATTTATAGCAGCTGGTGTCTTGCTTTAATTAAATAGTCACAACTGCAACTTTATCAACAACAATGATGGTAATATAAAGGAAAATAACCATAAAATATGTATGAAACATTTCTTCTAGCAAGAGTTCAATAAAGTTTCGTAATTATATGATTCATAATGGTCAATAAAGATAAACTTTTACTTAGAGTTCAAAACATATTGCTGTGATAATGAATTGTCTAATTTGAAACAAATTAAGTGTAATCTAGCATAAACAATTATGAGCAGTGTTGCTTTTTTGCATATTTTTTTTTTGTGTATATAACACTGACTCTTTGAATACATGCATGTGCAAATAAAATTGAGTAAGTTAGTCTTACAGCAAAGCGTCCCAAGTTAGGTTTCTGTTTTCCAGCTAGGATCTTCAGTGCAGTTGACTTGCCGATACCGTTCTGTCCAACCAGCCCCAACACTTCACCAGGCCGAGGAATGGGCAGCCGATGGAGCTTGAAAGAGTTCTTGGAGTACCGATGAGTAGTATGCTTCTCCAAATTTGATGGAATATTGATGATAGTAATTGCGTCAAATGGACATTTCTGAAAAATTCCAATTTGATATAACCATATGGTAGAATTACATAAGATAAGAAAACAAACACAAAGCAGGTTCACAAAACTTTAATATTTATTTACATTAAAATAACTGTAACAAACATGATGGAATTTTCCATCATTGATTATGTTACGACTATCTATCAAAAAAACATGATCACAAGTCTATTTGCACAGATCAGCAAAAATAACATTCTAATTAGGATAAAAGTGTTACCTTGACACAAATACCGCACCCAATACAGAGCTCCTCAGAGATGGTGGCGATCTTGTCGTTAGGAGTCACCTCGATGCAGAGCTTGCCCATACGCACCACCGGGCAGCTCTTCTTGCACTCCTGCCTACATCTCTTTGGCTTACAACGATCCGCATTCACGATAGCGATACGCGTAAGTTTGTCCGTCTCCTCTTGGTGTCTATTTCGAGACATAACTGTTTACCAAAAAAATACACTTTAGCACCAAAAAAGCTTGACAACTAATTTAAAATACACAAAAACTTTCGTCCGATATGTGGCACGGGCTCCGATATAACCTCAATCACCAATACATGGCACAATTATTTATTATGAAATGCTTATAATATAGTGAACTTCTTTAAATAGTAAGACATTTTGTAGGTTGATATGCTCCGAGAAAAATTCTAATTACCTGATAAAAGAAAGCGAACGCTGGCGAAACTTTGCCTACGTTCGCGTGTCCTTTTACATCGAACTCGAAATGTCAAAAGGAACAAACCATTGTGAATATAGCACCATTTGGACAAGTGGCAGTGTACGTTCGAAAACTTGTTCTTGTCCATTTTAAAATAAATAAAACTTCAAAATAAAAGTTGATTAAGTTAATCTTTATAACTTTAGCTATCGATAAGTGAAAGTTCCATCAAAATAGATCCAGTCGTATCAAAAATTTGCCTGATCAAGCACAGAACGACTAAAAATCTAAAAATTGCTTTTGCATATCAGTACCCTTTTCCCTATTTATTATGCCTTGATTCAAGTGAGTTTGTGGGAAAAGTCCGTGACGTGAATGATTAAAATTTTATCATAACGCTAGTTCGGTTCGATTCTATGTGGTATAAATCGTATAAATAGAGTCTGTGGTTGCTTGCTAATGTCAAATACTGTCAAAGTGTCAAGTGTATTTACAAAATTTAGTATTTACTATTGTTTACAAAATATTTTGTTAGGTTTGGGCATAAAAGCTTTTAAATTAATGTTAGGTGGCTGTCTACGTTCTGCGTTTTAAAATAGTTTAAGTATATTTTGACTGTTATTTAATTTGATATTTATTGTAGTAGGGCACAAGTTTTTGAGTATTTTGTTTTCCCAATGACGGAGAATAATCGAAAGTGCGTCTTGTGCAAAGCTACAAAAGATGAGAAAGCAGGCATCACCATTCATCGGTTTCCAAAACCAAGCAATTTGGGTAACCACAAGTATGTGCCACATAAGAGTTACATTTTGAATCTAAATTAATTCACACCTTCAGAAGAATCTACTTACTTGCTAAGCCCAAAAGGCTTACTTAAGTCTAACCAATATTAACATTGTCTGAACTTAAAACAATAAACGAAAACAGCATTTTGAGCAACGCCTATAGAGGGATAAAAAAATGGTAGATCACATTAACTCTGCAGGTCCAACTTGTATAATCTATATTTCTTAGTTCTCATGTTCTCCAAAGCTATTAGTGAACCTTTAATTTAATTTCCAATATTACATTATAGTTTTTACAAAGCCTGTATAGTTGAATCTAATGTGTTAAAAAAACATTACTATTTGCTGACACTTGTTATTTATTATTAATGCTATTGCTGTACATAAGTACTATGGCAGCTTAACAAAATACCACATCTGGTTTTTCAGAGCTACAGAATGGGCAAAGTTTTGTTACCCAAACGAAAATTGGTCATCAGAAGAATTTCAAAATATGTTATATACACAACATAAGATGCTGTGCAGTAGACATTTCGAAAGTACATGTTATGTAGAAAACAAACTTTCTCGGAGTGCAATACCATCACTAAAAGTAGAAGAGGTCAGTCAAATACAAATATTAATCTTCATTTAGCATCATGATAACAACTTTATATATGATTTTAATTGTTAATAAATATGTACTAAAATGTACACAACAATTGGATAGACAATAATGTTACTTACATTGACATATCTATTTTATGCAAAGAGCTCTTTGAAACCTAGCTAATAAGTCATATGTTTTTTCAAGTTCATATACACATATGATTTTACATATTTATTTTGAGCTGAGCAGTAACATTCAGATTTCTGTTTTAGGAAATAAAAGTAGAGACACTACTTGATAACACACATCTTGAACCAGGACCGTCTGAGCTACTTAATGTGGAAGCAAAGAAAAAGAAGCCAATGGTAAATAGTCTTTTTACATTTTTTGGAGGCCCTCAGTATTTATTTTAACCTAATATCGAATTATTTATTGAGAGAATGGGGTACATAAAATATTAGTTTTTAATAACGAACTGAACTGTTTTTTCATAAAACAGGGTTTCATCAATTTCAATCTTATATCTTGAAAAAGGTAAGGCATTGCCAATACTAGTTTTACCACAGTTGATTGGTGGGAATCACCTACGTTTTTACTTGTCATAAATCCATTCAATGCATACAAAGCTCCACTTAAAAATGGATTTCAAGAAGTGTAAGTTATAACGCCATCTATTGAGAACTCACCTCAATCGTTAAAGCTCTGAACAGTGGACCCTTGGTTAGGAACATCTCAAATCTCTCATCTCTTTCTTACGTAGATTCAAGAGGGCGCCGTTTATTGCCTCACGTCACGACTCTCGTTCCACACATAGATTTTTAAGTTTAGTTTACACTACATACTACTACTAGTTGATATCACGCTCGAAGTTATTTTTCATGACGTCAGCGAAAGTATGGCTCCCTTATCAAAAGATCAGCATTCACTAACTCGTCTGATCTGACTTTTTGTAGTTTAGATTTGCCATTATTGAAGGCGCTTAAAAATGCATTTTCCAGAAAACTTATTTTGTGTTTAGGAACCAACGAGGCTAGAAGTATGTATAGACAGTTTGGAATCAGCTATAAACGCGATCCACGGTGGAGCTGATGAGCTGGAGGTGTGCAGCTCTCTCGCAGAAGGCGGCCTGACTCCCACGCCGGGACTTGTGATACAGATTCTTGGAATGGTAAGATTCTGTATATAAATTCATTTCGTATGGCCAGGTTTCATATAACTTACAGATAGGTCGATTGATACTGTAATTCGAAATGGTCCTTTTGTTTGTTAAGTAAGAGATTCTTTTACCATCATCAATCAAGCGTATAAAATATTGTATTAAACGCTAATCATGAATTATCTAGTAAATAATTTTTATAGATATCTGGTACCAATCTTAAATGTCTGAATGCGGTTTCTACAACCATTACATTATTAAATTATGTTTCAGGTCCGAAATATAGAAGCCGGAAAACCGATCCGTAAATCATGTCACAAATGCGGTTGCAATAAATTAACAAAGGTAGGTTTACTTGATAAATGTAGTGTGTTCATACAGCACTCATTTATTTCCCGCTAAAACACTTTGTTTTGTCCAGGCACCAAAAGTGAACGTAATGATCAGATGTCGGACGGGTTCCGACTTTCATTATTCCGAGGAGGAAATGGACACAATGTTATCTGATGTAGACTTGTTCAAAGAGCTCGGCGTCGACAGATTTGTGTTCGGCGCCCTCACAGACACGCAACACATCGATGAGACAAATTGTATGAACTTCATGCACGCGGCCTGTCCCGTACCTCTGACGTTTCACAGAGCGTTCGATGTGTGCGCAGATTCCATGGAAGCTGCTAAGAAATTGGTCGAACTAGGCTTTAGTAGACTTCTAACGAGTGGACAAAAAGCCAACGCTAATGAAGACGAGGCTGTTCTGTTAATAAAGTTGTTAAACAAAAAGTTTGGGAAGAGACTTGAGATAATGCCAGGGGCGGGCGTCAACCTACACAACGCGAACACTTTTGTGGATATAGGATGTAATATCATCCACAGTTCTTGCAAGCAGATCAAATTCTTACCAAAAGTGAAGAATAGTTTGAGTATGGGCACAAGTGATAGTGAACATGTTTATGTGTGTGACGAGAATACTGTACAAAGATTGAAAATGTTGCTTAACCGACTGTGTAGATAAACTTTTTTTGTATTTACATACTTACCACTTATTTTAAGGTATATACGTTTTGTTACTCGATTGTAAATATGTTTTAATAAAAGATTTGCCTACTTATAAAGTTATTGTTTCAATTGCTTCCTACTTCTGAACCCTCTAGAAAAGGATCGAGTACTTGGGAAAGCTTAGGTACCTACTGTTGATACGGGTCTCATGGGAGATATGTAATACAATTATTATTGTTACTTCTCCGTCTCTTGAGCCTTTCTGAGAAATTAGTTTGTAGCGTATTTCTACTTGAAAAGCTTTTCCTACTATTAATCACATTTGATTTTTGTTATTTTGCTACTCACTTGAAGATGATATATTGATAAGACCTTACCCACCCAACGTTGTCATTTCACCATCATCTTTTTGCCTGCCTCGATTGCGTGTCAGGAAAAATAAATCTTTCCCTGACAATCAATAAAAAAAACACAACAGAATCAAAAGAAAAGTAATAAATCCTTAAGTCAGAACATAGGCATTCCGTCCAGCTGCCGTTGCCTTAAAACCTGCAGTGGTTGTTACCAACCAAACGCCGATAAATATTGCGCTCCATTTATCATGGCGGTATATTGCCGCGGAAAAATGGTGGCCCAGTCGAGTTTAATGATGCTATTACGGAGTCGTGAAAACAATATCAGGCTAGCTGACGATCCTATCATAATTGCGATGACTCACGTATAAAAGCAACTTTTTTAACAGTATGCTAATGACGCGTAAAAGGTCGTCCGTGTTTTTAGACACCCGAAATTAATTACCAATATTTGTTTTTCTCTATCTTATCTTTGATTATATCGAGGGGTAACGGGCTATTTGGTTTAAGCGACATTTTGGGTGATATTGAGTTATATATATATTTGGAATCAGCGAATTTTTCTCCGTCGAATGATGCCGGTTTCATTAAAATCGGAGCACTTTTTTGGCGTTTGAAACAATACTATTTTCGTGTTGTTTCCAAAGTGGCAGTGTATTAAACGACGTGAATTTTGCATTTTATTTTTAATCATGTACTTGAACCATACCATCATATTAATAACCGAGACATAAACCAGTCACCCTGTCTCTCATAAATAAGTCAATGAGAGTTAAAGCGTTTTTCCTGTTTCTAATTTTTATTAAAAAGTAACTTGAGTCTTTTTGACTTCCCACTAATCACACGGTGTGATGTAACTTAATCCATTTGTCCGTCACCCAAATCCGACAGGGTTCGTCGCTTAAACTGTTTATACGAAATAATTATTATAGTACAGTCTCAATAGGAACATCAATTATATTTATTTACTTTTCAGTCTTAATCAGCAAAATCAGCTTGTTTTATCAGCCATTGATACGAGTAGTCTTAGATGTTAATAAACATAGGCATTAAACGTTACAATTTCAATGTTATACACACATAAGTAAACTAGCCTGTCAGTCATTTTAGTTGAAATTGGTAGTTGAGATAAATAGCTTGTTTCTATTATTTATGGGTTTCGTTACTTCATACTTTTTGGCTTACTCTGTAAATAGAATGCGTCGTCGCTTAATTGTTTTCCCCTGTAGCCACTTGTACTTATGAAGTCACTTGAAGCGTTTTTCCTGTCTCTAAAAAAGGGCAGATTGTATTAAGCGACATTTATCTTTGTAATTAAAGGTCCGCTTTATTTGGTATTAGCATCAACAAATAGATATTTTTAATTAAATTTTAATGCAGTTTACCCCGTGCAAATAGCTGCAGAAGTTTTTGTGTTATGATTTTTTTTTCGAAATTTCAAACTTTAAATGGCTCTCCTGTAAAGTTGCAAAAATGTCGCTTAAACCAAATAGCCCGTTACCCCTCGATATAATGTCTAGATGGACTGTCAAGTGCGCACAGACGTGTCAAAAAATAACAACCAAAAGTGGTTGTTAAGTACTTTCCCGCCACCAGTACAGATCGTGCCGCTTTCGTGACACTACGTTTTACGCGCTCTAAGGAATAACCACATAACAGCGATAAAATGATAGTATGTGCTTCTAAAGTGTGCTGGAATTAAAAAGGAAGGCTAAAAAATACCAACACACATCACCTATCACTAAAACTGCTACACACTATTTAAAGAAACTTTATAATTAATTTTATTTTTATGATTATTAAAATCACGCCATATTTTATCAGTGTTGCCAGTTTCTGTTTTTCATTCTCCCATTTTTGTGGGTAATTTTGTTGGTTTATCGTTACGTTTATACAATAGCGCTGATGTACTTTTTCAAATAAAAAAAATAATAAAAAGTAAAAAAATAAATAACTCAATGTTAAAGTACCTATACCTCATTATGTTTTAATATTGTACCAAATAAAAACTTAGTTGATTTAATACTCGATTCAAACACACAACTCCATTTTTTTTTATTGATTTAAAAACTAAATACTTAATAAAAATATTTTTTTATTATTATTGAAATACATCTAAACTGAATAATACCACATAAGTACCAACATATAACTAAAATAAGTAAATATTTTATTATAATTAATTCGTCTTTATTTTATGTGATTTATGGGAGAATTTGTAATAGCTGGTATCACTATTTACGCACACTGAGACATTGACGTATAGTGTAAAACGACGCCTGCACGCACACATAGCCAAATGGCGTCCTAGTTGTCTTTGGTATGAATGTAGGGCGACGCTCCATCTAGACATTATATAATCAAAGTATCTTATATAGACATAGCAAACGACGATGTTTTTCTATGGCTATTAAAAATAATTTGCAAGTAACATTTAATTGTTATCTATTATCTGATGTATATGTAAAGTATGTATAATTACTACCGACGTTTAAAATAGGATGACAAATATGTGCACAATTAAAATAATAACACGATCACGTTGGGATTAATTAAATAAAATATTAACGTTGATTAAAATGCACAGAGTTTATATAAAAAAAAATTAACGTTAGCCTATTTAAAAAGTTTGTACTTACTAAAACGAGTGTTCTATTCTGTTCCATTCTAGCGCTTCCAAAATAAAATATCATTTATTCTTAATTCAGAACTAGTTGAAAAGGATTTTCAGACTCGCCTGCATGTTTCGGTCGAAACCTTGCCGTATGAATACATGTTTCCTTTTGCCACAGCTGCAATACAATTTAATTTACGTTATGTTCTGTACGCTATTCACGAAATGAACTTAGATACTTTTTGACTGGACGATGCGAATTTTAAGTAGATTAAAACATTTATTTCGTTTATTTTGTTCAACTATTTTAGGTCACATTCTAGAAATTCCTGAAATGTTAAGCTTCTGCTTGCCTTACTTAAATGAATAGACAGTTCATTTCACTATCAAAGGACAACCTTTTTAAGACCGGACAAATAAAGATAACTAAAAAAATACAACGTATTTGTCAGAGTTTCGGATGATTAATGATGATTTGTGAATGTCCAAAATGGTGAACCGGGATGTAGAAGCCGGGAATCTTTTCAACCCGCCATCAATCATGTGGAGCCTTTAAAAGACCTTCTGTTCGCTGGCGACCAAATGTTTTCTTATATTTTACTAACAAACAACGTTGTAATTGCCCCACGTACATTCTGGGGTACCTACTCGGACAGTTTACGACATAAGGTTACTCGCAAAGATTGACTAGTATATATTCGTGTATGCACTGGTTGTAATGAGGTACATATATCCGCCTCATTGGATACATAGATGGCCCTTAGAAGGCAGTGGTTTTAAATATATTTAATCTGAGAAACATTGGGTTTTTCATAGAGGTAAAAAATACACGAAACAAATAACAAACGAAAGGGTTTATTTCAGTGAATCAAAGTGTAGATAACTTATATACTTAAAGTAACGTATAATATCTATATTACATCTAAGGTATAAAATAAGGCTATGTCGTGAAATGTGAATAATTATGCTAACTTTAAGGCAGTTTTTGCATACCGTGCATAATTACAACTACTATTTACATCGACTTATCTAGAATGTATAGAGATAAGAATTGGTCAAATTGCACGTTTTATAAGTTAGGTAAAGCGTTACTTTTCACGTTCAAGCATAAACTAGGATAGGTTTCAAATTAATCGTTATATTTAAGGCGGTTATAGAAATGCTTAGGTTAGGATTTTCATCTTAGACGACAAGTAAGTATTGGGTATGAATCGAGACGGGAGACAATTATCTTTTAAGGAAGTCTTTCAGTATAAATACGGACCGAGTAAACATCCAGCTATGTATTATTTCTTCATAGGATGTACAAATAACTCAAGAATCTACCCATAGGTAAATTATACGTGAACTAATTGCTCACGTCAATTTTCATTAGGCAGGCCCGCATGTGTTCTCACTTGTTATTGAACGTCCATTAATTAAACTAGAAACCTATATAAATACTCTAACACTATAAATACAAAGTTTCATTCGTCAATACAGCATTGAGATTTCTCATTATTCTATGCCAAGAGTCCTTGTGATATAGCTCAGTGCATCAATTCCTAAGTTTTTCACAAAAATAAATTCACAATAAGGTTTTTGAACAGTCGTCGGGCGTTGAGTATCGGGATTTTAAGTCATCATTATTCATTGAGTTTTTAAGATATTTAGGTAACACGTGCCAAAAAGGGAACACTTATAAGAATTGACTTTTTAGGGATATAGGAAAGTTTTTTTTGTTATACTATGACTGAATGTCTGTTTGTTTTCTTGTCTGGTGCGTAGGGTTCTAGTTTTGCGGGTTCTGTGTTGAGGGCGCTGTAGTCGACGGGGAATGGCGGCTGGGGGAGGGCCACCTTTGGCGGGACCAGGACCCACTGGCCCGGTCCATTAGGGTTCTTGCCCATCAGCCAGTTGGTGAAGCAGTGCACGTACGTCCCGTAGTCCAGTATTAGGTACCCGTTCTGTGGAAAAAGGTTGAATTCTATCTTTACTATCATTTATCTTTCGTGCATAACTCACATGCTTGTGGCGGATTCGTTTAAGCTGTAGTTAGACATTTTTCAAGTTCTCATTTGTCATAAGTTTCATGTTCATAAGGAATCCCATAAAACAAATGTTCTTACTTTACGATTATCTTACTGTATAAATTGTAAGTATCATGTTAAAATCTGTTATCAAAATTATTTTATAATGAAAAAAAAGGTACCTTTTTGTGGTAGCGAAAAGCGTTCATTATGATCTAAGTAACAAATATAAAGCTATTACAAAGTCGATAAGGTTCACAAGTTTCAGTAATGGCGTGCCAATATCGATACAGCTTTTCATATTTTAAACGGCGTTCAATACTATGGCATTACGACCTCTTTCAACGTTATGACATAATTTAAGGCTTCGTTCTGATACAGAGAGCTCATGAGATTTATGGACTGCAGTTTATTAAAGGAAATAATCATTACAATTGTTAGCCAGTAGGTATATGTAGTTAGTTACATACTATGTAGGTACCTACTACGAATCTAAGGAATTTTCAAAACTGAAATAGAACTTTAACTAATAGCTAATCGGGTATAAAATTAATATCTTATCATAGTTACAATTAATAATGCAGTAGTTTACGATTTACCTCGAACAATGAGAACACTCATACATAATGTGGCGCCCAACGTGGGGCACAACGTGAACACTCATTAACTCTAAATAATTTAGAAAAGTAATCTGGTAACTAATGCAATTCTATTTTAAGCTTAAAATTACTGCCTTAATTGTCTCTGCAACATGCAAGTAATGAGTTTTATCATATAATATTTACGCCAGAGCTTGCAACCACACGGGTGACGTTGTGGTGAACTTAGGAGAGGTATAGACTTCATCTAAGTTACACCAGATATTATAGCGGTGGACTGCGATAGACTGACTTGATTGATTGTATAAAGCAATCTTAAACTAAACAATATGTATAGATACCTAGTAATGGTACAACAGGTTAGTTAGCTCACTCATACTTTCATTGTAATTTAAGTCCATCAGAACGAAGCCTAAGAATCAAGCATTAAATATTCAAGAATCCCTTAAATAGTTTGTTCAACGGTTCGACAGTCAGTAAAATATAGGAGTAACTCACGCTTGTCATGCGATCGTAAGCTGTGTCTATGATTTCCTCGACTCGAGTCGCTTTCAGTCCGATGACAGATCTGTAGAATTCTGCTAAAGCTGGTTTCGTAATAGCACCAGAACCTAAAACATAACCACATATTTTAAAAAGAGTAAAAAAATAAATTGAGAGTAAATAAAAAGTACTTTTTAATTATTCTCTGTCCTATAGAAGAAACGATAACAAAGACTACTAAGTCAAAGGACACCACAATGCTGAATTTTAATAATAGTTAGCACTATGTTCTATGTAGGTCACGTAACATAAAATATTGACAGAAAATTATTCTGACAAGTCTTCCGTAGCACCGAGAATATCGTTGTACCCGTTTTAGATTAAAAAGTTAAAATAAAGGCAGAAGAAAATAAGTGAGGCACAGGAAAAGCCATGCAGCCTCGCTTGACTGCCACCCGCTGTGATTTTGGCTACAAATGTTGAGCAAGGTGCCAAATTTTTAAATGGAGAACAACCAACGCTGTCATTTCGCTTAGTTTTGTTTTAATCTACTTATCATGCTATAAATTCACATGTTAGAAGTAGTTAGAACATATTACTTCAAGTGAAAATGTGTTTACTGCAGTATGAACAGCTCAAAAACCACCGATGTTGCTAATGTTTCTGTTTAAAATACAATTACATTTTGCGCATTAAATTATTTGGGTAAAATTAATTCAGCGGCAGTGCACCAACCATAGCGTCATTAACAACATTCTGTTCTAAATTACGACGATAATTAACTTTAAAATCGCAATAAATTGACTTGGCCCTTGGTGCTGAATAAAACAATTCATGTTGAACAATTAACGTGATTCAGGAGGCTTGGGGGGTGAGATGTCGTTGCCGAGAGCTCACCCGCGTCAAATTAATCCCATCTATCAACCCATTCAGGGAATCGACACACGTCACTTGTATATCCACTCCATTAACGTAAACAAGAGGAAGTTTACCTTGAGTCGTGCGGAAAATTAGTCTGGCGCCGTTGTAAATAACGACAAAGTTGACTTTGTTCTGGCAGCGACTAACACTGTCCTAAAAGTTAAGAGCGTTGTGTATGAATAAATAAGCTTCTAAAACTTTTTGTCAGATGGCTTTTAAGGTCGTGTGCATCCTTTGTGGTCAGATTGGCTTTCAAATCAGCTTAAAGAAGAACAAAAGGACCTACCCAAGTACAATTTTGTGTTCTAACATGAGTAAAACTTACTTGTTCTATCGACCACATGGAACAGGATCTTGCAGAGGTACTGTAGGTATAAAGGCAGGTCGGTGAACCGTTTCATGACGCTGAGGTGTAGCGCCCACCGCGCGAGCCAGCCCTCGAGCGTCGTGCGGCCCGGGATGTTGATACCGCTTGATTCTGGGCCGCACACTCTTCTGTAGTACGGAAGCTCAGCATATCTAAAAGAAGACATTACCCATAAACCTACTGATAAAATATTCAATTGTTTTTTAGGAGTTTGGAACAATTGTTTGTGGAACACACGAAGTTTGGTCAAACAGATCGATGATCGCCAGTTGGTGTGATAATTTGAACACTACTATGGCGATACGTGCAGTCAAAGTTACCCTTGTGTTGAGTTTCAGTTCCAAATGCTAAACTAGCTCTGTTCTTGTAACCTTTGTAACTTCAGACTTTCTTTCATTACGTTTCTGCGACAAAAAACGTAGTGTCGGTTAACGTTATTTTCACGTATCACACTAAAGAAGTTGTAATAATAAAACGTTGAACTTTTCATGAAAATGTCAGTTGCCAGAATATATAGCCTACAGAATTGCATATTACGTTACAAAGTGCTCATATTTTTGGACTACTTTCATGAAATGTCGGCAGCTGGGTGACATTTATTTTTATGGTTTATCATAATATGAATTATAACGATAAGTGTCTGTATGTACGCTTAGCTTACGGTCATCACATAAACCAACATTTATAAGCACAGATTACTTTCACTAAAATATCTAGGTAGGTTTACAATTCACCAAATAAAGACTTCTCTGCTGAAAATTTTCAAAAGAATCGTAGCTACATTCGATGATATTTCACCCCCAGCTATCGCGGTCATAAGGCATAAGGTCGACTTACTTGGTCGGCAGCGGGTTGATAAAGTGTTCTATAAACTCCTGTTTCACCTCCAGCAAAATGTGGAACTCCGACGAGTTCGGCGACCAGTCGGCGAAGTGCGCCAGCCTCTGTGAATTACGACGTCAAATGAATTTAATTATTCTCTTTCATTATTTCAGCGTTAGTTATGTGAGGTCGAAATGACTTAATGTAGAGTTTAGAAGCTTAATTTGTTATATCTGAGTTTAGCTGCCGAGTGCCGACTTATTTGCCGCGTTAAGCTTCTGAGTTTGTTTTTCTCGCTGTAAGTTGTGCTGCGTTCAGCGTTCGAGTTCAGACATAACTTGGTTAGGTATTTAATTTGTTCAACTTTTTATTTAGTTTTTGAGTTGCGGTGAGTTAATGATGTTTAAAGCGTGTCTAACCAATATACTATAGCTTTGTTAATGTCTGTTGTTTAAATAGTTTTCTAATTGGGTTAGCTCTGTTTTGAACGTCACTATTAGGTGGTAAATATCTTGTTAGTTGACACAAATTTGATACCTTCCTACCTCGAAGAATTGGTCGAAGTCGGTATCACAGATGACGTCATCGCGGTCGTGGTCCAGTAGCTCAGTGAAAAATAAGGTCATCTTGTCTGTCTGCATCGAGCTGAGCTGGGCCAGCGGCTGCTCGTCTTCCAGGTCTAGGCATTCTAGATCCTCGCTGCACCGGTTCACCCATGTTGCTAAAACGGAAAATTATTCGTAAACTTTCAGAAACAAAATTTTCTGTCCTACTGTATTTCTGCATGCCCCTTTGGGGAATGTAGGGTTGGTGTTATGCATATATGAATACATAAATAGAATGATAGCACGATTGTCGTTCTCCCGTGAGGTCAGACCCACACCACTAAGTTTGGCCGAGCTAAATTTAGTCTGCGGTGTGAAATAGTCGGGTCATATTATTCAAAGGTATTTGTATACATGTGGGAAATATGCCTTAGTTGATAACGTATTTTAAATGTTTTTATACTTATCAGCTTCAACTCTCAACTCGATAATCGAAGAGTCTCAAAAGCTTGTTCAATTATCGGAATGTTTATATTGTAAAGTAGAGAACTAAAGTAAATTGGAATAGTGATTAATTTTGCCGAAGAAAGGTAGATAAGATAAAATCTTTTAAAATAATGGTCGGCCTAAAATATTGTTAAATATTCCAAAATTTTAATTGGTATACGAAAATCTTTTCTTTTTTAACTAGTTTAAACATCTTCGTGAATATAGATGGGTACCTATCTTACAAATTCAGACAGTCTGAATCAACATTTAGGTAGATATAGCACTGTTAGGCTTTAGGATCCCATCGGGACCTGGCTAGGTACGCCAGAATAACTGAGCAGTGTCCCTCATGACCCTCGCCTTGTTCCAGAATATCAAAACGGAATATAATTACGTTCCTTTGGTGGCGGACAAAGAATAGTTAAAATAAAATGTGAAAATGTTAGGAAGGAACGTCAAGTGCGAGTCGGAAGATACGGAAAAGGTTCTGTCCTGTACAAGATAAATATATAACAGTATTTTCTTTCACTATTGGTTGTGATAGTGGCAATAAGTATACACCCAGTGAAAAATTTAATTGTAGGGATACATAGGGTACATGAGATACAGCCCGCTGACAGACAGACGGACTGACAGCGGAGGATTACTAATGGCCATAAAAGGGTCAATTTGGTTTTTTAGATACGGAACCCTAAAAACGAGTACATGCATTTTGTTCATACGATGTAAGCATTCGCCGTCGATATTTCCGGCAACCCCGTTCGATGTTTCAATTCATTGAAAAATGTTTTCCCGAACTATTTCATCGGTTTTGTAATATTCAGTTCTGCCGACAAGTAGACGTGTGGATGTATAAGTATGTAGTGTGTATGTAGAGTGTATGTAGTGCATGTTTCATAGTTTACAGTTTGTGTTCCAGATATTTTCTGAGTAGTGTTTCAATACACGATAATCAATATTTTTATGTGAAACCTTTCTGGGAGTTACATCACGTTTTGTACCACTTTGTCGACATTGTGCTGATGTTTTCTATTACTGTATATTGTCGTGTGGCCAAAGTAATTTATTAAAAAGGAAACAAATATACGTAAAGTAATATTGAAAGTGAACAAAAAAAAAAACGTTTCCCGCCATTGACAAGGATGACGTTGACGTTTTTGACGCGTGTTAGTTTTATTTTAAATTTTAGTATAGTTGTGTTTGTTCTTGTATTAGAAAGATTAAAGTATTGTGAAAAATAAAACAAGAAATATTTTCTGTAGGTTTTAAAGCTAAAATGTCTTGATGTCGTTCGGGTTCATTATATTGATCGCGATACCGGTAACCATAAGAAAATACATGAACCTACTATTTCTTACAACTAGTCCGTTTGCGTGCAACATGTAACATTAAACCTTCCATAAGAACTCGTATCGCTATTCAAAGAAAAAGATACGAATGCGGAAAATAAGCCTTCCAGAAATAAACCTTGTGTAATAATTGTTGTATTTTCCACTCATTTACAGTCACAGTACCTACAGGGTTTCGATTTCAGTTCTCCAATCACCACGAAATCCGGTTAAACCAATAGGGTGGACTTTTAACCGACTTTTTACGGAAATAGTATGACATTGCATGAAAGGTATCGGGAAAAAACCGGGAATTTGCAACGACATCCGAGTATTGTTCTATTGTATGTATTGGACGGGATCTATTCAACGGAATTTTGTGAACTACCGGAACCTGAAAAATTTTGCTTGGTTTTAAAAAAATGTTTTGTTTTTTTTTTATATCAATCTTAACAAACCGAAGTGCTTGCATTGCAGTTATCTTAAATACCTTTTAATGATCCTTAATTAACGAACCAATTATTTTTAAGTCTATATTAAAAATAACTTTAAAACAAAATGTACTATTTTCTTTGATAAAAAACAGCAATTGACAGTATGTTGCACTTAAGATAATTAACGTTAACTATTAATATTACCTTAATGGGCTTCTATACTATGTTTGATCAGTGAAATAATTTTGGCAGAACAATACACCACAATATAATTGAGTAATCAAACTATATGATGCTTGAACAATAAAAATTCGGCACTGAATCGGTACCACTGGGAATCAGTCGACCGACAATAAATTAGAACGTGGCCATAAAAGCTTAGGACTTCACGTTGGAAGACTTGCGAGGAAATGACGAAATTCAGGTGTAATTTAAATTCAGGGTTTGCTTCCACATCACGATAAATTACCAGGGTAGCAGGGACCTGAAGATTACTTATTAAACGAGCGCTAAGAATCCGCTTGTTTTAAGGGTGGCCGAATTATTGCGCCGCACTGCGGAACTCATTGTGTTTTGACAAAATCTCAAATTGGAGTGCCGTATATACGTAACCCGACTGGTTTCGGTTTGGACAATGCACAACTTTTGTTTATGTTTTTGATTTAATTTTGTTACTGCCTTGTTTTAATGTTAACTTTTTGAAGTTTGTTCCGACACGTCCGCTTGTCCCCGTTTAATTAAGAAGGCTTGTTCTGGAATTATTTAAATTTAATTTCGAAATTTAATTTGGAACATAAAATTTACCTACCTAGGGAAGCATCTATTTAATTTATTGCAGCTTATAATGTGTAAGTTTTTACAGACAGGCGCAGTAAAAGTTATATTAAATTTGGCTAAACTATTAACTAACGTTATACTCAAGCATTAAAAGCAGAAAACCTATATTTGTCTACAGACTGCCAAGGAATAACTAGGAAGTTCCGCACGCTTTGTAAGTTTTCCTTTGATCATAGGAGTAAGTTAGTAACTCATCCGTACACTACGTTATATTACGCTGTAAACACAAGCACATAAACCGACTCACTTATAACACGTCCGTTGGGAATCTTGTCGAACATTTTCAGTGAAGGCTCACTCACTATTGTGCCATACTGAACGTCGCGACAATATTTATAAGCGCAGTTTTACCGTCTAATATAAAGAGACAACACTTGACGCATGAGATAATGAACTATACAATATACATCGCAATCTCCGTAATGTTTATCTAACAAGATCTGACATTCACGTTTTGTAAATATTATGGACTTGGGGGCACGGCTGTTTGTTTGTTTTACTCTTTAGCCGTCGCTAACTAAATGGAAATTGTATTAACAAGAATAGGTATTACTTTCATTTACTTTTGTCCATCTAAATAACAATGGGTTATTACATGTTTGTGATTTCATCTACTCTTAACAGATAATGTGCTATTCATGACTGACACAATAATAGAATTCTTCAGATTGAAACAGCAGTTTATTTCGGGCGCATTGAAGTTGTATATAAAATGACGGCTAGTTCAGGCAGCCTATTATTTCAAGTCGTAAACTGTGCTTGTATCCTCGTATTTTTCCCATTCAGACGGAGCTTTTCAATAAAGTTCGCCGGGTCGTATTCGACATGCTTTATGTGTCCTCGCTCCGAAGTTTCGCGAAAATAATGAAAGAACTCACGGATAAAATGACTACCTGAAAGGTATTAAAACTTTAGCATAATAACTACGTATTATTGTGAATACTATCCTGCATTCATGCATACAAGTTGGTATCATTAACAAACAGTTCGGTATTTACATAGACTGCCGTTTGTAAGCGGGAACTGGGTGCTCAAATTAATATTTCATGGATTGAGCACAAACGAATCAAATGTTAGTTCGATGCCGATATTCCTTTATTCACTTCGGATAAAGAGTAAAAAGAATAAAACATGGCGGCCGCGCGCTCGAGGCTCGCTGTTGTCGGACTGTGTAATATTTTAACCAAAGCGGCTTAAAATCTCTATTTCACAAATTTATGTGGGATTTACCAGGAATCGCTGTTTTTTTACAAAGTGATTATTTTTAGCTGCCATAATCCATATTGTTAAAAACATGATCTCATAAAAAGGAAGCATTTATTCAAATACTGTAACATAAGGAATAAATTTACAAACGTATCTTTATAAGATTCACTGAAAGGGATCTCAGAAGAACCATTCTGTAGACTGGAACCCTTCGCTTGATAGATGGAGATTACTTTTGGGACTTTCTACTTTTTTTCACTCGCTGTTTAGCTCGTTTCGTCACCTTTCGCGGGACAGGTTCCGCTTGTGACTTTACATTACGGATCATCATGTTCTTGTACTTGTAGAATCCTTCCTCTTTGATATTGCTAGTCCTCGTACGTTTATTGTGTTCACCAGAGCCCGACGGCTTTGACTCCTTCTTCACCTTACTATCATTCTGTTTGCTATGCTTTACTTTCCCTTTGTCTTTTCCTTTTATTTCCTTAGTCATTATTTCAAGCACGTTATGCAATACCCTTGAGATGCATAAAAATCATCATTATATTAAGCCTACGGGATTCTAGCTATTTGTTTGTCACTGTCAACGGTTGACATATTTTTACGAAGTACAAATATTTTTTTAATCTAGTTGACTGCGGTTATTCCCGATAGTAGTTATGTGAAAAGTTCCGAACGAGTACTTATAAGTTTTGGTGAACGTTATGGCAAAAATCGTTAAGTTATGTTGGGTATGTATGAGTCAATTATTAAACTCGACAGGCGTGTGATTGGCTTTCTTTGTGTAACAGGTATATTTTATAAATGGATGGTAATTTTTTCGGTATTTAAGAGATAAAAATGAGTACTTAACTAAAAACATTTAGGCTGTATTAACTTATTTTATGGTATCTTTAGAAAAAAGGCCAAAAAGTAGTTGTCGTCGACTTTTTTTCATCTGTTCCGTCCTACTCTTTACTTTGTGATCTCTTCATTTACAGTAGAAGAGCTGCAAAATGTTGCACGTAGGAAAGGAATGCGGTATTAGTTTTAGCAAGCGACGCTGCCAACACTTTACATTCACGAAGACGTTTCGGTTGTAAAAAAGCTGTTTTTGAGTTATTTCTCTTAAAATTCAATACACGTTGGGGTCGGAGCGTCTCAGGAACATAGTGTGGCAGTAAACAAAGAAAATAATCGATATAAGAATACGGTTGTTCTGCGTGTTAGAGGGCCGTACTCGTGTTCAAGCACAAACCACAGTAAAAAGCCTTCATGTATTTCTCTCAGAGTTTTTATTATGACGGCTGTAAATGCTTTCCTATTATAAAAAGTATAAAAAGGAGAAACGGCCGTGCAATTTAATTATTCAATTATAAAACAGGAATCAAGCCTTTTTCTAAATGGGTTTTTATAAAAAGAGGCTTATTACGAGGCCATAGTGCGCCTTTTTCCTTAAGCAATTATTTTGATTGAATCAATATTCCTTTAATAAAATGGAAATTTTCTCTGGTACCTATAGGATGGTAAAGACTATTCCTTTCCGTTTAATAAACTTTTTTGATTAGTTTTTTTCAATAGTAACAAAGAGCAGCTGACTGAGTTACCTTATTTTAATTACTTTCGGCTAATTCCGAAATATTTGTACTCTAGTAAACTATTTAGTTTTCAATAGAATTTTATATGCTAAGCATATTAGGAAGATAAAAAAAAAACATATGTGACAAAGAAACTCAGATTCAAGATTCCGGACTAGTCGAATAGGTTTGTTGTAATCGTATTATCAGGGTCACCTAGGAAGGATATAGATTATCTTTAAAAAAAACCCTATTTTTTCAATCGTATTACTTTATACAGTCAATTGATTACACTAATACAATGTCTCTGTTCCCTATAGGGTTAAGAAAAGAGCATTCACCGTAAAATGGTAACCATTTCCCGCTCTATTTCTTTCTAAGAACTCATGCGTAGCCATCTTTGTAACCAATCGTTCATTGAAGCGTTGTCAAACTTCTTTATGTAGTTGTATGTCTTTTATACAGGATGGACTTGTGAAAATCAGATTTATTACTATGATTTTTTTTTTTATTAGCCTACTGTTGATCCCACTGCTGGGCAAAGGCCTCCCCTGTCTTCTTCCAAACCTCTCTGTTTTTGGCGATTTCTGTCCACTTGCACCCCGCGTAACTGACTATGAATTATTTATTGTATAATATTATTGTTAGTAGATAAACTTTGCTATTATTGCTTAATTGTATTGAATTCGTAATTTGACAGCAATAGTGGTATTTTGCTGTTTAATGCTTTTGCGAGATACGTAATATGGCAGATTTTCACAAGCATACTGACAAAGGTAAAGCCAGAAAAGAAAAGAAAAATGTTAAGAAAAACTTTAGTAGATAGTGTTTTATAGTTACCAGCTAGAAATAAAAAATAACTATGACGTGTAAATAGCCTATCCCAATGTGTAGATAAATATGTAAAGTCAGATTAGATAAAATAGATCGGACCATTGTCAAAAAAAATCATAGGTGTCTTATTTATCTTAACGTATGATACATGATGTAATGTTATTTACATGAACTACATTATATAACATAGGGAATTTCAATCATGCAGCTAATTAACCGCGACACTTTTTAATTATTTACATATCATCATCATCACGCCTGTATCCCCGAAGGGTTAGGCAGAGGTCCCATGTAATAGGGGGCGAGCCTATTGCCACTAACCGGGCACAAATCCTTACTCCGACCTGCTACTGAGAATTTCATAGAAAAAACCAATAACACCTTGGTCGAATTGGGAATCGAACCCAAGACCTCTACCGTAGCAGTCGCGCTTAGCACTAGGCCATAGTGGTCCGTATTAACTTCAAGGATAATTAAGGTGATCTTCTCTTTAGAGCAATACTACAGATATATATATATAGTAGTATGTACATATTGTACATGTACGTACGTACTATGTACCTAATTAGAATTATGATCGAAATCTACATACATTACATGTTTCAGAGCATTTAATCTAGGTTTCGCTGGAATTGTTCTGTTAGCAGTGTTTTAGATACTAAAATAATAAAGGCAGGAGATTATTAAATCATAAATGAGTATTGCGCAAGGTTTAAATCTTCAGCGTTGTGTTAAAAAGCTAAGTTAGAACCTGGAAATCTCTGAGATCTGTTACTACGTTAGTACGTTACCGTAAAATAAACGAGTTCAAGTTATTTATAGTAGAAGTAGAATTCTTGCTTTTCGGTCATTCCGGTAGTAAGATTAAATTATTTAGTTGTAAAAATTGAAGATATTGACCTTTTTTATAAGGTTCAGAAATACTATAATACTAGAAAAAAAAATGTCGCAGTTTTATTAGATTTTAGGTCCCAAAGTTTCGAAACTTTTGCAGGTATCCAGGCAGACTGATGCCACACCCTAAAAACCTAGTTTTATTTGCGTAAATCTTGGTGGGTTTTTAAAATGATTCGTTTAAAAGTAGTCTAGTATTTAATTTCATACATTTTATTACTAGCTACTTGATATTTTTTAAAAATATTGAACCTTAAAACTAATTAGAGAGTTGCCCTTACACGTAATTCCAACCGTTTGAAATTAGAATAGCGACGTTCCATTCTCTTGTACTTAACACTAGCGCAGCGTCAAATTGTTTCAATATATGAGTCGATTGGGAGTCATTAACTGGATTCAAAACATTGAAAGCAATTGTTTGCAAGAATACTGTATCACGTGTTTGCTATATTAATATCAATTTTCTATTGGCCATGTACTGATATTGAAATTAATTGATTGTCCGATAGACTTGATTTTTAGAATAAAGTAATACACCTATTATACATAATTGCTTGCACACAAATGTTAAAAATTCCGACTACAATTAAAAAAAAACTCTTTGGTCGATTTTGTTCAGATTTTATGGCACCTCTGAGGGAGACCCCATCGATGAAAAAGAAATGTCCACATCTGCCGTAGACATATTTATATATAAAAAAAAACATACAGACAATGAGAACCTCATCATTTTGAAGTCGGTTGATAAAAATTACGATTACTGCGTCATTTGTTTATTTTGGAATCACTTAATAAGTGGACATAGTTATTAGGTGTAAATCTGGTATCTCTATGTAACTATTTCGTCATATCTACGTAGCTACTTTTGTAAACATTGTAAGGAAATTCCAAAAGACATAATATTATTGGTTTTGAGTATGTCGTATGTTATTATGATGATATTGCATCATTGTTTGAATATTGTCATTTTGCTTGTCAAGGTGAATAGAAATACATTTATGTAAGTTATTATATTTCCAAATCTCGGTTTACGTATGCATCCTGTTAAATTATCGTGTGAAGTGACGAGCCATCTCTTTAAATTAGTGTTACACCAAATAAATTGTATCACATTGGGACATCGGTTGGGATTAAGAACTATACAATTATATATGTTTGCATAAACGAAAACATACACGACTTACTATAACAATCATAAATGTTTACTAATAAGAAACTTTTTTTTTTAATTTGATCATCTTCTTGACATTAACTTTCTTTTTAAACTGGGTTCAAGTAGCCTTAAATCGGAAATGCGACTGACTCGTAGTATCGTAACTTAATTCAGAAAGTTTCAGTTTAATCTACAGAGACTTGAGTCACACGAACTGGGATTAATTTGAAGCTCAACGTTGCCCACTATCCAAAACTGCAGCCCGGAGATAAACTAAGAAATACTTTTGAATCCCAAACTTTAACTAGCACAGTCCGTCCAGGCAAAGACAACAGTTAATAATTATATCCTGGGAGTTTTCACACACGGTCATCCGATCCGAAACTAGGGAGACCTTGTACTATGGTTACCAGACAACTGATAAACATACTTATACATTTTTTTAAACATACACATTTTAGATGAATTCACCCAGACACAGAACTAATGATAATGTTGATCATACAAAGATTTGTCCGGGGTGAAAATCAAATCCACTCTGGTTTAGCAGTCAGGGTCACTAACCACTATCCCAACAGGACAAGCAACAGGATTTGATAGCGTCCTTATCACAAGGCATTAGAGTTCATTTTCGTTATTCCTTCCTAGACCACAATAGTTGACGTAAACTGTACAAACATGAGGTCGGGCCTCCATTAGCCTGTGACAGAAATAAGTGACAATCGATCTGTCGCGACTCGTGACGTAGGCATGTCGGGTGTATCACATTGTAGCAGAAAGTTTTATTTATTAACGAGTTTATTTTTATATAGACGTGATAATTATGATCGATATACGTATTGCGTTGGGCATCGAATTGGTAATGTACATTTCTACTATTTTATATGTGTGTATATTACACATATTGGCGTTATATAGGATTTGTTTCAGAAAGTTTTGTCAGCAATTAATTTACCAATATTGAAATTGAAATTTCCATACCCTATATAAGGTAAATCTGTGGGTTTACTTATTTTCTCTCATAAACATAAAATGATTATATTCTAAAGACCATTATTGTCGAAAGCCTTATAATAGTGGCTTATATGGAATAATATTATAATAATGGCTATGTAAAATAATTATATGGGTTGTTAGAAAACCACAAACGTTCCTTTAATAATAATGGGTAATATTGTATTGTAAATGTATGCGGTTGATTACTTACTTATTGTAGTTACTAAAATATAATTAGAATTGTGTGCATTTAAACACGACTGATAGAACTAATATAATTCGTGCAGCCTATAACGTAAAACCTAAAATGAAATATGAAACTAACAATAATCCACTGTTTCTCAATACTATCAAAATAATTAGTGAATAGTGTTTATACATAATTATTGATTATTCCACAGAATAAATAATTCAATGATATCAGTGACACCATCGTTCTCCGGCAGCCATTTAAATGGAATCAGCGGATTTAATTCGACACTGAAAATTAATCCGAGTTTGCGGATAAAATTCCCAATGTATCTACGGCTTATTTTGATCCAAAATCTATAAATAAGTAATGAATTTCTCGTGGAATGGAATCCTAGATAATGTTTTGAGGTTGTTTGGTAAGAATACTTTTTTAATCTATATCCATTGTACTTGTTTCACAGATTTTGATAAATGATTTATTTTAAGTAAAAAGCTTTTCTTTACAATGTTGTTTTACATCAGTTTTCGAATTGAACGATCACTGACTAATATAAACTTTAGATTTTGAATGTGTTTTAAATTTTCGTTAGGTTTAGCCTTAATATTTGTTATGATTTTTGGCTAACATTGATTATTTTATGGGAAAAGGCGATGAGTTGACGGCTTTTTTTTTGCAAAACCTATGTCCAGCAGTGTACTGTACTGCTGGACAACAGGTTTTGCAAAAATGGATGGATTGACTTGATTGATTAAACTAAAATAAAAATCAGATTAAGCTTAGCTAAACTCCGTAAAAACATGATAACATAATTCACATACCGTAAGCTATATTCATCAAAAATGTATGATCCTAAGAGGTTCCATCAGAACTAAGTAGAACGGATTACTTCAGGTTACATGAGGGAATAAGATTTATTCACCATATTTTTGTCTGTCGGTAAAGCAAATTGATTTACAGGAAAATGGATCGGAATATTCCCCGCGGGGTTTTAATTCTATTACGTAGTAACTTGAAATTTAATTCGTTTTGTAATGTGGTTAGGTGAAATTTGACATGGAACAGTATTAGGCAGTTGTCCGACTTACGGGCGAGAAGCGAGTAACTATCGACTATAAAATCGCTCAAGAAATGTATAGCAAGACGTAGATCCCGTGTAAAAGAAGGAGATGCATATACAAAAAAAAAAAACTCGCCGACTGTTCACATTACCGGTGAGGACTCGCTCTTTTGGGGCGAGTAGAACTATAAAAATATACTCGCTACTCGCTGCTCGCCGACTCGTTTTGTAGTTCATCGTTCTACTCGCTTCTCGCTCTAAATCGGACAGGTCCCTTACGGTACTCAAATACATAGGAGAAAAGAAAGAGAAAAGGCTTGGTATATGAGAGTCCACACTTTGGATCATATTATCGGAAACTTATCTTTGTGTCTGAACCTCTCTGCACAAATGTAGTTCAACTAGAATTTGTTATTTCGACCGATTGAATATTGATCGTCTGAGGAAGAAACATTGTCCACGTTTTTGCCAATGATCATTAAAATCCGTCAATTTAGATGTAAAACACGACCAAAATGCCTTAGAGACAAAAAGGACCAAAAGAGATGGTTACTTTCAAATGTAATTTTAGTGCTCCGTCTAGGAACATTTCGTACTACCTAGATAAGTATTAATGGAGGGAATTGGGAAAAGCTTTTGCTAGGAGGAACACTAAGAATATAAAAAGGAACAAATCAAGACAAATAAATAATTTACTGTTTTTTTTAGGTTTACCCGAATGTTAGACTTTGAATTAAAACTACTTTTTACGGATTTTGTCGCGGTTTAATTTTAGATTTTAGTCCAGACGTTACGACACCTTATTTGTGAAAGGTGTGCAAAGGCGTAAAAGTAGTTTTATTTTAAATAACTTATCGTAAATATGGACACAAATTGTTACATTCAATCTCAATGACATCTAAATGACAGCATAATAGCTACATTATTTCAGTTTACATCAAATAAAATTTTATTTAGTGTTTATAAACCTCGTTGAAAACTCCATTTTGCGGCGGTTAAAGCTATTAACGTTATCGGAGTTATGTGAGGACGTTACCGGTATATGAAAGAGGTTTTATTACCTGCTTACAGAAGGTTAGAGTTAACGTGTGTTGGAGCTTTTGATGTTGCCGCCTGGTTATTGCGTTTTGTTGCTTCCGAGTTAGAGATGTTTTGGTTTTTATGGAATCAAAGTTTTGTGTTTTGGTACCTGTTTCTGTGTCAGACTAGGATGATGGTAACTTAATCTTGAGATTGCCAATTGGCAGTTGTGATATATATTGTAAACAAAATGGTGCTAAAAAAAATAAGCCAAGTTTTCCATATTGCTCCATCATCACATATATTTTCATGTTGCATTATCGGTACATTTCCTACTTTTGCTTAAAACAAAAGCAGGAAATGTACCGTCAATTCATTCGTTTTAATATCAATATTGTTTGCCATTTCATTTCTGATGAGTGTCAAGACTGATAGACGTGCAATTTGGTTGTGTATTAATATTTACAATACTCCACAATACTCTACATACGCAGCAATGGAATTAATACATCGCTTGTTTAATTTGCTAATGGATACATTGACGTATTACTTTGATTACTACGGTATTTTCATTGCGTATTGTTTTGATGATTAAATACATACTTTGCATTCGTATAAAAACTGTATACTCAGCAATCTTTATAGCTTAGTAACACCAAAAATTTTAAAGGCTTGCTAAGTACAAAACTGTGTAGTTTTTGGTCACCTCTCACGTAGCGTTGCCTAGTATTTTTCTCTTAAAAACAAATGCAAACGCATCCTGCGAGCAACCGGAACGGAGGCCTAGAAAAATTGCAATCTGCTATTTTAACATTGGTAGAGAATGCTTAGATATTTGGTAGTGAAATTTATTTATATCTAGCTTTCGGCTGTTTGTTATATCTACAATATACTTCCATTTTTTTGTCTATACCCAATCAGCTACGAGTACCGTTAAGTTTAATCTAAAGCAATTCAGGAGTATTTAAGTGAAGTAGTACCAAAGCCACACACCAGTCCAATTTTTTTTTTGTTCATTATATCAGTATGAACTCAGAGTTTAATAGAAATAAGAATATCATTACTTAATAAGTCACTTGACCATAATAATTTTAGAGAGCTCACTTGGCTAAGGCAACTGCCGTTAATTCGGGCAACTGTCATTAAATCGCATAGTAAGGGTCCCTCCATCATTATGTGATGTTATGATTTTAGCCGCAGAGCAGATTTAACTGGCGCTGTTGTTGAAATATGATAATCAGTGTTATATATGCTAATGGATTCTGAATACAATGTTGGGTTTCATGTGATTTCGTTTATGTTACGTAGGTGTTGCATATGTAATTATGTGATGTGTTATTTTTGTTGTATCGTTGTAATAATAGCTTTGTTTATACGAAAAGTTAAGGTTTATCTTCAACTCATCCATTTATAGTTAAACTTTTTTCAACGTAATTATGTGTATGTAGGCATTGTGAAAAATATGATCAATACCTAGGCGTAATCTAGATACAAAGCTATCCTAATTGCTACCAATTATTTAGTTGTCTATTTGTTTGAAAACATAACTAACCTCTCCAGAATGAACCACAACCACTGGATTATGTCGGTAACTGTCAAAAGTTTTTAAAATTTTCGAGTAAACAATAAACAACAAAAATACTCGAAGCTTAGTATGACCATTTTACAGTACACTGACCAAATATTTACAGAATGTCTAGTGGTTAAAAATAATAGGCATTCATAGGTACCTGTAAAACTTAAGGGAAAGCTCTTTGGATTTATTTTCCGCAGAATTTCTTTACTGCCCTCAAAGTGGGATTACAACGCCGAGCAAAAATTTGTAAGGCGAGTTTTAATTACATAATTAAGGGTTCATAAAGGCAAAGAGGATAGAAATATAATTCATCAAAAAGCCAAAAGAATTTAGGTGTTTATGCTACAGGAATAACTTTATTTTAAGGTAAAGTTTTAACTAATAAAAGGAATAAATAAATAATTAATGGAAAAAGACATCGCAGTAGGCCAAGGCGGAGATGGCGGGACGAACTGGAGGCCTTTGATGAGGAGTGGATGACCACGGCCCTAACCAGAGAGAAATGGAAGGTAGACAGGCCTTTGTCCTGCAGTGGGAAAGAAGAGGCTAGTAAAAAAAAAATGGAAAACATTACAAAATTGTCCTAAAGGATTTGTATAATGCAATCGGAGATTACAAACTCCCAGACTCGGGACCGTCCGGAGATTGAACCCAGGACCTCAAAGCTGGGGACCTTTGGAAACCGTTGCAGACATTGATAGTCTATTTCTTTCAGTGGTTTATACCTTTATATTATCATACATAGGTATAATATATACCTATAGTCAAACCTCGTTACATATCTCAATATCCAGCAGCTATCCTTAATTGCTGTACAATACAATTTATAGTATTGTACAGCAGTATAGCCAGTATAGTCCTCAACAGAATACGTGTATCCCCAGGCAGACTATCAATACGTATCCCGAGAGAACTAATCTCGGATTCAACCACTAAATGAATTTCGATGCAGACTGTCTCGGCGCCATCTTGCGATATTGCATCTATATTCTGTGACCTGTAGCAGAGTGTTACTAATACCCTGTTGAACATTGTATACGTATAGGTTAACCATTGATAAAGTTATATGACAATATTGGCAAGTGAATGACCAGAAACAGATAACTTTTGAGTTCGATAAACAATGTTTTTAAGATCTGAATTTACAAGTACAAGTCTAGTTAGCTGAAGGGCGGTATAAACGAGCCGAAAGGCGACGATCAATTGCAGAGCTAAAGGATCAATTAATATAAAAAATATTTATTAAGTTTCTATACTGTTCTTTGTCTTAAAAAAATACTTTAATGACTATCAGACATCGATTCTAACCATGACATAAAACAACAAGGTTTTTGTAACACACTGTACATACATATATAGCACAACTCTTCTTTCGTTTTTAGCTAACTTCCTATTAAGTTGTGCTTTATTTTGGACGGCAGCCGGCGGTCGCGTCCCTGCTCCAGGAATTACTACGTAATTAAGAGGAATATTTCAGAAATTTTCGTACAAACTCTTGGTGTTCAGGGTTTTGTTGGGGAAAATTATTTTCATATTTTGACTAAGGTACTACATGTGCGGAAGACATCGACGTTTATGAGGGCTTTGTGCTGTTTATGATGTGGGTTCATGTAAACTTTTGGTAAATAAAAGCTATGAATAACAAAATATACTTAGAGGAAAGAATATAAGGGTAGATAAAAATGAGATAAAAAAATCTTTGAATAGTTTTTATTGCATCACTATCTTAATGTTAAGCACCCTAATAAATCCCGGTATCATATGGGAAAGAAGGACCCATAACAGGTCCCAGTATCATTTGGGAAAGTAGTCATATGCCTAGCAGTTGGTCTTGAGTACCTACAGTGGCTTAGAATGAAGATAAAGGCCTCCGTCACACTGGGCGTGCGGTGTCGCGGCGCTCACGATGCGGTCGTATCATTCGCATGCTTAAGAAAATCTGCGTGCCCTATGTGGGGGTGAAAATAAGAGAGTGACTTACTCCAGACGTGCACGCTCCACCCGCGATGCTCCTCCTCGCTGTGCCCCGACTCCTGCATCGGTGACTCCCCTCCTTCAGACTCCGGCAACGTCCTCCAGCGCTTCAGCAACTCCTTCGTCTTATCTTTGGTCTTGTCGCATGCTTGGCGCCAGTTCGTGAAGTATTTGCGGGATACTTTTGGACTTGATAGCGAGGTCGACTTCGAGTCTTGTCTGACAACAGAATTTAATGTTATTTATGTTGGTAATGATATTGTCTAATATTCGTCATGTAAAATAGCAGGATCGACTGTTAACCCAGTCACTTATGTCTCAAAATACTTAACATAAAAGTCATAAAAATTTCCGTCTAGACTGACGTAGCATAACGTTGTGTAACATACTGTTTGTTCATAATAAAATTACGTTAAACACATAAAACTAATCAAATAAGTTATAATTTTTATGTGTCTGGAAATACCGGTGTTCAAGTGCATCTAAACATTTTCAACGTCAGATGATAAAAAGATAAGCACACATTCTTTTAAGATAGACGTAGATAAAAATGTAAATAATAAACATTCGTAGGACTATAGGTATGAAACGTCTATTTCACATGTGACGATGAATATTTCAACATCTTATTTTTAGGCGTCACGGCATTTCTTTCTGTATATTGTATTGATTTTTCTCTTTTGAATACATAAACAGATAGTGACAATGAATAACGTTCAGCAGTTGGCAGTATTTCCACATTTTTCACATGTATTCGCACTGACAAATCGGCGAACGATCGGTTTCAGCCGACAACAGAACTTTGTTCTGTTTTTTGTTGCAATTTACGATTCAACGGGTACAGTAGAAACTATATTGTATGCCCACGAATGTTTATGAGCCTCTCCTAGACCGATAAAAGTAAGGAGGTAATTTAACAGTTTACTACAGGGCAAAAGTCATAACCTCGTGAAACTGACAAATAAAAGAGCCCTCATTACTTTAGTTTCTTCATGAAAGATCAGGTCGACATGCGCCACAAAATCTCAACATAAACTTGACGACGTCCATACTATTTGAAGTATGGGATGGCATTAAATTATGTATTGTTATTTCAGTAAACGCATTGTTGTAAACTCAGTTGGAATCTGAGCTAATAAATCAAGAAGTTTAACGAGCGAACCGGCGAACTATGTTATCAAGATGTAACTAAACGTTCCGATTACGTAAGGCTGTCACAGAATATTTCTAGCCCCGAAATATGCTGAGTTATTACCGCCTGCCACCTAAATATGCTATCTCATCGATCATCCAACCAATTTGATTGATTACGCGATACTTCTTAATTACAGCTTTTTGACCACTCCATAACAGTTACGTAGCTTGTGCCTACTTAGTAGATACTCAGCTAATTTGTGATTATTATCTTAAAAATACATAAACTTCTTTTAGTTTGTTATATTATAGGACTTCTTTTTAAGTTTTTAACAATAAATCGGCAGTTAAAAAACTCCTTTCAACAAGAACTCTTTATTAAATAGCACTTTAACATTTTCACAAGTTGAGACACTTAAAAGTTTCAGGCAATAACAGTAAATACAAGAAACCTTAAGAACGCTTCGAAACTAAGTTTTCATAACTATGTAACCATGCGATATGGGCTTTTTATGCTTGGTTTTATACTTTTAAAATTCATAGCCTTTGTTTAAGTGCATTCTAAATATCTAGGTAGCAAGGTATATTGGTCTCTGAAGCTTTAAGTCGTTCCAAGAAGCATTGATGCATATTTCAGAGGTTACTTCGATCGTTTTCTTGGTATATACGCGCCAATAGTGCTATCAAGCATAGTAACTTGCTTGTCGTTTATGAGCGCCTGGTACCTAATGTATGTAGAAGGTGGCATTTTGGAACCAAGTGAGCATGAAAGCGACGTGAATAAGTGTATTTACGTGTGTGTGTGTGTGTTTCTTTGTATATTTTTTGATTTGGAATAGAAAACAATCATAAAACACGTCGAGATCACGTCGTCTCCCTCGCGTGACATATTTACAAGTCGGCTTATTCAGCTGTAGTTTCAGCTTTGTGTCAAAAGGTATTTTGTCTACGTCTCTTGTTCTGTTTATTTTCTTCACGCTTTACCTGCTAAATAACCTTTCCTCTTTTGAATGTTAAATATTTTGAGGTGTTTGGTTGAAATCGTCACAGATATGATTATTTATTTGGCAAATAAGATTACGTTATGGACGAAGAATTTGCACTATACGTCACATGTTTGTCGTTTCCTCCTGTCTTCAAATGCATCCTTAGCTGTAAGTATATTTAGTGCTTAGGACCTAAACGCCTATGCATGGGATCTCTATGACCCTCTTATTTGAAAAGATAGTCTACCTTTTCACCAGAAATATTGCTGCATACCTGTCAAGATTTTCTCTGGAGCTCTCACTAGCCCTCGAAAGTCTCCTCTCCCTCCTCAGCGCAGCATCCTCACTGGGCGACTTCTCTGGTGGTAGCCTGAGTTCCTTCTCGCACTTGCTGCCGGAGCGAGTGGACTTGCCTTCGTCTCCGCTGTCCCGCTTCAACGACTGCTTCACGGGCGACACGCTGCCGGCTTTCTCATGCTTCTTCATCTCCATACTGACGGGTGGACAGTCATCGTCGTCTTCTTCCTATTAAACAGAAAACATATAAATAAATGTGGAAAACACACACATTCTGTGAACCTAAATAAAGACGCTATAGCACTTGTGCTTCAGAATCAGAAACAACTAAGGTACCACAGACACCAAGACCCGAGAAGACGTGGAAAGTTAGTTTGTCTGTTCTCCCCTAAAATAATTATTTTCAGGTTAACGTAATTTAGGGGTGTGTAAGTTTCGTGTAAAAAGGTACTGAATAGGTGATCGACCATCTGTGTGTTGTCAAAAATGACCATGCTTGACTGGTGCATGCTATGGTTGACGTTCAGCACGATGAGTTGCGATAGTTAAACTGCGATAGTTTTAGTTAAAAAAATATCGAGGGTCTACTCAGCCTCGTAAGAACTCTTAGCATCTTAGTAAATATATTTATTTAAGACCGGTATTACCATAACTAATTCATTTATTTAGTCGAAACGTAGTACCTTGAGATTATTTTATTGCATTATTTAACTTCCACGTAAAGTTAATCCTCTTAGGTATAATAAATTTTACAGCTAAGCTGAAGCGAGTGGAGATAAATAATACACGAGACCTAAACGTAAACGTGAAATTAATCAGAATATATTTTATTTATTTAAAAAAACACGTTATTTTTGTATTTCTTTTTGAACGTTATTTTATTACCTTTATCAGTTTGTTAAATAGCCGCCAGCAATTGCTGATGTTGACCTATTTCTAACTGACTTCAAAAGTGGAGGATTCTCATTTCAATGGATTTATATTTTGTTGATACGCAATATTTCAAGCAAGTATTATTCGACTCTCACATAGTTCTCGCTCTCATCTATAACCTCAGTTAGATATAGTCTTTATAATAGGAAATAAATAGTAATCGGTATTTTAGTATTCTTCAATATTTTTTTTATTTCTTTCATTGGATTTGTTTTATCTTCGACGTTCGATAAGGCTTCAAGGTTTATAACCAAGTTGAATTTCCATTTAAGCTTACTGAGCACATTTACTTTGGGCGTCTCTAGATTCGTGGAAACGTAGGCAGATGTTCACAACTCTACTATACGGTAGAGGCGGGGCTTTTCGTTAAGGATATCGATATTGACTTCTAAAGATTTAGTGTCTATTGACATTAACAGTCGTAACTATTTTAAATTCACTTTTTTACTAGTACCCGCCCCGGCTTTGCTCGGGTAGGCAAAACTTTTGTAAAATATACATAAAATCCTTTTTTATATTGATAAAAGTCATACGTATGAAAAATTGGGTATTTTATAAGTTCATTGCGTGCAAGTAGATACAAACCTACTTTGTTTTAAAATATGCATGCTTATCTATATGGGATGAGACTTGTGCCCAGCTGTGGGACGTTTATAGGCTGGATTTATTATTTTATTATTATGCTAAGATACATCGTAATAAATTACATTCAAGAACTAAAACATATATATTTTTTTTAATACTTTGTTAGGGTTACTTAACTACATTCAGCGGATGGTTAAATGGTACAGTTAACATGTAAACACTTTCACATGTAGTTTGTTCCACAAAAAGACCTGCACTACATAGTCATCTTAAAAAACTATACCGCTAGCATAGTAAACATTCAAAATTCATTTCACCACCTGACTCTATAAAAGAGGATATGAGATTTCAAAGTCTCTATGTACACGGGTTCTTTCAGACTCATTCGACCGAATTGTGTGAAAATCGAGCGTCGTGCCGCCTAGCGATGCGCTCCGTTTGTGAATGGTATGCATATATATTTCACTATAGGAACATCTTAACTGTATAGTTAAAAAATATTTTATACTCGTTTACAATTTTTGTTTAACAGGAGTAGAGTAAAACAGGGTCTTGTTTTATTGAATGTCGAAGTAAACGAAGTAAAGACGGATTGGGATTATTACGTGAAAATGTTTGTCTTCCACTTACCTATATAAACCTTACCTCATAAACATGGACGTTATAAAATTATAAACACTTGTCGACTTGGTAACCTCCTCTATTTCTGTTAAAAACACAGAAAGGATAAGAGGTAAACTTTTTTGTTTATCATAAAATCATCCTTTTTTTAAGTTGTTCAATGGAACAATATGCAGTGAAGAGTGAGACATATGAATAGATAAACATTTACCTAAACCGTATGAATATATTAATTGTTCAGTGCCGCAGTAAATACGAGCTACCCGAAACATATTGTTACTGTAAAGGAAATTGCTATTCCTAATCTCTAGGCGCATCAGATCGTTGATAGCTAGAATAATTATCTACAGTTCCTATCTTTGAATACGATCTGCTATCTGTTATTTACTAACGTTGCTTTTACTATAGGTCACATACATTTAGTGACTATGTTCGGATAGACTTCTGGTCACACTGAAAATCTACCAGAATTTTCCTTAGAACGGGTCATTTGTTAACTAGGAAATACGTTAAGGCTACTTTTTTCCCACTCCTATAAATATATCTTACTGAATCCTAAAAGAAACTTACCCAAGTTAATTAAAGCAAATAAAGCGTCCATATAAACAAGAATAACAAACTACGTGTCTCTATTACAAGCTGTTTTATTAAAATAATATTCGTGGCGCCAAGATTGTGTCCTGAATTATTGATAGGTGACGTAGTGTCAGTGTCGGTCGGCTCACGTGGGATTAGGGACCCCCTGTACCTTTATAGGCAGGATTTATACAGCCTGTATAAAAATACTGCGACACTGACCCAGTTTGTCTGAAGCGAGACGTGTTGCATTTGTTTTGTAACTTAGATTGTAATTGGATAAGTTTTGGGTTCGGCCCGAATTGGGACATTAAGATGTGATGTTTAATTATTTATAGTAATTTGACCCACATTTCTTGGGTTACTCGTGTATAGAATCTTAAAGAAGGTTTTATCCTTTGATATAATGAACTCACATATGTAAGTGACTTCGTGTATAGCCTTTTTCCTAATTGTTTGCTTCAATAGAAATTAATCTTGACTTGGACTTTAATGTGGGTAAATAAGAAACGAAGAGTACTTCTTTAATCAAATCCACTCACATAGATTGTGTATTTATGCTTTTTTCTTTATGCTCGTCTTTGATATCTTGATCCAACATAAAAATATTTCGTTTTATAATTCAAATACATTTAGATCTCAGAGGATGTGTTTGAATATCTTAGATTAATTAAGAAAGAGTTTGGTTTTATAAGAAATCATGAGTATTTACCTGTTTTTAATGATGTAAAGTGGACTGGAATCTTGAGCACCACGGAATGGTTTATCTTCCGAGCGTAGAGATATGATCAGTGCTGACTGCCTTCGTCGGACGGAGAGGCACTAGAACAAGAAAAAAAACCATGCAAACGAATTGCATACAAATGCTCTAGCTATTAAATGAAAGCAAATAATATTTATTAATTAAACAATTTGTGTACACAAGTTCGTATAAAGGTACTGCTTATTTCACATTATTCTATAAGATCTTAGATCATGCTCACGTGATTTTCAGTTATAGTGGTAAAAAGTAGCCTATGTCACAACATACAATGCACAAAATAATATGTTTCAGCAAAAACAGTTCAGGTTTAGCTCTGAGTTACTTTCTTTTTTATAATCTTAGCATGGATAGAATATAATACAATAAGGTTTTGTGTCTTTCCACAACAAAGTGATACCCCGACCTCGTTTAATGTCGCCCATATTTTAACGTTAACCTTGAGATTAATCACCCATTTAATTTAATGACCAGTCATTAACGTTTGCATGTAACAACATTTTACAGTTTCATTTTATGACGCTGCGCCTGCAAAATGTTGAGGCTTTCAACAGCTTTTTGATGCACTTTCATAATTATTCATTACCTGTAGTTAAGTAGGATTAAAATATATAACGTCGAAAGAAAATTACAGCTTTTTTGTTAGTGACTACAAACACATCGAGATTTTTTTTAAACCATTCAATGCAAGAGTAAAAAGAGAAATACCAAAAATGCTAAAATTTCCATCCACCTTTTGTTATGTTACAATTTGTTCGCAGGAAATTAATTGACTGATTGATTAAAAATAACAAAAATATCGTTGTTAATAAAATAAGATGATTTTAAAATAATGATATAAAAATCGAGAGAATGAATGAGGAACGATTGACGAAAAAATTGTATATGGCGAGTGTGAATGAAAGTGTTGGAAGGGGACCTAGGCGGACGTTTCTAGACCAAATCGGAGACGTCTTGAAAAAAGGCCAGGTCAAGAGTAGGTATGAAGGGAATTATGACAGTGGATGAAGCGAAACAAGTATGTAAGGATCGTAGCAAGTGGAAAGAAGTGGTCTCTGCCTACCCCTACGGGAAACAGGCGTGATTATATGTATGTATGTATGTATGATATAAAAATTACTACTACTATTATTACTACTACGTGAAAGTACAATGTTCAGTTGAGATAGTGATCACTATTTTGATTACACTGCATGCCGAGGAAATTGGACCAGCGAACACGATATGTATCTTTAATTTCCTAGCTGTGTCCAAGTAAAACCGATTGGAATACTGGTACAAAAATAACTGTTTCAAATTCTAACTAAATAAAATTAAAATTTAGTCATTTTTTCAATTATTACTTCCAGTGAGCAATGTTTGTTGCATCTTTGTGTAAGAAGAGGGCTTAATTAACTCTTTTTCTATGGTACGAGTAGGACAGTAACACGTTGTATACACAAAATTAATACTTAAAATATACAATATTTAAAGGCCTAGCACGTATTATGATAGTGACCTGTAAAAGGGGGAATATAGCAACAGCAAGAGCACAGTCGGGTTGAGAAGAAGAATAGATGGCAAGAATGTGAAACGGCCATAGCATGCATAACCTAGATAGAATAGCCAAAATATCTAGTTACTCTAATGTTTTCGGTGATCAGGTGTCAGACTGTCCGTAATATTCGCCTGTATAGTCTGAAAGCCTCTACTTATGTTGGCGGGACAACGCTGATGATCCAAGCACTTTTTAAACGTCTCATTTCCACAACATCCTAAGTGACAGATGGTTATGTCACTAGAAAGTCTGCAAAATGAACTTTGTGAGCCTTATTTTAAGGTTCAAAAATGAATAGGGGCTGTGTCATAATATCGACCGATCAGCATTCAGTATTTAGGCTGATTGTTTCCCTCGGGCAAGTTAAACTGACTTTGTCAAAGTTCGTTACTTACTGGAAGGTCCGCACTTAGATTATTGATACTAAAAGAATAAGGTACTTGTTAGGATTTGTTAGCCGGTAAGTGTAAACTGGACTTAAGTGGTTATTATTTTACTTTAATATGAGTTGAACCCCGTCAGTGGCAATAGGCTCGCCCCCTATTACATGTGACATAAAACATATCGGCAAACTGTGGTTGTACATTGGCACACGTCTGCCTACCCCTTCGGAGATACAGGCGTGATGATATGTAATGTGAGTTGAAAACTTCGCAAAGAGTTACTGTACTTACTTTTTAAAGTACTATATAGCGAGGCGGTTACGATTGAGTTTTGTCGTAGATTAGTCCTGACCTACTGTTTTTTAACCTGGTTTATACATATTTTTAACTGTAATGTGACTTTACAGTACCGTAAAGCCGGAATTACAATTTCGTTGTCACGAGTACCTCCAAACAATCAAGAACACTCGCGAAAAGCCAAGCACTCACCCACTGAACCTAAAAACACTTCAAAAGACTTAAATTATTTTCAATAATAAAAAGGCAAAAACTTTTCTTTTAATAGCATTTTCGATGTAACTTTCTGATTGTTTAGTTGATTAAATTATCTTAAATATCACAAGTGTTCTTTTATAAATGGAAACTTTTGGACCTAATAATTTACTTAAGTATTTAAAAAAATATAGGTTTAATCAAGCTAAGTAGGCCACTTACTTTAAACTCTTTATGGTTCTAATGAAAAGTAAATGATTTTCCCACTAACTTCAGAAATGCTTATCAAGATTTAAAAAATGTTAATAATAACAAACAAACGCTGCAATTCGCTTTTTGTCTTTTGCTTAACCAAAAGCACAAGATACCACTCGGTAAAAAAAGATATTTTTTTTTCCATTTTAATGCTATTTCTTTTCTACTGTACATTTTTGGCAATGCCTTTCACTTTTCTTACAGATTCAGTACTTCTTTGATTTTATTTTCAATTTTCGCATTGTGTTTTTACATCAGTTTCAAAACAAAAAATGTTCTCGAGTTTTACGACCACAATTCCCGTTCACTGAATACTTAAAAACTTGTGTAAGACTAATAAATTCTTTTGACGAGTATTTAAAGTCATTTTTTTCTACCTCCAAGGGTCTATGTGTTAAACATCTGGCCATTATTTTATACTTTGATTATAAGTTATTTATACTTTTGATACACACAACCATGACTGTGTCATATACCAGCCACCCAAAGTAAGTCAACTGATAACCATACAAATATCTTATCTAAATGCATACATAATATAGATAAATTACACCCAGACACAGAACAAATGATCGTGCTCATCACACAAATATTTGTCCTGGGTGGAAATCTAACTCACGACCTCCGGTATAGCAGTCAGGGTAACCTCTAGACCACCAGGCCAGTCATAAACATGTAGTTAAAGACCAAATTCCTTTATACCTATTCTGCAGTTTTGTTTCACCATATTCTCCAGTTGTGAGTCTGTTTGACTAATCTTAGTACTGCAGTTACTGCAGACCTAAATAGCTAGACGTATCGCAGAAGTTCGGCTCGGAACATTGAGCTAACTGTAGCCGTCTGAACTAAATATTAGGTTGTTTGTGAAGTAACTTGTAGTATTTTAGTTGTTGTTTGTATGTTAGCTCTTAACAATGATTCTAAGATATTTTGGGCGTGGCAACATGTAGGACAGAAAATAAAATCTGTTTTGATTACAGAGTTGCGGAAGAATCTAAAACTATTGAAAACTTTTCGCAGTAGCTTACTTTGAATATCAAAGCAAAATCGTTGAATGTGCTCTAAGAACACAGACATAGAACAGCTTTTCCAAAAGTTTGTACCACTCAGGAATCGAACTCACAGCACTCATAACCTTGGCCGCCTGGCCGTATACCCGTCAGGAACGTTTTGTTGCAGCGGCCAGGGTATAGCTGTAACTAGCGTGGTGACCTAATACGATTATCCGTACAGTCAAACAAACCGAAAGTTATAGGTATAAAAATGCTCTGAAGCGGCTAGCAAATCCAATAACCGAAAAAATGCAAAACGTTAGGACCTTGAAATTTACTTAGTTTTAGATCTCTTTGTAATCGGATCACTGGTTCCAGAGTTTACTTTTACAAACTTCCCTTTTGTTAGTACTGGTGTAGGGAGATAGATACATATTACAGGGTGCTAAAAAAATGCGTGGTTATATTTTATACCCTGCTTCGGTCCATACAAACAATCAACTTCCTCCAAGATGTTAATATGTTTTTAACTGCCTCCAATTATTATGCTGCGAATCAGCTATTTTTTTTTATGTTTAATTGGTAAAGCATGGCAAGTTTATTTTGGGAATTGGCTATGATACACCTTAAAAAATTCTCATTTCTGTGATTAGCAGTATTTTAATATGACCACGCATTTCCTTAGCACCCTGTATACTCGTATCACACCAAAAGCTTTATGAACTTGCTAGGACCTCATTGTGGAAACACAATCATTAATTATGCATTCCTTCGTTATTTTTCAGGATTACACTTCAGCTACAGAATTACTTCAGTTTAATAACATACAGAATGTCGGAATACCTAATTCGGAGATCTTGTTACAGAGACAAATTAATTGTATTCTTAAACCTTAATATATCAAGGCTCTACAGTTGGTGCGCTGTAGCATGGTGCGGGTGACAGTTGTCAGTCATGTTTCGTTTCACTCTTGAAAGTTGCCGCGATTTACAATTATGTCTTTAGTATTTCAGGTGCACCATATTTTTAATATATTAAATCATAAATCATGGTTATTTATTAAATTAAACCAACCAGAATGTTCTAGTTTACAAATACAATTATATTAGAGGACAAAATACGCAAAGTGTTATGCGTAAAACGTAACGCCAAATACGTCTTTAGTGATGGGGGATGTACTGCTACGATGGATAGTCGATATTTTTATAACTTATAAAAACGTACATTTTATTTGTCTAAACTCATATCAGAGTCAGAAACATCTGAATGGTTACTCAATTCATCATCTGAATCTGTGACTGATATTTTAACGATGACTCCATTAAATTATCAATATGGATATCACGATCCCAATCAGACATAATGTCCAGCATCTTATTTGCCGTAAAAATTCTATCATGAAAAAAAATATAAAATACCGTGTTACAGTGCTTTGAATGCGTTTTTATTTATTTTATATTTAAAAATGTATTTTTTTAACTGATACAAAACTGAATATTGCAATTTAATTTAAATTAATGCAAGCTACTGACAATGCAGTTCTCGTAGCAGAATTTTGGGCTGACACTATATAAACAGATTGTCATCGACACGCTAAGAAGAATTTAATATTGCAATATTTTTTATAACAATAAAAAAGGGAATGTGATTTTTGCTGTGAAAAACGTAATCGATAAAAATGACTTGCATGACATTACATCCTTAGCCATGTGATATTGATAGATTTCAACGTCTTAATGACAAATGTCACCCGCACCAAGCTACAGCGCACAAGGTATAATTTAAATTCTGTAAAGACAGATTTTGTGACTTAATCAACTGTACCTATTTCATTATTGTCTTTAATATAGTAGAATAGCTGCATATAAGATTGAAGATTTTACCGGTAGCGTAATTTATGAAATTAATCTTACGTATTTTGTTCTGAAAATCTAATATCAGTAGCAAATTGGCAGTAACTTAGAATATAATGTTTCAATTTAAAATTATTGTAAAAATATACTAGGTTATTTTTTGGAATTTGGGATGTTATTAAACCGATATGTCAAGCTGCCACAGGCGGACTAGATTGGAAGTAGGAACAAGCTGTGCTGAAATTAAAGAATAGATATTTTCATTTTTTTTAATGTTTAAAAATATATTGGGAGTTTGAGTTAATGAGTTTACACTTTCATAAGATCCGTTCAAAAATGAAGGTAGGTAAATTCCGTATCCGTTCCATTTACATAACATTTCTATAGTTGTGTTATTAGATACTGAAGATAAATAAACTTCCATTATCTTAGTGCACTTTGTGCAGGAGCATCGAATTTCCAATTAACGGTAAGATTGAACCCAAGTAAGATACCTACTAACAGAAGTATATGCTTTTTCTTTTAGTTATACCCATCTTTTAAGTAGGTAATCCTACTTATTTAAATAGTATTATTATCCCTTTCACACAAGCGGCAAACAACAAATGTAAGAAAGAGAAACCTATTCGTAGACAGTTTTCTTAACCGACATAAGTCCGTTTTTGTTTACGTACATTCGTAGACAGTTCTGATCCAAAATATGTATAAAGGACAGAGACCTTGAAATTCAGGACTGTTCTTAAAATAGTTCAGTAACTTTGTACTCTATATTTTTTTGGGTTTGTTTTGTCTCATGTTTGTTCATAAAGATTTATTTATTGTATTATTATATTATTTATTTATTTATATATATGACGACCTCCGTGGTCGAGTGGCGTAAGCACCGGTTTCAAGGTGTCGCTAGCTCTGAGGTCCCGGGTTCGATCCCCGGACGGGTCAATGTAGAAAGTCACTTTTCTACATTGTCTCGGGTCTGGGTGTTTGTGGTACCTTCGTTGTTTCTGAATTCCATAACACAAGTGCTTAATAGCTACTTACTTTGGGTTCAGAGCAATGTATGTGATGTTGTCCGCATTTATATTTATTTATTTATTCATTTATTTATGTTGACCTTACTCTGGCTGCTTTAATCTGATTAAGTTCCAGTTCTATCGCATTAAAGCAATCTATATACAGTGATGTTTATTATTCAGTCATTAGATAAAGCTAAGTCGAGGTGACAGAGAATCTAGTGAAATAATGATATGCCGTACAAGTAGGTCAGGCGTTTGACCTGAAGCCTCATCCAACATTAATGCTTATTGTCCCACTGTTCGTCTGTTCTCTTTACTGGTCGCAGACAACGAAACAACTGCATTTATAAAGGTGAAGAAGTAAAGGGAGTTGTGGGATTAGTTCTATGCTTATCACACAAATACTAAGAAAATGTTCATAGGAAGGAAAAGATATTAGCACTCAGTAGGCCATAGATCGTTTTCAGATTATCCGATATGATATCGAATATAGGGAGTCACAATATTTACTAATTTTGTTTTGGATATATCATGGGACTTTTTATTGAAATATTAACTTAACACTTGAGCAGACAAGGATCAAATTTAGACTAAGCACACATTTAAATTACAAAAATTAAGTTTTCTACGCTCAGATTTTCTTTCCCTAATTTGTTATGAAGTTCCGCTAGCTTGCACATTAAAATTCACAAAAAAGTTAAGGAATAACAACTGTTACAAGAAAAGTCTTGGAAAATCAAGAACTTCAGATGGAAGCAGAGGGGCAGAAACATCTAACTTTTTATAAATCGCATGAAATATGAGTAAAGGAAAAGCTACAAATATAAATTTAGTGTGCAACCCGTTTGAGAGAAATAATAAAACTGCAACGGTTGGTCCATTTGATGACAAACATTGTTGAATGAAAAATGTATGAAAATTGTTAGTTAAGCTCCTGATGATATTCGATATGAAGTGTTTAAATAGCTTGACATTTACTAATTGTTTGATCGTTATATTAAGAGATGGAAATCAGCGTGTATAAACTTATTGGTTTTTGTGTTATTGGTGTGTGTGTGTTTACGCGAATGTTAGACATCAAACTAAAATTATTTTTTACAGATTATGTCGTGGTTTATTCGGTCATAGGCTGACTGCGGAGTAGTGCGGAGTCTGCCCGTGACCAGGATACCTGCAAAGGTCTCGAAACGTTGAAACGTCGAGACCTAAAATCTAAAATAAAACGCGACATAATTTGTAAAAAGTAGTCTTATTTCAGTGCATAAACTCAGTATTATAAACTTATCGCATAGTAGAACCAAATTGTACAGTGGTATATCCAAAATATTCCAATCTCCATTTATTAATTCATGGTAAATTCTAAATCCGCATTTAAATAAAATTGAATTCCTAGCATTGCCAATTAAATAGAAGATAACTAAATAAATCCAATTATTTCTCAATCCTTTCACAGAGTGAAAATGAATATCTTGCGAAGACGTAAACAATTAGTTAGACGCTTCTATTTTACTTTCAACTGGATTTCCTTGATATCTCAGTAAGCAGTAAATTCTCAGAAACAAAAGAATAACGTACATCTGTTTATTTTAAGATCGTCGAGACAGAGGCGAAAAAGAGTACTAAGTTCGTATACCATATAAACGTATATGCCATTACCCTGACGCCTACTACTCCAAATCTAAAATTATTGTAATGACAGAGAGTGATGGAGCTATATCAATAGATAGCACCGTCTCTTTTCGAAATGATAAGATTCCTTTAGCATTTCATAATAAGTCCCTAGTTAAGCGTACAATCAACCACACATATGTGGCAACTCTTTGATATTAAAAACGCCCTTATTACATCTGGTTAAGGTTTATTTTCATAATTGGTTGTGATCAGTGATGTGTGGTTTACTGTACATGTTAGGAATAGTTTAATTAAGTTGGCAACGCCGGCCTCGTGTCAGATAATAATTACTGCTCGCTGGGCGGCTCACTCGCTCAAAACGTTCAACTTTTACAGTAATAAGTGCTTGTTATAAATTAGCCAGTTTGTGTCACTGTGTTAAGATTGTAGTTAGGTATTGCCTAGGTAGATACGTACTCGTAGTTTAAGACGAATTGTTCCAGTTATTGAATTATTTAGTAGTTTAATCTCCTAAAAAACTTCCACCAAAATATCCATGAAAAGTGTACAAAATATGTCTATTTTTCGCTTTAGTGTTGTTGAAAGCCCAATAGCGCCGCTGTGCAAAAATAACAATTTTGAAAAAGTATTACCAATATTTTAAAATTGATCAGGATAAACTTAAAAATTTTTGTATTTAAAAAAAGTTTATTTGTTATCTTCACCATCAAAATAGGTCATTGTTGCTAACCTGAATGCTTTGTAAGATTGCTCCACAAAAAGATTAGATTTTCCTCCATGATAATAACAATGTCTTTATTGTGTCTACTGGTTTAAGCGCAGCCGTCTGTGTAAATTATGTTGAGATTTTTATATTATGATTTCGAATAAAGTTTTCAATGACAGCATTTTTATTTACCTGTGTTATTGTATTTTCCTGTTGTCGAATTTGGATGATACACCATCATCCAAATTGGTGACGGAAAAAAGAAAATTTAGAAATACACTGTAAATGTTTGTAAGGCATGATTATTTTCAGTTTATTTAAAATTTAGATGCAAAACATTTGATGCATATAATCTTGTAGTCGTAAATCCCAAAATGCATATGTATACAGTTACAACGCAGTGTCAGGGTTAAAGCGGCTTGTCGCCGGTAGCCTGCCGTACCTCACAGCTTGACAAACATGGTACGGAACCGTAGCAGACGTGACACGGCGATAGCGTGAACATAAATACTAGGATCATGCTACCTTTGTGGCGTGCATTTGAAGGGATGTAATGTTAAGGTGAATGTTTTTGACTTTTCATTTAAAGTTTGGGATTTATCTTATTTTTTTTTAAATTAGACTGCCTAGTTGGCCTAGTGGTGCTAAGCGCGCCTGCTACGCTAGAGGTCTAGGGTTCGATTCCCGAGTCGACCAAGGTGTTATTGGGTTTTTCTATGAAATTCTAAGTAGCAGGTCGGAGTTTGGATTTGTGCCCGGTTAGTGGCAATAGGCTCGCCCCCTGTTACATGAGACCTAAACATATCGGCGAACTGTGAGTGTACATTGGTACGCCTCTGCCTACCCCTTCGGGGATACAGGCGTGATGATATGTTATGTTATGTTAATTTTTTGGCCAAAACCTCCAACAAATTTGAAAGAAAAATAACATAAATAATACAGAAACTTGCTGTGTAAATATAATTGATACTCACGAATTCCAAAATGCATATGTATTCCCTTCCTCATGCAGTCAGGGTACAACCGGCTTGTCGAACCTTAGAGCTTGACAAACATAGTACGGAACCCGTGTCACAGTGATAGCTACATAAATACTAAGATTATACTGGTTCAGACTTTGTTACCTTGTCTCGTGGTCTTGATAGAAAGTCATTGTAAGGTGAATCATTTTGAACGTTCGTTCAAGGGGGCACGAGACTATTCAGATTTTTCTAGCCAAAACTCTCCTCCAAATTTTCATTTAGGCGAGACTTTTGTCTAGAACTAGGAAGTGGTATGTACAGGCTCCCAGAAAAATATACTAATTTACCTCAACTAACTGTAAGTATTTTCAGAAATGTTTTTTTTACAAAAAACTGCCGCTGAGTTCGGCTCAATATTTTAAGCAACGAATAGAGTTTTAGAGCTCAACCTAGAAGATGCTTATGTGTAGTTGATTATCTGTGAATGTCTAGACATATGCGTTAAATTATCATCGAAACTATACTCTTATTTTGTCGTATCGTAATTGGATAAGTATTTTTCCAACAGGAATTATATTATAGAAAGTAATAATAATCTCAAAAGTATACCGTACAATTACTTCAACTTCGAAATGATCATTTTCAGTCAATGGTCTAAATTATGTAAAATACTTCTGCAATTTGCACCTGGGCTCGTTCGTGATTCGTTTTCCTTATGTGTCTGAGTTACGAATAGCGTAAAGGACACCGATACGGGGAAAATGCTATGGTTTTCGTTCAAAGAAAATCAGGTGTGTGTTCAATTATTCATGTTCATATGATCACCACCAATTCCCACGGGTATAATAATGTTCTCTAAGGAACTGATTGCTTAACATAGTTTTTGGAACGATGCCGTCTAAAGTATGTTTTTATATAGCACGGCGAAATGTGCGCGGAAATAAGAAGAGACCTTTGATTGCAAAGGAACAATACTGGCCTATTAAATGTGTTAAATCAGCAATTGTATCAAATTTTACACTATGATTGCGTAGTCAAAAAACCTTGAAGAATAGAAAAATACATTCTTGGATATCAAAAAAGAAATATTGAAATCGATCTTCAGTTGCTTGAGATATCGCACCACAAAAATACACACGTTTCAAACCAACAGATAAATTCTTCGTATTTAAATAAAGTAACACAGCCTCGAATATATTTTAAGACACGGCGATACTTCGAGACAAGCTTGACCCATATAGACGGCGGTACTGTCACGTTGGCGTGGGAGTACCGTCCCAAAGCCCATTTTGTTCACTTATGCACCGTGCATAGGTATAGCGTTATTAATTACTGAGCTACGTTAGCGAAATTTGGTCTTTATTGGAAGTTGGGTTTGATAGTTAATAAAGTTGTAAATAAAAAAGTAATTTGAGGAATTATACAGGTAGCTGTTATATTGTTGTAATGAAAACCATAAAATAAACTCTATTATTGGCTAACGCACGCACCATATGTTATGCTTCTGATATTAGCGGTATACGGTCTGATGTTATGTTTTTTATTGATTGTTACTAAAAATATTTTACAAATGGGTGCCCATTAAAATGTGTTATCGAATAATAAAACTAATATTATATTAAAGTTTGCATTTTTTTTTAATATAAGTACCATTTTATCACCTTTCCAATTTCCTAATGGCAAACTAAACTACCGTATTGACCTGAATCTTAGAATTTTCTGCTGTCGTAAGTCTAGAATAAATCGGATTATTCGCCTAATTGATGCGATCCAAGATTTATAGATAGAAATCGAGAGGTCTCTGGAGGTTGAGAAACTAGTGGTAGACAAATGGTACGAGCTTGTGGTACTCTAGCTAAATGGTATAAGGATTCGTAAGTGACTATTGTAATACTTAAGCTAATTACTAGAAATTAGGTAGTCGTGTGGATGTGACCTGAATGTGAAAATTTAAGTAGGTAGTATGCTTGTTTGAATAAATTACCGATATTAATAGGTTTGCCCCTGTTTCATTAGCATAATTTCCAATTATTGCTTTGGTAAGTATACGCTAGTTGTATGTGTGTTGTTTGCTTTCTTCGGGACTTCGGATAATTGGTTAAAATTAATAAACACTTCTTAAGAAATTTTAGTGGCAAATATCGTTTGTATGTTATTGCCACGCAGAAAAGGTTTGCTTTCAAGCTATTTGAAAAATACATTGAGTTTTCCTGTCTATGACAAGTTTTGAGATAATTATACTTTTTAATACAATTGGCACAGATTTTAGCTAAATAAGTTCGGTATCTTTTGAGAAGAAATTCCACAATTTCAATTTCTCAGCCAGATATTTTATGTCATAAAACCGCGTAAATATAGTGCAGTGAAACGTTACACTTATCCTAGAAAGTTAGGTAAACTCTCCTCAACTGTAGGCGACATTTTGAGTGCTACTAAATGGATTAATCCATCGCTGTGCATACTTTACGTATGCACTGAAACTGCGCAAAAGTTCTAAAGGAGCGCGTCATGGATTTCGTTTTATGGTAAAATTTCGAACGACAGAATTTATGTAATCTTTTACGAGGACCCTGTACCAACATATGTTATTGTATCTGAGTAAGGGGTTGAACACATGTGGCACTAAAGCGGTTTTTTATTGATTTTATTTTCCCATTGTGTGTAATTCCTTTTCGGGAAACGTTGCCATCAGCTGTTTCTTGGTACAAATAAAATTTAAGTGTTTAGTTGTAGTCGTCAAAAGTCCATTTTTGTCGTGTCGGAGATTGAAGGTGATTGTGTGTTTCTGCTGCTATTAACGTTGCCTGAAGCACGCGAACCCGGCGAATACTAAAGGAGGGTCTACACTTAATGTATTTTCTTAATTCAGCGCCAGAGTTAGTGCAGACACTTTACGTTTGTTCTATCCCGTATAAAACTAGGAAAGAGAGTGGATTTCTTGGCACTGTCTTAATGTAGACCTAGAGTGCTAAGTAGGTTATTTCTTTCATTAGGCAAGGCTATTCAAAGTTTTATAATTCATCGTAGTAAATAATTAAATAACATAGTCTAAAAATAAATCAAATAAAGTAAATTAATATAAATAATATCTCAATAAATTAGATAATGGATTGATGTAGGTGGAAAATTATTGTGTATTTGCATATTTTTAATGGCACTTGAACTTTTCTCCATTGCTGCATTGCTATTGTTCATAATTCTTGTCGAAGGTTGCAACCTTGGCTAAGTATTTACAAACAATTTGTTTCATTCTTGTGACTTCAAACACAAGAAGGTTCCTTAGATGACTAATTTTATTTACTTTATGTTGCATAACTCTATTGTTTTATAATTGATAAGATAATTAGCTGCTGTTTTTACAAAAATACATTATAACAACCGGTTGCTTTAAAACTTTGAAACAACGCCAAGTTCAGTTTTGTTTTAAAGCCGATTTCGTGATCACAGCGGGACCATTCAAAACAGAATGTATTTACTGACCATTGTTATATTGGCCCATTATTCAACTTGATAATGACCAATAGCTCCCGAATCCCCAATTGATTAAACTGTCGGTGAGCTGAACCAATCTTCGGCAGATTGTTGGCCGTCCATAAGCCGGACTTGTTTCTTAACATAGTACGCCAATATCCGGCTTCCGAACAAACTTGAAACTTCCAAACTATTGGTTTTCGTCGAGAGTGTGCATTTATATCGAATACATGGTCGAAAACATGACGAAAACACGAAGAAAACTATTTAACTTTTGTCCACCGGGTGTTGAAGTATTCGGCAGTGTGCATACGCCCTTTGTAGGCACTTCTTAGTGTCTAGTACGTAAGCTTACGTGTGGATATGCTAATCACGCCGGTGCCGCGTTGGCAGCAAGACGCAGTTGGCAAAAATGTGAACATTACCTGCCTTTGAGCACACTAATAGCCCTATCTTACGGAGATACGTCGAATAAAATTTTCCATCCGATATCTCTCATTGCTAGAAATACTTTACGTTTAAATACGGCATCGGTATAAAAGCCCAAGCGCTATATCAAAAAGTTAATTATTCGTAAAAAAGATTTACGAGAAATTGGTTTGCAGCAATTCAAGTAATTATTTAGGTGCTTAACGGTGCGGAAATTAGAATTCTTTGATGTTTTTATTTTCTTGTAGCTTTCCCCTAACCCGATCACTGATATAGCTACAAGTTTTAATACGAAATTCTCACACAACTTTTTGTTGTTTGTTGATATTTACAGAACGGAATTAATGTAACTTCCAAGAAACTCGAACAATTTGCAAACAGTCCCGTTATTTTCGCTACATCTCAAGAATGCCACTCAATCATTTATTCATCATAAAACAATGGCATAGGCGAAACTTGTGTAATATTATTAAGTTTATTTGTTCAATCAAACTTTTTGGTACGAATGGTAATGTCTTTTGTTGGTTTCATTTAATTTGTGGGCTATTATGAATACAATTTTGAAGAAAGCTTTTATTTTAAAGGTACCATTTTAATAAAGCGTACTTTTGTCTCTAAATAGATAATTACCTATTTACTAAAACTATTTACAGTTTCTGTTTCACTAAACATCATAAATCATGCCATTTGCAATGATTTATTACATTTTGTAATTTAAATTTCGAATGACGTTTTTGGGCTATAATGCCGGATTAGGTTTTGAATTTTGGTGGCGAGTTTCAGATCTGGCGCAGTCCGATATCAAAATTTGAATTGTTAATTTTCATTCAATTTATAATGTGTATAATATAATTACTGTTAATGAAATTTTAGCTTCATGTGAGAATTAATGTACATGTTTTTTTAGATGTAATGTGATTTTACTTTTGCTATTCGGCATTAAATAGCTTTCAAAATGCACGTGTACACCGATGTTACGTTACCTCTGGCTGTACTCTAAATATTGAAAGACTCGCGGTCCCATACCCAAGTCGTTAAGATTATTACTTACGGAATCAAAATGGATCGAGCCTTAATAGAATTTCTGAGGGACAATTTAACAAAAGGACATTACGAATATTTTATTTGTATAATATATAATTATACAGGATTTTTAATAAAACTTATGTTTGGAATAATTGCATTAAAAAAATCATGAACAAAAACCAAGATGGCTGAATGAATGGGTGTTGACCAGAGAGATATCCATTTCGAACATTTGCTTCCAAATTCAAAAGTCTATCAACGAATTTATTCCGTCCCTAAAGACTATGATGGATAAAACGTAAATAGCTGGCCTTAATTCTTATATATTCGAATTTATATTCAGATATTATTAATTTAAGTATCCACTCCATTCGTCGGTGCGAGTTCCCGTGTATTCATGATCTGAATATTTTACCTTTTTTTAATTGGACGGGTAAATACGGCCGAATGTACCGTATCTCTCTGAGTATATTGTAATTTATTTTCAGTTTTCAGTTGAATTACTAAACGTGACACATAAAAAGTTCGAATGACTTTTTGAGATGATTTGTACTTTTTGTACTCTATCTGACGTAAATGTTTCTGAACTTACTTTGGAAGGTACAATCGGAAAGCAATGATATGACGGCCTTTTACTACCTCATAATTTCATCAATGACATCATATAGGTAAAGTATGACATAGTATTAAATTTTAATTTAATTAAATGTAGTGTTACTTAGCATTAAATAAAATGAGTGTGACATTCGTACATAGTTTATTAAATAATCGCACCAAAACGAAAATTTCTATTCAAAGCTTAAATCAAACTAAGTTTTTGAGTTTTAGTTTGTATCTTCTCTCGGCAATCTTGGACTGACGTAGTGAATAATATAGTACATATATACTTAAACTATCTTATAACATCCCCCATATTATGGCGTAATTGTGTATTTAGTGCCAAATGATATTATTAGCAACACCTAGCTAGCCGTAAGCATCGCCCGAAGCGGTAACCATTACCAAATCATAATAACGCTGCTTGTACTGCTTGCCTATAAGGCGTATTAACAATTCAAAAATAAATTCCATTTAATTAGCTCATAAATTACTTGTAATATAAGAAAAAGGTTTGGTTATAATGTATACCGACCTTCGTGGTAATAGGACGCGTGGGAATCTGCCGAGCTCCCCACGTGCTCTGAGTAATGGGGGGCAATAATAACAAATGGAAGGGCAAGTTAGAAAACCTTTGGGGCCTGTTTATAGGTCATCGACGTAACGTGCCTTTATTGATTCCCTTGTGTAGGCAAAATAAATGTAATTCTTTTAAGGAATACTGATGAGGATGGCGATGCAAGCTTGCGAGTTTGGCTATTTGTAACCCTCTTTAAATAAGAATTTTGGTTGGTTCTTGTAGGCAAAGCCGAGATAACGTTTGTGGGACTTTAGGTCTTCAATTTCAAGGCGATCTATTTCTAGGGGATTATTTTGTGTTCTTAAGCACAAAGACATGGTGATTGCTTCTTAAATTAACTGAAATAAACGAAATTCTTACACAAGTATTATTAATAGGTATCGCGCTGCCACATTCTGTATGATTTGTTCCTGTTTGAACTTTGTAGATTTACTTATATGTTTGATCAAATCGGTGCGGTTTTCCCGAGAAGAACAAAGAAGGCCGTACCTAATACTGTAGGGAAATACAATGGAATACCCTTATTACACGTGTAGGTTAAACCAATTCAATCTAAATTTGTAACATAAGCGGCAGGTATGGTTTATTCATGGATTGTGTTTGCCGTCCTTAAGTCAAACCATACCGTCTCCTACACTTCAAGATAATTACAACTAAACTACCTAATAACGGGCCCTTTAACCCTCTCAAGCACGCGTGATACCGGGTTTTATCAAACCGGTATCTCAGTGAGACAGGTCGTTTAGGTCCGCGTCGGAAATTACGTCGTTGTGCGACGACCCGACGCGACCTGAGCTCTACGGCCTTCTGTGAACACGAAAAATGTTCGCCCGCATTTTAGGGTTAACTTGTGTTCGGTAGTAAAATCTCTTAGGGTTCGTTTCTTTTTATACATCCATACATCTATACTATAGTGAATACATAACCTAATTTCCCTTCCACGAAACAGATTTACCGAACATAAAGATTTCTTGATAAAGCTTTATTTATTCATGGCTCGGGGCTATACGTTCATTATAAATAAGTTAGGAGTCTTAATAAAATAGTATTCGGTGTTTAGATTGTAACACGCCAGCGTTAACTAACTGAAAGATTATAGCAAACTTCTGAACAATGGCTGCGAGGTTTGAGATTGTAATCGCGAGTAAAGGAAAAAGTTTTCTATTGTTTTGGATGGTAACAATTGGATCAAAAACCGCTACCTTTAATAAACGTTCCTCTCCGGTGGGTTTGAGGGACCTCAATTTAGCTATTTTAAATGATTGTCAGTGTTCGGTCAGTGTACTTGTCATTGTGCCTAATTTTTGTATTCAGATAAGCCTACAATAAAATCTCATTGAACTCTCGAAGAGAATGATCGTATTGACCAATTAATGATCGTAATGACAGTTAGCAGAATGCCAGTTATTATAAAAATTACCAAATGAAGCAGGACATTTGGTCAATTCAAGCAACTCTCAAATAGCGAATCGAGGCCCTGTGGGTTTGAGACAATCGCGGTTTTGGCTAACACCACGATATTGTTACGATTGCTCTTAGCTACACTCAAAGGATTTAGGCCGTCTAGATTATGCCTGGGAATAAAATTAGCATTGTTTCGAAATTGTGGATTCACACCACAAATGTGTTGAAGATTAGGTACCTACGTCTGTGCTTAACGGATTGGATTACTTACTTAATTTATGTACATATGTGTTTGGAATTAGTGTGATCTAAAAATATAGTTTTCAGGCCGCTGTTTGTTTAAAATATGAAACCTGTTCAGAAATTTCTTAAAGACCAAAATTAGGATTATTTTTATGTAGATGTATATAATGTTTGATGCTGTTTTAATCTTTATTTTAAAGTTACTCATCTATTTCTGAGATATTTACACCAGCTTCAAATGACGAGCATTTATTTAAACTTTATCGATTCCGCGACTAAGAAATGTGAACTAATACTAAAGAGTCGACGTTAAAGTTGCTGAGTAACTAATTGGAAACAGTTCTCTAAAACTTATAATGAAACACCTTTTGATGCACTTTCCTGAACCACAACCTTCAACTCTCGCCACAAGCTGTAATTAATATAATTGATTAAGTTTCAAGTGATATTTTCGTATTACTTTCTGTAATATCTTAGCTAGAATTGTCAAATCTATAGAGAGAAGGAATCGCTTTTGCTTTCCATGAAAACGTGGCAATACAAAGCCTTAATTATTTTTTTGCGATTCATACACAATTGAAAAAGTAACTCGAGAGACGAGAGCACTACTTACAAGAAAAACGACGAAAATCCTAGCAGCTCTGCCTTAATGTGCATTTTTTAATTAAAATTTGGCCACATTTATACTCGACTAGAAATCGCACAAAGCGCACACAATGAAGGAACTTGCAACAATACATTATTCCGGTTCCTCCGAGAAATACATCTATTGAAGCCAAAACAGGTCAATCACATAAAACACTCAATAAGATTTAACCACAAACCAACAATAATTGAATATTGGTTGGTAAAGACATTTTCATTTATCAGTGCAGTTCAGGCATTCGCTGTTTGCTCGTTATATTGAATTTGTTTGGTAAATCTATTTGTATAGAATTTAATATTATAACGTGACTTGCGGTTATGATACAAGGGGAAGAAAAACGTTGATTACCCTGTATTCTGTGCCATGTGTAAGCAGGTCAAGTCTTTAAAGAGGTTTTCCTACACTGGCGTCATTGTTGTCTTTGCTGTAATTATAGATGTAATAGAGTTCATTTTATGATGTAATAAAAGTTGATGTTTGTTTCTAAATCAATTGTAAAATGCGGGTGATTTGAGACTTAATCTTTAAGTTTTATTTAACGGTAAATTGTTGCCAAAATACATAAGTAGCCCCATTTCAACTATTTTACATGAAACAGTAAATCTAATTTCTATTGAAATAAAACTACTGTTTAGAGATTATTTAGAGGTGTATTTTAGATTTTAGGTATCAGTATCAGATTTCAGGTATCGCGGTCAGATAAGTCAGTCTGCCCGTTACTTAATCCGTAAATAGTAGTTTTGTTTCAATGTCTAACAGTTGCCAATATTTAAAAGATATCCATTTTTAAGTAACATTTTGCATCATCAAGTTCGATGTCGTTTATTCAAATGGTTAATTGAAATTCTCGGCTATTAATTACCTAGTATTGGACCTAGCAATAAGGTCGAATATCCAGGCATTCCCCGTCCAGTGTGGTGGAATGTGGCGCACCATTGCATGCGTCACTCGCTGCGGACCGTTAATCCTCTTGATTTAGTGGCAATTAAAAAAATTAATCCCCGCACTAGATTTTATAATACCTAGACTATTTTTGCGAATAAAAATGTGTGAAAAAGAGTTGGCTGGTGACTGCTGGTGTTTAATTTTGAAGAGTATTACATAGTTTGATTGAATTTGATTTATGTTTTTTTTTGTTTATTTACTATGACCAATATTTTAAATAACTCTGTTTGCATAGGTTTATTACTCTTTGATTTGTTTCAAAGTATGTACCACTAAGGTTTCATTAAGTTAAATAAAAAAATCACGAATCAAGTAAATCTGAAAATTGAATGAAATTTTAAGTGAGGTTGGTTGGTTAACGTCTCAATGTAGTTTAACTACCGTTAAATATAACGTTAGTTAACCGTCATTGTTACTATGTCGTACTTGGAACCCATATCTATTTGGGCCCAGCAGTTATGGAGGTCACCCTCATAATTTGGCTTGATAAACACCAGATAAATATCTGCTCTTTTAGTTCAGATCGAAATCGAGCAAATAGCTATTGTGTGCTTTCGTTAATTAAGTGATTGTTTGCTTTGGGAATACCGAGATTGTTTTGGTGGAAGAAAAGGGGCCTACCTATGTTAACCCACAATATGATACCTATACTTATGAACGCATGTTGTGAAGGTTATAGGCGGCAAGGGCTTAACATTTTCTACCCTATTTCTACTTACTAAAACCAAACAGAATGCTTCAATATTTTAATATACTTTATTTCGTACCGACTTGACTAGTCTAAGAACTTAATTGATATCTTGAAAACGCTTACAAGAGTTATAATTCATATCGAGATTGTCCGAGTACAAATAGTCGGTAAAATATTCGATATAGAAAATCGATACCTCTTTTCTTGGTTTAAAAATGGAAAACACTTGAGTTTGAAATTTACCAGACTGTGACAAGCTTTGATTAAATTAAAGACTTTGCTTCCACAACTAGTCGGCCTATATAAAGTGTTTCGGAACCCGGGACAAGGTCTATCATCGCTTTCCATTGTAGTGGTTACCGTCAAAGTGGGCCAGGTTCGTCCTCACTGCTCTACCGGGCGACCGCAAACCGCGGCCTAGCGCGCTCTGCGTCAATCTCGATAATTGTGTTGTTGATCCTCGTCATTATATAATACTTGTTTGTTTGTTGTTCTAGGAATTGTGATTGTTCCGAGTTTATATTGGTAAAATATTGTTTGACTATATGAGACCGTCTATAGGTGTCAACAACACATTCATATACTATCGATGATCGCTATTATTATGGTCATTATTTCTGTGAAAAAATAAGTCAATATGTAGATAGCGAAAATTCCTATGTTTATTAACGTAAAAATTTACCTTCGGAAAATATTTAATCACCAAAAAAACATCAAATGAACTACTATTAGATTTTAAAACGAAAATGTAAAATAAATCGTCTATTCCTTTGACTCATATTCAGAACAGCGTGACAGTTGCAACCACGACACACGAGTACTTCAAAAATACCTTTTCCTTTTAAAAAAGTTAGTTTGTTATTTGCAGAGGTCTCTGGTATTTCCAGTCAATTCGGACGTCCGCCAAAAGAGGAAATTTTATTTATAGTGCAGTGGCCGTCCTTTGAGCGTAGGACAGCCGAAAAGGAACAATTTCAAGCATGGATGCCTGTAATGATACTGCTTGTGTGCAGTACCTCACAGGCACATAGTGACGTCACGTTCTACCAATCAGGATTTGAAATAGAGTCCGGCGTAAGGTGACGTCACAGTTACGTAATATTTAAGGTGGTTCGAACTTTTTGGATTGCGTACTTTAAGTTTAGAAGTCGTGCTTGTAAAGGTGTTTTTATTTATTATTATTGACGTTGATTAAGTATAATTTTGTGTATGTGGTTTTTTACATATTATGTAAAGTAGTTATTAAATCGTAGTGTTTTCTAACTCAGTTTCCTTGTTCAATATGAATTTAAATACATACGCAATAAGAAAAAAGTGTAGGCGTAAAATTTTCACTCAAATCATTCAGCAAAGAAAATATTTGCCGTGAAAATAACCCGTAAACCGGACCATTATCAGACCAGAATTATACAAAAGTATTCCTACACTCTTCTTTCCCAACGTAGATAACTGAATACGGCTATGAATGATCAAATGGCTGAAGAACCTTCAACTTTGGAGATAGCCCGATGTTATCATGAACGGTAAAACAAATGAACGAAGTTTGCCTTTTAATAATAATGTAGATTACAGTTTAGAACAAGCGTTCCGAACTTTTTAGGATTCTATTATTTTTTTATTAAGAACAACAATGCCTCTTAAGAGCTATTTGTATTTATTCTTATGTTTGGGATAGGCCATATTTTATTTAGTTAGTCACGGCATTTTTTTTTATGGGAAGAATTATATTAATCCCTAATGCTACATTAATATTTCTTAATTTGTTATTCGCATTATTAATACTTAACGTATTTTTAACATTATGTCTATTTATTACTGAAATTAGGTATTTATAACAAACGAAAAGATAAATTATGTAATAAATTTAGAATTAAAAATAGACCTCATTATTCCGGACTACAAATAATTATTACATTACATAATAATTCGTAGCTCAAAATAAAATTTATATAAATTTTATGAAAACTGTTCATAATATCTTTTGGGTGAATTTCGACAAATGCCATTTTCCTTATCATATCGGTGAACTTTTACAATTTTTATTTTTTTGTAGATTTTTCAGGTTTTATGTAATCTTTAGGATACAAAATGCCCCCAAATTTAATATCATCAACGTATCATTTAAGACTGAGGAGTAAATTCAGTTTGAATTTTGGTTTCCACCGATGTGAAAAACCGGCACCGATTATTTTTTTTGTACACCGATATGATAAGTGTATCCACCGAAATGATGTACGTATCCAGCGATATGATAATCTATTCACCTTTGAACATTAAAAAGGAAATAGTTAGTAGGTACTTAAAGGTGACTTAGAAATGAAGATCTGAACTTAGGGTAGATCACATCCAAAGAGAACTGAGTTCTTAGATATAAAATAAAAATGTATTTTTGAAATTATGTACCTACTTTTTACGTTAAAAAAAATATCAAAAATCTCATATCTAAGTTTAGCTAAACGTTTTCTTAAATACTCCTCTCTTAACACAGAATCGCTTTTGATTTAAGCTTTGCTTATTCTTTCCAGCAACCTATTCCACCTGTTTTTCTCCTCATCTTTTAGTTTTGGCCTCAGCATTCTTAAACAAAATTAAGCTTCTATTATGTTTTCTTTTTAGCTATTAATTATTTTGTTATTTATAATTACGTACTTATTATTTATTTAACAATTTTTTTTTTGCCTTAGAAACTTTTAATGCGTTCAATAGCTCCAACTCACCATCATCATCTCAGCCTATGGACGTACTGCCGAATACAGACCTCCCTTAATGATACTTTTATTTATATATCTTCTACTACCCAGTGGTATCGTGGTAATGATTTTGGCAGTCTATGTAGGTAAACTTACCTTGTATGTATGTATGTATGTACGAATGTTTGTATGTAGGTATATATGTATGTGTCTGTATGTATGTTTGTATGTTATATTGTTTTTTTGTATACTTAACGAAAGGACACGGGATCTACCGATATGATATAAAGGCTCACCGAGATGATAAAATGATCTACCGATATGATAAAGCAATCCACCGATGTGACAAAACTGTGCGTTGATCACGAATCAGAACACCGATATTAGATATATGACACCGATTGATTTTTTATTATCATTTCGGTGTAAATTATCACATCGGTGGTAAAAAAGACCACCGATTACAGCGATATGAGAACAGCGACATGAGAAAATACACACTTTTTTAGAAAATTATAAAAAATGCATAATATCTAGGATAAATTCAATAACAGACAATAAAGCTAATTCACTTGCTACCTCTGTTAGAACCAAACAACAATTAAAAAGCTACTCATTACACTAGAAAAATGCAACCACCGATTATATAAAATAATTGTCCGGGAGTAACTGAAATGGCGTTCTTACAGTTTTGGTGGGCATATGCAGCGATTTAACCCACTTCTATCCTGACTGCCTACTAGCACACACCAACGAGGGAAATACAATTGGGGTGGGGATGCTGTCCGACTCGTCGATGTAAAGTTATGTTTGAATTACTTTTGTCCAGCGATATGAGAATATTTTTCAGGACAAGTACGTTTGTGCCTCTCAGTAATAATAATCGTTAATTATGTAATAAAATATGCTATATTTTAATAAAAGAACTAATATTCAATGAAATAGAATAAGTTATATACCTAATTTATTTATTTTTATTAGTGTATAAGCTGTTTTGTTTGCAAAAAAAGTAGTGGGACAGCACCGATTTGCAAAAAAATAGAGGTTTATGTATTTTATTTATACCTTTGTAATAGTCCTAGGCAAATCATATTTTTGCCACAACCCAATAACTACCTATTGAATACTAAATAAAATAATTCAGAATTATATTCCTTTTTTCCAATACTAATTTCAACGAAGACAAAAAAATAAGGCATTTGGGAAATTCACCCTTTTATCAAAATAACTTCTATCCTTATACACCAATAAAGTATAAGTTACCATTCCAAAAATAACCCATTACAAACTTTATATTTTTCGAATTTTTTCGAATTCGAACAACATTTTCACAAAATATCTCAACATATTCTATAACATGATTCTGTTACCAGCAGCGAAGAATTAGTGGCTTATGTATCACCCGCGCCGGGATGTCAGCGCGGGAAATGGATTGTTACCACTCTACTCCCGTTCGGAGCCAGCGGGAAGCTGTCACATTATAGCGTGATCACGATTTTTAAGGCTAAACAAATTTCAAGCATGTTGTACGATGTATGTACGTGTGGTGTTATGTATTTTGTTAAGGAACAACTATTTAAAGGGCACGTTTTAAAATTACTAGTATATTTTATGCTTCTGATTTTAAAACATGCGTTTGTTGTTTTTGTGTACATAATCTTTTTTTGCGTTACTATAATGTTCAAAAATTGTGTTAGTTAATAAAATAACTAATTTATGTTATTGAATACATCAACTTACATTTATTAATTCTTCGAATCCCAAAATATGCCACATTATTTCACATTGACAAAATTAACTTCCACTCTCTTCCACTGACCAAATCTAAACTAATGTTCCATTTTCAAAATTACCTTTTTTATTATTTACGCTAGTTCGGTAATCATTATAATGCCGACCGGAGCTTCAGGCAAACGTATTCGTAGATACAGCCATAAAGTTCGTACATGTTCAGATTAGTTAGTGTTGCGTCGCTAATTTTGTTCGGCCGTTGTTCCAAGTGGATCGTGTCGGGTTTGTATTGGCGTTAACTTCATTCCACCAGCTAATAATTCATATTAATGCTGTCCGAGTATTGCCCAAACAATCCCACATAAATTTTTACGCCGTCGTTTGTTTCTGGCAGAATAACCGCTGAATTAGTTCATTAGTTTTGGTGAATAGTTGGTTTTAGTTTCGAAATAGTATTGTTAGAAAGATTCATGATTATTGTACAGTCCTATTCCCCATAATATATACTACGTATGTAAGTAATCCGCTATATTTTTAAACTGTATCGTTAGGCATACGTTATGCGACCTCCTAAAACATTAATCTTATTTAAATAGGTCAACTGGGTATCGAAATTCTGTCATCAGGAGAATACTGAGGAGAAAAGAGGTTTTTAATTTGAGATCACATTCTCAGTGTCAAGAGTCATACTTGAAAAATAAATATTTGCACAAAGAATTTAAACAGTAAATAAAATTACCTTCACAAGTCTGCAACTGTAACAGCATCATAAACAAACTTGACTTCATACAGCTCTACTCAATTGAATTACATTCAATTAGGCTTGGCAGCAGATAGCCATCATAAAGCATAGTGCAGGTATATAGGTCAGATAGGAAACCTATTAACGTAAGAGCTTTTTAAATTCATACGCTGACATATTATATTGACAGGCAACCGAGAGTTCTGGATTATTCCACGGCGGGGGTTTTATGTTCGCGTTCAATAGCCGTGTCATGTTTGATGCTGGCTGGTTTGATATGTGAGATGCGAAAAATAAAATTGGTAAAATCGTGATATTTTTTAAAACTATTAATGTTGTTCCATTTTTTTTTGTTTTTATTGTGTATAGGTATTTTAATAGCTGTTGTATTTTCATTGTTTAATGGTGTGTTTTTCGTTAATTTAATTAAAAATATTTTATTAGATATGTTTTTGTTGCCAAAACACTACTGTACAGAAAAAAATGATTTCTTTTTTAAGCATCTAATAAATATTATTACATTACCTGCTTCCTAAAACAAAAGTTTTTTTTTAATGGAATTTCCATTTACCTACTACGTTTTGTTGTTCCTCGCTTAACAATAGCATAAAACACAGGTACACTTAAACCTTGCTATCGGGGCGTTTAGTTGTGAGTACTTGCTTGGCACTTGGTCCGCTGGATTGTACTTGGCAGCTCTAGCGTACACTCAGTACATCCAATTTGCTGTAACGTGCCTGTTGTACACTATTTGCGTTGTTCGTGTGGCAGCAAGCGTTCTTCATATTCCAAATTTGAAATTTAAACGAATACACAGTTTTTGAATTTAAATTTATATTATGTTAAATTTTTTGAACTTTTATCGTTATTGAATTGTTTAAAAACTTTATTGATTTCTTTCTTCTTTAACTTTTGGTTGTCTTGTAAAATGTGCCAGTATCATGGTTTGATGGTTTTCTTGGCTCACGGCCCAAGAAGCGAGTGTCCAAATTTTTGGTACTTGTATACTTTTAAGTAGGTACTTATAGTATTGTAGGTACTGGAATATGTATGCATTTGTACTGAACTTTATAATAACAAATACTCTAGATATCGTCGTTTGTCTCGAGGGAAATAGTTGAAGAAAAACTAAGTATGAAGAACGTAGAAAGCAGTAATGTTTAAGTTTAATAGCACTATTCCCTTCAGAGCTTTCTTCATATTTTTCTTTAATTTACTAGGATGGCGGCGATGGCAGAGATAAAATTGCACTTATAGTTATTAAACATTTATAGCGTTGCTTGAAGTGCAAATAATTATGATAAGGTTTAAGTCCACAATAACATCTGGATGGTAATAATTTAAAGTGATGTTATAGATCTATAGATCTATTGATCTTGATAAAAGATAAAAGCGAAATATAAATGAACGGAAACAGATAAGAAAATAACTTATAAAGAGTTACAAGAAATAAAAATGTCACTCCGTTAGTGTCAAACTGTCCAAAGAGTGAACGAAATTAGAAAAAGTAAATTAAGTTAGCGACAAAAAGTAAAACCTTTATTCACTGTTCGATTAATTCTGTTCTGGGGCATTTTCTCGTTATTTTTGACTTGTTTTATCTTAGAGGTCATGCCTCGAAGTCGAGTTTGTTTCAACACTTAGATACTTATTATACACTCGAGAACTAGTTTTTGTAATCTTTGATTTGTTGGGTTCCTCTCAATCCGAATAGTAGAATAACTATAAATATGAGGAACTAAGTATCTTGTATAAGAACTAAGTATGTATACGACTCATGAGCAAAATGCGTAAAGATTGGCAAAAAAAATACTGTGTGATGTACCGAAGCTTTCCACCTCATACGGTTTCGTAGGGCCTATTTTTATAATTGTATTTAGTTTATTATATACAATAAAGACCATATCATACCATACCCTATGGTAATTGTGCATATATATTCCTGTAACCATCCTCAAAATCAGTGGAAATACAGGCATTTTCCCCTACTCATTTATCAAAACAATAATCTTTTTTTTATAATTTTTTGTCACTATTATTTTCGATTCCCTTAAAGTCCAGCCAACACAGGGTACTCAACAGTACTGTAGATACTCGTAGTAACACCACAGTTCATAATATATTAAAATTGTTACTCAACACTACATCTTATTAAAAATTAATAATGCTACCTACATGTGGAGTGGAGATATGTGGGTGTACCGTGTATTTCACACCGCGGTCAAACCTCATCTGGGAATCTCTGTGAGAGAAATGCTCGTGTCTGTCGGTCATCTATTCTAGTATAACATAATTCCGAAAGGCTCCGCTTTGGTATCTAACTTTATTTTAGTTGAAACCGGGTCGCCTTCTAATTTGAGTGGCTCACTTTGGCAGGCTGATACAGGGTTATTTTTGTTGCTATTGCATTAGTAAATGGATTTAAATGAAAATTGTGATTGCTATATTTGGTAGAGAAATGAAAAGCAAAGGAATTTGATTCGTCTGTTTATATTGGTAAGCCTTAGGTTTTGTATTAAGTGTTCAAAATTTTATCAAGCTGATTTAAAAAAATAATGTATTGAATATGTGGAATACGTATCGTTTTCGCAATTTGTAAAGAATATTGTCGAATGAAAGCACCTATGTAATTATAATTTATTTTGTCAACCTTGTAGTTCGTGAATTTCCATGCATATTTTAATGAAATTAGAGGCGACCCCATAGGTCAGCTTATTGAAAGGTCTACATGACGAGCATACACAGGCTTAAGATCGACAACAGGCTACTTTAGCTTGGCTACCTTGCGTGATAGCCCAATGTTAAACATTGATCCTTTAGAGTACACCTGTCCTAAACACTGGAGATGTTAGGCCTTTTACATACGTAAACAACGGTAAACAGAAGCTCGAAGCTTAGTCGTGCTTGTTCTCTGTGTCGTGTGTACGAAGCCTTAGTCAAATATACCAGAATAACTTGAGTTGAACTGTGATTACGGTACATGAATGTGTTTGTCATGTTGGTAGGACCTCAATTGGATGTTATGATTGTTGTTTTGTAGAAATTATGTCTAAATAATAAAAACATTGAATTTTCTTTGGTCTTTGGTATATTAATGCATGTTGCTTGAGCAATTAGGTAATTTTTACTTTAACATATATTATGTGTATTATCATGTTTACAGGAAGCTATCTATAGCAATTTTATAATGGAAGTAAATTATCTTTAGTTTAGCTTGACTTTTTCATTCTTACATAAGCAGGAATACTAAAGCATTGTCACACGCTAACATACTCGTATGTCATGTCAACGTACCACTTCAAAAGCCTGACTATAATGTATCTGATGTCGGAAAATATTTAAACTTAATAACTTTGCTGGTTTCAATCTGCAAATACGGTTTCTATCTATGCCCGAAATTCTATAGAACACTTCTTCGGACATAACGTTACTAGACACCTTCTCTTCTACAAATGTGCTAGCTGTAAGTCAAGAGACTGTTTCCGGGCGAGTGAGGATCACCGTGACGTAGTGACGTAGTGACGTGGTGACTGCTCTTTATTTATCAGATCGTGTCTGGTGCACTTTATCACCTACATTGAGGTCTAACTTTAAAGGATCACTAAAGAAGTCCTTTTGAAATTTGTGATTGATGTTTAATTATACTAACAATTAAATAATCAGTTAATAAACTTACAGATAAAGGAAATTAATGAATTTTGTTTTTTTTTAGGACTTGATTTTAGACTTCGAAGATTATGATTGAACTTTACAGCTAAACGTTTTTCGACCATAACGTCCCTAGACACCGTATCATCTACAAATGTCCTAGCTGTAAGTCAGGAGACTGTTTCCGGGCGAGTGAGGATCGCCGTGACGTAGTGACGTAGTGATGTGGCGACTGCTCTTTATTTATCAGATCGTGTCTGGTGCACTTTATCACCTACATTGAGGTCTAACTTTAAAGGATCACTAAAGAAGTCCTTTTGAAATTTGTGATTGATGTTTAATTATACTAACAATTAAATAATCAGTTAATAAACTTACAGATAAAAAGGAAATTAATGATTTTTTTTTTTTTTAGGACATGATTTTAGACTTCGAAGATTGTGATTTAACTTTACAGCTAAACGTTTTTCGAACATAATGTTACTAGACACCGTATCTCCTACAAATGTCCTAGCTGTAAGTCAGGAGACTGTTTCCGGGCGAGTGAGGATCGCCGTGACGTCACGACGTAGTGACTGTTCGTTATTTATCTGTTCGTATCTGGTGCACTTTATCACCTATATCTAGGTTTTAGATCCTAACTTTTTAAAGATTTGTTGAAGGTAGGATCCATGCTAGCAAAGCGTTAGCAATTAAATAGACAGTTGATGAACTAACAGTTAGTAAAGTAAATAAATGCCTATTGTTTTTGAGGCATTTGATTGAAGACGAGGAAGATTGTGATTTAAACTGAAAGGAGAGAACACAATTTTCATAACCTAAAGTAAAAGTATTTCATGCAAGAGGTTAGAATTTTTTTTTCTTAAAATTATCCAAAACAGCTATTAATAAGCAGCTGAATAAATAAATAATTTTCTTCTCTAACCTGTGACATTCAGTTTTCTTAATCTAACCTTTCTGTTCCCCCTTGACCCAGTCAGGTTACTAACTTAATGCAGGGGTTACTGGAGTCGTGTTTAAGTAATCTAAATCGTCTGAATATAACATTTTTTTTATACATGTTATATTAATTTAGGAAGTATGACGTACCTTTAAAATCATATTTCCCTTTAAGAGCGGCTCTACTGACAATTCAATTAAGAAGGCACCCTTAAAACCGACCGGAAAATTAAAAATTATCTACGTTTCGTAGGACCCGAAATTATTTAGCATGTGCATATCTATGAAATGCTTTTTTTGGCTTTGCATATCAAAAGCATACGTTATATTGTTTTTGTATAATTGTTTTCTTCAGTCGAAAGAGTTCAAAGTAACTGCAGAGTTAATTTTTATTTGTATGTTTATAGATAAAGTATTGCATGTATCTACATAAAAAATACCAGTCAAGTAATGGCATCTATAATAAACACATTTATAGGGATTGCCTTTATTTCAAGTAAGATATGAACCGGATATGAACCGACCCTTAGGGTGCTGTCTAACTTTTTGTATTTTGCGTTTGACGTTTGATAAGTGCTCAATCAATATAGGCTACACAGTAAGCCTATATTGATTATAGAATATTTGAATTCGAATTTAAGAAACGTTATTCTCATGCATGTATTTAATTAACTCTTAAGTATCTCATCGCTTTGATGAAAGTTTTTTAGTTTTCTATAAAGCAAAGTCAATGTAAACATTAAAAATGCTTTATGAAGTAAATTTAAAAGTGTATTGCTCCAATATTATGAAACTATCATCAAAAGCTACTTTATAAGCTCGCACGCTGTTTACGAACTCTGATAGGCCCTCAGATGTACGCAGTTCCCATCAAAATGTCATTACCCTAATTAATTTAAAGGTCTTTGAACTGGTTTACCGCAGATATTCATATACATAAGTGCTATGTCACATCGGTAATAGCCTAGAGCTAGCTAGCTAATTTATTAATTGAAAATTATCTACTGTAATATGAGTTCGCTCAAATTGCATTAACACATTTTTTTGACGATCATCAATACCTAATAATGAAAGTGGGCGAAGCGAAGCAAGTGGAAGGCAGTGTTCTTTGCCTACCTACCCCTACAAGGGAGAGAGGCGTGATTATACGTCTGTGTAAGTGTATGTATCAATATGTAAGAGTACAAATAAAAATTTACATACATCAGTGTTTTAAAAACATGTGTTTTTAAGCAAATCAACTATTTTCTTTCTTGTGTTGATTGTTTAATATTGTTACTGTGTGTTATATTCTTCTATTATCTGTGAAAACTACTCTTAAACATACAGTTTTTCAATCCTAGACCTAAATTAGGAAGCAAAACTTGCACTTACATGTATTGTAGTTACTACACTGCACTAAATATAAATATAAGTAGATAATAAGTATTTACGATTTTTATATCTACTCCTAAGTGATAAAGACAGACATTATATCGGGTCCGTGGGTTACGCCCCCAGTGTGTTTTGCCCCCGTGGTGGAAGCCCCCGATTTCGTTTTAGTACTATAATATTTATTAGTTAAATATTTTTATCAAAAGTACAGTCAGATAGCAAAGTGTAACCTATTATAAAAAATGTCTAAGTCATGGTTCATTAAAAAAAGCAAAATCATAGTAAATTATTAAAAACCTTTAATAACAATGACGGTGTAACAAACGTTTGCTTATCTAATAATAGGTACTAATGGGTAATAATAGGTAATACGTAGGTACTTAATATGTAATAAAAATTAAATTAAATGTCTAATAAATAATAATAGGTATCTACGTAAATACAACTTTGATAACAAATAAAACCAAACATTAAAATAAAGCAACAATAACATGCAAAATCACAGATACGAAATTAAAAATCACAGTTTAAAATTAGGATTATTTTAAGTACTTATATACTATTTACGTACTAAGTATATAGGTAGGCATCTACTTAAATATTTAGAAGATTGGTAACAGAATGTTCAAACACTAAAATATAATAAAAACAATTAACATTTAAAATCACAGATAACAAAAGTAACAAAAGAAGAAAAACATAGTAAAAATATTAGGATGATTTGAACTTTGTAATTAAATTATGTAATTTAAGTCATTTATATGCAGTGACTATGGAGGTTACAACATTGATATAGATATAAAATTAAAATGTAGTAATTATGTAACAATAAACATGCAAAATCATTATTTTTAAGCTAAGTAAGTAGGTGATTATTTTTGCTTGACTTGCACATACGGACGGATTTGTTCCAAAAACTCCATAATTGTAATTTGTTTCTTTTCATATTTGTCTGTCAGCTTAGCAATGAGTTTGTCATTGATTATTGAAGATTTTTTCCTTTTACATATAGGACTGTCATTTCTTCGTAATCTGAAAGTATAAGATAAAGATTATTTACTAAGAGTAAAAAAAATGAATTACTGATATATTAAGCGTTATGTAAGTAATCAGCATTTTACCTCACTTGACCTGTGCTATACGTAGAAATATCAGTTGTTATAAATTCCAAAAACGATAATAATGATGGTTTTCGGCCCAGATAGCACTGAAGCCGTTGATTCCAGGCCTCCACAAAATTTGTGGTTCTATGTCGTTCTTTATAGCAACACCACTTTGAGATCATCCCCGGAGGCTCAAGCCATTGTTCAACGAAATAATCGTTGAATTGGGTGACTTTTTCATCGGGAATACTGAAAACAAAAATTATGATATATATGACATGTCGTATATACCTAAGCATTATTTTTATTTTTGCGTACTTATAAAAACAATCTATGAGCTGTTAAAACTTTAAAATAAAATGAAAATGAAAATTACCTGTTTTCCATTACGGAAAGCCAACCATCTTCTATATCTTCTTTAGGAAGAAATGCTAGACAGGTGCACAGTTTCACATACAATGTTGTTTCTTCGTGTGCCAATAAACCTAAAGACTTCGCTTTTCTGTAAATGGCTCTTTGGAAGTGAACATTACAGCCATGTATTGTGACCGCTGGCAATACCTCTTTTATTGCCAGCATTGTAGCTAATTCAAAATCTACAGTGAATTTCATGGGGCTGAAGTCCGGCACAGCTTCTTTAATTTTTTTAAACATGACTTCATATGTACTTTTTTCTTTATTAAGTAGTAGCACATAAAATATAGGCACAATATTGGTTGCTTGTGCATCACTTCCCATATCTCCATGAATGGTAAATATTTGGTAAAATGGACCTGGACAACAATCAAATGTACCATCCCCGAAGTAGTGTTGTATATTTTTGATGTGTTTTAAAGCCTGTGCTGATACGAATACTATAATTCTGTTGTCGTTCTCACAGTAATCAACTAATAGATATTTTTGAAAAATCTCAGGTATAATGACTTCAGCTGGATTACGAAACTGTGTCTTTTCTACATTTAAGGCTTTCTTTCGAGAGTTGTATAACTGTTGCTTGATATTATTGAATTTGGGTATGTATTCATCGAAGGCTGTGTCTGTGTTTTTTAACTCGGCAAATTTTGTTTCAAATTTTTGTTGTATAGAGCTCGAGAAACTCGTTTTCACTTCCTTTTTTATTTTTTCCATAACAACTCTAACTTCATTTTTCATTAAGTTAGGTTGACACTCAGCATTATGACACTTTTGGATTTGTACATTGTCACTTTCCTCACTTAATTTTATAGAACCACTACACTTGCCATGTCTTTTATTTACGCATGTCCACACACTCGATTTATTATTTTTCCTATGAAGATTATAAGCAAATCCGACATGTAGTAACGTTCTTCCACCTAGTTTATTTGAAATTATTTTGTAATTGGTTTGTGCTAAACCCCGTGAAGGACCTGGACTTGCCATTTTGAGTTAACATGACCGACTAAACTTTCTTATCAGTAACATATTGCAACTATGTGGGAAAGGGATAGAAATAGTGCCCATCGCTATGTTTGCTATTTTCACTGTCCGTCACCCTGGACTCTATTGTTTTCAACACTATCTTTCCCTTTCTTTGACTACCTATCTCTTTCTTTTAGAATTCGATCTGGCTATTGTGTAAAACCAGTTTGGCCGGGCACGGGCGCCTCGTTTAGACAAAGTACAAAGTAATGCATCTAAAGTAAATAATTGTAATATAGTAATAAAGTGAATATCCTTGTAGCATGTTTATAGTATCCAATATTGTGTTAGTTAGAATACTTATTTAGTAAGTTTGTCTACGTATTTGGTTCCGAAACACTTTTTTCATCGTCTGTATCTAGTAAAAAATATTTTTATTTCGGCGAAATCAACTATTATAACTTAATTTAAAATCGGGGGCTTCCACCACGGGGGCAAAACACACCGGGGGCGTAACCCACGGACCCATTATATCAATAGACACGGTATCGGGGTTCTAGTTCATTTTACGTCGCGATCGGGCGTCGTAAAGATAACTCGACACGCCATTACTGCTTGATGCTGGATTTATGTCATCATAAGCAAGAGATTACCTTACAAGTAGGTTGTTATAGCTTCGAATTATGTTTTAATAGGTGATTACTGTTTAGTGTATGTTTGGAGAAGAAAACAAGGAGTCAGTAATAATTTTACACGTTGTTTGTGTCTTCAACTTGAATTATACCAAGCTATGTTAAATTTTCGATTTATTGATTCAACTTTGAGGATGAAATTGTATTTTAATAATGAGTTTCTTAATGTTCTACTTTAATGAAGAGTATATATTATTATAATTATGGGTATTTATTACCTGACTACTGAGTCTTAGATTTATTAGATTTAATTTGAAAAAAAAAACTGGTTCAAAGTAAAAAAATGTACTAGTCTTATATATTTCCTACTAAAATACTTCAAAAATACTAAGTTATAAAGTTAAACAAAGCACATTTATGCATCATTACTATTGAACTAATAAAAATAATGTAAAATATCCCTACATCGAGCAAGCTGCTACATTCACAAGCAGTTTGATTTGAAACCCAATCGTTTGTGCGTAGCGCTACGGCTGACGTCATCGGCCGTGCTACGGTCTACGAGTACGGAAGGTCGTTAGTTGAGGCCCATTCACGATTTACAAGATCGATTATTATTTGTATAGGAATGGTAAAATAAATAATGTAGGCAAATTGCCTATTTACGTATATTTGGCGAAAATATCCAATAAGCAATATTGTGTATGTATTTTTAAAATAAAAACTACCTACGTTGACAATTAAATGAAATACTCACAATAGATTTCTATATTTACGTTGCCCTGCTTTCATAACAGCCATTTTGTCGCATATTCCGTGTTCACTAGAATAACTAACTTTTTACACGCAATTGCTTTAGTCATGAATAAACAACAGAAAAATTTTAATAATAACAGATTTTGTTAGTTACACCGTTTAAATTCCTTGTTTTTTGAATTCGAATTTAGAACACATTTTATTTCGACGAAAAAATGCAAATCAAAACGTTTTTATGCGCATTTCTTATTTTTTATTCTGTGATCGTTTAAAAAGTTTGTGTTATGATTTCAATTTTGGAACGTTCAAGCTTTTAACGACGGTAAATGTCATTTTATATTCTGCCTTCAACTTTTATTATGTCCTTCGTAATGCGTATTTTTAAGTATTCGTATTGGGTCCCATTGAAGGTTATAAAAAATCTTATTAACGGAAGGGTCGTTTTCACATTAGTTCTAACGTTACAACTTAAACTCTTTTTTTATCTCGAAAGATTAAAGTTAGTAGAATGAAATTATATTTTTATTGTGTTAGAATGCAGTGAATATGGTAATACAGTGCGAAGATATCTCCAGTGAGTCATATTTCTAGTTTGCGAGCCTCGTGTTCATTAATTAACTTGATGTGATTATGCGAGTTTTTATGGGCCAACAAATTGAAACTACTTCAAACTTTACGAATAATTTTATTATACTGATGCCAATTATTTCTGAGTGGTAGCGTGAAAGAGGTTGTATAATGTGTATTGTTCCGGCATCGATGCTTTTGTATCGTGAGTAATTGTATTATTTTAAAGTATTGTACTGGCAATATTGAGAGTTCATTTCTTTATTTAAATACGGAATGTTTATTGTTAAGCTCGAATATCGAATGCCAAAAGCCAATCGAATGTCAAGTGCTACTGTTCTCTGACAATAACGATTCTGCCTGAGACTTCAGTTACGTTTTGATGTAATTTTGGTTAGTCATAGAATCTAGAAGCCCGTTGCCAAACCACGTTTCTACGATAAAACCAATGTATGAAGATATACAGAATATGTGGTCAAAAAGTCTTAAGCTACCAGAAATAAATTTCTCTCACAACTTTTAACATAAATTCCAATTACATAACGGTGTTGAATATTTAACTAAGGGCCATAAAACTGTCACTCAAGTTGTTTAAAACCTTTTTTCCTAACTTAAAGCAACTTACACCGAGTTGAGCTTCAGTAAAAAGTTACATAAGTCCCACTTTCTACCTTCAGTGCTAATTTTATTTAAAGAAAAAATGTTGCAGAGACTTTAGTGAGAAAATAGTTGAATGCAGTACTCGTAGATGACCATAAGTACAAACATAGAAACTAAATAACAGAACGTAGCTAAAATTTAAAAACAAAAAATTTAAGGTTTAAAAAACGGAAAAATTAATAGACAAAACCTTGAGCGACGATGTTTCAAATAAGCTGTCTTAATTATGAGACTTGTACAAAAAAAGTTGTTTTTTTTTACATGGGAATTATTCAAAATGCGTCTGTCGTATTCACCTTAAAAAAACAATCTTTCTTCCGTCACTGCGCAAAGAGAACCTCATTTACAATAATCTGATTAATAAGAGTTGCCAGTGTTGATATTTCTCAGTAATACAGTAAATAAATCAAGAGTCTTTTTGTGTGCAACCCCTCCTAAATGATGAATCGCGTGTTGTGCGGCTTCCTCGCAACGACCATTAGTTTTCAGCTGCCTTAACGCAGTTATTTTTAACTGTATGACGATTGACGTCAAAGGCTGCTAACAAAAGTACTATAGTTATGTATACAGTTAAAAAAGTTATACTTGTTCTTTACACAATTGTTATATTTAGTATAATAAATTACTGTAATGATTACGCTTAGAAAGATATTATGTTACTTTTTTTTTAATTTTGTACTAGCGAATGATGGAAATGGTAATAGTGAACTAAGCATATTATGTAAGCGATCAGAATCATGTTACGTTTGTAATGTTGAGCTATTCTTGAAACATGATCTGTGGAGTATCCAAGGTATTACGCATACCGCGCTATCGGTTCAACAGTCGTGGGTAACAATAGTTGACGTCTAAATGTTTGTGGCAAAATCGATATTCTGCTGGCTTTAGGGCTAGTGACCGAGTGGCACGACACCGATCGATATCAGACTCACACGCGGATCACGATCAACTCAACGTTACGATAAAATATCAACCATTAACTAAATTATATTCTATTAAAAACTTTTCAATCGATTTTCTGTTATTCCTTTGTTAATATCATGACGCACGTGCGTGACTTTATTCCATTTTGTAAAAGGAATTAAAACTAAAACACGTTCCATATTTGAAAATTAAAACTAAAGTTCAGCTGTCAATTGATTGTCAAGTCGTAAAAAGTTTGTATATAATTCAGACGGTATGCAGTCGTAGAATAAACTCCTTTGAAATGAGCAGACATAAAAGTATATGTTTTTGAAACCAGTTTAAAAGTTTAACACTTCTATTGTGCTATGACTTTTGGAGTTCAGCCAATAGCCATCAAATGAATGGAGGCCACATTGGTTACGTTACGTGTGTGTACCTTAGGATTTTTGGCAAAGAAAGCTAAATTTCTAGTCACATTTAGGATATAATATCGCGTTAGCTATTCATTCAGTATTGCAAGTATTTATTCGCACTTCGCATTAAAATTTTGGCACTTTTTTCGCTTGGCACTCTTACAAATTCTTTTAATATGCAGATGTTGTTACTGAAGTATGCAGTCTGTTTGAGAGTTAATTACATGAAATTTTGTATTTTTTTACATATAAAGTAGGTGAAAATAAATTTAAATATTCAATTTTTGCAAACAATATGACGAACAGCCTATAAGGTCACCGTGAGGATATTTAATTCTAAGATTATATAAAAACAATAAGGTTTTTTTTGATAAAGAAATGCTGCTTAATTCTTGTGCATAATGAAACGGTACTCAAAGGAATAACAAAATCACAACAGAACTTCACACTACAAATTAGACCTTTACTTCAATGTAAAGGAAATAAAAACAATAATGGTATTCAATATATCGTGTTTGTGTTATGCCGGGATAAGGCCTTATCTTTACATAACATAGGTGCACGGTCTTAATTAAAATAGAGTGGATATATTGCGACCGGAGAAAAACGTGGGTACTGCTGGAATGTTAGTATGTTACAAAATATGTGGCTTTTGTTTTTTGTTACGTCTTTCTTTTTGCCTGTGACTGCTGGAGATAGTATTTCGTTACTGTGTGCAGTGTGTAGTGGCGAAGATGTTTATCTATTCATACAATATTTTTTATTGACTGGCCTATCTCTGTATACGACAGATGTTCGTGGAAAAAAGAGATTTAATTGGACCTAATAATTGTTTACGTAGGCAGGTACGTATGTATGTAGGTAATAAGTTTTACTTTAATTAGCTGACATTTAAGAGAATTATTAATTTATTAAATTAATTTAAGAATCTGATAAAGGTTTCTCATATCTGTTAAATATACTGATTATTCGGTACTAAGAGGAGCAGAATTAGTAAGGTTTTTGCATTTTATGACGTCGAACATGGATTCAAAATTTTTACGTTAAAAAAAATTGGCATTATTCAAACTTACTTATAAAATCAACGTCTAGAGCATTTAGATGCATTACCTAAACAAAGAGTTTATGATCAGTTGTTGCATGTAGTAGAGACAGTGTGTTAGGTATAAATAACTTGACCTTTTATAACCTATGTTAAAATGTCATTTACCGCTGGCATGGCTTGAGTTCTAACACAGTTATGACTTATTGATTGCCTTGATGCGCTAAAAATACATAACTCTATACCGCTTGAAAGTCAATTTAAAAGTTATGCCACTGTTCTTCAATTTACAATTATATGCACTATCCATGCTAATATCTCTCTGTAAATAGTTAACAGGTAAACCGATGAATCGTTTTTGATGAAACTTGGTAAGGGGTAAGCTCGGATCCTAAAAAAGGACATAGGTTACTTTTCGCAGACACGACACAAACTTAAAAAAAAAGTTAATTCGAAGACATTATACATTTATGAACACTCAAAATTCCTATAACCAAACGACGTTTTGACTGAAATTTGTAAATGGAATATCAATAAGAACTCGTTGAATTCCACGTGAATAGCGGGCGTCGGTAAAGTGACATACAGATTGACAGGCCCCCTGATACGAATGCACTTATCCACTCTGTTAGATACGGATATAGCTGGCTTTCCACAATATCTGGGTATACTTTCAACCGAAAAAAGGAGAGTGATTAGATACTGATGTTTCGTGTTTATGGTGTGTCGCGTTATGTTTCTGTTGGCTACATATTGGTTAACTGTAATAGTGATTTTAGTGAAGAATGGTGGTAAAAGAACGAATCGCAAGCCTTTTTGGACATTTACCATCAAGAATTGGTATATCTTAGGTTTTACTGGAAAATTTTAGGTTTTACTTGTAGTTCTTGCTTTTACAGAATATTTAATCAGGGTATAGCGCAATTATTTAGAGTTATTCACTAAGCTCTTTTTAAGTGTCCTAAAACTGTTTGTGTACATTTGTTAAATAATGTAGTTTCTGTAACATTTTGTGTACAACACAATCATAATGAAAAACTACTTCCGATGCCTGATACGAAAAAAAAAAGTTACTCCTAAAGACTACCTTAACATATATAATTTCACTACATAACTGCTTATGACACAAACTTAGAAAAGTACATAACAGTTTGAGTAACTTTCGACGCATGAAATTGACGTCATTTAGTCCGAGTTAGTTTGTTTCAGGTGACCACACGGACTTTATACCGACGATAACCGTTACTGACTTTATAGGCGGCCAGCTGACTGAAAAACCAATTGTGTTCCTAGTTTATATATCTTTGTCTTATTGTGGTTTTTTAAATGAGGTTGGAATAAAAAGTTTTATATAAATTCAGTTTTTAGTCGGTTTTGAATTCATAATTATGTTACAGATAGGACCTTGTTTTTTCTGTTCCGTGGATAGGACAGTTGTTAGGAATGTAAACAGTGCAATGTGTACTAATTTTTATAAAGTAAATGATTTTTATTATTTTTATCGGCTATTTTTATTGTTTGAAGTCAATACCTACTTTGTATAAACGATTTTTTTCAATAATCGTGTGTGTAAAAAAGTTGCATGCGAGAATGCACGACAATATTTATTGCACCTGGGGAATTCTACTAGAGTAGGTATTTTTGTAGGTAAAAGCTTTAGCAGATAATGTGCTTTCAAACTATCTAACCTGATTTATTTTTCATGGAAATTATTTCCTCTATTGTAATACAAGCACATATCATTACGCTCCGTATTAATATAGCCTTTAGGACTATAGACATAAGGTTGATTTTCGTATTTGTCTCTGTCCTACATTATTTGTCAGGTAATCTGTGTCCTAGTTATGATTTCCGGTACCGTGGGACCCCACCAACTGATACAGGGTGTTATTAGTTTAATTGAAACGGTCCTTCCGAACTGGACGAAATATCTTTTGTATGTTTATTTAATTAATGTCCTTTGTTATGATTGTTTCGTATTGTGGTTGAAATCATGTCTGACGGTTAGATTTCATGCTTATCTGGTGAAAAAGTAAATTATTTGCATTTACATTATATATTGGTATTTTATTATTCATTGTTGTCAAATGTGTAATAAGAAAATGTGCATTGTTTACTCATACACATTCAAATTCGTAAGGAATATGAAGATCAATAATATGTAAAGCTTTTTCATTCTAAGCGACAACTATAATTTACAACTGAATATAGAACAGAGTGTAGTATGACATCTCTGCTTGCCCTTCATAAACTATTGGTGTAATGATATACCGATACACATAGTATAAGTCCAGAAGTTTGTCAGTGGTTGTTATTATAACAGTAAAGTGCCTGTCTATCTTGTTGCCCTTAGTCCCTTTTATAAGTCCCGCGGGATCAGAGTGAACTCTGTTTGGATATACCATACACTCAGGACTCACGAACTATCATAATATAACAGTTGTGGTTAGGCTAAATCTGAATAGATACCTATATTGATGTGTTTTGCTCTTATAGATTTAGTACTAGCCCAATTTCATATTAAAATGTCCTTATTAGTTGATTGGCTGTTTATTGTAATTGTATTTAAATACTGGAAAATAGTATTGTATAAAGTTTTCTCGTATTGTTAAGATTTGCTAAAGAATAAGAAATAAGGGGGTAGAGGACTTGTTACCAGAATAATTTAAATTGTGTAGGTAGGACGGGCAAGCAACTATTTAAAACTAAAATAATTTATAAATGTAATGCTCATTTTTACGTAAAATAAATGATGAATCTCATGAAGTATTTTTGCATAGAAGCTAAACAATTACCTACTATTTACTAAAGCTTTTATTTTGTGGATTAATTTCATCCATTTGTATTCCCGTTCTCCTTCCCTAGAAGCTAACCTGAGCCGATGACCAACAAAACCAGCAATGGAAGCGTTTTTCTAAATACAATCGGCAACATTACATGAAACAGTAAACCTATTGGAACAGCTTTTATTTGAGGATTAATTTCATCCATTTGTATTCCCGTTCTCCTTCCCTAGAAGCTAACCTGAGCCGATGACCAACAAAACCAGCAATGGAAGCGTTTTTCTAAATACAATCGGAACTATTACATGCAACAGTAAACCTATTGGAAGAGCTTTGTAAGCTTCAAGTGGTGAGCCTCGGTAATTGCCGGCGTCAGCAACGAGAGAATGAATTACTGGATTGTTTATTTAGAAAATAAATCTTTTTTATCGATTATTTGCCAGCAAGGTGCTATGTGTTATAATTATTTAATGTACTGTATAGATAGCTGGATAATTTAGAGAGCAATTTGCATTTGAGTCAAGTATGAAAGTATTTGCTTTTTTTAGGATTGCAGTTTTTGAAATTCCATTGTTTATTAATCTCACCTGAATAGCTATTGTTTGTATACATAAACCAAATATTACCACATAGGTAATCAGCCTTCCTATAGTTTGTTGTTTTAAATTCGTTTCTTAAGAGTAAAAGTAACAATCTGCTAGATAGTTTTCTAAATACTGTTGACGTTTTTTAAGAAAGGTTTATTATGATATGATTTACCTGCAATCGTAAAATATAATATACTTTTCACAATCTATTAACATATGCAAATTATCTCCTAATGTTAATAATCCCTTTTCAAACAAAAGGGCTTTGAAACACGCGTGGATTCTAATTCAATGCACGGACAACGGTTGATATTCACAAACTTTGCTCGCTTGATTTTGGGATTTCCTGACATATATAGCTACTTATCTAATGTAATGCTAGAAACAATTATACGTATTACTTACTATATTAAATAACTGTCACACGATCTTTGGCAGTCGTTAAATTCATTCTGACAACCGGTTATATGGTATACTGCATTTCCCAGCAACATGGGTTGTGGAGGTCAGATGACCAGTCGCTCAATATAAAATACGGTATTCAACTGAATCCGGTAAGACTGGAAGCCGACCCCAACATAGTTGGGGAAAGGCTTGGCAGATGTTGAATTACTATATTAAATGATATAATAGCATTGACTTCTTAAGTCCTTTTGCTCATAAATAGGGATTACGATTGGATTTGAAAATAATCGGTCAATTCAATACCAATTCAATATGTGAGCTATAATCATATTTATTTCGTAATTCTTTCTGATACGTCATATATATTTATTTTATAAATATAAGTATTATTTGATAGCTTTTGCTGCGAGTCACGATTTAGTATTATTAGTAAATAATAACAGTAGTTATCCTTAATGCTAAGTAAAGGCCTTTTCTCATATTGAGAAGTAATGAGTTTTGGTTACGAGTTTTTCCTATTTGGTTTCAACATAAAAGTTACATAAATAATATTTAACGTAGTGGTACCAGTCATTGACAAGAACCAATAATCGACACTTGATTTTTTATTCAATAAAATAAAAGTGGGAAACCGATTTCTGTGACATAGAAAGCACACTTTTGACTGGCTCCCATTGACATTTGAGCGATATTTATTGTCGATGACTGGGGTGTCGATTACTGGACTATTTTCCTTTTTTGATTATTTTTATAGTCTTATTTATAGAAAATAAAAATAATAAATTCTATTCTTATCTCAAGAATATACCTTATCATAATCAATTGTTACTTTTGGTTTAAAAGTGACTCATATACCTTTAATTACTGAGACTTTTATTGTGTACTTTAGTATTAAATACGTACCGTAAAATATTAAGTACGAAAGATTTCAAAAAGTCGAACCCCTAAGTAAAGATTAAAAAAGGTCATGGTATTGTATTGACAATTATATAACCGTGTTTAAATATGCGAAATAATACCTTCCTCAAAACCTACTTCACATTTGCGACGACCACGACCTAATTGTCTAAATACAGCGAATTCAATTTAGCAGAAACCAATTATTTGGTTGCCGCTGTTAATTTTGATTTTATTGCGGCTTTGACACCGGCAGACAATACAGGTTGATCGGTTGACCCGTCAAATTGATGTCCATTTTAATGGCCATTAAGACAATTAACTTCATTTCTCTGCGTAAATATTAAGTGTGCTTGACGGAAATGTATTTGAATAGAAAATATACATCTACACATACTTGCGTGTATGTAAAACAACGAAGGTAGATAATGGTTAGGTATTAGAAAATTTAAGTACGAGACTTTTGAGGTTTGCAGCTTTCATATGTGCTTAATCGTTTAAATAATTCATGTATATACTATATGCACTGATGATTACATAACATAACATCTGTACCTAATTAAATCATAGTTAAAAAATATTTTGTGAGGTGTACCTGTGTTGCTGATTTACTATACTTGTTAATAACCAATGATTTTTTAGGGCACTCAAGGCTTATTACTTCAACATTACTTTAAAAGCTACCTATTCTTTCTTAAAATATTATAAAATACAAAAAACTATAATTAACAATCTGAACAGATTATCGTCCCATTCTTATACACCTCGCGCTTCTCATGCGGCAAAATCCCCGTGATATTAGGGTTGACAACACAAGTATCATCCGACGATAATGTATCATAGCAACAATGGAACTCTGGACTTCCTCCTAATATAAAGGAAGATGAAGTATTGAGGGCTTTGCTTTACCACAATACTGTTGTTTGAGATCAATAGAAGCTATTCAGAAGAAGGGCTAAGAAAACTTAGGTGGGTTAAAAATAATACCTTTGTTTTTACTTAGGAATAGCTGGAATATGTAAAATGATTGCCATAAACTGTTAACATATTATTGATGTTTAGTTTAAATATTATTCTTGTATTCAGGAATATCAGTCACTTAAATTATAAAGAGGATATATACAGTTAAAAACACATTACATTACACAGGTACTTGTAACGGCTACAAATATGCTACCTACCTACATACTTGGTTGAATTGTGTTGTATTAGATTACTACCATTTTAACATGCCGTGTATGAGTAAAAGAGAAAACAGTTTTACAAACATTAGTTCCGATCGCTGAATGTTCGGAAGTGTAGTTAACAATTTAATTGGTACGTTAAAATAATTGCTAACCCTTCCCAAAAGTTATGAGTTATTGATTCTCGTATCAAACTTCGACGCGGTGTAAAACATAAGAGGGTTTATTTTTAATACTGGCCATATACGAGGTAGCCATAAAGAATAATATTTGATAAAATAATTTAACATTTTGTTGAAAAATATGGATGAGGAATACAAAAACATAATTTCGTTAATGATATGTAAATTATGTGTATTGCCTTCGAAATGTAAGGGTTCGTTTAATAATACCTTGCGTGGTAGTAGCCTAATTTTTGAATCCATTATTGAATGAAGACAACCATTTATACATATATAATACGTGAATTAATATTTATACATCATTTAAATTAGCTCTGCTTTGTTTATTCCATTCATCATGAAACTTTAACAAAAGCATCTGTCAAGAACAGTTGACCTTTACGTCAAAATAAAACTATTTGAACACGATGACACCAACTTAAATGGGTTGACATGGGTTACTGTAACTTACCTTCTAACTTTAAATAGAGCTGACTCCGTTGAAACAACAATCCCAAAACTATCACATAGTCAAACACTAGTATTTTTTGACGACATTGTTTTCAAAAAGTTTCGTTCACTTGTTTTTGCAATTCCTCTTTTAAAGTTACGAAGTTTCGTCCGGCCGGGAGGAATGTACCGTGCACACGGCCTGCTTGGTTGGCGGCCGCAACCCAACTGAAGGTGTCTGAAAGCCTGAAACGCTTCGCTTTCTGCAGCCTTAATTCCTGTAAGCGGCTTTGCGGTTATTAGTGTAAGGGTTTAAGCTTAGTTCGTATGAAAGTATTGCGATAATAGGTAATAAGGACGCGTGTTTGGCACGGTATTACGTTTGTGAGAGTTTTCACATAAAAGGTGCGGTTATATAAATACGTTTATTTCTGTTGAATCTTATGTATATAGTAAATGTGGTAAATATGTTCTTTTCAAATATCTTTTAATTGTGCATTAAGTAGGGTAGAAATTAGATAAATATGTGATTTTTCACCTTAATATTTAAGATTTCTATGAAAATTTCTTCGAATAACGCTTTACCCAACTTCAAAAGTAAGGCCAGTAACGTCACATTGGGCAGTCGCATTTGAGAGGGCACTGCGGCAATCCTGAAAGTAAACATCCTCTTTTTAATATTTTTGATGAGCGCAGTCAATTCAGCAAGTTACTATGGAAATTTAATAACCGACATTTAATTTGGTAGAAATGTTAACAGGAAATGAAAAGCAAACTATATACCAAAACGTGAAAATTAAATAAAAAGTGGCACAAAATAATAATTTGGCGAGTTTATTCAATTAAAATGGTAATTAAGTGGGAGGATGGTATCTGCCGGCTTTTAGCTTCAATGAATTCACTTTTGGCGCGGCTGGCTTCCCGCAACGCGTCATATGATATTCAATTTACTTTTTCAGAAACTCAAACGAGCATCGTGCAGAATGAAGGATGAATATTGTGTATGTTTACCTTTTCACTCCAACTCTCTTTGAATGAGGAAACTTTGGTACTTTCAAACATGCGAGTTAGTCATACGTTAGTGTTCTGTAAAGATATGAACTCCTAGGTTTTTAGCAGTAATTTTAACTCTTGCATTATGGATGCAAAACTATTTGGTCATGTAATCTGTATTCTCCAGTGGATTAAATAGAGATAAGCTATTAAAGATGCAGTTTGAGAAACTTTTTCATTAAGAGACGAACGAATTGACTCAGTCTAGCCATCTTAATTATTAATCTTAAAAAGTCACTGCAATAATGTGGACTCTGTATTGTAATGAAAATGTAAAGAAGTGGATTTAAGAAGTCTGTGCTTATTACATTCTTCATTTAGGCCACTACACTTTAGGTCAAATACCTTTCTTTGATGAAAAAAGGTCGATACATGGAGTTTTCTCAAGTGATCAGCAATTTCGACACTCATTACTCAAAGGCGTTCTTTAGCTGAATAAATCTGGCAATTTATCTAAAATGTACTTAGAAATACGCTGAAATATAATGTTGGAAGTGAATCGGGACTCGAATACATAAGATTACGCCATTCGTCACGTTGTATCTGTTCAGCCACAGGGGACATACTGCGGCGATATTTTCTCCGGAATTCCCGATGTCGTGTAGAGCTTTTCTTACTTTATAAAGATGAAAACATGAGCGATACAAAATTGAATCTCTCCTTCTTAATACCGATCCTTATTTTTTGTGGCGCCTGAAATGTATTCGCATTAAATGGATAGATTACGGAGTCTACATTATTTACGGACTACATATTTGGCAGATTTAGACTCTTGCTACGAAGAAATACGAAGGCTCGTTTTATTTTATGTTACGTTTTTTCGGAGGCTGTGAGATTTGCGTTTATAGAATGGGAATTTAAGAGTGCAATGGAAATCGGAATACGTGGAAATTGGACTGTTTCGGTCTCGATCTCTTGATCTTTCAATCTGCATATATTTGGGTTGCGACTTGCGGGTCTTTCTTTGGGGTGCAAAGTAATTATGATTAGAATGTTTTTGGTGAGTTAAAGAAAAGGTCGGATCTTTGTAAATTTGTTTGGTCAGGATTCTACAAATTAAACTTTTTTTATTTAAATGTTTGCCTAACATTTTTTAACTTAAATTTAGTTGACTATAATTGTTCACGTCCCAAAGTATATTGTTACACACTGTCGAGGATTATAAATATAATTATGATTAGTTGATCCACACTTAACTAGGCGTTTTTTTGTGAGAAATTTAATTATGTAACTAAAAATATACCAAACTGTATACCTAAACTGACTTTTAACAATTAAAAAAGTTACTTATTACAAAGTGTTGACTGTTCTCCGCATTCCAGTTATAATTGGATAAACACAAAAAACATTTCATCGTTTTTACATGAAAGCGGTTCTCGTAAAGATTTACAACCACTAGAATAAATCAAAGTCAACTTGCACGTGGGGTGAAATATGTAAAAAATGATAAAAGCCCCGCTGATGCGAATAAATCTTGTAATGTTTTGTCACATGGATACTTGTACGTACTTACTTTGTATGTATGTAGGTAGGTATGAAATTAAATGGTACGTATGTTTTCTGGATTTAAGGAAATAACTGTACTAAGTCTATACTTAGTACAGTTATTTAAAACTATTGTAGCTAATTTGTAAAAGCTATTCTATAATAGTTTTTTGTTTCTATGACACTAGTCACACTAGATAAAGGCACCCACCCTAGACAAGTGAGATTCATGAAATCATTTATATGTATGTAAAAGACTTGTCTAAGTCTCTCGGCATATAATAAAAAAAAATGCTATTTCTATAAAACTGAGCGATTTCCGTCACGTTTTAAAAAATGTTTCTTGATTGCAGGTACTCACTACACTACTACACTCATCGTGCATGTAGAGCAAAATGGTCCAAGGCGCTTCTTAGACGCTGCGATCTCCAGTAGATTACTACTTTACCTTAACCTTTCCAAACCAGAGAGTATATCTTATCATAACAGTGTGTAACCTTTCTAACAATCTAGCACATGTTATTATAGTAAAGTGGGGAAATTGAGTTGGGTATTGAAGTGCATATGCGTCGTGAGTCAACCAATTTCCGTTGTCCCCGGATAAGGATGGCTTCGCATACTTTCTTAGAATTATAGACGGATAAAGTCTGCTCAGTTTTGAGAGCAGAAATCTTATTTCTTATGGCCTCTCGAAAAAATCCGTAAGGAAAGACAAACAAGCTTTTAACATTGATGTATTATGTATTTGGTAGCACACCGATAGCTTAACTAAGTAAAAGCCCTTATTTCAGGAATCGGCGATTATACTTCTTAGTCTTTTAATACCAATAATTGTTTGAAGAAGTGCCAGTTTTTATGACAGGCTTAATCGTAGTATATGTAGTAAAAACAAATCGTTGGTACTAAATTTGGAGTTCTGTAGTACACTATTAAACACTGTTGTAAAATATTCGAACACTACAGAACTATGACGAACAACAATTTTACACATCACGTCGAGATTTTGTCGAGCGCAAAACAAACCTTTGACAAAATACTTCGGAATCGAAAAAGTTTGATAGAACACGTTGCGAATGCTTGTTCGTTTACTGCTATGAATATGTTATGCTTTTTTTATCTTGAACGTAAGAGTTGAAAAACTAAAGTTGAATGAAAGTATTGTAAAAACGGAAAATAAGAACAATTTTTACAATGCAAATACAAATACAAAAAATATCCTAAGGTTTTTCTTTTTATATTGTTAGGAAGATGGCCTAATAAGACATCATAGGAACTGTTCATAGTCTTAAGTTAAAATCCAACTAGGTTTTTATAACACTCTGATAAGTAAAACATTGCTAACGGCTTGCCATAAGGCATTGCATCTGTGTGTGTAAACACAAACCAAACCAATTATAAAACTGATTATAACTTCAACTTCTGAACGTTATTTTAATAAAACTAGCAGAGAATTCCAACGCAAGTTTGCAGTCCCATTTGAAAAAAGAATTGCTTTTAAACCAATGGAATACTCCCAGTACGGAGAAAGTAACTTATGACATCATACGAAATTCGTCTCACGTACAACTCTCGCAAAAATATCGTGATAACAAACACATTTCTTAAGAAATATCTGCGTTAGTATGTAAATTATATCAGGTATCGTAGACAGGGGTATACTAAAGTGTCGATTTATCTGTCGCAGACGCACAGTTCGCCTCAGTTCAGGTAAAATTGTCTTATTCTCATGATTAATTCAGCTCGATTCCGCTCCAAATAGCCGAGTTTGCCTACCAAATAGTTCACTTTAAATGACAACGGACGAGCTTATTCTATTCGTTATTTTTTTCTTTTTTCCTTTGTGGCGTTTGTTTGTGATCAAAGGTGACAGTTTTACATGTTCTTTGAATGATTCTATTTTTAAAAATAGTCTGAATCGATAACATGACAATAGATGATATTCAGTATAAATATGTAGGTCTTTGACTTCGAATATATTTTTGAAGGTTAAATAAATATTGTAGTCAGTCTTTCCGCTTGAAGACTTCACAAAAGCTAATAAGTTTGTGTAAAATCGTTACAGAGAATTCCTTTCGTCAAAATTTCAAGATAAAGTAAATTGCAACTTTTGATATAATGGTGGAATCAAATTTTAGTTTAATTACTTACTTAAGTAGAAAGAGAGTCTGCAGACAATATTGCATAGTTAAGTTATAATAACGTTAGTCTATGTAATAGATGCTAGGTATGTATGTCTGCTAGGTAAAAATATAGTAATGCATTTGACAAAGTTATTCAAATAAATGCGGACAACATCACATACATTGTTCTGAACCCAATGTAAGTTGCTAAAGCACTTGTGTTATGGAATTCAGATACAACGAAGGTACCACAAACACCGAGACCCGAGACAATGTAGAAATGTGATGTTCTGCATTGACCCGTCATGGGATCGAACCCGGGACCTCAGAGCTAGCGACACCTTGAAACCGGTGCGTTCGCCACTCGACCACGGAGGTCGTCAAAATTCAAATCAAAGCATTATCTGTAAAACCGTATTAGATTACGAAGATCCTCTAAACCGATTAAATGAACTAATCCCAATACAAAAAAAGGCTACAGAGCCTCTACATTTCAAACCTAAACAAGTCATTCTTCTCCGTACAACCTCTGTATAGATTTAAGTGTCGAAAGAAATAAAAGACAATTAATCCAACTACCTTTTTAATCGGCGTAAGTTTACCTAACAGCACCTTGCAGGTAAACAAAATCATCCTAACTTCGCTACTGCAATAATTCCCTTTATTTGAACAACCTAAATTAAGTCAATTTGCCTAAAAGTTTGCGTCGAGAAGGTAATTTCGTTAAGTAAAATGCTTAAGCGCTTCAGTTAAACTAATTGTGAACATTTCTATTTATTATTATGGAATCAATAAAGAGAGGAAGCATTTACTTTTATTATGCATTCGCTGTTTATTTATTATAAAATCTACATCCTACTAATATTATAAATGTGAAAGTTTGTGAGAGTGGATATGTGGATGTTTGTTACTCTTTCATGCAAAAACTACTGAATGGATTTTAATGAAACTTTACAATAATGTAGCTGATACATCGGAATAACACATAGGCTATAATTTATAAAGATAGGGTATTTATTTTCATTCACGCGGGTGAAACCGCGCGGTACAGCTAGCTAGTTACCTATAAGGTATAAACAATATTATGCTATCTACACACATACATTACATTTAATTAACAATGAAACATCAATCGCCTCACATTACTGGCTGTTTCTGATAATATCTTTGCTTCATTGAGTTTCAAACCATTTTGATATCAGTCACATTTTACAGACGTAGCTATGTGCAGAAAGATCTTCATTCGTTCATTGCTCTTTGAATGAACGTGAACAAAACGCTGACAGAGAGTCTGTCGTAAATTTTAAGCTGCTGAAAACATGTGTTTGACTGGATCATAAATTCATCTTATTGAAGTCTTTAGCTGGACAGGAGTGAGTGAACATTTACATATAGAACGGTTTCAGACCACTTACGTTCATCTGATTCCTGTGACCGTCTTCATGTCTGTCCATTTATCATCTTGACAAAATTATCTAGTCTTGTTCCGTGAAGGCTGTGTATAGTGATTTCTGAGGTTGTGTGAATGATTTCACTTTGAAATGAGATTGTTTTCAACAGTTTACATTATGTTATATAGAAAGGAATTTAAAAAATCGTGGATCAAGCAACATACCTACAATGGCATGACCGCAGTTTAACTGTGTCCATGAACCCTGCAAAGATTGCATCGATAACACGCCTTGGAAAGAACAATGATTTTTTTTATGTATCTGCTTCTGCTGCTTGATTCATTTTTCTGTAACGAATGCATTTCATATAAATGTTGAAATATCAGGGAGACTTTTGCTCTGCGCTGGAACCAAAAAATAATAAAAAACTAGAAAAGTAAATGCATTGAGTAGCCGATATAAAAAAAATGTGTCAGAAAATCAGTTCTATATTTTTATCAACCAATTTCTCCAAAATCCTTAACTTAAAACTTCAACATATCGCAAGCTACACAAGGTCAACTTAACCTGTGAACGCTACGATCATCCTTATGGGTCTGTATAGATTCCTGACCCCAACCCTCCCGCTGTAGCTTATGAAGTTTATTAGGGGCCCGCATTATCCCACTTCAGTGAGGTCATCGGGGCACCATCACTGACAAGTTATTGTTTCGATATCTTGGAGACTTGGAGCAAAGAATTGATCGTACATTTCTGTGCAGTAGGTATTATTTACGGCTGGTAATACAAAATGGAAAGTGGTGACCTTTTTTTTAGAAAAATGTGAACTATTTACAATACTTACATGTTTCAACTTTTTATGTATACGTACATGTACTCGTATTTAAAGATGGCTTTATCTACATATACACTACATAGATGCTTACCTTTTGTTGGAAAACAAACCAAAAAAACAAGCGAAGAATTGGTTACATAAATATTTCTGAATAAAAGTAACTATTTTTTCAGCAGAATAATATTATACAGGAGAGAAGTATAGTACTTTCAAATGTTACGAATGTAAATACTGATTTGGAAGGTAAATTTCCTTTGGATTGTAGAGTTGGAATAATATAACGTGTGATACAAGAGAGTCGCGTTACCTTTGTCTAAACTTAACTATCATGACTTTGTTCGTTGCATTTGGTACATTAAACTCGTAGGAAATAAGTTGTTAATTTAATAAAATATTGTTTATTCGGAAATGAAAAATACCAACAGGGGTAGTTTGTAGTAACTTAGTCATAGTACGCCAAATTAATAAAAACTTGCATGATAGGAAAGTAAGGTTAGTTAGACAGGCAGGGACGTAACAGAAAATACTACATGATAAGCAACACTGAGGTAAACGCACATAACCTGAACGTACGCCATCAAATAATATCTAAACACCATCCAAAAAGGGTCCGGTTATCTTTACTTTAGTAAAAGGTTCACTTCAATCAGTAAGCTATCTGTTTCACGTAGAGGTTTCATATCGCCTCAACCTACTACCTATCTCGGTGATTTGTTGAGCACTCCACATTTTTGATATAAGGAATATTTTACACACATAAAATATAGTGGATCGTGGACTTACATGAACTGAAACATTTATATTACACGCTCTTTTTTCCGACTATATTTTGTTTGACGTTTATTGACCTGAAACACAGATTTGTCATGAACACACAGCCTTAATATTGCCGAAATATTTCCTTCAGCACATAATTGACATTTCCAGAGAAATACGTCGTCCTACATCACGTCTAATTATGCCAGCTTCAGCAACAGCTGCGTCTCCAAATTAATAACGATTAACACAAACATAACAGATTCACATAACACATCTCTGGTCTAAGCAACGTCGTCTTACGAACCGACCAAGATAATGACCAGTGCCGCTATTTGGACATGGCCTCGGTTTTTTGCGGTGCATTGACTGGAACGGCACGAAACCAAATTGCGGATAGACCAATGGTATTGCAGAGCCTGAATCTCGCAATTAAAGTTTTTCTCGTTTGTTGTTTATAAGTGGAATGTTGGTGTATGTCGGTGGGGAGTCCGATGTTGCCGAAAAGACCGGCCTTGGCGAGGGGCCGGACTCTATCCTCGCTGTATTGTCAAGTCAGTGGAGAGGCTTCTGCTTCGTGTATCGTTTGTTAATGTTAATCTTCCCGAGTTTAAATTAACTGTATGTATGCGTTAAGATTAGTTGCCCTCTTCTTCACCGTACCCGGTCGGCAGCATGTTTGACTTCCTTTTTACCCGACTGCGGCAAAGAATAGAGATGCATTGCTCTTGTGCTTTGGTCTTTGAGTGCGATTTGATACACATTTATTTCTGTAGGTATTTCATGCTTTAAACCAGCTATGTATAAATTGTATACAAGTTATTTTTTTTATGTGAGTGCGTACCTAGCCTATAAAAATATCATGAGTTGGGGAACGTAGACAAAGATTTCGGCGCTTATGAAAAAATTAAACGAAGTGGTCAAACCCAGCGATAAGGCTAATTGCGGCAGATCTGAAAAGAAGACGCCTGTGAAGACTGCAAAGCGGGTCATCAATATGTATGTAAGTTTAGGTCAACCATTTGCAGTATAATCAGGAATGCACGTCACTCGTGTGTGTGTAACACCACCATTATGTTTTGCTAATGACGGCCACATTAATTATTGAGACACCGGTTACCGCGCATCTGTTACCTGTGTTATGTCAACCATAGTTTATCATTCACTGTATATTATGCACGAAGATATATTATGTCTTTGTTTACAAATAGTCATCTTAAATACTAGAATGGAAATACATTTAGTTAAAGCAGCACACAAATAATAATATAATAATTACGGAACAAATCAAGGAAAACAAAAAATAGTAAAAAACAATATAATACCATGTAGTGTTGTCCAGCATAGAGTACGAAAAAGGTTACTAATTCAGCATAAGCTGGGTGTGGAACACGCTACTAGAGCACTTAATAATATATTCAAGTATTTTCTTACAAAAAACCTAAATATATGTATACAGTGTATACAGTGATAAAATCCGTAAACAGTGGTTTTATTGTCTAACATTCACATCAACCTAAGAAAACAACGAGTAGCTAGGAACTTACTGCAAAAACATACTTAGCTAAAAAAAATTGTACAAGAAAAGTTGAATACTATATTTATGCCTTAAATTTAGTAAATAAAAAATAGATTTTCGACATGCTGACAACTTTTCCGATTAGTTAATTTTAAAATAAAGTTCTGGCCTCTACATTTCCATTTAGTTTTAAGAATATCTATACGATTAATACATGCATGAGAGAAAATAGAGGCAACAGCAGTAAACGCTGTTACAAGAAAAGAAAAGTATTTTTTATGAAACTAAAACAGTTTTTTCATAAAGGTAACTTAGTCTGTAGTGATAAAGATAATACAATTCCAAGCGCCTGCTTTAAAACTTAGAGAACGCGGCACTGTTTCATGTTGCTTTGACATTCTTTAGCGGTTTCTTAGAATTTTAATATTAGCTTCTTTATTAAATAACTTAATGTTTGCTTTTAAGCGGAAAATATTATTTATTAGAAAGGTAAAATAATTTGTTTCTGTGAAAAGTGATCATAACATGAGAATTAATTCACTTCCTGACTACCCTTGAGAAAAGGTACAAAATCAAATAAAGACAGACTGAAAATAATCTATGTAATAATTGATTGATTGATTTCACAAGGGTAATAAGAAAATGACGCTTGCCGAAGCCATTGCGTATAAAAAAACAGTCTAGTTCAGAACAATCTCCTTTGAAATCGGCTGAAGATAGGCATATATACTTACTATTCATTTTAATTTAAATTAGGGACTATTTTTAAAATATAATTATTTTTTTCTCTAAATAAGAACAAACATCACAAACAGTTAGTGCATCCTCGTTTAGAGTCGTTAGTTAAACATTCTGGAACTTTCAGACGGGACCCAGTTGATGTTGCGAGCAGTTTCGTCCCCGTTTCTAATTGTCCTCACCTACTAAGTACTCGTGCTTTCAACTCATTTTAAATGTGCGGGTAGAAGCAATATGTCTGCCTGGTCTCTTAGACGTACAGTCACTAATATAAGTATGTAGGTTTGCTGGTCTGTTAGACGTACAGTCGCTTGTATAGGTATGTATGTTCGAATGTAGATTAATGTCGATGATTGTTTAAAAGATTATTACTATACTCACATCCAGTGAGTATTGGATGCAAAGGGCGGGAGATCGTGCGCTGTGGCGTTCCTTGGGGGAGGCCTATGTCCAGCAGTGGACTGCAACAAGCTGATGTGATGATGATGATGATGATTAAACTCACATAACCTCTTTGTAACATAAATAAAGGATGCTAATTAATGCCAAATTACTTTGGTGCCCGATCAGAGCCCTCATTAGCTATTTTTTTACAGCTACAGTTAGCAGCTTTTTCAGCTTCATTTTAAGTTAGGTATACTTTTACTACATTATAGTTTAAAGTATAGTTGAAGGATGCATATAATAGTATTCGAAAGTGCGTCTAAACATTTGGTAATTGTAAATCCTTTTTTAAGTCCTAAGTTTTTTTTATTATTAGGTATTTGGACTTGTATGTTTAGGTTTTTTATATAGTTGTGTTTATATATATTTTTTTACGTGAATACTTTTGCTTTGCAGCGTAACAATGAGTGACGTCAATAAAATTTTATATGTTGCGTTTCTTTTAGGTGCATCACGCTATGCTTTCAAGGTTTCAAACAAATCGTAAATAATTGTGGTTAATAAGATAATTGTCTTGTCTTGAATGAGTTATTGACTATAATAACTCTTTCATGTGGCATAACGTATTCATTTACTTTATGATTTCCATATTTTCCATACTTATTTACAGAGAACTTGCCTTGTTAAAGTATCTTTTAAAATTTAAACTTATAAATGCAATGACAATGTAATATTTCGAAGGGTATCGAAATAAAACGACGAGTCAATTGAAAAAAAAGTAAGAAAAAAAGTAAATAGATAATCTTTTAATCCACTATAGTTAAATCACTGCGTAGACAAAACCTGAAAACTAAATAGTAAGCATGCTAATAATGTTTACACAACAACAATTTTCAGAGGTATCTTATATAAGATGAGCCTACCGGTGCGTCAAAGAACTACAGTCGTACGTGCGACCCAATTTTTATGCACATAATTACGTATTGTGCGGCTATGTAACACACGCAATCGGTACACTGCGTTCAATGTATGTTGGGCTTATGTTTATAAACAACTGTTAGATATTTAATACGATAATGTGGTTCATTGCTGGCTGTGTGATCAAAACTAGTAATGATCAAGAATTTGTGTAATTTTTTTTAAAAATAATAGAAAAGGTATCTTCATTATGAGCTATCATATAATGTAGCTGTAGGTATATTCCGTCACATTCACATGACAAACAAATAAAATTCGCCTTTTAGTTTAAAAACCAAGATGCATAGATTTCATATTTAATTGTAGGTATATCGGGGATCTAGGACTTAGTACGCTAATGGTTTCATTTTATTTTGCATTGAAGTGACCATTTTGTACCTCTTTTATTTAAAAAAATAATATGAAATGAAAGCTAGTTTCGAGAGAGAATACTATTGTGTAATAAATTAATGGCTTTGAATTCATAATAACAGTTTTTAAACTCAGAAATATGTTCCCGAGTGTACGTGGAAAATGATATTATTTTCCACTGTTTAATAGACACGCATTCAGTTTTAGATGTATTTTACTGTTGGAACCTGTTTATATACTCTGTCTATTGTTGTACGATACGCTTATGTAATGATACTTTATATAATACATAAAGCAATTTGGATTTGCTGCTAAATAAATTGGAAATAACACAATAGGAAAAATATAACAGAATAAGGATTTAGGTTGTTCTTGTTGAAAGAAAAATGTACCAAATTATCTTTTGCTGATTTTACTGTGAGATATACAATGGGTAATTTTGGTAGATACCTATAGATACAGATAATATCTAGATCATAGTAATGATGTTTCTTTATCCAGGTAACATTGTTAAAGTGTTCTGAAATTGTTAAGTTTTTTAGTCCAACTTATTAGAGACCTAAGGAAGAAAATAATTATAACATTAAAATTACACTCCTATAAGTCAAGTGTAACAAAGGAGCTAAAGAAATCGACTGAAACCTTTCAGGCTCTACATTTTTCGCAGCTTTAATATAAAAATGTTCCTAACAAAGTAGGTTCTATCAATAAAAGGTGCATTGAGGATCAAATTAGTTCTGCTTACTATGAGCTCTCAAAGCATGAGTCGGCAGGACTTTTGTCATCATGGAAGCGAGATAGCGCTCTACATTGCTAATAGCTGCGTCTCGCTTCCACTTACAATAGTTCGGTTACAATAGTTCATAGTACAGGCAGTGAACAGATGAAAAGGATGCTGCATTCTATTGAAGCTCTTAGCTTAGGGACGCATAATTCAATATACCTACTTCAAGAAATTCTTCGACTGGGGTGGAACTTCTAACTTACTGAGAAAACATTTATATTCTTTGAAATGAAATATCTACTGATATTACTTCTAACTGAAAATGGCTCTAAATTTTCACCACTCATTTTATATAAAAATATATTTTAAACACATAGTTTCAATCTTTAGAATTGATAAAGGTGACGCAAAAAGACCAGTTGTTTCCTATTAAACTCTTTGGAGTTTATTTACCCTGAAAAATAACGTTATAAATTATTTAGCAGTTGCGTACAATCTTCTGTATTATTTATTATATTTCGAAAAATAATCACACCCAAATAAAGTTTCTTTCTTTCGGAATAAGATACAATTCACGTGATTGCCAAACTCATTATATTTGCCAAGCGTCTTGGTTGGCAATATATCTCAAGGGTCATTATCCTAGCGTTATTAGGCTTGTGTAGCGGTAGACCCATGGAGGATGCTTGCTTCATTATTTATATGAATGTCTAGTGATATATTATTATGTTCTGTGTATGATATAAAGTAGCCCTTAGCAACGAAACGTTGGAATCTAAGCAGAACATGAATTTCATGTACATGTTATAAGACCCGAGTTCTATTAATTCTATATGGAATGGCTCTGAGGTATACCCTATAGATGAAAAAGATTATTTTTAAATCAACAAAATTACAATTACAATTAATAATTAATAAATTACAATTATTACAAATAATAACGTCAAATTAAAACCTCCCTGTTTTAAAGTCATTAACTTTTTTATGTCTAAACGTTGGCTGCCCCCTACATACCTACAGCTCATTTTCTGTATTGTCCCTTTTGTCTGGGATAAGCTTTCGAGGTAAAAAATATTTTCGTTCTCCAGTACTTATATTTCATTGACGTAATACGAATCAACAACCTATAATTACTACTAAAACAAAATGTTAACATCAATTAACCCCATTTTCTTTGTTGACCCTAACACGCTACTATTTGTGAATGGACATGGGTAATAACGAATTAATATTAATTATTAAAATCAATGCTTCATTGGATACACGAAGGCTGCGTTTTCTAATATAATTTTATGCCATTTAAGATAGTTTCTTGAAATGGTTTTGCGCAAAAATGGTCATTCGTGTCCAAACCGTCGGAACCACAACTTGTGAGAAATACACTGTTTTCTCTGAAATTAATACGTGAATAATATTGCATAATGGCCGGCGATTCAAAGTGTTCCCTCGTTATTTTGCTTGTGTTGTTTGTCGTTGGAGAATCATTAGGCAAAGGTGAGTGCTGTACTTTCATTTTTATAGCTGTTTTTTTTCGGCTGAGATACTTATGGACTTACTGGTGAGAATAATTAAGGAATCTTACAGAAACCTTTCTTCATGTTAAAAAAAAGAATCTATACTTACATGTATTTCAGTCGATAAACGGTAAAACGTATTGTCGAAATGGAATCAACTAGTAGTTGTCTAGTTTTTGTGGATTGTTGTTCGCCAAAATCTAATTTCACGAACTAAAGTGATTCAAAACAAGCTTTAATCGAAGCTGCCAAAATCCGATAATAACTCCAAATACAGAGGCGACCTGTGAAAGTAATTTCAACTTTATGTGAATAAATCTGTTCTATCTAAATCGGAGCAACCCATCGATACCCACATTAAAATACCGCGATTAAACCTTTTACGACCTTTCGTAAGAAAGTCATACATTTTAAATATCAAATTACGTTGAAATAAAAGATTCTAATGTGAACAAATGCTGGCCAAAAATAATTTGGTGCAGTTAGCGTTATGATGCCATATAACAACAACAACAAAAAAAGTTAAAAAAAGAACACAATTATTATGCGTACCGCGTTTTATTGGCGGTAATAAAAGTAAAATGATGTTTGCTACAGCACATTACATATCATTCAATTCTTCCGTTTTTTACGTGCTAATTAGTTTGTCAATTAGTAAGAAAACTATCAAAACTAGTAGACTACTTTATTCGTCGGTCTTACAACGTAAAGACAAGGCTAGTTAGGAAAAGCTTCACGTTCAAAATAAATGATCGTTACAGTCTGGGGAGGGAAATTGAGATAAATACTAGCAATTTGATACACAAATGAAAGAGAACCTCATAAAACAGTGGCATTTGTTCTCATTTCGGTTCAGCTAATAGGCAATTGTTAGTGTAATAATGTATTTATTATTTTCATATATACCGCAATCTAATACAATAAATAGGTACCTGAATTATTTTATGCTATTAAAACATATTATTTTATTAATTAATTCAGACATCGGTAGTATGGAATCGTTTAGTCAAGGCGATTTAAAAAAACACCCATGAGTCTATTAAATATTTGTCATATATATTTGATGGAAAATCAGAAATATTCATTGTAACCAAAAACAAGATAAAGAGCTTTATTCTAAATCGTCGAATACTGGCACTCAATCTACGGGTAAATCCAATAACACTTTGGCAGTAATGGTCACTAAGCCCGAAATTTCTCGATACCCGATTGTGGCCAGTACAATGCGGTTTAGATACTATCGAGCTAATGTTTTAATAACATTACTGATAAGGTTTTGACTATCCTGTAGATTTTTTGATTGAGTAATATTTAGACCAAAGATGCTATATTTGTGAAGTTCCTCACGATATGACTATTTGAAAAAAGGAAGTCATCTATAAACCCTTGCGTGGTTTCCAAAATTCATTTTCAGTTCCAGAAACGTTTTCGTATGTCAGAATGCGCTGTACAGTTTTAAATTATTAAATACTCAGCGTTATCCCAGCATTATTCCTTGTGTCGGGGAAGTAAAAACAAAATATATATTGTAAGAAATCCTCCGGTGCTCGCTTGTAACGAATTGTTATGGGCATTCGGCTTCTGTGCACTATGTAAATGTAGCGGAAATAAGCTGTGGGAACAATGCTCTTACAAGGCGCGCTCGTTTTTTGTTTTATTTTATGTAACTCGTTTTTTTAGTTTCTTTTTCTTCTGTGAGTTTAGGGCAGTATACCAGCCAGTAGGTGTTGTTCTGTTATAAGATATAAGGCGCCTAAAAATAGCTTCCTACCTTCCTTTTCTCATTAATGTATGTTGTATTTGCAAAATGTATTTCATCAACTTGTATTGGTTAATTACGAACAGTCTGGCAAGAAGATAAGAAAATAATTACACTAGATTAAATAAAAACACACATCAAATAATTAGAAAGTCTCTCTATATCTTTCTATAAATATAGTTTTTAATGTAGAAATAGATATCGCGTTTCCTTAGAAAGTAAAAGTTTTGACGAAAACCTGATTTTAATTACAATTTTAGTTATGTTTGCTCTACATAATTTATGTCATTCGAAAGCTTTTTACATAATCGTGCGAGAATTATATCCATACATTTTGGTGACTACTCTTTCTTTCAATATAATAAATTAAAAAACAGAGCAGTTTGAAAAAAATGTAGCTCAGCAGGCTTATTTGCTATATTATTATATCTATTGAAAAAGGGGGGTATTTGCTTCATAAAAACGTCCTGGGAAAACAACGAATAGGCTTGCAAATCAAGGTTTTTTTAAACAACTGAACCAGGATGTTAGTCCACACATTTACACACCAATCGTCACTCCAACTAACCAACTATCTCGGTTATCATAAATATGTAATCTTAGGTTGTAAACTCGGCAGGTGAGAGACAGTTTTCATATTATTTTCATGGGAAGCAAGCTCATAATCCCGGAATAACAAGGCTCTCAGTAACGTGGTCGTAATGGCGTGCTTACCCACCCTTTGTCACTTGAGAATCCGTCGGCAGTAATACGGAACTCGCAAAAGCAAAGCAAAGTAACAGCAATATTTGCACAATGATTGCTGTAAAACTGCAAATTTTTATTGCGATAAAATACAACAGCAATTATAGTAAGCGACCAAATATAACTACGAAATTATTACAATTATTGCTGTTAATGGCCAATCCACATTATGATGTTGCGATAAAATATTACGAATCAACAATTTTACAGCAATAATTTTGCAACATTTTTGTCGCTTTGTTTCTTCTTCAGTTAAAAATAGTTCTGCACAACAGGGATCGCGATAACTAAATACGAACCAGCAATAATTGTGCAATTTTTCTCTCTTCTATGGCAAGATACGTTATAAGGCAGCGGGAATCTCCTACACTTGAAGGGAAAATTGTAACCTTTTATATTCCCTGTTTGGTAATGAGGAATATGATACAGTTTTGTTCGCTTGTTTGTTGTTATTTGAGTGGTATTTCAAGTGTATTTGAGTTGGGTCCTCTTTTGATATATTGATATTTACTTTACGGTGACGTGATAGAATCTTTCTGAGAATAGGGATGACGATTAGTTTTTATTTTCATGTCCATCTTTTATATAGCAAAACATATTGACACGTATTTTATATTTTATCCCGTAAACCAAGAATTGAAAAAAGGTACAGCGATAATTCTTGCGTGACGTCACGGATAAGCAAAAATTTCAACTCGTGACTTCACTAGCCCCCACTCCTGAACTTAAAAGCAGTTTCCTCCTTCCCGTATTTTTCTGATTGATTTGATAAAGAAAAAAAAAAACATGTTTATTATATTTTAATTATCTAAATGGTGGACTAAATAAATTTTGAGTTTTCATACCTAGTCATCTTGCCTATTATTGTTCAGCTGTAGATAAGGTAAAGGCTTATTTACATTTAGGGAAGATTATGGTAACAAAAGGAAAAAATGTTATTTGTAGTTATTTAGGTTTATTTGGATCTAGGTTTAGATCGGGGTCAAAGTTATTGAAGAGCCAATCTTATGTATTAGTTTGATATTGTTCCTATTTATAATTGTGTACCTTTAATAAACATACAGCTCGTCATTGTTTGTTTAGGCTATTTACAAGAGCTGGCAATTTGTAATTAGGTTTAAAACAAACCTTAATGCGTCTTCAATATCATTAGCTCCTCAATACAACACGGATGTAATATTACTATCGACCATTTTATTATGAATTGAAATATTTTTTAGGGACAATACAAAGATATTAATTTTCTCTAATCAATGGACCCCTAGCTTTTTCCTAACCTTTTCTTAGGTACCAGATTCCACTAAATACCGTATTAAACATGGAGCGTCTGTCTATCTGACCCCCACAGAATATTTTACTGGGTAGAATAGACTTAACGACTGCCAAAGATCAACCTATGACAGTCGAGACCAACGGCCTTATGTGCTTTTCGAGCTTTGTGTCACGAAATTATGTTTAATTAGTTCAAATATTTTAAATGTACGATTAAATTTGACGACCTCCGTGGTCGAGTGGCGTACGCACCGGTTTTCAAGGTGTCGCTAGCTCTGAGGTCCCGGGTTCGATCCGCAGACCGGGTCAATGTAGAAACCAACTTTTCTACATTGTCTCGGGTCTGGGTGTTTGTGGTACCTTCGTTGTTTCTGAATTCCATAACACAAGTGCTTAATAGCTACTTACTTTGGGTTCAGAGCAATGTATGTGATGTTGTCCGCATTTATTTATTTAATTTACAAAAGAGGGTCAATACATATCGTCCGAATATGATCCTTTTCGTGTGAAGAATCATTTCACTGGTATTATCTTTAGAACTTACGTCAGTACGAGGCACTTAATTATTTTGTATTACATTATATGTTTTAATTGCGTTATGTGAGCGTCAGGAAGTAACAGAGATTTTAAGAGCTGAACAGACGTCATTATTACGCTATTAGACTATTCTTATCTGATCCTGAATTATTGTCGTACATAGGTTTCTTATATGAAATTCATGAAGGAAAAAGCTGCGAAAGAGTTATTGCGATTCATAACCCTCGGTTTAACAGACAGTTTAAATCATGAGAGATAAAATACGGGTGCAACAAAGTAATATGATACAATATGACCCGATTAAAGTGTTATGTATAGGTCGCGTCAGGTAAAAAGTGGAAATAACACATTAATTAACAGACATGTAGAATGCCATCGAATAATTAAAACATGTAAGATCAGGTTTTTTAAAATTGGAATATGAATGTCCTATCCTATCAAATCTAAATCTTTTTTCACGTAGATAAAATATTTCAGTATTTGGAGACAGAAATTGCATCACCCGATATCAAATATGTAGAAGGTCTTAAAACACGGTTTTGTGGTTCGAATGTAAGTCAATTGATATATTTTGGCATCGAACCGGTGTCGTATCAGTGCGCGGTTCACTTGCGGTCTATTGTGTAAGAAAATGCTCTGTAAGTATAGTAGGTAGCTACTAGATATGTTGAATCGGCTATCATTAAGGTTAAGTAAGTTTACAATGAAGATAAAGAGTGTCGTGGATAATAAATAATCTGTTAATAAATTTAGCCATTAAAAATAATGTCTTCTTTGAACCTGAGACATTTTATAAACAAATCCCCAAATATTCTAATCTTACTGAATGGCGGTTTTGACAAACTCATTTATGTAAAATTTTGACATAGATGCGTATAGTTTTGTAAGTTTAAAATACGTATAGGTAAGGCTATTTAGGGCAAGGTGAAACACCATTGGAATATGGAACAGTTATAACACCCGCGTTAAGTATTCAATTTGTATGTTGTTTAGACTTGAACGACGAAACCTATGTATTTAAGACTAAAACATGTTATCAGCCTTCAATCCTTTCAAGTATCTATTGCTTAATGTTAAAAGCTATTAGTAAGTCTGGAGGGGTTGGCTACAGATCTATCTTGTCTCCGCCTGCAGTTCTAGTGTAGTTCGCGCGGAGTTGAGTCTATGACAAATCGTTCATTCTGTCAGCTCGCGTGTCGGTCACATTCGGTCTTCGAATTGCGAGAACCGGTAGAAAAAAAAACTGTTCGTAATTCGAATGCGAGGTGTTGAAAAACAAAAATAAACTTCTTTTTTTTGTGTTTCTGAATGTTTTAGAATGCATTTTTTAAGTTATTTTAATCAGGCCATGCAGTCTAGTCATTACATGAATCATATACCTACATATTATACCTAAAGGATGCAATTTAAAGTCTTTATGTAGTATGAACTTGCAGTGTCGCAGAGTAATTAGGTATGTTGAAACATGAGTTGCTCAAGTAGTATCTATCATTATATTTAATTCAAGGCAGCTTTGAATAACTTATTACATTGCAGCAGATACCAATTGGCTACACAGTACAAAAATGTAAACGTATTTGATACTTTTATAATATCTAAAACACATTATTTTAATAACACTGAATTCGAATTTTATTATTAAATATTAATTTCGTAGACAGGAATACATTTACTAAATAGCTGCTAGACATTCGTAATTCGTAATAATCAACAACGTGCGTTTTTGCGAAATAACCCAAATATGTTGCAGGTGTCATTATGCTATGATTTAGTAATGACCGGACTGCATCGATTATATCGTTACGAAATAACTAATAACCCCCAACTAGGTGGCCAGCGTTAGACACGGTCAGTTATATTATACGAAGTAATCCACTAAGGTCGTTCGTGTTATACAATACAGTGGCTAAACAAATTGCATTAATTAATTCAAACATTTCTGCCCTCGCCATTTTGCAGTGTGTGAAATCGAATTGCGCGAGCTGAACGTTCGAAATAGGAATTCGAATCATAGACAATAATGGAATTAATGAAAGTGTGTTATATTTGGACTCTTTTGTCGTTGCTGTTGTTTCAATGTTTGATGGAAGGATCCTCGCAGGAAACCTCTTTTGAACTACCTGTGCAGTTGGTCGGTTTCCCTTTCATTATTATGGCTGTCCGACTGACCAATTTCGTGAAGAAATTATCTTATGCACTAAGTCCAGGTAATTGTGTATTTTAATTTTATACTACCTATTATTAACTATATAAAAACAAAAAAAAAAAATTTTTAAATCTATTGGTTGGCAGTACTTAACACGCTAGTAGTACTTATATCAAGAGTTAAGATTACTCTAAATAAAATAAACAGTGTTATGATATTTATTCAAGAGCTCTTATTGAGGGCCTATAAACTTATTGACCTACAAAATCATTACATAAAGTAATCGGAGAGAATGTGTTACGTTCTTTCTCGTGTACACAGAGCTTTTGCAGTGCGATCTTAACCATAGCACTGGCTAGTTGAGTATACCAATTGACCGCGGACACCGCGCGTTCGATTTTCAAATTTTAAGAATAGTTTTATTTATATTCTGTGGTTGCGTATTTAGCGGGAACGCGTCTTGTCATTGTCAATTGTTTTGATTTATTAACTGTTAAATTAATATAAAATCTTGTTTTAAAATTAAAAATGAAGTGTTGGAGGTTTAAGTTGATATTATCGTTAGTGTTATTAATAGTTCAATTTAGTAACGATGTGTTTAGTCAAGAAGCCGCTTTTGAATTACCAGTGCAGTTAGTAGGATTCCCGTTCATAATAGCCAGTGTTAAGTTGACTAATTTCTTGAAAAAGTTTACTTATTCGTTGAGCCCAGGTAAGTACTCGTAATAAGAAATATTCAATAATATCTAAATCATTCTGGTAATATAGTAGGTTTGTGTTAGGGTAAAATTAATGTCGTACCTAATGAAAATAAATAACAGACCTTAAAATTAGAACATATTCAATTTTTTTTTGTAAATGCTATATCTCCGGAAACTATGGATCGACCTGCTTTTTTTTGTGATTGATAGGGTTTCTAAGAGGTATTTTTGTTACATTTATTTTTAACCAATTATTACCTATTTCTTTAGTACTATGATAGCATGCATGTTTTAATAGCTGTTACTAGTAATAAAACCTTAATTCTTTTATTGAGATTGAAATAATTTACTACGTTCGTGACACAAGTTGACGTTACATAATTGTTGAATTGTTTTCTTGACCCAATTATTCATTGACTAGAACGTTTTTTTCTACTGAATGTCGGTTTGTTATTATCTTTTTTCATTGTTGGTTTATTCACACCGTGTTTTTAGAACGAAAATCCGGAATTGAGAGTGTAAAACAGTATTTTAATTGGTAAATAAATGTTTTTTTATGAATTACTTACATTCAGATTTGCGAGTGTTTTTTTCATAAAGTGAAATATTGATAATTTATTAGCAGCTTCATTTTCTTGTTCACTCGATTTTTTATCTATTTCGTGAATTGAATGTACAAAAGTAAATAAGTAAAGGACGTTTCAATGTTTCGTAGTAAATACTTTTTCGTATGCATGTTGCAATGGCAGATATATTGGGGTTCTAGTGTAACTTGCCGTGATAAATGCACTCGACACTCTTTGGCACTTCGCTCTGACATATTGGATCGAGCCACGAATATTTTAGCGGCTCCAGAAAAGAGGACATTGCCTTTGCTTAGCTGTAAACATTACTGAATGGGTTTTAAAAGTTACGTGTCTCCGTTCGTTGGTATACAAGACAATATGAATATTACAAATTATTGTACATACCAAATAACTAACTTTAAAGTCATACAAGGATTTTTCATGTGCTGCAATAATATCTCACAATCTTAACGTTACAAATTTAAGCCAGAAATTATGTAATTACATCGTAAAGGCTACTCCTACTTTTAATTATTCTCTATATTTTAACAATTTTAAGGCCTAAACCTAGCCTGGCTTAAGATGCTGCAAATGTCTTGCAGTGTTTTTCACTTAAATTAGTTACATTGTTTTGGTCTAGTTTCCTCGGCTTCGTGCCAATGCTGTCTAGTTAAGCTGCTAAGATAATCCATTCTCTTTGACTTTTTCGTTTCAACGTTTCAACCATTTTCGAGCTCACACCGAACGAAAACCCGTCAGATTTATCCGTAAGCCAAATTGCTGTTGATCCTTTAAAAGATTGGTTTACCTCGAATTTAAAAAGTTGTCTATTTCTTTTTCTTTTAGAATAAATGTTTTATTGGCCTAGCGGTGCAATGAACCGCGGATTTTTATGAATAAGATCTCAGGTTCTAAATATGCATGTAACCATTAGACTATGACTTCAAAGCTATGAGAACAAGACTTAACTTTAATAGACCGGTATTTATCATATTTTCTTCACACATAGAGTAGTAATTATCACGTTTATGAGCAACATTGATGACTTAATAAACGAGTACACTTCTAACACATAATACGGTGCTATCAGTAAATCACCGTCGTTTGTGCGTCAGTCTGTCACATTAATAACCACCCTGGAATTCAACAAGTTCTAGCCTATTTGCAATCAATAAGTACCTGCATGTAACACTTGGACATATTACGTGTATGTCGAATGTGGGTAAACTAAAACCGGATTGCGAATTGTTTATGCAGTTAAATGCAGTGTAAATGTTTCACATTTATATTGGAAAACAGTGTTTTGTATGTAGGTGAAACTTGCATTGCATGCTGACATTGATTTATGAAGTATACAATGTACAAATACTGACAAATAGGTGCTTTTTACTAATTCCTATTAAAATGAATGGATTAGATTAAATATAATTATACAATCAAAATCAAATATATATTTAAACTTAAGCCGTAAGCAATTGTTTTCAATTGTGTTTGTAAGTTACTACAAAAGTTATAACGATTGTCCTTTTTACAAAAATAGCTAGGAAAAGAAAGTTTTGTCCCGAAGTGAACGAATGTTGGCAGAGATAAAGTGCAGAAGTAATTAGGACGCAGACATCGGCAATTAACTAACTAATGATCGTTAGATGGTAAAAAATTTAGTTTTATACTGTTCCTTGAGGTTTTAGCGTGCTTGTGTAATGTGTAATCATAGAGTAAAACGATTTTAAATGTAAAATCTAAAGTATGTAAATTACAATTTAAATATATAAAACAAAGTGTTCCCATGTTATTTAGTAATAATTTCTTCTTGGTCCTTATTTCTCATTTTATATTTATGGTTGGATAAAATTAATATAAATTTTGGATCCTTCTTTTACTATGTTATAATTATTATTTTTATGTTTACCTAAGACCTAAAAAAACCACCACCAAACAATAGATCTGCGATTACGAAAATTACGTTTATTATATATAAATACAGTCTCATAACAATGTAAGGTTTATTCACCTACAAAATAAACATTTTGAGAATCAAATAACCTGAAATAATATTTTAAAATGGAATAATACCTACGATCTATCCGATTTTCAATTTATCATCTTTCATCAATGAATTCTAATTTCCTGACAATGATTGAGTGAAATTTATCCAATGTATTTCCTTTTAAAATTCTGTTGAAAGACCATTTCGATTTAGGATACAATTGGATAAAGTTATTGATGTAATGTAATTTATAATTCCAATGAGTAAACTACTCTCATAATATTATTATATTATGATACCTGTAATTAATGTTTCGTTTATTGTCAACAAAAATAATCAAAACGTTATTTTATTTAATTTGGATCTTAAATATATCAGTTTTATGGTTCACGAAAAGCCTGTAGTACCATCGGAATGTAATAGGTCGGTTCATTCTGGTCCAATTGATACTTTGTCGGTTGCGAATGATTTCGTATTGTTATTGTTGCCTGCGTGACATAGCCCACGCAGTGATGTGCGTAAAACCCGAATGTTGTAAGCATACGTGTGTGCTGTTCCAATGACGTATTGTTCTCGCAATCATCCCCATTCGAAGCCATCGGTTTTAATTGGTAGGTAGTTGCTGATATGCAACTTTAAAGATTCACGCTGATGTATTTTTAGAAATTTTGACCTGACATTATTGTAAAATAGTTTGCTATTTTTCGGAAATTGAAACACAAGGGTGATGGCAAGGCATATGAGGTTTAACTTTAATAATATCGGATTAAAAAAATATTTAATACAACAAGGCCTCTGCAAAGTAAAAGCCAGTAAAAAATTAGTATTATAAACATAGTGATGGTAAAAACGACATTGTCACCTTTTAACAACCATACTGATTTAGCTACCTGACAAAAATTTACTAACTTTAAATAAATCTTTTCCAGCAACCTACCGTTCCCGCAACCGCCGTGAGCTGAGCCTCTCCGACTCCGATCCTTTCGACGTGACTGAGGTGGAGAAGTACATTGTCGGCGAGTTCGGGGCTCGCTCCTGTGTCTTCGAGCGAGTTTGTGCACACTACGCGACGAGGGCACTAGCACAGCCCCGTCAGCAGTTGGATTGGCCTGATGTTTTCAGGTATGCTTCTTTATTTCGAGTATTTTTTAACAAAAACTCATCCTATAGTGTATTCAGTCCATGTATCTAACATTTTGCAAAAACAAAGAATACCCAGGCTTGGAAGTACTTGGAACAAATAACTGTAGTCTTAATTTTTTTTGTTTGGTTTGGGGTTTTAAACAAAATGTCAGTGGTAGTTGGCCTAGTGAGGCGTGATCTTCATTTAATGTCTGTTCTTTTATAACCAATTTCAGTATTTATTAAAAGTAAAAAAAAGAGTTATGTATAAGTTTCACATAATAAAGTCTCTCATACTTGTCGTAAAAAGTGACAAATATATAAAAACTGCTGTAATGTTTTAATATTTAACTTATTAAGCGCTTGAAGCTTATTAAACTGAAGCTCTACTTAAAAGTTACTCTTCCATTTAACACCCTAAAGTAAGGGTTATCATCTTTTGCTGTCATATTTATCTCAGCTTTATACGTCGTTAGCGAGCACACATGGCGTTAAGAACCCTTTAAAATACCGACGTGGGTATGACATACTTTTAGATATTACGGAGATAAGTAGAGCAAAATTCTTTAAATATTTATAAGAATAAAAATATAGATGATGTTATGTTACGAAAATGTGGAGCCCATATACAACCCTTTATTGCCAAACGACCTTGACGCGTGAGTCCATCGCTCAGTTTCTATGAATATTTCATAACATAAAATTCAAATGTTTTCAATGCCACGTCCAATTTGTCGGAACCGGGTCAGTGGTCGACGTTTCGTACGAGAATGCAGCTAAGTGTGTCCGCTGGTCGCAAGTGGGACATCGATGTAACAGTGGTACGCAACCGCGCGGGTCATCGCCGCTCGTGGTCGCCCAGCCATGAGGATCGTTGGCTCTTGCGAAATGTATGCGGGATTTTACACTGGTTGATGATTTCTTTAACGCTATCCGTAGATTATCTTTAAAAATGCTTCTAGATATTTACAAACAACAAATATAAAGTGTATTTTTATTTTATTATTAAACTTACTCGTAAGTTTTTATTTGAATTGATATTAGTAATAAATACATTACCCATATTTAAAGTTTTCACTGCATTAGTTTGCTATCGTAATTATGAGGGTATCGTCGTTAATAATATAACATTTCAATCATCATGGTAATTATTAATTAGCTATTACCGTGAATCGATCACTAATCAGGAACAAATTATTTACGGTAGGATTAATTTGTATAGGTAACAAATGTTATTTACGCATCGATTTCTACGCAATATTACAAGGTCCTAATTAAAAGTGGAAACAATATTTCTGTGTGAAAAATCCACGAAGGCCAAGCAGACGAGTAGATTATCTAGTTGCTTGGTGGACTAGCGTCTACTTTACGTTCGACGTCCGAGGTGAGCCGCTATTATGCAACACCGCATAGCACTTTCACTGCTCTAAGACTGCACACACAACAAACAAAATTACACCTTATGACTTTGACATAAAGCTTATTTAATTTCCACATTATTTCGCTTCCCTACATCTAAGATTACATTGAAATACCACATTTAGACATTTCATCTTGGGTCTAAAATTATACAGTATGGTTTTTTACTGTCACTATGTGGCAATTGTTAGCTGTGGTATACGGAGATTATTATTGAGATGCAGTTCCGTACTATCTCATTTTAATGGTGATTTAATAGCTGTTATTTGTCATATTACTTGCAGTTTCTATTTGTTTGACTAGTTAGATAAACCGTAGTGCAATAAATCGCATTTCAGAGTAGTATTTCAAACGCTATTTGCCTTTAGTAAACGTAGCGTGCCGAAACATGTTTTAGTGTGCAATTTACTTTTGTGAATGTATTTTATTTGAGAGTCTATTTTTAGCAGCATTGGCCTTTTTTAAATTAAAACAGTAACAATGTCACAACAACATGTCCGAGTGAAGTTGCTAAATCTGGTGTTAAGAATTATGTAATATGCATTAAGGTTACTCAAGGTCAACACTGGTACTTGCGTAACCTAGCCATTTCGCCTCAAATTACAAAAACATTAACAATTAAACTATCAGAAAAAAAAAACTGATAGTCTCTTACACAAAAATTCTGATGAATTTTGAGAGACTAAACCACAAAGTTGCACACAAGATACATTTCAGCTAAATAAAGGGACATCTTTCAGTAATTTGTCACTCATAATACTCCTACGTACAGACCCCGTTCCCCGGCAGTTCTGACATAATAAAGCTCAGAGCTCAGAAAACTGAAAGCTAATTCTTTACTCGGCTTTCAGTAGCAAGTGTGGGGTACGTTGGAAATACTTCTGTGAAAATTTAATTACTTACTAGCTGCTTTTTAAGTCTTAAAACTAGGGTGTTAGTGCAAGTGAGCACGTTACTTGCTGCTACAGAAAGGCAGCATTTTTTGTGCTATGTGGTTTTTAGTAGTATGAAGTAACTTTTACACTGTTTTATTTTTACTTCGTCGTCTTTTAAATTTTATGTTTTAACCAGAAAAATTTATTCGTTTTTAGGACAAAATTACTATTCTATTATATCGTGAGCTGTTGATTTTGCAATACACAAGTCGTAAACTTGTGTATTGCCGAATATCAATTCGTATTAGATTCACATTATAGTCTGAAAAACTACCTCATCCAAATATTTTATTATCATATAAGTAGCCTAGGTTAGTTACATTACCTAATATCAAAATCTCCTACAATTTAAAGTTAGTATCATAACAAAATCTCTTGGTATTTAAAGTTAGTTTTAACTCAGCCCATACATTTCAAAAATCTTTCATAATTTTTATTTCTTTCCAGCCAGTACAAGCGGTCGCCGGACCAAGCCAAAGAGTTCTATCTACTGAGCGTGTTTCTAGGCGACATCGTCGGTTCACCGCAGCTATGTCTACAGCTCGGCAAGCGAAGGAGTTGTGACACCATGCAGTTTGGTACCGCATAATGTTAGTACATTATACTATTTCCCGAACACTCGAACGCAACTTTAAGGCCTTCTCAAATGTATATCTGTTGCTGCTGTACACCTTGAAGGGAAAGAGACAACATGAGTTGTTAGCGTACACAAAAACTGTTGTGTAGTTGCGTTTGAGTATTCAATCATTGTTGAACTTCATTATGTTGTTTAGTTTTTAGTTAAAGTTCGAAATATGAAAAATTACAAAGCAAAAAAAGAATCCGGTTGAATTTTTGAAATTCGAATCCTTCAAGACAATGTAGTGCCTGGAGTTTTCTGATGTTTTTTTTATGAATGTTTAATTCCGTATTGTCATACGGTAAGTTGTTATGTTTTTTTAAATAACATAGTTTTATTTTACACAAAAACGAGTACTTTAATAGCACTTCATTATGTAATAGTTACTTCATAAAGAAATAGAAAAATATTTTCTTAAAATACCTAGTTTTCCTGCTTCGGAATTCATAAAGCATCCAGTTCAATTTAAATTTTAATCGGAAAAGTGTTTTACAGAACGATTTGCGACTTTTTTCTACGCTTCTTGCTATGATTAAAGAATTCAATATTACAGGGTTCGAACGAATTAAATAGTTTTACGTGATATGCATTCAGAAACTTATTAGAATCGGGAGACCAAATGTATGTTAAGCCAATTTATGTAGTTTATAGATTTTTTCTTTAGTTGGTCTATACGTCGGGAATTTGTGTAATTTGTATAAGTTGTTTAAGTAGAAGTTATTTTTATTGTTTATAAGCTATTACACATTTTATTATCTTATCTATTTACACATTTATTAATGTTATATACCAGTATAACACATACCAATATATACCAGTTTACTTAAAACTTGAACACATAAGTTAGGCTATGCGTACACGAGGCTACGCAAGTCGACAATACCCGACGATTTTGGTGTCCAAGCAACTACCGAGACACAAACTCAAAGGTATATTGATAGTCATTGGAGACTAAAGTCTTTCGGTATCGGAGATTTAAATCGCCTCGTGTACGAAAGACCTTATATTTCTTAAGCGAGTGTTTTCCGACGGCATTTTCATTTACTTACTTGCATCGAAGCTATAAATCCTCTCAGCAATATTACGATCCTGTTTTCTTTTTCTGGTATATTAACTTTTATGATTTATATTCTGCTTATTACATTAAAAAAACTACATTAAGGGCTAGAGTTGACAACAGAGACACCTAGCTAAATAAGTAGTTTTTTTATGTATTTATGTAGACGATCATAACAATGTATTATAGAAAAGCTTCATATTTTAACCACTTCTGTCTTCTTAATTATAAGACATAATTATAATATTATTTAATATAAGTAAATATACAAAAACAAATTAATATTAATAGCAAAAATATACCACATCAATTAATCGTGATGATAATTAAGATGATTAGAATATTTAAATAATAATATAATTTTAAGTTAAGCGCGCATTAAAGTTACCTATTATGTGATGTATGTAGATTACTAACTTAGTTTTAGATTTTATTGACCGTATGCTCAAAACGCCACTCAATTTTGAGTCACCATTAACTCTATCGCCATCTCTTTCCCTTGTATGTGTAAAGTTGAGATAAACAAAGATATAAGAGCAACTTAACGTTAAGTGGTGTTTGAGTATTCCCGAGTCAGTCGTATTATAGTTTGAAAGCTATCATTATTCAGTGAAAATATGTTGTTTTTAATGGAATGATAATGGTTATTAAATGTCATAATACGATTTCTATACCTTTTTTAGAACTATGTAATAATAATTCATATACTTATTACAATTATTTGTTATGTAAAAATATTGTAGTTATCAAGAAACCAAAAAGAGGCTTCCAATTGTCTGGTAAAATTTCGTAGTTTTCTCCTGATGTATGTAAGCTTTTTTTTATCTAAGTATTTTTTTACAATTACACATTCTAGCTTTAAAGTTAAATAAATAATTATTCTGGTGGTTAATATATTCAATACTTGTAATAATGTAAGTATAACTTCATATCGTGAATTCTTCCGTTTAGTTGCCACAGAGTTATGTGCAAGAAACAATTTTATTGTTAATACCTTACTTATTCTATGTATCTCTTATTTTTCAGTGCTTTAGTTATTTAGTAGATAGTAAAATATCTGTTGAATTCAATATTTTTTTTTTAGAGTCTGTTTTATCTTAGTTAAATGTAATTAGTTGTTATTTATGTATATTTTAGTAAGTAATATAGAAATGATACATTCCAATGTTATTTCATAATTATAATTTACTTTAAATAAGTATATTTTGTAAGAAAGTAGAACTAGTCAAATTAAATAAAGAAATACAATTGTCTCCTTTATTCATTTTAAGTTTTTATTATAAAAAAACCTTTCCGAAAATCTGTTTCCTAATGTGATTTATTTTGAGACCCATTGGGCCTGGGTAAGTACAGTACATTTCCGAGAAAGGTCAAGCTTATGAGTCTCCATTGACCCTTTATCCCTTGATTTGTTGCCATCCAAATCTTCAGAGGTTTTTACAAGCTGGTTTATTCTATTCAGAATACCTGAAAAGAAAGTTTTGCCTCGGATTTTTACTTCAGAAAATTACTTTTGAACCAAAGACTCGTATTGGACAAATCAAAAATGTATTAGCTTTATTAAAGGTCTTTGTTGACTAAAAAAAGGTCAATGCACTTAAGAAGATACTTCCTGGTGGATATGAGGTCTTCAATAATCGTAATATTCGTATGGATTTTATACATTTGCGTGTAAAAGTCCCGAATGTTCCGGAAAGGATGTCCATTTCCGTCAAAGTCCGGTGAAGCAGTCAAAGCCTGCGCTCAGGCTAACTGCAAAGATCTCTACCAAAAGTCCATTTCCGTATACCCAAATGGACCGACAATCCGGACGGATAAAAGGTGTTCAACATTTGGTCCAGCTTTAATGTTTAAAATTTGGTAGCGCATAGGTTTTTATTTCAATAGTAGAACTAATATTATAGAACGGGGATTAGCGCAAACATGCATAAATACCTTTAGGGCTTGACGTTTCGACCGGGTTACACCGGCCGTGTGTAACCCGGTCGAAAAGTCTATAATCGAAATATTAATATAAACATGCAGCGCGATAGTTTAAAAATTATTAAGTAGAACTGAATCAAGTGCAAAACTTAATCTGGTATTTTACAATAAGTTGCTAACTAACAACGATTAGAACTCCTGAAAAAGTTTATTTTACGAGGAGATCTGTGTTTTCTACTAGACTCTTTACCCGTTTTACAGTTGTATGCAGAACAACAGCATGAGCGACACTTACACATTCATTTTATATACATCTAAAAATATATGATTTTATAAAAATGTATGAAAGAAACTAGCTTCAAGTCAGTACCGCCATCTATCGTCAGTGTCCATACACTAAAAGCAGGCTACGTTTTGTATTGAAAGAGGGTGAAAGTGGAAAAGACTGTGTCGTGCTGTGTTGTACAAATAATGTTTTCCTCGTCCGCTAGGTAGCGCTGTTTCGTCGTGTCTTTAACACAGTACTAAGTTCCACAACTTTCTATTCAGTTAAATATTATTTTGTTAGATGGCGCCTTCAGAACATACGAATCTATCATTACGCTATCATATAACCTTGGTACTAGTAGGGGTGAATCATGCCTATCAAGATATACAACAAACAAATTCACACCTATATTGTGATATCTGTTTGTGTACCTTAATATTTAAAAAGGATATTTAATATAGGTAATGATGGTTGAAATCAGTCAATCACCTAAGCATATTACTATACACCGTGAAAATTGAATCGTTGTTTTCCCGCGGCAGGACGATTACCCATCAGTAGTACTATCGAAATACAAAGTTTAACTTAAAAAACATAATGTTTTTTTTTTCACATCATTAAAAAAGTATTCATAAACTCGAAAGAGCGATAATCAATAGTAGTTCACTCACTAGAGATCACGTAGGCACCTGTAGGTAACACGAAACGCACACGCCGCCGCCACGTTTTGTCGGCAAACTTACAAAGAAAGAATCAATAATAAATGTTCAGAGCAAAATAAGCTCTCGGTCATGGTGATACGGTATAAATTAGCTTGCATGCACGCGGCAAGCGCCGAAACACAATAGAATGCCGCCAAATGTTGCGCTCTGTGCCTACGGCTTAGTTAGTGTTCTGTGCGCGAACGTCGATGACGTCAAGTGATGAATGTGCGATGAAAGTGCCCAACACAGAAGGACTGCATCCTTATCATTTTTTTTTCGTGGCGGGCCACACCCTTGGCCACCGAGGAGCCCGGCCTTGACTCCCTTGGACTTTTATTTGTGGTAGAGTCTGAGCTCAAGAACTTGGTGTAGCGTGAGGAACACCAAACACGCGACTCTTTGATAAGTGCGATAGTGGACGCTTTAAATATCGTGAGACGTGACAGAGACACTTTAATGAAACTGAAAGACAATCAGTTAAAACGTGCTCGTTTGTGCATTGAACGTAGTGGTTTACATTTCGAACAATTACTCCGCTACCGTTAAGTGTAAGTACTCGTACTTTGTAAATAAACATTTAAAAGTAGGTTAGGTAATCAAAATCATTGTAAATAAGTCGATTCCATTTTTAAATACCTACGCCTTAAATACTTAATTATCAAATTCCGACTTTTTTTAAAGATACCTATTTTGATTTTTTAAGTATTTATGACGATCCTAAGCCCGTAAAAGTTTGAAACGAAAATTTGAATTACTTATTGGTTTTGTGTTTTATTAAATCACGAGTAGCGATCAGCTGATTTACACGCGAAGTGCAACGACCGCGCGGCGTTCGGGGTAACCGCGCGCCCGCCCGCGTAGGTATAGCGCGATGTATTACTACTGGGTCAAGTCACTTTCGAGTTTTGTTTATAACAATTGTTAATCCGCCATTTATTGAGTCTAATTTTTTTTACATATATTAATCGATTGTATGACCGATACAAACTCATTTCGCTTCGGGAAAACAACGACTTGATATTCACCCTGTATAATAAGATGGTGAAATATAATAATGAATAAAATAAATTATCAAAAATTCTAGCGATTATATAAAAGCGCCAGCTATGAAAATACCTAGTACACACGAAATAAATTAACAAAGATATGTCCTGTAGGGCGTCATAATGTTTTATTTATTACGAACCACCAAAAGTCTCTCTTAAATAATTATGTACCAGATACATGTGGAATACCTATATTCCATACATAAATGATCATAAAAACGTAAGGTTCAATATTTCTTCGATCTACCAATTTGGAAGCAAATCAAATAAAGCATATAGGGCAATTTCTCGAAATGTACGGTATTGGAAGATTTCTACGTAAGAGCGCGATTTAAAATTTTATTCGACGCGTGTTTCATTTTAACCCGTGAGTGCTTTTATCGGATATACATTTAGGTGAGGATACATTTTTTGTATCAACATTTAAGGGTTACACAGGTTCAGGGGCGCCGAGTTTTTAAAATTCCCGTGGGTACTCCTGCTTTTCTAATGACATACATATTATTTTGTTATTTAATATACGCAAGAAAATAAAAGATTTTTAGCAAAAAGATAATTTAAGGAAAGGAACAAAATGTTTCGCATGCGGTATCTATTAGGGGGCAATCTGTGGACTCATTTGATGATGTATCAAAAAAGAAAATAACCTAGGTATATTAAGTATTTATATTTAGATAGAAGATGAGAAAGATAATTATTTTAGATGTTC